>PVKU01000262.1:0-590729 GCA_004027475.1 Anoura caudifer | reverse complement strand
GCTCAGAGAGTCCCAAAGAAGGTGGACCCAAGGAGGAACACACCAAGGCACATCATAATTATATTACCCAAGATTAAATGAAGGAGAGAATTCTAGAAGCAGCAAGGGATAAGGGCACAGTCACGTACAAAGGAGTTCCCATCAGACTGTCAGCTGATTTCTCAAAAGAGACCTTCCAGGCAAGAAGGGGCTGGAAAGAGGTATTCCAAGTGATGAAAGTCAAGGACCTACATCCAAGATTGCTCTATCCAGCAAAGCTGTCATTCAGAATGGAAGGGAAGACAAAGTGCTTCTCAGATAAGGTCAAGTTAAAGGAGTTCATTATCACCAAGTCCTTATTATATGAAATGTTAAAGGGACTTATCTAAGAAAAAGAAGATAAAAAATCTGACAGTAAAAAGACAGCAAACTCACAGATATTAACAACCACACCTAAAACAAAAGCAAACTAAGCAAATGACTAAAACAGAAGCAGAAACAGAAATGGAGATCACATGGAGGGTTAGCAATAGGGGAGTGGGAGGAGGAGAGAGGGGGAAAAGGTACAGAGAGTAAGTAGCATAGACAGTGAGTAGAAAATAGGCAGGGGGAGGTCAAGAGTAGTGTGAGACATGTAGAAGCTAAAGAACTTATGACACATGGACATGAACTAAAGGAGGGGAATGTGGGTGGCAGGGGATGTACAGGGAGGAGGGGAGTGATGGGGGAGACATGGGACAATATGGTGAACTGCCTTTCAGGCATCTGCCATTTCCCTTCATGCTGCCCCAGTAACTCGCCAACTGAGATGAGGCCCTGCAGCCAGGTGGACAAAATGACCCCTCATGATGTCCAATTGGATGAGAAGTGGACTTGCCTACCCAAGCTGGGACAATTCAATTCGATATGCCAGAAATTTGGAATTGCATTACAGAGAATCTAGCCAGCCTCTGCTGTGTATTTCAACTGGGAGGTCATGGTCAGGTTCCATGCAGCAAAGGAGAAAAAGCTGGTGGGCGAAGAAAGAAATGAAGGAACTAGAATTGGAGAGCACGGGTCCTGCGGGCAGGAGAGAGTACTGCCCTGCTTTGGGAGAGCTCCATTTGCCACCTGGGGTCCAGGAGTGCCCTTGCTTGTTGGTTTTTTTTTTTTTTTTTCCTTCTTAAGCTGATTTGAGTGTTTTTCCATTTAACATCTATCATAAAGAGATCTCCATAACAACATATTTTGTAAATGTAATTTCTTTTTTTAATCATTGCATTTTTATTCCTTTGTTCAGATGTACCATAATTTAAGCATTTCTCTATTGATAGGCATTTAATTTGCTATTACAAATACTTTAATAAATATTCATGCAATATAATTGTATAAGTGAATGAATTACTTCTGGAATTTTCTTTTTTTTTCTTATTTTATTTTAATTGTTGTTCTTGTACAGTTTTCTGTCTTTTACTCCCATCCCAGCCCACTACCCCAACCCTCCCCACCTCCCTCCCATATCCACCCCCCCTAGTTTTTGTCCATGTGTCTTTTATACTTGTTGCTCTAAACCCTTCCCCTTTTCCCCTGAAATTCCCTCTCCTCGCCCCTCTGGTAGTCACCAGAGTCAGTCTGTTCTCAATTTCAGTGTCTTTGGTTATATTATGTTTGTTTGTTCTGTTGATTAGGTTGCTGTTAAAGGTGAGATCATATGGTATTTGTCTTTCACTTTCTGGCTTATTTCACTTAGCATAATGCTCTCCAGTTCCACCCATGCTGTTGCAAAGGGTAGGAGCTCCTTCTTTCTTTCTGCTGCATAGAATTCCATTGTGTAAATGTGCCATAGTTTTTTGATCCATTCATTTACTGATGGGCACCTAGGTTGCTTCCAACACTTGGCTGCATAAGTCCAGTGAATGGAAGCACTGCGATCATTCCAGCAGACAGCTCTTTTTTAGGTGTTTTGTTTGATTTCAAGTGCTCACTATTACATTTATATAATGTTGCAGAGTATAATTTTGTCCTTTGCTCATATTTTGCATTGTTTCCTGAGGAATTATTCCCAGGAGTTAAATTACTGAGTATGGATTATTTAAAATTGTTATACTGATTTTCAACCTGCCTTAATTTTGGATTCTGGAATTTATTTAAATTATTACTAGGAATATGTCTCAGGAAAATCCTTAGGTGTTTGCATGTATGGATAAAAAGCTCTTCCTCAGGAAAATTTGGGTTTTGTTGTCCATCAGCATAAGTGAGTAGCCAAATAAAACTCAAAAGGCTAGGCGAGCAGATTTTAGAATGGGTGCCACGTTACTTTGGGGATGTGACTCTCATCCTTATACCAATCTCAATGATGAAACTCGACAAAATGGGATCAGAGATGAAATGAAGCCGGGAAAGGATGTGACTAGTTCAATGAAACATTTGAGAAAAGGAACCAAGGAGAACCACTGATTGCTACAAAGCATACCTGGGAATGTTCAGAGGGTGCGATCTCAAACATGCCATTTTGGCTTGAAGAATATTTTCAGCTGAGGGCAATTAAAAAGAAGCACACACAAGAACAACTCTCTTATTTCTGTCTCTATCAGGAAGGGAAGGAGGATTCTTAACTACTGGAGAGAGCTCTAGACTTTAATTTTCCTAGACCCGACACCAGAGGAATCTACACAACAGACCTTACTGATTCAACCCGAACCTTGGATTTGTCTCCTCCATATATTTACCTTCCTAAAGTTTGCCACCCCTGAAGCCTAAGGCCCTTTCCTTTGTCTTGTCAATTCTCTACAAATGTATTGTTATTCCCCACCCCCAGCTTTATTGAGGTATAATTGACCAATAAAATTGTAATACATATAAAGTGTGTAACATGATGATTTGTTATACTTATACATTATGAAAATATTTCTACCACTGAGTTAATTAAAATATCCACCAGCTTGCATATTTACCCTTTTTGGGGGTGGGTGGTGGTGGTGAGAACACATTTCTACTCCCTTAGCAATTCTTTTTTCCATTTGGACTTATGTATCCAATATTTATTCATTTTTTAAAAAGATTTTATTTATTCACCTCTAGAGAGGGAGGAAGGGAGGGAGAGAAACATCATGTGTGGTTGCCTCTCTCGCATCCTCCACTGGAGACCTGGCCCACAACCCAGGCACGTGGCCTGACTGGGAATTGAACTGGTGACCTCTTTGTTCACAGGCTAGTGCTCAGTCCACTGATCCAGTCCAGCCAGGGGCAAATTTTGATTATGTAGGACAGTATTATCAAGTAGACTCACTATGTTACACATCAGATCCTCAGACCTTATGCATGTTATAATGGAAAATTTGTTCCATTTACCAGCCTCTTCCTGCTTCTCCCGTTCCCCAGCCCCTGGCAACCACCATTGTTAACTCTGTAACTTGTGGTTAGAGTGTCTGGGTGAGGACAAAATTATAAGGGCAATTGAAGTAATGGCATTGGAATTGTTCTAACTCGTCCCACTAGAGGGAAGATGGATGAGCTTTTGGTATAGAGATCACCTGCACAGAGGCGGGATATAATTGTGACAGAAGATTTTCACTTCCTTGACTCCTGCTAAACACTCCTGGTTAACAAAGAGAATCTCACACTTGACGCTAATGTCATCTCTTAAGTAAAAGAAAGCAATGGTGATACAGGTTTTCTACACTTGCATCCTCTACTTGGCAAAGAGAACTTGTTAGTCTACTAGCAGCAATGGGAGCCCTGGGAGAAAGCATTAATGTATGTCATACTGTAGAACCTGTGATTATTACGGTAGAATTCTCGGGCTCACCTGGCATTACCTTTCAGAGCAAAGATAGGCATGCTGTCATGGTCACAGGCTCCAAAGAGGCAGAACAAATTCAGCTATTTTCCTGAGGCTTCACCAATTATTAACTCGGTTACGCAATAGGTACTTACTGTTGTGCTTGCTTTATAGATGAGGAAATTGAGGTACAGGGAGGTTAAGTAAAATTGCCCAAGGTAACACAACCATGTAACTCGACCATTTTAATCCTATATAAATGGTCCCTGATTATCGCTGCTTTCCATTCTTTTTATTTTCTGGACTCATTTTTACTGCTGTTGGACCTTGGTGTAGGGAACAACTGGAAGGTTCTGAAATCAAGAGATTACTGGATATTCTTTCAATGGACTGCCAGACCCTTTGGGGATTCTTTGATTTTGTAGACAAGTCTACCTTTGCTAGTTTTTGATTGGGCTATTCTAAGTTTGAAGAAACAGAAGTTGACTTATAGGAAACTGATAGTAATGCAAATAATTCCATCCACTAAATGCAGATTGTCTCTCTGGAGTGCAACTGCTTATTGGCCTGTGGGTAGTGACCGGTTTTTCCAGTTTTGCCTCTATTTGTAAAATCATTGCAGCGTTTCTTATGTGACTGTAACAATGCAGTAGCTGAGTTCTCCTTTTTCAGGCTAGTAGGAAACAGCTGGATGAGCTCTCGCTTTTAAAGTACATATTTAAAAAGTCCAAAGGAAGTGTTAAAAAAATTGGTCTTTCACTTGGTAAAACACTAAGGTAGACTACACGCAGGACTACGGTGATAGGTAGGCAGACTACTTTCGCTGCTTTGGGGTTTTGTGGAGCAGGACAGAGACTTGGCTCAGCCCGAACACAACAAGGAAAACTCACAGCCAAGGAGCCGGGTGGAGGGTCAGTAGATAGCAAATTAGTGAGAGGAAGCCTCAGGGTTAAGGGGGCTTCTGGCTACTCTGACCAAATAGGATTCCTGCGGAGGCCACAGCGACCAGGCATTACTTGGGGGATGGTCAGGGTGAAGCATTTGGTCAGATATCAAGGGTGGGAGATTTTGGATAAACTGACTTAGTGGGAGTCTTGCTAAAATTGGGCTCTTAGAGAACAAGCCCAAGGAATGGGCTCCATTGGAGTCAGCAAGGCCTGAGTTAAGTTTGGTTGAGGACAGAGTCTTTGTCACTGGCTGTGACAAAAAGCCAATACAACTGAATGGACTAGGCCTGGATTGTCAGGTTGAGCTGAGATTCCTGAAAACATTAATGACAAAAGGAGGGACTTTCCAGATTCCTTTACAACAGAAGGTAGAAGGAAAACGAAACACTCTGACTTCCTCTCTTCTCTACAGGAAATGGCTGGGAGACAGTGAAGCTTTAGATAAAGAGTCAGTGGCAGAGTGTGTTTAGCAGCTTTAAGTAAATCACAAGCTCAGCATAGGGTGACCCAGGGCCACCCTTCAGTGGTGCCTGACAACTGGAGATGATGATGTGCTGAGTTCTCAGGGTGTTGGCAGGTCTTGGGACCCCTCACACTGATGCTCACTCCTTGAAAATAATCCTACACTGAATTATTACACAGCTGACTTGTGAACCATCGGAATAGAGAGTTCCATGTGCTCACTGAGAGTCGGTCAGGACAAACCAATCCTATCTGCCACAATGCAGGGGTGGGGGGGAGTCTTCAATGAAGTGGACACTCACTGCAGCGAGGCTGTCAATAAAGCCCTCCGGAGACGCGTGCAAACAAGTGGGCGAGCTGCGGGTGAGACGACACTGTGACTGCAAAACGTTGTGGATGCTTTCTCATCCACCTGGGAGGTGTGTGTTGATGGAATGGAGGGCTTGACCTTGCGCATCACTCACTTTTCCATCTTCTTTCTTCCCTCGGTGGGTGAGCCTGGAGGAATTGCTCAGCTTCTCTGGCCCTGGGTATTATGTAGGAAGTGCCTCGATCTCTAATTATTTAGGACTACGTGAGTACTCGGTTCATGTAAACCAGGAGGGATAGACTCACCTTTGAGTTCTGTCCTTGCTTCTGCTTAATATTTTTGGCATTGACTTAGATAATGAGTAGTTTATGGATGATGCAAAGGGGTCTGAGAGCATTTGGGTTCAGGACCCAGCATCAGACAGTCCCCAACACAAACCTTGGGTCTTTATTTCCTAATTGGATCTTCAGCAAGTATCTTAACTTCACTGGCTTTGATGTCTTATTCTCTTAAATGTGAATAACAACAACAGATTTCGTGTAAAGACTAAACTATCATATAAGACACTACATGAAACAGATCTAGTAGGGTGCTTTGCACAAAGTTAATGCTCCACTAAACTGTATGGGCTAAAACCCAGAATGCCTTAGGGCTCAATGAAGAGCCCAACATCCAGGATTAACTAATAAACTGCGTGTGCACAGAACGGGGCTGACCTGGTTTAAGGGTGGCTCATGTCAAAGTGTTTCAAGGGCTTTAGGAGACGGCCAGCTCAATTGGAGTCGTCACTGTGGCGTGGCTTCCAGGGACGCCAATGCTGTCTTTGGCTGGGTGAACGGGAAAGCTCTAGCGCCATGCTACGCTCCACCTGGTGAGGCAGAACATGCCTGTGTTCCCTTAGGCCCTTGCAGTTTCTACTGAAGAAGTAAAGTGGGAAGCCAGTCTGTGTGAGTTCAAATCCCAGCTCTACCACCAGACTGGCACTCTGAAGTTGGGCAAGTTATTTAAGTCTCTGTGCTTTTGCTTTCTCGGCTGTAAAATGGGAATAATAAAACTTGTATTTATGTCATAGGGCTGGTGTAAGGATTCGGTGTGACATAAACGTAAATACCTAAAGTGCTTGCAAAGGTGTCCAGCTCAGAGTAATCGCTAAAGAAATATTGTTGCTGGTGGGTGTGGTGACGGTGGTGCCAGCATTGCATTCTAAGGACATTGTCAGTGTCCCAAAATGACGTATCAGATTGGTGAAGGTGCTGCCTCAGTACGACAGGCAGAAGAAACAGTGTAGGAATTACCCTCCTATCCTGCCCCAAATGCACACAACCACAACCTTGACATGGGCAGGGTATCACACTTTCAGACTCTTGCCTACAGTGGGCACGCTCACACTAACAACACCCCTTGTGACCTCCATCACCAGATTTTAGAAGTCATCGAGTGCAGGGCCCTCATTTAAAATATGCTCAAGGTCAAACAGGAAGGTAAGAACCAAGGTCCTCAAGTCTGTATCTGGTGCTGTGTCTACTCACCACCGCCTGCCTCCTTCCTGAGGGAAGTCTTTCGTACCCTGACTCAAATCCCCTCTTTGTTTTGAAGCCTTTTTGGCTCCCCCAAGTTGAATTGGCCCACTCTTTCCCCATAGCTACATCATAGCAAATTTTGAACATTTTTCAAAGTACTTATCAGCCTTCTTTGACTTAGGGTCCATTGTCCATGCTTCTGTCTTCACCCTGTTTGCCTGAAGAGCAAGGAGATCATTTACTCACTTTAGGGTCCTGTTTAGCACATGCGTGGTGCTTCGCATGCACTGGGCTGTCATACAACGATCGTTGACTTGGTTACTAAGGTTGTGTAGTGTGCATTATTCATCTCAGAAGAGAGAAGATTCAGGGGGAATGGAACTGACTGTCCAGGGAATGGGGAGGAAGGGTAGGATTCGGCTACTTAGGTCCAGTGAGCAGAATGAGGTTGAAGGGGCTGGCAGTCACTGGGAGACGCATTTGCTCTAGCTGTGTGGAGAAAATTCTTCACGCTGACAGTCAGTTAATAAGGAGATGGGTGCTTTGTAAGAAGTCGGGTTCCACCAAGTACAGGTGAGCATTGTAGGATATATCCCTGAGACACCCTGTTCACTGCCTATGTCTCAATACCACTAAAAACCTTGGTGCCATTTTAGGGGCCACATGCTGCCACAGATGCAGCACATGCCCGGATGCCTGGCGCACTAACAGGGTTGAGACGGGGCCCAGCACTGTCCTGTCTTGAACTCGGGTCTCACTAGTCCATTGTGCAAAGGAGACTATACCTCTGATAAAAGCCAGCCCCTTTCCTCATTTCCTCTATTTCGTGCAACTTCCCTTCCCTCACTCTTTCCCACCCTGCTCATTGGTGTGCTGTGCACCCAGAAGGTCACCTTTATTTACTTCAGGGAAAAGTCCTGAGTATCTCACAGTTGTATCCTGAAACCTCTCAGCTTCGCTTCAGTTATAGTGATACTCAAACCTTATCAAGCACTTTCCCACAAAAGCCCCGAATCCACCTCTTCTAGGCTTTTAGTGGTAGAGCTATACTTTTTGTATTTCTTCTAGCCACTCCATTTCATTTCCAAAGGTCGGATCTAGCTATTTCTTTTCTGTTTGGGTCCTAGATGTATTGCAATAAGCTTTTAGTGAACACTTTTCTGTTTTCACAGCCTCCTCTCCCACAAGTAGACACCCTCCCTCTGGCATTGCTCTCACACCGTTTTCCTCGTTTCCGAGGCTTCTTCCCAAGACTCTCAGCCTCTGCACACCATGGAGGACCCTCCCCCACCCGTGTCTAGCTGGGTTTCTTCACACACAGTTTTGCTTCCCATCCTGGACTTCGAGCACCTGTCATCTGGCCTCACACCCAAGGTTCTTGCTCAGAGTGGTCAGTCTAGCAGAATATCTATGATTCACCCAAAATGTCGTCTCCAAAGCAGCTTTTCTCATAACTCTAAACTCTAGGTGACACCTTAAGAGGGGTTCTGTTTCAAAAGTTCGTTTGTAAGAGACTTGCTTAGAACTCACATTTCCCCCTGGTGATAGTGTTCTCCATGGCGGTTAGCTCAGCCGGGCCGGCCCAGGAGAGCCCATTTAACTTGTAGGATTAAGCGAAGCACCCGAACCACTGGACCTTTAGCGGTAATAATAGTGACGCAGGGCCCAGTCACAGTGGGCAGCAGTGTTTCTATGGGGAGCTGCTCTCAGAGTTCCGCCTGGGGATACTGGGATGCCCCTCCCCCACTTTAACAGAAAACCTTCTACAACTTATAAGGGGATACCTAGGCACTGGGCAGTGTAAACGCATTAGATGAGTTACATTGCTTTGCCCTCACGTCAACCTGTGATGGGAGCAGTGTGGGTGCTGCCATCACCCACCTTGCACAGATGGGGGGATGGGGGCCAGAAGAACTGCTCTCAGCGACTGCGGACAGGCATTCTAATAAAATCAGCCTGGTGAGTGCTGGGAAAGGAGCGGGGATGATGGAAGATCGGAAGGGTGAGAAGGGAATCACGTGGGGCAGCAGGTGGAATGAGGACTGAGCCAGGGCTGGCGACGGTGTGATGTGCTGCAGAGGGACCGTCCAGAAGCAGCTGGGCTCGTGTAGGAAGTTTTCAGACATCACATATTCTCTTTCCTGAGACTCGTCCTTGACAAACAGATACTTAGATCCTGGTGCTCAGTGTTTGAAACAACAGAGGATTAATCGCCACCGTCTGCCTGTGAGAAGGAAGAGTGGCTACAGGCGGTTTCAGTCCTAGAGGTGACTGAGGATGGTGCGGTCGCCTCCATGATGGCTTTAGGTTTTCACCACGCCCTGTGCTCATGCTTGTGACTGCGCAGTGCCCTCCCATCAGGAGTGGAATGATCTGCCTTGCCCCTCAATTCTGGGCTCAGTCATGATGAGTCATGATGCCTTGCTTCAGCTTCATGATGTAAAAGCCATGACTGAAGCCCACAAGAGAGGTTCGTCCACTGGAGGTTGCTTTCTTGGGCGCCCCTGCTGCAGCCACGAGAACGCGTCCAGGCTGCCGGCTGAAGATAGATACATGGAGCAAAGTCAAGTTCCCCGACGACTCAGAGGAGCCCAGCCCACGGCCAAACCCCACGACGATGAGTGAGACCAGTCAGGATCAACAGAGCCACCTGGACTGTGTCAGCTGAAGATTGCAGACTGATAAAAAAATAATTTATTTTTGTATGCCCTGAGTTTTTAAAAAATTAAACTTGTTTTGAGATAATTGTATATTCATATACACCTGTAAGAGATAATAAAGAGAGATTTTGTGTTACTCTTTATCCAGTTTTCCTCAATGGTAATGTCACGCAAAACTATAGTGTAGTATAGTAACCAGGGTGTTGACATTGATGGAGTCACAACACAGAGCGTTTTCATCACCAGGAGGATCCCTCGTGTTCGCATTTCACAGCCACAACCCTTCCCTCCTGCTTCTATCACCTCTGGCAACTACTAACCTGCCCTCTTTTTGTATAATTTTGTCATTTCAAGAAAGTTATATAAATACACTCACAATTTTTTCACTTGGCATAATTCTCTGGAGATTCAGCTAAGGTATAGGTCTATCAACAGTCTGCTCCTTTTACGGCTGAGCGGTACTCCAGGGGATGGATGGCCCATGCCTGGGTTAGCCCCTCGCCTGGGAGAGGACAGCTGGCTGTCCCCCGTTTGGGGCTACTTGAGCAAAGCTGCTGCAATCATCTGTGTACAGGTTCCCGCACTGTGAGAGGCATGCCCAGGAGCGTACTTCCAGGTGACAGGGCAGCTGCATGCTTAGTTTTGAAAGAAACTGACAAACTCTTCCGTTTTACATTCCTACCGGCAACGGGTGAGGGACCCAGCTCCTCTGCATCCTTGTCAGAACTGGGTGGTGCCACTCTGTTCTGTTTTAGCCAATCCTGTAGGTGTGTGGTGGTTTCTCATAGTGGTTTTAATTTGTATCTCACCCATGGCTAATAACGCAGGGCATCTTTTCATGTGTTTGTCATCTGTGTGGCCTCGGTGGAGATGGTCATTGGTGAAATGTCTCTTCATGTGCTTTGTCCATGATCTGTGTTTTTAGCTTTTTTTTTACTGTTGTATTTTGAGAGGTTTTTTTTTTTTTTTTAATGTATTCTAGATACTAGTTCTTGACCAGGTGTGTGGTTTGCAAATATTTCTCTCCCCCTCTGTAGCTTGTCTTTTTTATCTTTTAAAACAGGGTCTTCCACAGACCAAAAGTTTTTTATTTTGATCAAGTCCAATTTGTAATTTTTTAAAATTGATCATGCTTTTTGTGTCAAGTCAAAGAACTCTTTGCCTGGCTCTAGAGGGTGAATATTTTCTCCTATGTTTTTTTCCTATATGTTTTATGGTTTTACATTTGACATTTAAGTCTGTGATCCTTGTTGAATTAATTTTTGTACAAGGTGTGAGACTTAGGTTGAGGTTCGTTTCCCAGTCACAGATATGCAATTGTTCCAGCTATCTTTCCTTCAGTGGCTGCTCTGTGCCTTGTCAAAGGTCAGTTGGGCATGTTTGCCATGGGTCTGTTTTGGGGTTCTTTTTTCTGTTCCATCGAACTATGTGTTAATTCCTCCACCAATGCCATATAATCTTGATTACATAAACTGATTCCTTCTTCTTTTTTAAAATTGCTTTTGGCTCTTCTGGTTATATTAAATACACATTTAGACTTCCAGTTAAGCATAGCACACATATATCTGAGCTTATTCTTCACCCACCACTCCTTATCCAAAATTACATTGAAGGAGTAAAAGGCATAAACCCATAAGGACAAAGACAACCGGGTGGAGGGCAGGCACTGAGCAGAGACAAGAGCAGAGAAGTGATGTGGTCACATCTGGGAGGCAGACATGTTCTGAAGGGTGATAACTGACTCGGCAGAGCAGAGGGGGCTGAAACCCAAGTGCATGTGGGAGCAAGACTGATGAGCAGCAGGTTTGTTCACTGGGGCTCCTTGAAGCCTCCGGAGTTGGAGACAGAGCTCAGTGGAAGGGGCAAGGGTGAGTCATGGGGCTGAGGACAGGGAGATGGTTTGAATTTGAAAGATTCCCTCGGGATCTGTTACACCTCTGACCTACACCGTGAAGCATCGACTGCTCCCTAACTCCTTGTAGGACATGAAGCTTTGTCTCTGGAGAAACTGAGCAGGGCCTCTGGCTCTGGAGCCTGCCAGCCAGGGAGCCCCCATCATCTTCCCTGCTCCCACTATGGCGCCAGGCTTGTTCCCCAGCAGCTTCATGTTGAGAAGACCAGAGTGAAAACCAATGGAAAATTAAATTTCCCCAGAGAAAATACAGGTAACAATTGGGGGAGGGGTGGGAGGGTATCTCCCAGTGACGGAGTGGCTCAACCTCTCATCTCGCCCTAGGCCAACAGGTGACACTTCTGATCTGACACACAGCTTTCCCAAGTAACTTCTTGGTGTCATTTTAAAGCATAAACCAACAACCAGGGATCACCAGACTTCAGAGGGACACCACCAAAACAAAAGGCAGAGATCAAAGTGTGTGTGTGTGTGTGTGTGTGTGTGTGTGTGTGTGAGTGTGCGTGTGAGCTTATCAATTTGAAGAAAAGGGAAACAGTGTAAGAAAGAGGCAAAAAGAAAAAAAAAGGACTTAAAAGAAAAATTATAAGTATCCTTAGAGAGAAGATATTGTGGTCACGAAGCAAGAATGAATGCCATTAAAATAAACAAAAGAGGAAATACCAGAAAATAAGAAAGAACTCTTAGAAATTAAAATGATTAGAGCAGAAATAAAAACTCAACAGAAGTTTTGGGAGATGCAATTGAGGAATTCTTGTATAAAATAGTTTTTTAAAAAAAGACTGGAAACTAGGATATTGGGTTGGTTCATTCCTCTCTTTTCTCTAGTCTCCCTCCACTGGTGGTGGGATACTAGAACTTTCTTTCCCAGCCTCTCCTGTAATTGGATTTGCCCTTTGATCCATTTGTAGCCATTGAGTCAGAAGTTGAAGTCTGCAGGGGGTTTGTGGAAGTCTTTACTTTCCTGATACAGATGCAGCTCCTTCTGTTTTCTTCCACTTCCTCTTTATTCCTGCCTTGGATGTGGATGTGATGGTGGGAGCTGCAGCAGTTATCTTGTGGCCATGTGTTAGAGGTCAACAGAGTCTCAGAGAGCTTTGCCCTGACTGGTTTGAGCCTCTGAAATAATACCAATCCAACTACCTCTTGTGAAGAAAAAAAAAAAAAAAAAAAAAAAAGCCTCTTAATTTATTTAAACTACTACTTAATTGGATATTCTTTTACTGCTAGCTGAATCATAGTCCCTAATACAGAAGAAAAAGTTAAAATCCTAGCATATCTATTCAAGTGGTCCAATAGTTAAGTATTAGACATTTAAGAAACAGAAAACAGAGATAATGGGTAGAAGGATTATCAAAGGAACAATAGAAGAAAATATCGCAGAACTGAGCTTTCATATCTTGAAACAACACATTAGCCCAGTCACTAAAAATCACCAGGATGCAGGATGGAAGTATTTCACAGTTTGCTTTCAGATAAGTGGACCGGAGGTCAGGAAATTGGCTTCACCACAGTAAAGGAATGTACAGTAAAAAGAATGAACGTTGCATGGACACTCAGAAGGTTTGTCAATAACTGCCAACCCCAAATGTCACACTTTAAGAAGATGGGAACTTGCAAAAACATAATTGTGCCTAGGGGGTCCATTCAACGCCGGGGTTTAAGTTTGGGCTGCTGGGTGCGTACCTGGAAATTGCCATGTTTTATTTTAAATGTTGACTATTTTGAAAGATTGTTATGTGCTCTGAGATCTCACAGACCTGGTTCTGATTCGGTGGTATGGTCAGGCAGTCTCCTTAATTCCTCTGTGCCCACTCCCTCACCGCCTGGCTGCTACAGTGGTTACTGAGGGGCTGCTGGGGATTCTGTAGCGAAAGCGGGCACCCAGCTGGCAATTCTTAAGTGTTAATTCCCTGTAACGATGTTTCTGAAACTGAGATTCCACCTGCACATGCGCACCACACCCTTCCGTTCCTTCCTTGTTTCAGTTCAGAAGAGCTCGAGTTACCCTCAAGATTATCCGGTGCATTGGTTCTTAAACTGGATTCCCAAGCCTTAGGGCCTGGGAAAGTCGTAACTAGGGTCTGTGAGTTAGTTTCAACATTTTGAAAGTCTACGGAAATCATACACGTACTGGGGATCAGGATGAGGAGGGATCGGGTGTCTTTGTTTTCGTCTGGGATGTAAATTCACTGGGGTAACTCTGGTGGCTTCACGATGATCAGAAGCTCTGGCCGATCTTTGTATATCTGATTACTAAAGATAGAAAAGTCATTACTTACTTTTTTAGAGATGCATGCTCACGGGCAACCTCTTTTAAAACCATGGCAGTTACGGTAACGAGTCTGGGGCATTACCGCCCACACACAGTTAGTAGCTTGCCCAAGGTCACACTGATCTCTCCAGTAGCCAGCATGTCCCACTGCCCACAGTGACTCTCCCGCCCACCTTTGCTTCCCACCGCCTGCATCCTTCACATCTATAAGCTACTGCTCCAGGAGCCCGAAACCCAGGGTATTGTAGTGTCAAGGGTGCCTGGACGCTCTTATAGGCGAGGACCCCAGCAATCATGGCAAAAGAGAGAGGATCCTTGACGATTTGTCATGATTTATAGGTACAGCCAGAAATTTCTCTCTTGCTTCCTTTTGTCAATGAGAGAGATTGGTACTTTAGACGATTTAAAATGCTTGGTTACTTACGAGAAAGAGAAAAATCTGTCACTTGTTTGTACTGTGTTTTGTGCCTGTGAAAAGACAGGAGACGTCCGGCC
This sequence comes from Anoura caudifer, assembly GCA_004027475.1. Lineage (NCBI taxonomy): Eukaryota > Metazoa > Chordata > Mammalia > Chiroptera > Phyllostomidae > Anoura > Anoura caudifer. The sequence continues at coordinate 576,409 of PVKU01000262.1, read as the reverse complement.
AAGGCTGACATTTCCACAGAAAGCAGGCCAGGCATGAGAACTGAACGCATACCTGCCTGGAAACTGGAGCCTTTGATAAACGCGAAAAAGGGGGTTGAGAATAAAACTGTTTTAATAAGCTATGGGCACCAGGTGGCGCTACACACACGCTGTCAAATCCAACAGTTTTTCAAACCTGGGGCATTTTTCTGGATTTTCTGAAGCAGAAACAAAACAAAACAAAAAACAGGTAGGTCCAGGTAGGACCAGTATCTCAGCTTGGGGTGGTGGAGTTGAAAGGTGGTGGTGAAAAAAAAAAACACCCAAAACTTACCCTCTTTAATTGTGTGGGCAATTAAAACACTAGAGAATCCACTAGTGTTTCGGGCTTCATTGAGTAAGCCAGGAGCTGGCCGACTTCTCAAGTGAGGGAGACCCAGGAAGTGACCCACTCCAGCAGTGGCTGTCGCTTAGTGCACTCCTCTACCTCTGACCAGCAGACCGTAAGGGGAAAGGCAGTTTTCATTTCTCTACAGGGGAACTCATTTCCTTTGTTGCTTCCTTTCTTTTATTTTCCCCCCAGGAATTGCGAATTCCCATCCCAGTTGGGGCCTGGGAGGAGGGCAAGGGCAGTGATCCAGCAGGGGGCCCTTTCTTCCTTCCCACTCCCTGAAGACCCTCCAGCACCCCCACCTACCCCTTTCCTCCAAAGGAAAAATGCTTGTGGTATATCCATGCCCATCCACAATCATGGATTTTCCTGCCAGTCTTGATTTAAAATATCTTGAAAGTTTCCATTCGGGGGCCACTTTGTGTTAAAGGGAGAAAAATAAAAACATCATGCCTTCTACCCTAAAGTGTTATCCTCGTACCCGCCGCCCCCGCCAACGCCCCCACAGGAAGGAAGGAAGGAAGGAAAGAAGGAAGGAAGGAAGGAAGGAAGGAAGGAAGGAAGGAAGGAAGGAAGGAAGGAAGGAAAAGAACAACGAGGCTTTCTGCACTCTGGCACCTTCAATTCCAGGCCAATGTGATGGCACCCAGACCAGCTCCTGGTGTCTCTGCTGATTAAGCAGCGACTCCAGCAGGTCCCGGTGCAGCCACACCTAGACTCTGCTTGGCCGCAGTTTTGGACAGTGTTGCAGAACAGTGGTCTCCACACTTTAGCAGGCACCAGAATCACCTGCAGGGGCCAGCGCTTGTTCAGACACGGATTGCTGGGCCCCACTTCCAGAGTTTCTGGTTTGGGGTAACGCTGGGGAATTTGCATTTTTAACCAGTTGCACTGTGAAGCGAATGCTTCCAGTCTGGGGACCCCACTCAGGAACAGCTGTTTCAGAGTAAAGAGCAGGTGAGGGGCAGGGGCAGCAGTACGAAGCCCTGGCTGGGCTGGGCACCAAGACGCCAGACCTCTGGGGACGCTGCAAGTCCTTATCTCTTCTGTCCAATTAGTAGTTCTGAACCTTGGCAGTGCATTGGAATTACTTTAGGAGCTTTAAAAAACATGCCGGTGACTGGTTCCCAGCCCCAGAGACCTGGATTTAACTGGTTTGAAAGGTGGTTTGGGCGTTGGACAGTTTAAAAGCTCCCCAGGTGTTTCTGATGTTCAGAGGTTGAAAAACCACTGTTCTAGGCTCTCCTTTCTCTGCATTCTTATATCTAACCCCCAGTGAGTGAAAGTACTAACCATCCGTCCTCAGAAACTCCCAGCTCTTCATCACACCTCCCTCCCTCTGCCCACCCTCAGGCTGGCACACTGTCCCATCTGTCTCTCCTTGTGAACTCCTATGTATCCTTCAAAACCCAATGCAAACTCTTCTTTCATGGCGGAGATGGTCCTGGCTTCCCCTGACAGTTACCTGCTTCTCTATGTCCTAAAGTACTTTACACACACTAGAATTATAACCTTTATTTTACTGTATTGGAATTGTTTGTGTTCATATCTTCCCCTCCCACTGGGTGGTGTGCCCCTCCGGGGGCTTAATAAAACTGATTGAATAAGTCCCGTAAGTGAAGATAAGGCTTAAAATGCCAAAGGTTTGCCCTGATCAGTGTGGCTCAGCTGTTTGGGTGTGCTCCCGCAAAGTGAAATGTCGCTGGTTTGGTCCCTGGTCAGGGTGTATACCAGAGACAACTGATCGATGTTTCTCTGTCACATTGATGTTTCTCTCTCACACTGACGTTTCTCTTCCTCCCTCCCTTCCTCTCTCCCTAAAATATATACATACATACATACATACAATGCCAAAGTTTCTGGATAAGGAAGTTGATCAATCTTGATTTTGTTCAGCAAACTGAGTACCTACTGTGGCTCCAACTCTGGCGGGGGGCTGGGGAAGCAAAGCCAAGTGAGCCCTGGACCCTGCCCTGGAGGAATTTCTCCTGAAGTTGGGCTCTCTGAAGCTAGTCGTGCTCTCATTACATTCGGAGCTTCCAGAGAGACCACCTGCGCTCCCTCTCAGACCCTCCACACGCACCATCCACAGGATGGAGCGAGCTTATTGGCACGTCTTCTTTCTTGAACTTGCCCTTGTCTGTCTGTCCAGATATTCAATTTCCTGACAATTTCATGCTTGGACCTTTGTTCCCTGCACACCTTGTGCTGTCGCCAGCTCATACGTTTCTGTTCTTTGAGATGCCCTCCTCACCCTCGTCTGCCCTGCCTACGGGTCTCCCTTCCCTGACCCCAGGCCGAGTCCCTCCTCTTTCTGCTCTCTTAGCGTTTCACGCATACGTCTATCATTATGTTGAGATAATACTATTTTTTAATGAATCTGGCACACAGTACATTCTTTGTAAGTATTGACTTGAATCAATGCTTATACAGAGATTCTCAAACTTTATTCATGTGGGTTTGAAGTAGGCAGGCAGGCTTTCCCGGAGGATTCTAACGCATGTGCAGGATCCTGTCCTCGGGTTGAGAGGTGTGGGGTTACTGTGGGACTGGAAGTAGGCTGGGTGCGCTTTGACTCTGAGCGCAACCATCTTCACCGCAGTTTGCCTGGCAGTCATCATCATCCCCACACACCAGGACCAAAGCCACGCTATGCTTCGACCGGTTTCTAAGCCTCTTCTCCTGACTAGAACTGGGTGTTCCTTGAAGGCAGGGACATGGTCTTAATAATTTTTGTACCTGGTGTCAGAGCTGACAGAAATGAACTGAATTACACATATTGCACGAAAGCCCTGTTTTAATTGATCTTTTAATGATTAAAAACCTTGACAAATTCTAATTGTACAGTTACCTACTTATGTCAAGTGTTGGCTTACAATTTTTCTTTCTAGATCTGCTGCCTTTGTTCTCTTGCGCCATTTTTTTTACTCTGCGCTTTTTTTTTTTTTTTCCTTCAGTGGGGTACTCGCTCCCTGCCAAGTGTTTGCATTGAGTAGATAGGTCTGGAAGCCTGTCTCCTGCCTTCTGTATAGCTCGAACAACAGCACTCCACACCAACCGGCCCCACTCTCCCCTCTGTGGGGTGGATCCCAAGCCCAGTCCACATGGTTGGTCCATAACAACATGAAAATGGTACCATTAGCATCGGCTCCACACCCCACTGGTGAGAGGGGCCCACGGCTGTGTGTGCCCAGAAGAATCAGGCTGGGAAGCAGCATGGCTACTTAGAACCTGTTCTGTTAGTTTTTGTATCCGCCAGGTTTACTTTTCCACTTCCCTTATCGTCTTCCTCTTCCTCTCCATCCTGAAACCCATGCCACAACCTCATGGCTATTCTGAGGACAGCTTTAGAGCAGAGTTCCACTTTCACTATTTCATTATATTTTCACAAGAGATCTGTATGTCAGCTTGGTCTAGTTCTTGCCATTTGTTCTTGATTTGACCCATCTGTTCTTTGTCCCTTTTGCCCTCTCCCCTGTCTCCTTTGGATTAATGAAGAATTTGTTAGTGTTCCATTTTATCTCCTCTATTGCCCTTTTTAGCTTCAGCTCTCTGTTTTATTTATTTAAGCATCTTCTGAAAATATACATCTTTATCTTTTCACAGTGCGACTTGAATTAATACGACTCCATGAGAAATATAAGAACCTTACAATGATATGCTCCCATTTGCTCCTCGGCCGTGCTCTGCGCTATTGTTATTACATGTTTTACTTCCGCATGTATTATAAGCCCAGGAACACACTGCCATTATTTTGGCCTTAAATAGTCAATGTAAAGAAATAAAAAAAAAATTGTAAGTGTTTTATATTTCCCCCATGTATCCGCCATGTCTGGCACTCTTCTTTGTGTATTGTAGATGTACGTTTCTATCTGGCGTCTCCCTTTGGTCTGAAGAACTTGCTTGAACAATTCTTATTGTGCAGTTCCGCTGGTGATGAATTCTGTTGGCTTTTGCTTACCTGACATGTCTTTATTTTGCCTTCATTTTTAGAAGACATTTCTGCTGGATATAGAATTCCAGCAGAAATGTCTCTCAGAGCTTCAATGATTTTATTCCACTATCTTCTGGCTTGCACTGATTCTGATGAGAAGTCAGTGATCAGTCTTATTAATGTTCCCATGTAAAAAGTTTGTTGTTGTTGTTTCCAGGATGCTTTTAAGATCTTCTCTATCTTTTCCCCCAGCTATTTGACTATGATATGCTTAGATGTGGTTTCCGTTGTGTTTGTTTTGCTTACGATACACTGAGAGTCTTGGATCTGTGGACTGGTATTTTTTTTAATCACATGTGAAAGTTATTATTTTTTTGAAATATTTCTTCTGTTCTAATTTCTCTTTGCTTTCCTTTTCTGTTTTCAGGTATACAGGGTCCAGCACAAATAATGCCCCTTTTTATTACAAAATCTTTTATGAAAAAATCAGAAGCATGTAATGCTGTAACATAAACAATATCACACTTGAGCACACCATATGACATTTTAGGTGAAATGTTCAAATTAAAACTATAAATTATTGCACCCATATTATTACCCTACCAACCACACTCAAGCAGGTGTTACTTCTGCTGGACCCTGTATATGTGTTCGACTGGTTAATCTTGTCCCGTGTGTAACTGAAACTGTTTTTTCGGTCCTTTTTTCTCTGTGTGCTTCAATTGAATACTTTCTCTTATTCTGTCTTCAAGTTTCCCGATCTCTTCTTTCACAGTGTCCAGTCTGCCGCTAAGCCCGTCCTGTGAATAATTTTAGTGATTGTTTATTTTTCAGTTCTATAGTGTTCACTTGGTTCTATTTCATAGTTTCTGTTCTCTGATAAGATTATCCATCTATTCATTCCTTATGTCTATTCTTTCCCTTTAAATTCTTGAACAAATTCATCTTGTCTTTTTAAAGTCCTTGTCTGCTAATCCCTTTGTACCACCTCTGGAGCTCTCTCTATGGACCACTTTTTCCACTTTGTTACATGTCATCATTTTTTAATTGCATGCCATACTTTATGGATTTTATTGTCTTCCTTTTAAGAATATTGGGTTTTGTTGTTGTTGTTTTTTTTTGACAGGCAGCTGGTTATTCAAGGGTCAGCTTGATACTATTCTGTGTCAGCCTTAGTTTTTGTTATGGTGGGTCTGGTGCATCGCCTCTGTAGGGTCAGGTGACCCAGCCTCTGTAGGGTCAGGTGACCCAGCTCCTAAGGTGTGGCCTTTCCTGGATCTTCAGTTGAGTGTCCAGAGTGTTCTTCAAACACTCTCCACTCTGCCACTGAGAACCTCAGTGTCCACCCCACTACGTGACCTCTGGAATCTCTGTTCGGGACACAGCTCTCCGGCACCCTGCATGCAGGCAGCTTCATTTGCAGCCAGACTCAGGTGGTCCCTGTGCAGCTTTCTGGATTTCTTCTCTATGCAGCTCCTTCCTCTCCAGTGCCCTGCCCTGCTAACTTCAGCGTCTTGGTCAACCCTCCCATTTTGGTCTGCTTTTCCTCCTGCCTTAGTTCAGACTATACTTCCTTATGCTGTGGTTGGAAAGCCCCAGGCAGAAGGCCAGAGTAAACATGGATTTCACCTCTTCTGTTTTACTTCTCTCAAAGTTCCCATCTTTGCACTATCTGTGGTTGACTATCTGAAAACGGTTGTTTTATATTTCTTGTCCAGTTATATTGTTGTTTATTAGTGTTTACGGTGAGAGGGTAAGTCTGATATCTCTTTCTCTGTCATGGCTACACCACAAGTTACTCTGCGGTTAGACGATTAATCTATTTTATATTTGAGGCACCTGAGGCTCGGAGTTCACAAGTGCTTCCTTGCTCAAGATCACGTTAGAACCAGCTGAGTAAGGGCGGGGACGCAGACTAGAGCCCAGGCTCTAGAGCAGGGCTCTCAACACTTCCCCCTTTTGCGTCTCACTTTCCATTGTTCCTCTTCCCAGAGACGATACAGCAATCTCTTATCCACCTTCATACGTTCAGTTCTATTATATTTTGTATTGTCTCTCATTTTCTTGGTTGTGAACTTCACTCCATTTTATCTGGCAAACCCCATATTTTAAACACCCTTCTCTTTCTGCTTCTATTTGTGTCACAATGTCTAGCCACGTGTCTTATATATTCTTGTATTTTCTCAGTATTTTGCAATGTGCTTGGTTCATAGACCATGTTTTTATTAATGTTGACTGAACCAAAGAAGAAATGGGATTCATTTCATGCATCTTTTCACCCTTTCCCACATGTGCTATTGAAAACAGGTGCTGAAGGAGGCCCAGAGGAGGAGCGGAAGTTCTTAGGAGTCAGAAGGAGGCCCCAGAATGTGGCTTCTTCTTCACACTCAGCTTGAACACCTTTCTCTTTGGATATGAGTTGCTGGCTAATGATTCATGTATTTCTTTATTATTCTTGGCATACAGAAATAAACCCACTGCCTTTTCTCTTCTCCTGTACCTTTTTCCTCCTGGAAACCATTTCACAAAAATCCCCTTTATTAACCATTTCAATCGTGCCACTAAAATCTATCCACTGCATTTAACCATTACTCTTTTTTTCCTTACATTTCTAGCACACTCTGGAATTGTAGGCAATTTCTTTATTTTTGTTGTATCTTTCTCTCCCCCCCCTTCCCTCCTCTGTACAAACTCCTCTAGAAGCCTCTCTTTGTGTTATTTCAAATTTCATAATTTCTGTTCCAATTTCTTTATCCTGATCTCTCTTATTGTTGCTTCTACTTGAGGGACTCTGGTTTTCTCTTTAAAACCTGTGCTTTCAGGGCCATTTTCCTTGAGCACTTCCTCATATCATTTTCTAACGTGCTCACCATTGCCAGCTCAGGAAGATCAGAGGCTTGCCCTGCCCTTGATCTCACCTTCTTTGCTTTTAATCTCATCTTGTTCCATCAGGAGCTCACCCCTTTCTTTCTACCTCCGCCAAACTTCTGGTTTTTAAGAAGTGAATGTTGGCTATTCCCTTCATAAATAAAAATGGGAGCATCACTCATGTTACATGTCACAACCTGTATTCTTTTTTGTACATAAATAATGTCATTCCTCCCTTTGGGTAACTGTTGGCCTGTGCATTTAAGTAAACATCTTCCAGTTCTATGCTCTTACAACCTGGGTTATTCGGTGGCGGGGGCACTTAGATCTCTCATTTCATTCTTTTCTGAAGAATCAGTGAAAAGCTTCCTTTCCTCCCCCCACACATTCTCTTCTTGTGGTGTTTAGGAAATTAGTCATATTTTTAAATATGGCTCTTCTTTTCACATTTCTTTGTGGGGATTATATAAGAATCTTTTTGGGGAATATGCATATCCATGCAGTGGATTGTATTGCTTCTTTGATTCACAAGCCTTGTTTTGCATTGTCAGATCCAGATCCCATAAGTCTTCAGAAAGTTCCCATTATAAACTGCAAGCAGAAATCTCACTCTTTCGAAATTGTTTGGTAGGAAACCTATGGATCCTGTTCTTCTCCCTGTTTTTTGTACATAATCTGCTCCTCACACGAGGTATCCAGACCACTTCCTACACAATTTTCTTACCATTTATCTTTCCATGGAGTCCTGTAACTCTTACCCTCCTTTTACTGGTAAATTAATGTTTTTATGTGGACTTAATCTTTTTGTGAATTTAATTAGTCTTTTAAGACTTCTTTTAAATTTCTCTTCCTTTGTCTGCCTTTTTTCTGCCCATTATTTTAAGACTTGGGATCTACCCACAATCAGTTGGCCAAGCCTCTCTCTTTCTCTACTACTTTCTATAGCTATTCTTCCTTCTCTGGTTCCCCACCATGGACTTCACAGCATTTTCCATCTGGAGTTAGGCTTAGCCATCGAGGCGCGTTTTCTCCTGAGCAGCTATCTGCTCAGGGCACTGATCACCACACTCTGGCTTCTTTGTTTTCCTTTTCCTTTTTCCTACCACCATCTGGAACCAATCATCTTTATTTCCCCTCCTCCCCTCTGAAGCTCTACAGACTCCATTTCCTTTCCTTGTCAGGCCCAGGAAGCTCCGTTGAGTCCATTTGAGCAAGTATTCCCAGCTCACCACTCACTCTGTACCTTTGAAGCCAGCCCAGCTGGTCCTGCCTCCATGGTTTTTGACCTGCTCTTGGGCAGTCTGCTTATCTTTTTTTCCAGCAAACACCATGTACCAGGTAGTTATGGTTTTGTTTTCAACAGCTGAAAGTTAGACTCCACATTACGCTTAACTGATTTCTTGAGCTTCATCTTTTGTAGGTCTTTATCCTATTCAAAGAACCTAGAAAAATATCTCAAACTTTTCTGGTAATAATTAGTTCAGTTTCGTATTTCCTCAGTTTAACCTGCATAGTGGTCAACCATTATTGGCTCTCCCAAGATGGTGAATACCTAACCAAGTGTCATTATCTGATTTGTGGATGAAGTCTTTAGATTTACCTGCCCAGTGGAATCACCAGAAAGTTCCTATGGTATCCTGACCCCTTTTTGCTGATAAAGTGTCTAAATTAAATCGAGTTTCTCTGGTGGTCTTAACTTCTAGGAAAGTCTGCAAATCTATACTTTGGGTTTGTCCATAATGAATTGAAAATCAGGTCCTTTATCACAGGTCTCAGACTGCAGAGGACTTGAGGAGGTACCACGTGGTTGCTATTTCCATAGTCTGGTATCGGAGAGCCTTTTACTATGTCCAGTTCTGTACGGTATTTGGATGAAAGCCAAGACTTTGGCAGATAGTTACGTGCTCCCCACACTGGTCCTTTGTACAACTGCATCAGCAAATGCTGGTGCTGGCCCCTTAGAGAACTGTTGGCTGGGTTGCTAGGCTCTGGTTTTAACACTGCTGTTAGAAAGCAAATATTCCTGAAGAATCCTAGATAATTTGTTAGAGAGAGCCCTGGTCATACCATTGCTCTTGGAGTCTGATGGACAACATGGCTGCCCATTCTGGCTCTTCTACTTAACAGCTGAAGAGCACAGAAAGTCTGCGTGCCTCAGTGTTCGCATCTGTAAAAGTGGGTGTACGATACTCACTTCATTAGATAGTTCTCATAATTTAATGAGGGCTTTGGGAGGGTATTGTTACTATAAAGTGCTGTGTAAGTAGAAGTTAATTTATGCTTCTTTTGCTCCTTCTTGCTTTATCCTGCTTGGAGGGAGGGCATGACTGGTACCCAGGGCATACAGTTGACAATGGCGAAGAATGATTATAACAATAAAAGACTCGGGACAGGTGGAACAAGTCTACCCTGTAGCAGAGAGGGCAGCATAGGACGGAACACTGAAAACTGTGTGCGCAGAAGTGAAGGAAATGTGTACGTCAGACGAGAGGAGTCCCTTTCTTTACTCCTCTGTGGATGGTGAGTATCAGCACTTGTGTTATTGCAGGAGGCTAAGGAATATAATTTACAGCTTTTTGATTCATGTGTTTCTTTTGGAGGGGCCAGGGCAGCATTACGATAACAAAGAACTTTACAGTCCAAGAGAATAGGACATGGAAGAGTGGGCAGGAGGGGGAAGCTCACTGAAGGTAAGCGGTGCCCGCTCACCAGCCTTGTTTAGGACAGACCCTGGTTTTCTCCCTGATGCTGAACATCTTCACATCAGTCACGCAGCTTAGAAATGGGAATCAGTATGACGAGTTAAACTGGTGAGCCAGAAGGACCCGAACGTTAACCAAGGGGCTGTCCTACCCAGAAGAAGAGCTGTGGGGCTCTGATGCAGAATCCTAGTTGTAGCCTTTGATCTCAGGGGTCTGCGTGGAGGGTTGGCCATCAGAGGAATGAGCTAAAATTTGGTTGGAGCCATGTAACCTTGAATATGTTTCCCAACTTCTCTCTGCGCCTCAGTTTCCTAATACCATCTAATATTACTACTAATGTCACTTTTTTTTTTTTGTGGTTATTAAGTGACAGGTACTTTAAGACTCCCCAGAAATCTTATTTTTTCCATAAAATTTGTATGGAACATTATTATTTCAAAGCCCAATCATATATGTGTGACAGATAAGGAAATTATAATCTAAACAGGCCATGTGTGTGTTAAGACCATTAGAGGCAGGGGTAAGAATGGAACCCGGGGCTCCTGTCCCACAGAGAAGGGAGCGGAGGGAGCTTGGAGGATTGTGTGAGTGACTCCGGCCAGGTGAGTAGAATCTGAAAGACAAGGGACAGTGAAGCAGGCAGTAGGGTTCTCTGTGTGTGTCAGACACTGGTGAGGAGAGCAGAACATAGAATGAAGTCTTTCGTGAGTGAGTTACTGCTTGGCCCTATTCCTAGAGTGCCTGCTAAGCTGAAAGTACCCAAAGACCCTCATTCATTCACAAAGCCTTAGACTTCCTTTTAATAGATGCATTTGTGTGGACTTGAAGGAAACCTAAGGAGTTGAAGGAGGTGAGGTTTTCCTCCTCTAACCCAGAAGAAGTGTATCCAGTGGGACTTACAAGGAGAAGGCCGGGGAACAGGGTGAGGGGAGTGTGACAGTAGGGGACATCACAATTGCACCCTTGGTGCCACTTCAGCCTGGCCAGGTGGACAGAGTAGCCCTCTGTGTTCACGGAACAGATTCCTCGATGTCAGCCACCATCTCTTCTTCAGCGCGTTCTAAAGTCAGGGCATCTCTTTTCAGGGCTATAGGGTAGCTGCTTTTTAATGTCCTGTTGTAAGACTTTCCCTGGAATGTGAGGGATTGAGACAGGAGCACTCTCAGGAAATAGAAAAGGGATGTGGCTAAATCCCTCACAGTTTTGTGATTTTTTGGGGGGGACCACACGGCAGTTTGGTTCTTCTGCAGTTTCTATCATTTATCTCCACCTGCATCATCTATGAGCATTTTAGGACCTCTGGTTAGCCAGCCCTTTTCCTCCTTTCTACCCCTACTGGGGTCCCTCAACTCTGATGTGTTTCACCGTGTCCGCAGTTCATTTCAGTACCTGGGCAGACTTCAGTACCTGTTCAGGTTTCTGCTCTCCCCTTGGGTTCCAGAGGGCTCAGGACAGTGGTGTACTGGACCAAAAACTTCCAGCTCATAAGAGCCAAATATAATTTTCAGGATTTTTGTGAACCAGCGGAGAATCACGCTGACAACTTGAAATTGGCCAGGTTGGGAATATTTATACCATAGGAGTAAGCAAATGTTATAAATCAGAGCCTATTTTTCTGCATAATGGGTTGATAAACTTTTTTACTGGCTCACTGATATCTAAGGAGAATGTAGGGTTCAGTGTAGTCCTTAGGAGCAGCGTCTATTCGAGTCCTCAGAGTGCCCTAGAGCACCGAGAATATCCAGTGACCTGACACCCTGATTCAAGGTGTCCAGCTCCTTTGGGCACTAGATACCAGGGGAGAGAGTAGCAGAGGGAACGAATACTGAGAAATACTCTGGGCTGGTCAGTGACAGGTTTCTCCTGCAGGCTCCTGGCCACCGTTGTCCTGGTGTGACTAGAGGGAACTGCTCTGAAGCAGAGTGGCCACATTCTTTAATGTGACAGCAGGGACAGGCCCAGGGCTCCAAGCCTGCTTGGAACTCCATGCCAGGACTCTCCCCTTTCCCTTCCTTATCTCTGGATGGCAATCACACAAGATGTCAAACTGTCACTAATTTCCTAACCAAGGCATGTGATGTTTGGCCGGTGCCCAAGCACCTGACTCTATGACTTTGAACCACCTTGACCTGTGTAGGATCAGGCCTTGGAGGAGGCACTGTTCATGGGCTCTGCCTCGCTCCCAGCTCCCCAGCCCCCAAACACCACTTTCCCTCCTGATCCTCCATCTCCAACTCCTCATTAAAACAAGTAACAACACAATGAAATGATAACACCACCCAAACATCTACAAAAACCGGATCAAAGCCCCGTTAAAAGAGGAAACCCCAAACATCAGTCTCACCCTTCAGCCCGGGAGAAAGCTAGCTTGCTGTCTTCCCCCAGATGATGGGAACATGCCATCCAGGAAGCATGAATCCTGCATCCTCCCACGACTTCATCTGCACAAAAATAGACACTTCATCTGCTTCCATTTCTAGCTTTCCTGTCCAGAAATCATTCTCTTTTGGTGACGTTAGAACTTGTTGCTACAAGGGATGGTTTCTGGTGAGGGGAGCAGGCAGTGCCCGCTGGTTGGGTGCCAGGATGTGCCAAGACTGAAAGGTGCCAGGAGAGGAAAAGGCTGAGAGCTGAGCTAAGATGTGGCAAGGGAGAACACGTGACAGAGGACACGCTCTCAGAGATGACCAAGTTGAGTACCTATGTTCATACTTTCTGTTAGGGTCCAGAGAGGGCCATTGACCTGCCCTGAGTCATCCCATGGATGGGTATAGAAGTGGGACAGGTGAAGGATGCATCATGTCCCAAAGTTCTGCACCAGATGTGACAGGTGGCAGGGTTTGAACTAGCTGATGCCCTTGCAGGAGAGGCACTTGGTGCAGAGGGAAGAGCCCAACAGGGGAATCCCATGTGTGGATTCTCATCCCACACTGTCCTGTGTCCTGTCTCAGCAAGCACTTGGATTAGATCAGGGACTGACCAACTATGGCACACCAGCTGAATTCAGTCTGCTGCCTGTTTTGGTACAGCCAATGCATTAAAAATGGCTTTTACATTTTTAAATGATTGAAGAAAAGTAACATTTTCATGATATGTTGTTTTAGATTCCACAGATAAGTGAAACCATACAGTATTTGTCTTTCTCTGACTTATTTCATTCAGCACCTCTAGGCCCATCCATGCTGTTGCAATGGCGAGATTTCATTCAGTTTTACTGTCGTGTGATATTCTACAGCACATAAAGCACATCTTCTTTATCCATTCATCTATTGATGGACAACAATCTTCTTTTAATGCAGCCTAATGCTAGCTTGTGTTGTTATTTAAAGAGCAGTAGTAGGTTGGGTGTCAAGACATTTGGGTTCTTTCCAGTTCTTTAATTTATTTTCCCAACAAATGTTCACTGAGCCCCTCCCACGTACCAGGCACCGGGGTACCCGGTGAGCAAAACAGACAACAGCACCCCAGTGAGGGAGCAGATGCTGCACAAATAGTCAAATGTATACCACAATGCCAGGGAAGGACACAAATAATAATAAACAAAACAAAGCAAACGAAAGTAAAGCTCGCTAAGGGACTGAAGGGATTCTGACACGAGCTAGCTGTGCGGACTCGGCCGAGCAGCGAGACAGGCTGTGATCTGGTGTGTTCAAACGATGCTCCGAGGAGCCCCAGGAGTTTGGGAGGGTGCCTTAGGGGGCATCATAAGGTGGGGGTGAGAGGCAAATTGCAGGGACCCTTTGGCTGTACTGCACAGAGCAGTACCTTAATAGACTTTTTTTTTAAAAGTAGGTCTCTGTGTGAAATTCTAATTGATGAAAATGTCCTAATGTTTTAAAAAAGTTTGAGGCCCTCACTATTGGATAATCTGTGGGTTTTCTGTTAGCATAAAGCTGGTGAAAATTGCTAGAAGTTTTTCACAAGAGCTGTTGCTAAGCCATACCTCCCTCGCTAGTGCCGAGTGCGACCGTGAATGTAGCATTTACACTCATTCGTGTGAGTTTTTGTCTTCTTAGTTTGGTCTATGGATCTGGTAGGCAACATTAATTCTAACACCCTGTGTATTAGTGATGCTTCCCAGCTTTGGTCTTTCTGCAAATCTGTTTTATGTACTTTTTAATATCTTCATCCAAGGTGTTTATAAAAATATTGGTTAGGATGGGGCCCAGGGTGGAGACCTTTGGTTCTTCAGTAAAAACAAATGGGTTTATCTAACCAGAATCAATGGCCTCTGACTTTCATGTGTCCCAACGGCTGTGGACCCATCTAAGCTTAACAGCGCCCACCCCAACCAATAACTTCCCTCCTTATTTCCATACCACCTCATTTTCTATACTTATTTAATGGTTACCACCTATCAAGATCTGGCAGTAACTCTGGGGAAATAAATAAGACACAGAGTACACTGCTGATAGGCAAGATGGAAATGTAAATCATGAATCACAGCAATGTGTGGAGGGCTAAGGAGAGAGATGAACCAGGACACTGGTGGGAAGTGCTCGGCTTTGCCTGGAAATGTCAAGGGGATTTTCTCAGTCAAGAAGACATCGCAGATGGAATTAGTCAAAAAGGTACCCCAAGAAATGTCCGAAGTCATATAAAATCTAGATAAGTGACATCAATGACACCCCTGTGATTTAGGTACTCAATAAATGGTTCCTGAATTTAATTTATAAAGGTCAGGAAGCAGATGCAATTTCGGTCAGGCAGGATGGAGGCGTCAGCTGAGGCACGGGGAAGCTGGGCTCAGGTGGTGGGTGGGTGGGTCGCAGGGCGGGGTGCCGAGGAGAGACATTAGGTGGCAGGGAAATCAGAAATTGTTGAAAAACAAAGTGGGACTGAGGGAAGGCAAGAAGTGACTCAGCCCTCTACAGTTTGTACCCTGGACACACGGGGGTAAGGGGGGTGGCGCTGCCCGTGCTGTTAACCAAGACTGCGAGGGGGGAAATAGGTGTGCTTCATAGACCCATTAGAGATTTGGTGGAATATATTTTTCCCCCACAAGCTTTCCCCTTTCGATTCTGAGTTTGATTTCAGGTTTCCACCAATAACTGCCGAAACAGGCGAGGACGCCTTCTAGGAGTGCGCTGGGAGAGCGATGCTTTCCATTCTCTCCAAGGAACGCTTACCCCGTGAGGAGCCCTCCTTAATGTGACTTGGTTGGACCTAAAGGTTTAGCTTCCCTTTGGCTGTCGAACGTGTGTTTGCCTGAAACGCACTTTTCTGTTAGGGTAACCAACTCATTCCGGTTTGCCAGGGGCTTTCCCAGTTTTCATAATGAAAGCCCAACCTCCTACGAATAAATCCCTTTGGTTCCAGGGAAATCGGGACTGTTGGCCACACTAAGACGTACGTGAGGTGCTGCGCGTGCCTGGTGTGCGCATGGGCGAGGAAACGCAGTTGCTGAAACAGAGTGTAGCTCCTAAGTCTTATCCGCCGGGGCCGAGAGGTGCACGGGGCCTGGGCGGTAGCAGGTGGTTTTGCTAACGTTGCTCCCCCTCTCCTTCCTCCGCCCCCAGGGGTCACCCCAGAAAGTGCACCGCTGGGTAGGCTGTGGGTAGGTTGCCGCCGGTCCAGCCACCTCTCTTCAGGGCTGAGCCAGGCCCCTCTTCATTTACTTTCTCGAGCACTTAGATAATTGAATGGAGAAATTCAAGAAGACAACAAAGAATCGGGCTGGGCTGCGGGTCCCTCAGACCGCAGCTGCTCAGATGCCGAAGGTCCCGGGAGAACTGCTATTCCCCAGGTGCGCCTTGTCTCTGGAGGGCATTTACCGCTCCGGGAAGCTGGGCAAACACAGTAGCCAGAGCCACAGTCCTCGGGGAAAACGCCGGGTCAATGAAACCCAACGCCGCGGCCATCCTGAGCGACCGGTGGGCGCAGCAGGCGTGCGGAAGGGCTCCTGCTCCCGCCCCCCGTGCACCAGCGCTGCCTCACCGGGAAGGGCTGCGGGACGGGCGAGCTGTGTCTCTCCTCACTTCCCTACAAAGCATGAGACTCTGGCAAATCTAATCTTGAATTTATTGCCGAGGCTAAATCCAGCAGCTTCCTCATGCCTTCCCACTCCTCCAAAAGGTTAAATAGTTCCCACCGGGTGCTAGAAAGGGTTATTGAAAACAGCAGGGTTTTTTTTTTTGTGTGTGTGTGTTTTTTTTTTCTTTCCTTAACTTCAGCACTTCTGGTAAATCTCTGATCCAGCATCTAGTGGTTAACCACTGATACAGGAAATGACATTTAACGTTTTTATCACTCAGCCAGAAATGGAAGAACAAGGCAAGTCTGTGTTTAGGGAAGATGGATGGTTGCCCACCACCTTCATCTTAAAGGCACACCACCTTTTTTCGGAGTTCTGCTTGGGGGTTGGTGGTTCACCTTCCCTCGGCTTCACTGACAACAAGGAAGCAGGGATGGCAGGGAAACACTCCCAGCCTTGCTGCTGGAAGGGGAATCCACGAGTTGTCAGCTGCTGAAAGGATTTGAATGGCTCTGCTTCCCCTTTCTCAGCAGCAGTTGCATATGGGGACAGGCAGGCAGGAAATGAGTGTGGATGCCTGGTCCCAGGCACTTGGAACCCCAGCATCAGCTCCGGGTGGCTGGACACAGGGCCACCTATTTGGGGTGGACTTTGAACAGAACCCCTGTCCTAAGAGGAGGACAGTCCACAGAGGGCCCTTAACTCCCTCTCAGACAATCAGCAAAGCAAGAGCGTTGACGCTGCAAACCACAGCAAGAGAAATGACATTCGGTTTCACTTGCAGTTTCCCTTGCTGCTGATTTCTTCTGTTCTTTTTGTTGTTGTTGCTGTTGTTGCCCTTTTTGGGTGAGGTGTTTTCCGTGTAGCTGTGAAGCGAAATCCTTGTAAGAACAACACTAACAGCAACAACAACAGTAGTAATACTCACTAACATGTGAGTGGGAAATGGTCCAGATTGATGATTTTTACGTGCTCAAGGTCTAGAGCTGGTCAGGGCTATGGCCAGTCAGGGCTATGGCCAGTCAGGATTTGAACTCAGGTCTGCCTGTTGCCAAGTCATCCTGCCTTACAGTCATCTAATAATAAGCACAACCCTTGGCCCCATCTCCTTGCCCAGCCTCTGTCTCACCCACTGAGCAGGGAATCTTGGGGCCTGAGGATCCTAACACTGGACTCGCTGGTGGAGTGGGTAGGCAAGATCAATCAATGCATTGCTGGCAAAGATGTTTGTCTTCCCATGCTCAGTAGGGCCCAGATTAACTGATAAAATTCTCCAGGTCCCTCCCTTATTTTATTAGTAGGAACTAACATGATCCCATTTTTATGAAAAGAGATGCAGAGGTGCTGAATTGTCCTTCTCCTCCACCTCTGGGCATTTCCTACACTGAGCCCTCCCTGCAAATGCCTCTCCATCCGCAGCAGCAGGTGGGGGTAGAGTGCACCAGCTCTGCTCTAGGAGGCAGGGCTGCCAGCGTCCAGGCAGGGCTGTGTCACGCCTGGTGGAGCTGACTGCTCTTCAAGAGTCACCTGACAATTTCTGCTCTGCCCTGTTCTAGAGAGGACTGATGTGACGGCCACTCACAGCCTCTTGGATCCTCAGTTTACCCATCTGTGTACTGGCTCTGAAGAAGTATGAAGTCTAAAGAGCTCTGAGAAGTAAATTTGTCTTTCCAAATGTCCACCACCTTCCATGCAGAGAAATAAGTTGCTGTTTGACGTCAAAGCCTTCCTAATAGGGCAGAGTTATTGTGTCTGGCTGCTATCGCCCAAGGGTGTAAGCTGAGGAGACTGATTTCCAGCCATGCTCGCTGAGGGGTGGGAGGCAGGTCCTTCCCAAGGCAAGGCTCTTCTCCAAGACCTATCTTTTCTGCCCCATGCCTACTCTGCAGAGCTTCCCCCTGGGAGGCCAAAGTGGTGGCATCAGAGGTCTGTCCAGGTGACAAATGCTAAGCATTGTTTCCTGTGCAGGGCACTGGGGAGCAAACACCAATCTGGCAGTTTCCCTGAGCTGAAGAAATTATGGTCTACTCAGCGATGCCCATCCCTGGCCACCCACTAGAGTTATTTGGGGAACATACAAAACACCCATGTCCAGACCCACCTTAAGGACTTCTTTAATTGGCATTTGTATGTTGTTTTTTTTAAAGGTCCTTAGGTGTGTGTAGTCAGAATAGAGCACTAGTGATCTAGATGGAGAGACAGATAAGTTAAACAGAGAAACAAACACCAAAGCTACACTGATTATGATATGCTCAGACTGTGGCAAATGAAAGTTGCAATGGGAACACAGACATAAGGCCACTTACCCAGCCTAGAAAACTGGGGAGATTTTGTGATGTGGGAAACATCCCAGCTGAGATTTCAAGAGCAGGAATTAACCAGGTGAGTTAGGACTGCGGGGGCTGGGGTGAGGGGAGGGGAGGTTACAGGGTTTCCAGGGAAAGCAAGAAGTATTTGGCTGGGAAGAGCCGGGTGGGGAAGTGACCAGGAAGCAGCTCACAGAAGACACTTAAGGCATGTTTGGAACTTTGGATTTTATCCTGAGGGTGAGAGAGAGCTATTGATGAGTGGTAGTCAGAGGAGGGACTATGGTCGTTTGTGCAGCATGAGAACCAGATAGGAAGAGAGCCAGACAGAGGTCGGAAGTTAGGACCCACCTCAGTGGTGGCTTCCTGAACCATGTTAGTGGTTATAGGGATAGCAAGTGTGTGGAAATGAGAGATATTAGAACATAGATTCGATTCAACATGGGGAGTAAAGTGAGAGAAAAGTCAAGGATGACCTCCAGGTTTCTGTCATGGGCGTAGGGGTGGACAGAGGTGCTGCTCCCTGGGCTGGCCCTGCCGTGCAGGAGGCTCTCTGTGCCAGGGAGGAGGGTTGCCCACCGGCCACTCACGCAGAGCACCAGAGGCCAGGAGGACTGGCTGCGACTCCTGGCAGCTGTCTCCCGCCGTGGTGGCTCAGAGCTCCTGGGAGCATGGCGGGAGGACTTGTATCTCAGCGAACGGATTAGGGCATTTACTCCATTCTTTGCAGCTTGCTGGCCTATTCAGATTCTTGTGTATCCTCTTCCCCACCTCCCCTCCCCACCCACCCATGCTCAAGATGCTTATTTCCTCAGTTAGATCAACCCTCAGATACTGATGGAATCTCAAACACAAGCAATAATAACTGATTTGCATTTTCTGTGACCTGTAGGCTAATTTCCATTTTCCTCCTCTAAGTAAAACTTTTCAGCCACCTCTACCCACATAAGAAAGCTTTTAATGATTCCTAAAAGTATCCTTTATGTTCCTGTTGACAAGTTCAGCTCCCCTCAGGCTCCCTGTGAACTCTGTCTTCCCTCCCCCAGGCACCTGCCCCCTCTGCAGACTCCCACTCATTTCTCATCCCACACAGTTAAGTGCGTCCACTCCTTACAACCACTGATGCCGACTTCGTAGAAGATCGCTGTCCTCTTCCCTGCTTTGTGGGCTGTCTCAGTCAGTCGGGTTGTGCTAATACATTACCACAAGTCCATGGTAATGTGTTAAGCCACCCAGTCGGTGGTTTAACCAATGAACGTTTGTTTCTCACAGTCTGGAGACTGGAAGTCTAAGATCAGGTGCCAGCACGGGCAGGTTCTGGTGAGGACCCTCTTCTAGGTTACTGACTGCCTGCTGACATCTTGCTGTGCTGTCACATGGCAAAAAGAGGGCAGGAGAGCTCTCCGGGGTCCCTTGTATAAGGCTATTGATCCCATTAATAGCTCCACCATCCTGACCGAATCACCACCCAAAGGTGTGGATAGAGACCAGAATGCTCTGGAACTCATTAAGTCTATTTAACAACATACCAACCCTATTTTCTTCTGGGCATGTGGTAGCTTTGAACTTTCCACCAGGCTGGAGTTTGGATGTGGCCCATGAAAATAAGCAGAGAGGATGTCTGTTACTTCCTGCTTTGCCATATTCTCTTTTCCTTCGTCCTGGAATGAGGCCAGTGCTGCTTGGAAGTAGAGCCATCAGCTAATCTACAAAGGACACAAGGATGAGCAAGAAACAGACCTCAGTTGTAAACCACTGGGACTGGGGGGCGCCTGCTACTGCAGCATAACTTAGTTTATCTTGGCTGATACAAGGGTCTGTCAAGAACTTTAATGTAAAGAATAAGACTGAGGTTCTGCATTGCATGGAAGCTCACAGCTAAGTTGCCAGAGTTACATGGGTGCCAGCAGAGGACATGATACTGGAGGCAAAGATCAAGGATTCCACTCCTCACGGCACAGCGAGAGTCATGAGCTTCACTGTTGCGTTAGTTTCCCTTGCCCCCCAGTCTCCTCGTGGCAGTGTAGACTGGCCCAGATCAATGCCCCGCCCAGTGGGGCTGTGTTACAGTTGAGGAAGCCTGAGCTTAGGAAACCCCGTTTTTTATAATGGACTTCAAGCCAACCTGTCCCCCTTTTTCCTGGAGGGAAATATTTTCTTTACTGTGTTGGAAAGCAAGCAAACTTTCCCTCCATTCTGGATGGAGTCAGTATCTCTATTCTCCAAACCTTCTCACTACACAAACATTCTTGAAAAGATACTCTGTAATGAAATGTCTCAGTGCCTCTGTGTGGAAGAAGTGGAGAAATCTAAGAGACCCATGGAAAACTGTCTTCCAACAGTCTCTGGGTAAGTGGAGGGAAACGAAAGGTGAAAGGAATTTGGAGGCTGGTTAGGGAGGATTTTGGAGACTGTTTCAAGAAGATCAGACTTTGCCTGGCAGGCAATGGGGAGCCATCTCATGTGTGGTATGGAGAATAGAGGGGTGGATTGGAGGAGAATACTAGAGTTAGGAGAAATTAGGGTTCAACATGTCCGTTGGGGAATTCGACCATCTGAAGGGAGCCAAAAGCACAGGGTTGATCTCTACTTGGATAAATTCTATAACCTTCAAAGTTCAAATCAAAGGGCATCTTGTTGGGAAGATTAAAAAAATTTTCTTTTCAAAAGCAGAAGCTTTTTGTCAAAGAAAGATAATGCAGACTTGCAACCAATGAAACAGATGGGAGGAGGTAGACTGGCTGACACAATGATGGGAGCCCCGGAGCCCTGGCCCTCAGCTCCCCCGTCTCAGCAGACACCCAGACGGCTCCCTGGAAGCCTGGGAGCCACAGACCACACTTGGAATTCACCTTTCTTTTCCCCATTGGCCCAGGCAGAATTGACTGCTCCTTCCTCTCTGTTCTCCCAACAGTTTGATCTCCTTGCCAGAGCATCATTTATCACCTTGACACGTTTGAGGTGAACATGCTTAATCTCCATCTCTGTGTTTCCCAGTGCCCAGCACAGTGCCTTCCTCCCCTGGAAGGCTCCCAGCCGATGTTTGCTGAATTGAATTGATGTGAAAAACACATTGAAGAAACAATGATAGAATTACATTTTTTTTTTTATCAAGCTTTGCATTTTAAAATTTAGTGGAATATAACACAATTCCTGAGACCTAAACCTGGGTAAATAAGAATCAAGAAAATAATGAAATAAAAAGATAGCTCTTTCTATGGTGAAATCGGTTTAGTTCTAGGTTTAGTTTGCCTAATGTGCTAACAAATGCTTTTTCAAGACACAAAGAACTTTTTCTTAGAAAGGAAACCACAGTCCAAATAAATAACATCGTCCAAATTAGAGTGAGAAAATTGCCAGACCATCCTCCGGTACTTAAATTCCTTCAGTCACCTGTGTTTCCATCAGGTGGGGGAGGCAATCCCTGTGTTGGTGCTGCTAACTGATGCCAGCAGGGTATTTACTTTAGAAGAAACAAAATAATGGAAAAGAGGTGGAACATGTTCTATGTAGCTGTTAGTTCCTGGTACCTCTGAGTGCTCTGCATTTTCATGGGCGTTATGCTTGTTAGTGTGCGAATCCGGGAATGAAGTCTGTGTGGGTAGAATTTCTATTCACCCTGCTCTGGTTTTGCCCTGGCCACCATCTGTCTGTCTGTCTGTCTATCTGTCTGAAACAGGGTCAACGCTGAATCAGAGTGAGGAAGGAGGGAGCGAGGGACAAACCCCAGATCCCACCATGAGGATGGACCCAGGCTTTGTAGGGCTGAAACTTAGACAAGTTTTGGATCTCTCTGTAAGTGGAAGAATGCAAAATTAGGTATCAAAAGTGAGTTTAGAATGAGAATGAGAATAGAAGTCATAGTAATAATATTTTTATTAACTACTGGACATACCTTTATAGTATTATTTTAAAAGTTATTTTAACCATATACTCTGGGTTTTATATGACAGCAATTTTGTGGTATTTTTTTTTTATAGAGAGCATAGAAAGATTATTCAGTCTTTCATCTAGCATAGTACATGGGAAAATTATTTATTTTTATTACAGATAGCTTAGAAAAATTTCTTTCAGCTTCACAGCTAGGGATTGATAACACCAAGAAAATGTTTAGAATTGTCAGATTTGGGCAAACTGCCACCACGCTTCTGTCATGTAAGAGTTGTAAGATTTCAGGGCGTCGGAGACTTTTCTCGTGAGTTTCTATCTCAAATACTCTGCATTGATGATGCCCATGCCCTTATTTCCCTGGTGTATGATGACTTTTATGTTATCTCTTTATCCATGCCAGTATTTAGTGTCAAACCAGTGAGAAATTAAAGTCTTTTCTCAGTGAATTCTTTTGATTCACGTCGCCTCATAAATTGGATTATAAACCTATCCAAGAACTTATTACTTATCATTATTTCTATCTAAAAGGTATCTTTTTTCTTACTGTTGATGAATTGACTACCTTTGGTAAGATCTCATTTTATTTGCTTATTTTTTGTTACAATTTGCTTTTTGATGTTAGGATATTTATTGATTTTATTACTTATCTTTATTGTTTTTATTTTGTATGTTATTATTGTTTTAATGTGAATTTTCTCACAGTTCTTCAACAAATGCATTCATTGAACTTTAATCAGAAGCCTGCAATTTCTCACTTGTTTCATTAAAACATTTAGGATCTTTGTATGTGTATGTTCAAGGGAGGGAGGAAACAAGTTGGATTATGACCTTAATTTAGCACCCAGACTGAGCCAGGGTTTGGTGGGGGTTGCTTGTAAATGGGAAGACTAGGTGGGGGAGGGGGCAGTTAATTTGGGTTGGAATTACTGATACCTTGTCAAACCCACCCAAGGAAAGGTGGTATCAGGACAGGAAGCCTAAGGTAAGAATGACCAAGCCAGGACAGAAACAAGGTAGATTCTCCTTAGAGAGAAACAAAGATGCTTTGGAGAAGAGGCGGGTACCATGGAAAAGGCCTGGGGGTCAGCAAGTCAGGAAGGAAAGCTAGAGGCCACAGGCGGATGTCGAGGCTGGAGCACCTTCAGGGTGAGGGCAGGAGCGGGATTCCTGCAGCAGTTGCCAGCAGGGCTCAGAGCTTTGTAGTCAGTGTGGTTGGTGAGGTTCTTCTTGGGGAGCCCCAGACAGGACAAGACTCCTGCTTCAAGAGACCATGAATAGTGGGGAATCCTAGATTCTTCTCTCATGCCTTAACGGGCTGGATTTTTCTGAGCAGACTGAAGTGTTTGAAGAAGGCAATGTTGTATAATAAACTGTAAGTTTTGGAGTCAGAAAGATCTGGGTTTGAATCCTGGCCATGAAACTTCTTATCTCATTTCCCCCTTTGTAAAAGTGGGTGTGATAGTGTATATCTTTTGGGTAGATAATATATCCATCTCATAAAATAGTGTGATGAAGAGTAAATTTCATAGTATAATAGTATATATAATATATACATAGTATAATACAGAGTATATACAGTTGTTTGAAATGTCATGGTTTAAAAAAAATGCCAGACATGTTTTCATACTTTCACTCTATTTTTATCAATTTATTTTTTTATTTTTTAAATAGAAAAATGATATTAGATTGACCTACCTCAGACAGGTCTCAGAATTCTCTATTTTTACCTTGGCTTGTTTGCTTGTACTGCCAATGCTGGATGTGTTACACACACACCAACACATGCACACACATGTTTGCATGCACACTTTAATGGACATCATGCAGAAATAGAGCCAGAGTCCTAGAATTAATTCTAGAGTTTAAAAACATATCTGAGCTTCCTGGACTTGCGTATCTTTTTCCTTCACCAAATTAGGGAAGTTTTCTTTCACTATTTTTTCAAACAAGATGGTTGTAAAGAGGCCTGCTCCAAGACACATCATAATCGAAATGCCCAAGTTTAGAGATGCTGAAGATCAAAACTATGAACAATAAAATGGCAAAAAAAAAAGCCCCATATCTATCAATAATTGAATCTAAAAAACAAACTAAGCAAACTAGAAAAACAGAGACAGATTCATGGATACGGAGAATATTTTGATGGTTACCAGATGGGAGGAGGGTGTGTAGGAATGGGCGAAGAGGTGAGGGGATTAAGAAGTACAAATAGGTAGTTGCAGAATAGCCATGGGGATGTGAAGTACAGTATAGGAAATGGAGCAGCCAAAGAACTTGTATGCATGACCCATGGACATGAACAATGGTGGGGGATTGGCTGAGGGAGTGGGGGTGCTGGGTGGAGGGGGGCAAAAGGGGAAAAATCAGGACAACTGTAATAGCACAATCAATAAAATGTAATTTAAAACAAAACAAAACATATCTGAGTTCTGATTCCCTCAACTTTTGTTTTTTTAACACATAGGTATTTTTACTGATACAAGATTCCTGATTTTGGAAAGGAATCTGTTTTAGTTCTCTGCTCATTTATGTTCACTGGCTATAATTTCTTGAATTGTTTTGTGACTATTTCTTTGATTATTTCCCTTCACATCATCATTTGGATTTATTCTTTTTGATGTGCTCTCCATCAAATGTAATTTATTCACAAGTTCAGCTGCAAGACACCAGGTGCTCATCCTCTCACAAGAAAGAGGCGAGTTGGACCCACTGAGAACCCAGAACACATTGTCCTGAGTTCGAGCGGGTAAGATGCTTTGGGGCCTGGTTGGAAAGAACCTCGTATCTCTTTCCTTTGTCCCACTGGGCACTCTCACCCTCCACCCTGCCATTGTGTGTGAGTCCTTTAAGCTCTGCATGAGATCGTCTTGCCTTGAGAAAGTAAGGAAAGGAGGGAAAAGTGTCGTTGGGGGAGGATTTAGTTAGGTTAGAGCAGGAATTTTCCACAGAATATTGTGACTGTACTTTTACCCTTGGAGAAAGGTGAAGGAGGAAGCCTCCTTGATTATGTTTGGTGTCTATATGCAGTATGATTTGGTTTTGAAATTAATGATAACTTACTTAGCAGTTATTTTGTCCTATTCATGGAGACCCAGCTTCTCAAAAAAATCTTCTTCCTGAAGGTGCAGGGACCTCAGTAAAGAAGCTGGTGTAGCCAGTGACAATTAGTTCTCAATTCCTGGGACTGGGTCTTAAGGAGAGACCGGCCAATGGAAGGCCAGCCAGGTTCTGATAGTGTGGTCATGGAAAGAGGGACTCTCCAAAGCCGGCCATGTCCTAACCAGCAGGATGGATGGGTGGGAGCACCTGGAAGTTGTGAGCCCCAGTCCTGGTGAAGGCTTTGGTGCACATCTTGCTTGGTTGGAGGACAGTGTAAGACCCACCCTGGTATCTATTGCTTCCTCCATAAAAAGAAGGCAAAGAAATAACAAAGAAATAAAACGAGAAGCCTGTCAATGGCCAAGTCATAACTTGAGAGGTGACATTTACATCTTCATGTCTCCTTTACCTTCAGTGAGGAATACAAGATTGGAAAAGTATCCTTCACTGGAGCCTGGAGTGGAAGACTATGACAATAGCTATTCTAGAATTCCCTTTTTTTAATTTACAACACTCAATACCCTATCTTTTAAATTTTAAGTAGCTAGTGTATATCTTATAAAAGCAGCTAGTGTAGAATGGCCAATTTAACTAACGCACAGGAGGATTTGGATAAAACATTGTGCAAGAATGTGCCATTGTCACCGTATGGGAATGTGGATAACTCATAACAAAACTCTCCTTGACAACGGAAAGAGGAAACCTCCTGTCATTGTTGGATCAACTGAATGATCTCTGAATATTGGTAGATGCATTGCAATTGCTAGTCATGAGAATAAAATTAAAATGACAGTAAACAACACATTTGACATCCCAATCAGGATTTCTTACTCAGGAAAATTGATGTCTCCGGTAGAAGGCCTAACCAGACTGGAAGGAGCCCCCCACCAGGTGAGAAGGTGGCACCTTCCTCAGGCATGTGACTAGTGAGCACAATGCTTGGAAATACTGAATGGAAAAAAGGGACACAAGATTGTCGTCATGCAGGCCTCTGGCTCTTTGTCATCTCATGTCTTATCAGCCCGGATGCTTCTATTGCAGGTGATAAAAACAATCTTACCCCAACAGACTTAAGCAAGAAGAGAATTTATTATTAATAGACAGTGATAGTCCCAGGCTCCAGGGGCTACTTGTCACAATGCTGTCATCAGATGCCCATTCTCTTGATGCACCTGCACCCTGACCCTTCACCTGCATTATACCCCATCTCAGAGGCTTTCGCTTCAGGGTTATAAAGGCTGCACAGCTTTAGGCTTCACTTTTTCTCACCTTCAAATCTAAGGGGAAAATACATGGAGACACTTTTCCAGAAGTCCCAGCAAAAGTCCCACTTAACCTCATTGGTGCTTTTGTGGTCAGAGAATGCAAATTCTCTGTGAAAGTGAAGGGTGGTGCGTCCTTAAAGAATTTTTGGGTCTGTTGGCAGAAGAAGGGGGAGTGATTGTTAAGGAGGCAAAAGACAATTGTTTACTCTGTATGTGAACCCAGTGGCCACCAGTTCTAGGACCTGCTTCTCTGGGATCCTCTGCCTGTCTAGTCTGGGGTAAGTTTAGAACACATGGGTTGAAAGACACACAGGGCTCTTTCCTGAAGGCTGGTTGGCAGCTGGGCTAACTCCAAACTCTGTTCCTCTCTTCAGAAGATACTGTCTTGAAGGACAAGGTTGGAATAAATAGCAATTTTGTACATGCTGCTAAAGTGTGGAGAAATATGAGCACAAGGATCATCCTGAACTATCAGACATATAAGAAAAATTAGTGTTCAAATGGTCTTTGCCTCCCAGCAGGTGATTGAAGGCCCCCATTTCAGCATCTGACCATTTCCAGGCCAGTAAAGGTTTGTGCCTTTTCTTTCTTTCCAATCTCTGTACCCAGATGAAAGGCATAGGGTGTCTGGTGAATGACTGGTGAATGAATTTGGCAGTGGTTCCTCTTCCTGGTTGGCTAATAAGAAAGCTTCAGGCCATTTGCTTTGGTAATTACTGAAAAGCAGAGAAAAGTGATTTTTGCTCCCTATTCCTAGGAAAGGAACACATAGAGAATATTACTGTTTTTCTCCAGGATTCCATAGGTTTCAAACAAGTTTGACCACAGGTAGGCCCACAAATTTTTTCACATATAGATTGAGCAGACTTTAACTAGAATTTCTCTTGATTGATTACCTCTTAATCAGGTTCTTGATGCCAAGCTGCACTGGATGGTTATGGCAGCTGTAAGGGCCTTTCTCACTAATGGGCATATGGCAACTATTGGCATCTTCAGTAAGCACAGTAAGCACTAGTGACTTATTTATTTATTTATTTCTCACCTGAGGATTTAAAAAAAAAATTTTTTTTTTAAATTTTAGAGACAGCCCTGGCTGGTGTGGCTCAGTAAATTGAGTGCAGGCTGCAAACCAAAGGGTCACTGGTTCAATTCCCAGTCAGGGTACATGTCTGAGTTGCAGGCAAGGTTCCCAGTAGAGGGTGAATGAGAGGCAAACACACATTGATATTTCTCTCCCTCTCTCTTTCTTTCCCTTCCCCTCTCTCTAAAAATAAATAAAATCTTTAAAAAATTTTTTAGAGACAGAGGCGGGGTGAGGGGGTGGGGGGACAAAGAGAGAGGGAGAGAGCACGTGATCACTCGGTGACTTGTTGCCTCCTGTTTTCACCCTGACCAAGGATCTAACCTGCAACCTCAGTATTTGCCTTGATTGGAAATTGAACCCGCAGCCTTTTGGTGTACAGGATAATGGTCCAACCAACTGAGCCACTGGGGGCTAGGGTACTAGTGACACTTTAAATCCTTATCAATTGTACAATTATTTGACCAAACTGAAATATAGTAGTGGCTAATGAAAACAAGGGAATGGTGCTAGAATGGGAAGAACCCAAAACCTATTTGAGTGGGTCTCAAATCTTCATCCCATGTTTACTATTTGGAACACCCCCCACCACATCTTGCCCAGGACTGACAATTTCTCCTCATGGAAATACAATACACCCTTCCTGGAATTGGATGCATGCGATGCATACCAGGATTTAGACAGAGATGCTATGTCCAGTTAGTCTCATGAAGGAATGACTACCCTAGACACTTGTTCCAGAAATAAAAGTGCAAAAAGGCTGATATATCAAAAGATCAGCTGGAGAATCAGGCTATCTGAGGAATTAATAGCTGTAAATCATCCCAGAGGATGAATTCATTCCATCATCTGGAGAGAGACCCAATCCTGAGTCTGTGTTGTTCCAGGGAGATAAGAATGCATGGCGCACGGTCTTCCATTTTAAAAATCTATTAAATTCTATTTAAAACTATGGAATTCACATGTTCTGTATAACTAGTAAAATAGCATAAATAAAGAAAAGGAAGCATCTTTCTCATCCTCTTTTCATTTCTACCTCTGCTCCTCTATAGTAACCGACGATAATGATCTTTTGTCTATCTTTTCACATCTTTCCCAAATTAATACAAATATGTATTATTTTGACTTTTAAAAATTGAGATCACACTGTGTACAGTTTTATAATACTTTTTTTACATAACAATTTGCTATGAATATCCCTTCAGATCAAAATGGCTAAGTCATTCTTTTTAATAGCTTTAAACAATCCATGGTATAGATGTACCAAAATTTATTTAATCTCTACTCAATGAATATTCAGAAAGTTTCCTTTGGAAATAATATTGCAATAAATATTCTTTTAAGTAGATCATTATAAACTAGTACTTTCCCTCCCCATAGGACCTATTACTAGGGATGGGATTGCTGGGTCAAAGGTTATTGTATTTGAATTTTTAGTAGCTCTGTCAGCTTGCTTTCCAAAAAAGCATAGCAATTTCCATTTCAATAGCAAGGTATGAGGGAGCTTGCTAATACCAAATTCTATAGGTTTTTAGTTTTAAAAGCTTAAATTTTTTTTGTTGTTAATTTGAGGGAGAGGAAAAATGGCATCTGCATGTTACTTATTTTATATTTCTCTACTGACCAGTAAAGATGAGCATTTTTTTAATATGTTTAATGGGCATTTGGATTTCCTCTTGTGTGAATTGGCTATTCTATTGTACTGAGTTGGATATTATTCATTACACAGGGTCTGGCATAAGTAAAGCCCCTTTTTTAATTACAAAATCTTAAGCATGTAATTCTGTAACATAATAATATCACATACAAGCACACCACATGACATTTTAGGTGAAATGTTCAAATTAAAACTATAAATTATTACACCCATATTATTGCCCTACCAACCACACTCAAGTGGGCGTACTTTTGCTGGACCTTGTATTTTGCAGACATTTTTTCCCAGCTATTGTCTGATTTGGACTTTATTAGCTTTTATCTTTTGTTAAAAGATGTTTTTAAAATTATGTTTATCTCTTATAAATATTAAAAAATTTCTCAAGTAATGGTAGTTTTTTTATACAAAATCATTAAACATAATAAACAGAAAAAAGAAAATAATAATCACCCATTAACATACCACTCATAGATAACCACCCATAGATAACTACTTATATCTTGGGGGTATACCTCCTGTCTTCTTCACACACTTCACTCCTTGTTTTGAAATGTCACCATTGTTCAATGATTTTTTTAAAAAGACAAAAAAAGTCACCAATGAAGGAGAGAACTGTGATTGGGTGTGCTGGGAATGCGAATGTGGGATCCTTTTCATAGCTATGTAAGACATTTGGAAAGATACAGAAAACAGACAGGGAGTGATGGTAGCACTGATGAGGAGGGAAATTGATTGTCTACATCATAACAATTCTGAAAAGCACTTTTTTTGTTAATCTTAATCTCTCTGAAATCAGGAAGTATCTTGTAAGCAGCCGTGTTTCACAAACATTGTGGGCCGGGCAACAGTCAGGATGCTGTCATTGTTGTTTGCACACATGTGAGCTTGTTCATAGCTTTACACCACGTCTGCACTTCGCTTGAGTTCTTCTCCCTGTTTGTAGTATAAATTTTGAATTTAATTGCTATTTTAAATGTCTTCAGAAAGTTCACACTATGATTGCATCATTATGCACTAAATAATACAACCTAAGACAGGAAAAAGAGGCAAATCCTAGATTTCGAGATAACAAAAGTGTGACTAGTTTATGTACTACACATAACTATCCTTAATACATTATCTGTATGTAGTGGTACTAAAATAATGGTGCAGCTTATAATTGATGGTGACAAATTTAATGTATATAGTAATAAATTGGTTTGTTAAGTCATATGGGGCATGTATTTTTCAAGAGATTCTACCATGTGGTTATGCTTATTTAGGAATATTCCATATATTACATCTTTGGAACAAATAAGATACAATGAGTGAAATTATACAAACATGACCTGATCAGTAATAACATCCAACACGAGGCCTGGAGCAGCAGAGGTGATACAAAAGGAAAAGACTGCATAGTTTTAGGTTATGGATAAGAGGAGATGTTGCATTGATCCTGTTAACTCAAAAGCTTCTTGGACATGGTGTATGTGGTTATTTCTCCTGTTAACGTGGATGAAGCAGCATAAATAATCCATAAATCCATGTTGCTCCATCGTCCTGCCTGTCAGCATGGCGGCACGGAAGTAATCCTGGGCTAGGAGGTAGTAGTAATCATTCTCCTAGGGATTTTGATTACTCAGCAGCTTTTTGTGAGTGGAAACCTAATGTTTTGCTTGCTCTTCCTGTCCCTCAGTTGAACCAAAGAGGGTCAAACCTGCCCAGATTAGATGGAAGTGATTTGGCAGTGGGAAGATAGATGGTACAAGGAGTCAGTGGGAACAACCAAACTTTGTAACCTAACCTAACATCTAACAGCACAGCTCATGGCCATCTAATGGGACTCAGACCTTTCCTTAAGAAAAGCAGGACCTGAGCAGGAGTGTCCTAATGTGAAAATTCGCATAGTTTCTGTCCACTCTTAATCTCTGCCTGTAGTTTCTTATAAAGACTCTTGTTTTTTCTGGCTTCATCAGGAACTTTCCAGGACAAATTTTTCTAAAGGAGCTGACTGAGTTAGGGCTTAGTGCTTTTCTCAGCTTCAACTTGCCAGAAAAAAAGAATGGAGACAAAGCATTTAGAAATATTTCCTTTCTGGTAAACCCACATAGTTTTGTGCAGTGTTGCCATAGCTGTATATTCTTTCCATTCAGATGATCCTAGGAATGTTTTTAAGCCCATCAAATACATTTTTAGCTTCCTATATTATATATTTATTTCTAGCATTTTCAACATGGTTACTTTTTAAAAATTTTTATCTCCCCAACTACTCTTTCTTGTCCAACTTTTCTGCAGTATCTTTTTATATGTTTATAATAATTATTTAATAATTACTTAATTGTTATATTGTAACATGGTATGATTTATAATACAATTTTTGAGATCCATATCTGTTCATTCCAACATCTGGGCCATCTCTGGGCCAGTTTCTATTGCTATTTCCTCTCTTGACCATGGATCACATTTTCTTGCTTCTTCACAGAAAGATGCACAGAATCTTTTTCAAGTGCAAGGCAGCATCCTGCCAATGGCTGAGAGCATGACTGGCCAACTGAGAGAACGCATCCC
Source organism: Anoura caudifer (assembly GCA_004027475.1). NCBI lineage: Eukaryota > Metazoa > Chordata > Mammalia > Chiroptera > Phyllostomidae > Anoura > Anoura caudifer. Next base: position 544,715 of record PVKU01000262.1, on the reverse strand, counting down.
AGGCGCAGTCAGATTTTATAAGTGCTCTGAGGGCAGCGACTCACCTAAGGTTGCAGGTGGGGCTGGAGCGCTGGAAGAAATTCCTCCTGAGGTAGGTTGAAGACAAAGCAGTGAGCGATCAGCTAGGGTTAGCTTTGGCTGTGTGTGAGTAACCGTGGTTTAAATGTGATAACAATTCATTTCTCTTTCAGACATAAATCTTAGTCCAGGACACTCCTCAACACCAGACACCTAGAACCTCTTTACCTTATTATTCAGCCATGTGTGACTTTGGGTGCATGGTCTAAGATAGTGGAGCTCATATTCTAGGAAAAAGAGTAGAAGAATATGAAGAAGATGGGCAAAAGGTACAGGTATTCTGTCATTTAGGGAAGGTTCTCAAAGACTGTCCAAAGCACTGCTACTCATTCTACTTGCATGGACTTTTCACACGGCAACATTTAGCTGAGAAACATAGCCTTTGTGGTAGGCAGCTTTTGTCCAGCTAAAACATGTTATGTGGAGCAAGTAGCAGTCTTGGTCACCAATCAGCTTTCTAGGGAAGAACATTAGAGAGTTCCAGTTTGATCCTGAACCTTGAAACCATTTTGAGGGAGAGAGCACTGAATACTGGAACATCTATTCCAATAACTGCTGTGTGGGTTGGTAGAACCAGATCGGTGATATGTTCAGAGAAGAGTATCTGATACAACAAAGGAACTAGAAAATCATGCCACATATGAAACAGCTGAAGAAACTGAAGATCTTTAGCTTAGACTGGTCTACCTGCAGCCCGCAGGCCATGTGCAGCTCAGGATGGCTGTGAATGCAGCCCAGCACAAAATCGTAAATTTACTTAAAATGTTATGATTTTTCTTTGTGATTATGCATTGCAGTGTATTTAATGTGTGGCCCAAGACAGCTCTTCTTCCAGTGTGGCCCAGAGATGCCAAAAGGTTGGACACCCCTGGTTTAGAGGAAACAAGAGTTGGTGATGACACCATGTTTTTACATATATGAAGGACTATGTAGTGAAAGGGCCGGTGAACCAGAAGGGCAGAATCCAGCCAGTGAGTAGAGTTCAATATACAGAAGGAAATTCTAATAATAAGAACTGTCTCAGAAGATAGCGAGCATACATTTATTTCTATCTTCTTATCGCTGATAAGTAATGAGGACAAAATAGTAAGCAAAGAAAGTTTGGTTCCTGCCCTGATGACACCTACAAACTGGTGAGAAAGATAGAAATTGATCAGATAGTCTCACACACACACACACACACACACACACACACACACACACGCAAAACATAAAGTATAGCAAGTAGGTCTGCCACTGTTGAGGGAGAAGAAGCAGGCGATGGTGAACCTTCTGCACGCCTCATACAGAGAGGATCGGTGCTCATATAGGGTCTCAACTAAATGACTTATGGTCTTTCCTGGTTTGTTGCTAGATACGTGCTTCAGGTGTGCTACAATGAGAAGAGTAAGAGAGGTTTGCCTTGGAGGGCAAAGTAAATTTCAGATTTGTGAAGCTTCTAAAGTGCTTTCTAAAGTCCCACAACATGTCATCACAGGTAACCAGATTGTACTAATTAATCTTTTGCCTGGATGGAGGAGGTTTTGGTTGAACTCATGTGAATCATAGTCTTGAGAACTTGAAGACTTGAAATGATTGCTTTGGAAGAAGTAAAGGCCCTCTAAAATCTGTACATTTTCTGAAAAGTTTCTGAAAATTCTGAAAAGTTTTTTCACTGAGGACTTAAAAAAAAAAAACACAAAATCTCCCTTTTGCCCAAGAAAACCGCCAGGAAAGAAATCATAAAAACTTTCTTTTTCAGTTCTTCCAATGTCTAAATATATCAATATACAAAACATGGTAATTTTATGGTGAAATAAGTTATACATAATGCATTCCTGTGTTACTAAACGAACAGCATGACTTTATATCTGTAAAGGGCACTAAAAATAAGTTTTGCATGTATTTCAATCCCCAGCCCCCAAATTTTCTTTGAAGAAAAAAATTTTTGTTCTTCTGTAGCTTAGAATTTCTGAAAAATCTAGTCTGTTTCTTTGTTCCTGCTGCCTTTTAGCTCGTGTTCTATTCTTGCAAAGTTTATGGGGATGACATCAACTGTTCTTTTAGCCTAGCTGATATGCAAGGTTTAACCCTACCTAATGCCTCACACTTACCTGTAAGTTGTCTGGAGAGCTAAAGACTGGATGAGCATCCTGTCAGTGGGTTTAGCCAAGGTGAGCTGCTGCTTTTCTTCCCAGCTTTAGTTTCCATGGGTGCCTGCCAGGCACACTGATATGCAGTAAGTTTATCCAAAGGACTCAAGAACCATACAGCTAGAGAGTAATTTGTCTTCATGACATCCCCAGGAGGCATTTAGGCAAGAAGGCTGTAACCACCGTGGGGCCTTGGCAAGAGGATCAGCTTGGAGTCTGGACAGGGCGGTTGGAGGCCAAGAGTCTTGGGTGTGCCACAAACTCTGTGAGACCACGGGCAGGTCACTTACCCTCTCTGACCTCCCTTTTCTCATTGAAGATTGAGAGTATTGGAGAAAATCTCCACGGTCTTCATAGGCTCTAACATTCTACGAATTTATTATCCTGACCCTACATTCCAAAGTAAGAAGGTTAGAGGATTGATGGAAGGTTATAACATGGGCTAATGGGAAAGTTGAGCTTTTTTTGTTTCTGAATGGCACTTCAGTCTTTTGATAAATATGTTTATCTACATAAACACAAAGGACAGTCTTGGTTTACCACAGGAAGGAGTGAAAATTAATCTGGGGGAAAGCAGGGTTGAGGGAACAGAATACGTTCTTTGGTGTCAAAATGACTTTGTGTCATAGCACCGATAATTTCAATACCTACTTCAGGCTGTGTCACCTTGAAAGCTCTTGAGGAGTAGAACTGGAGGGCATGGTCCCTCAGTTTCTGGTGCTGTTTTGTTGGCTTTCCCTTGAATGCTTGGCTTAGTTTGTAATCACCCAGCTTGATACTTAGTTTGAGTTATTCCTGACCAATGTGGTAATGATTGGGCTACTCTCTCCTGCTCAGGTGATGGAGATGGGCTGAGGATCAGGGTGACACGTCTGTCCTGGTGGCACAGGAGTCCTTGGGACAACTTTGCCCTTCCAGAGATGACTCTGAGGACAGGATTGCCAAGAGCCCACCGGGGAGTCTGGCTTTATTTTGTCTCCAGACTGGTTGGCAGACTCAAGAGGCTGAGATGAACATCTGAATTTAAGAATGTTTAATGCTGATTCAAAACTTAAACTGCGTTCTGGAACTACCCTGCATTTGTAAACTTTTGAGTGGATTGCAATCAATATGTAAAATGTGCATATGTGCTCTTTCAGAAATGACTAATCTCCACCCAACCGCACTATTTCCTTTCTTGCTGCCCACATTCTAACCCCACAAGGGTGGTTCTAGTCATTGTCAATAATGGCACTTCTTACATTTCTTAGATCTGAAAATAAAAATAAATGCCTCAGTTTGTATATGAAGTGACATGGGTTCTCATGCACATAGAAAGTAATTCTGAAAAATTGGAAATAACCTAAACTTCCATCAATGTAGCATTGGTTACATAATTTACAGTAATTTATAAATGAAATACACTGCAGACTTTAAAATGAGTATATATGTACAAATATATTTGTTGATAAAGACATGTATTCTTATATGTGAAACAAGTAGGTTGAAACCAAATGTAATAGGTTATCCCACTTTTGCAAAAAATATATATATTCATATACCATAAACACTGAAAAAAGTCTGTAAGAGAAGAACTTACCTAAGTATCTATAGCTGAGGTAGGAGAAGAAGAATGTCTGGTGTCCAGATGAATTTCTGGCCTAGACCTAGAACTTCAATATTTTTACTACATTGTTTAGATATTATCACCTTGATTTCCAAGGCTTTGTAGTTGCCTGTGCATAAAAAATTGAACAGTGCTAACTATGGATGATGGGATTATGGATAATTGTGTTGTCTGCTCACCAGATTGAGTTTTTTGCATAATGAACATTCATTACCTCTGCGATAAAATAGTAGATATAAGAAATAGGAATTCAGGAGAATATTCTTTGCTTGGGATTTTTTTAAAAATTAATTTGAACTTTATTTCTAGTTCCAACTGTTGTATCTACTTCCTCTGCCAATGTCTTTTTGGCTCTAAGTTCTTTATACTCCATTATTTTGCATTAATTTTGTCCCTTCCCAAACAATGGTGAAGTCTTGATGTGTGGTAGGTTGGGCAAGACTTTCCAAAAGAAAAGCAACTCATTTTCATTTGGGTGGCTAATACTGACCTCTTGGCAATTTGGCTCACCTGTGAGGAAGAAAACATTGTCCGGGAAGTCAGAGGAGAAAACCAGAAGTTGCCAGAGGAGGAAGAATTGGTTGATATATGGAGATTTAATCATCAGCGTGGAAAATTGAATTACTGTTCTCAATTCTTCATAACATTCAAAGAGAATTATTCATCAACACCCTTGCTATGGGTATGTGGTGGGTGGGATATACCATATTTTTCCACGTATTACACACACCCACATTTTGTGTGCATCATACACAGGATTATTATGCCCATTTTTATACCCATGGTATGTAATCACTATGCCCATGTATAATGCACATCCTTATTTTTCCCTCAAAACTCTGAGCAAAAAAGTGCACATTATGCATGGCAAAATATAGTACTTCTTACCCCTTAACTTTGAGTTTGGCTAAAGAGAGTATTAGTGGGTGGCACATGACAGAGGCTTAAAAAAGCCTGTCATTCAGGCTGCTCTTTTTTGTACGTCAGTGATCCACTGCGAGAAGAACTTTCTCCTCCTGTTCATTCAGTTGCCCATTCAGTCTGAGTCCCAGAATAAACATACATGCCTACAGCCTGATGTACAGTTTGGAGCAAGTATAGCTGACCTGCAGCCCAAACCAGAGCTTTCCAGCTTAGCCCACCTGGCCAACCAAACCACAATCCTCCTTGCAAGATCGTGAGTATGAGATTAAATCCTTGTTTTAAGCCGCAAAGTCTTGGGGTGGTTTGTTATGTAGCCTTACGGAGGCGATAGCTGCCTGATACACTGGTCTAAGACTGCTAAACAGACCCTTCTGAGTCCCTCCTGGATAAAAAGGGATTTCTGACTGCACGAAAGGTGTGGAGAACCTCTCCAGAGATGTTGTGGTGATAACACGGGAAGGAAAAGAATAAGGTCAACTTGACTTCCCATCTTTGCTAACCAGCTGCCTCTAATTTTTCATTTGGGACAAATGTAGCTTTCTCTACCTGCTTATAAATACATTCCAGCCTCACCAGAACTCTTTAAATGTAGGATCACATTGCCAACGTTCTAGCTCTAGGTCCACAAAATTCAGTTTGCTGTCAACCCCTCACCAAATCAGGGGTCATTATGAACAGTCTGACAAGCCAGGAAGCCCAGATTATCTCCCGACTTTGGATTTTCTGTCAACCCCGTTGTTTCTCACAAGACCTCTTTCCTTCCATTTTAGCTTTGCTCTTGGTGTGAATGCCTCCAGGCTGCTGGACAAGTCAGAGGTCTTGATAGAAAGCGGTAGTGGAAAACTCACAGATAAGTGGCAGGGATGTTGGATGTAGTTTGCTTTCTGTCCAGGAACTTTGCAATCCGGGCGGTTTCCTTGAGGCCTGGATTGTGTTCAGATTCCCAAGTGCAAGCATAACCAGATTCACCTTCTTCTGTGCTTGGCAAGAAATGGAGAATGCTCTTGGATGCCTGCCTCATGTGTGATCAATTGTTAATGCTCATTAGATGGCTGCAACACAGTCCCGGGGGTGCTCTCGAGGAACAGAGAGACTCAGGGACCTCAGTGCATAGAGGTCACCTGGCAGCTTCCTGTACAGTGAGGAAATGAAGTCCAGTCCAGGCTTCCACATAGAGCCCACCGAGAAGTGGTAGGACTGGAGCTAGAAACCCAAGCAGAAGGCACCCCTCCCACTGTCTCTCAGCGATACCCGTACATTCCCACCTTTCCTGTCTTTTCAATGCAGGATACTCACTGAGACTGAATGTACTTATGGGGCTAATTTTAAAAATCAATGAAATTTTAAATATCATGTAGGCAATACATTGTCTGTGTAAGTGGTTTGAAAAATGGAAAAATGTACAAACAAGAAAACAAAATCACCTGTGACTCTATAACCCAGATGTCATCGCTGCTGGTGTGTTTTTTTATTGTCTTGAATTATATTACACAGGCAATTTGGTGTTTGGCGTATAGGTCATTACATTTAAGAATTTTGTAGAAATTATTTTTCTTTCTCATTTCACATTCTTTAAAAATGCTCAAATTTAATTATTGAAAATTAATCTATCATGATCTATTTAACTTTTCCATTACTGACCGGTGATTAGTTTTCCCCGATTTTCGCTGTCATAAATACTGCTATGATGAGTTTTTTTTCTTAGAGCTCTTTCCTAGAGGGAAAATGGGAAATACTTTTAAAAGTCCTTGTATTGTCTAGTGAGATATCAAGCACTGCTTTTAGTAGATAAAGGAATATTAAATTTTTTAAAAGCGCTAGGATGATTAAATGGTTTATACCTTTTGATTGTAAAATTATTTAAATTTCAAGGAAATAATTAGAAATATCACAGCAAATCTATGCTCAAAATTTTCTTTGCAACATTTTATTTTTAATAATAGTAAAAGATTGAAAAGAGAAATTCCCTGTATTAGGAAATTAAATAAATGATAGAATACTTTTTGTGAAAATAATACTTATTAGAGTTTTAAATAATAAGAAAACTTGATCATAAATGTAAAACAAGGCCACCAAATTTTATGTATTGTATGAGCTTGACGGCGAAAAAATGTGTACTTTACTAAATATCAGTGCCAGCCTGAGCGATTTTTTCCCCTTCTTCTCTGTACTTTTTATATTAAGTGAAATATAATACTTTTATAATCAGGAAAAAGAGTGTGCTGTGGTTCCTTACACTCACATGTTAGACATGAGGTCACTTCCAGGGAAGGAAGGGATGACTGGCGTGTGTGGGCTCCACTTCCTTCCTAACCAGGGCCACTGCAAGCCTGGTCAGGGCTGGGCAGTGTGCTCACCCCTTTGAACCAGAGAAGTGCCTTGTTTTGCTTGGCTTCATATCGTCTGCGTCTGGTTTGGTTTTCCCAAGTATATATTTCCCAAAGTCAGTTTTTCTAGTTTTCAAACATTTTGGTGCCTTCTTCAAAATGAATAAAAGCCTACATGTTGAATCTAACCCTCCAATTTTCCTCTTAGTGTTGTTTTCAAATCTCAGGTAAAGTAATTTTTCAAGTTGGGTGTATATGTTTATATAAACACACATATCAACTTTTTAAGATATAATTTACATATCATACGATTAATTCATTTCAAATGAACAATTCAATGTTATTTTGGTATATTCTCAGAGCTGCGCAACCATCATGACATTCAGTTTTAGAACATTTTCATCACCTCAACAAGAAACCCTGTACCCTTCAGTGGTCACTCCCTGTTTCCCCAATGCGCTCACCCACCCCACCTTAGGTAAACCACGAATCTATTTCCTGTTTCTACAGATTTGCTTGTTCTGGACATTTCATATAAATGAAGTCCTACAATATGCAGCTTTTGTGACTATCTCCTTTGACTCAATATGCTTTCAAGTTTCATCCATGTTGTAGCATGAATGAGTACTTCATTCCTCTCTACGGCCAAATAATATTCTATTGTATAGATTTACCACATTGTACCTGTTTATTCATCAGCTGACAAACTCTTAGACTATTTCTACTTTTTAGATATTATGAGTAATACTGCTATGAACATTGTATACTAGTTTTTATGTGAATGTATGTTTTTATTTCTGTTAAGTCTACTCCTAGGAATGAAATTGCTGGTTTGTATGAGAACTCTACGTTTAACCTTTTGAGGAACTTCTGGACTGTTTTTCAAAATAAATGCACCATTTTATACTCCTACCAGCAATATATGAAGGTTCTGATTTCTCCAAATTATTGTCAATACTTATTATCTATCTTTTGATTATAGCCATCCTAGTGGGTGTGCAATGGTATCTCATTGTGGTTTTCACTTGCACTTTTCTAATGCAAAACAATAATAATGAACATTTTTTCATGGCTTATTGGCCACTTTTATATATTCTTTGGAAAAATGTTTGTTGAGGCCCTTTGTCTATGCTTTAATTAGATTATTTGTCTTTATTTTTGAGTTGTAAGAGTTCTTTACATTTCCAGATACAAATCTTTATTGGGTATATGGTTTTAACATATTTTCTGTCATTCTGTGGGCTCTTTTTACTTTCTTAATTGTGTCCATTGCACAAGAGTTGTTAATTTTGATAAAGTCCAATTTATTTGTTTTTTCCCTTTTGTCACTTGTGCTTGTAGTATCACATCTAAGAAGGTTTTACCTTACCCAAGATCGTGAAAATTTACTCATATTTTCTTCTGAAAGCTTTATAGTTTTGGTCATATAGATAGCTCTCTGCTCCATTTTGAGTTAATTGTTGTGTGGGGCATGAGAAAGGGGTTGCTATCAACTGAATTGTGAACCAAAGGTCACAGGTTGAAGCCCTAATCCCTAATGTGATTATCTCCGGAGGTAAGGTGTTTAGGAGGTAATTAAGATTAAATGAGGTCATAAGAGTGGGTTCCTAATCTGAAAGGACTGTGGCCTTCTTAGAAGAGGACAAGACAGATGTCTCCCTTCATTGTGTGAGGATACAGTGAGAAGGCAGCTATCTGCACATCAAGACGAGAGATCTTACCAGAATCTGCCTGCTAACATCCTGATCTTGAACTTCTAGCCTTTAAAACAGAAAATGGATGCCTATTGTTTAAGCCACCCACCCTATGGCATTTGGTTATGGTGGCCCCAGCTGACTAATATGGGGGTCTGGTCCCATTCTTTTGCATGTGGCTATCCAGTTGTCCCAGTACCATTCAGTCAAAGGACTCTTCTTCCACACTGAGTTGTCTTGGATCCAGTTACTCTTAAACTAGCTCAGGACTGAACTATCCAAAGTATAGGATAGAATCTATCCAAATCATTTGTGAGCAGAGAAGAAACAGTGAGATAAATCAAACCCTTCCATTCCTCAATTCCTAAGTAAATCATAACATTCTAGAATTTTGATCGGAAGGTTTGTCCATGCTAAGGAAGGACTTTTGAATCTTCCCTTCTTTGCCAGCATTTGATAGCACTTCAGTAACCTTGCATCTGTTTCTACTGGCAAGATAATCAGGCGATGTCAGGCATGTGAGACTTCAGCACTGTAACAAGGCTGTCCAGCGTTCTGGAGCTCAGCTGGTGCTACCGCAAGGAATGAGTGGAGGGAAACAGGAAAGAGAATCGGATGAATACATGTGTATAAGTGATTACATATTTAGTAATAATTTTTGTTATAAACCTGTAGATTTTTACAAAAATCTAAACTTCAACCAAAGAAAGAAAAGCTTTGTCTATCCAATTCGTTTTCCCCATAACCCATGGCCAAATTTAATTCTCACTCCAAACTAACATTGAAAGAAAGAAAGAAAAAAAAACAATAAAAACCCTATTGCTCCCCAAAGCACACAATGAGTTCATTGATCTGAGAACAAGTTAGTTCAATTGCTTGCTTTACCTCGTTGCTGGGAAAAAAAAAACAAAAACCTCCTATAAAAACATGGCTTGTGGGAAAAGGTGGGATTACGCTAAAAAGCTTTTCTTTGTTTCTGTGGACACGCTACCCTACAGAGCTTGGGCTGTGTAGTGAGCAGTACTCGGGCTGAAAGTCAGGCCTTGCAGATTGATCGCGGCTAAGCTGCTGGTCCAGCCTGTGGTTCGGGCATAACCAGAAGTCTTCTCAAATTACCCATAAAAGAAATGGAGACAAGCACAGTGATCCTTCTGTAAGGACACACTCTTGGATTTCTACCTTTTGGTTCTCCAGGGTACCGACCTGACCCCCGTGGAGACACAGAAGGGGAGTCTTTCCTGTACCCCATTCTCAACTCTTTGGATTGGATAAAGAACTGAAAAACAGACACAGTGAGGCTGACCTTCTGTGCATGCCTCATGTGGCAATGTGGCCAGATGTCCCCAGGAAGAAGGGTAATTCTAGGGCAGATTTTCTGTTCACATATTCAAAGCTGCGATAAAAGTGTGCACAGACCTTTTCCAGGCTATGAAATGCCATGGGCACGTTGCAGGCTTTCAGATTCTATGTGCATTTTTATCTGTAAGACTGGATGCAGGAAAAGTGACTGAGGCAGCCCTGATGGAATGTGTCCCCTCTTCCTGGTGGCGGGGGGTGGGGTGGGGGGCATGGCAATCCTGGCTGCAGCAGCACTTGCTCAGCTCCTTCCTCCACGTTGGGTCACAGCTACAAGAAGTATCTTTTAGTAGGAGTTAGTAGACCTGGGTGGGTTGGTTATTTTTTCTTTTTCTTTATTAAATTATGTGTAACTGGATGTTAAATTAAACTCTTCTTGTTGCTTAGGAGATGGGCACCATCTCCGAAGTCTGAGAATATTACAACAGGTGCTAAGTAACTCCTCTTTGTTGCCACATTACAAAAGAATATAAAGTTGGACACATGCTAAGAAATGGTAAAATGAGATCTGTTGGTATTATAGTCACCACCTACAACCTTTAAAAAAGAGTCGAAATGAAGAGCCAGGGGGTGAGGATGCCTTTGGAGGCAGCTGTGAGAGTGCGTGTCCACTCCGCCCACAGGGGAAAGGGTTGAGGGGACTTCTTGCTCACTTTGAGCCAGTTGAGAGGAGCTTGTGGGTAGTTTCCATATACTGTCTGGAGTGGGAGGAGTGTAGGGACTGATAAGGAAAGTGATGATGAGGCCCGAAGCAGGAGAGACATGAAAAAAGGAGACAGCTTTCTTAGACAATGGTGAAGAAAGGTGTTCATTTCCATGGACACCAGATGTGAGCCACGTGAGAAGTGAGCCAGCCTGCAGCTTTCTTGAAAGAATTTGGTTCACAAGGACTCCCTGGAAGGGTGAAGTGACGAGCAGGCATGGATTACTAGGAGCCTACAGGTCTGGGGGAAGTTGAAGCTCAGTCATCCAGAGCAGGTCTCACCTGTGTTCGGTAGGATATCACCTGTCATCAAAATGAAGACACTTTTGAGAGAGAAAGGAATGCAATTAACAAATATGTTGGGTCAACAGGCTTAAACTGGAACTGTCGCTATCAGCAGGACTTAGGGTCACCCCCATGTTAGTAACTGACCATAGCTTCCTGCAACTGCTTCCCCAAAAAGGTCAGCTTTGCGTATGTGCCAGGCCCCACAGGCACCAACACCAGGTGGTGGTAATCCCAGCATATGACGTGCATGCTGTTTTCCTCTCACCCCCGCTGCCCCTGAATCTGACCTGGAGGGGGTGAGAAGAAGCAGCTGGTGAGTGTAAGAGGGTTTGGTGGGGGAGAAAGGCAGAAAGATGGCTGTGCAACCTTCCCTGACTATGGGCAAACCGTCACAGTCTGAAGTGCTGTCCCACAGAAGACGAGAGAATCTAATTTAGATAAAAGTTCAGAACTTTGATTATGATCATGGCCTCAACACCTAACATACTGAAATGAGGCTGTTTTTGTGACTAGAAATGACCCATGTGCCTAGCAATGGCCAGAAAAGCTACTAGACCTGTCTGAAATCCCAACTAATGCCATAGAAAGAGCCTGTTCGCAGAATGGATTTGAAGATCAAGTTGCTTGATGATTGCAGCCTAGTGAATCTATTTCATTCATTAAAGTTGTGATTAAAAGAGGATATGAAAACCTTAGCCATCTTCCACTCAAGAAATGATTACACAAATCTGGTGTGAGGCTGTGAGAAGTTCTCCAAGAAGCTGAGCACACCATTTCTCATGCCCTGGATGTAGTGGGAGTGCAAAATTGATCTTCCAAATTTGATTCAGGAGATGAATATCTAGGGCCCAGCACCTGTCCAGCGCCTGAGAAACATCCATGGATATGAACTCCCACTGCCCCTTTCTGTGTGCAGCTTTTAAGTCTAGGTTCTTTCCAATGTATTTTATCCCTGAGATTCTATCTGCATCCGTGATGACCATCTTTTGTCTCATTGCTTCTCTCTCTTCCCACATTTTGTGCTTTTCTCTTCTTTTTGTTTTGCTTTTTTAAAGTATATTTTATTGGTTATGCTATTATAGTTGTCCCATTTTTTTCTCCTCTTTATCTCCCCTTAGCCCTGCATGCCCCTACCTCCCAGCATCCCCCACCCCTTAATTCATGTCCATGGGTTGTACATATAAGTTCTTTGGCTTCTCTGTTTCCTATACCATTCTTAACCTCCTCCCATTTATTTTATGCCTACCAATTATGCTTCTTATTCCCTGTACCTTTCCCCCCATTTTCCCCCTCCCCCTCCCCACTGAAAACCCTCCATGTGATCTCCATTTCTCTGGTTCCATTCCTATTCTAGATGTTTGCTTAGTTTTGTTTTTTTAGGTTTAGTTGTTGATAGTTATGAGTTTGTGGTCATTTTACTGTTCATAGTTTTTGATCTTCTTCTATTTCTCAGATAAGTCCCTTTAACTTTTCATATAATAAGGGCTTGGTAATGATGAACTCCTTTAACTTGACCTTATCTGGGAATCACTTTATCTGCCCTTCCATTCTAAGAGATAGCTTTGCTGGATAGAGTAATCTTGGATGTAGGTCCTTGCCTTTCATGACTTTGAATAATTCTTTCCAGCCCCTTCTTGCCTGTAAGGTTTCTTTTGAGAAAACAACTGATAGTCTTATGGGAACTCCTTTGTAGGTAACTCTCTCCTTTCCTCTTGCTGCTTTTAAGATTCTCTCTTTATCTTTAATCTTGGGTAACTTAATGATGTTGTGCCTTGGTGTGTTCCTCCTTGGGTCCAACTTCTTTGGGACTCTCTGGGCTTCCTGGACTTCCTGTAAGTCTATTTCCTTTGCCAGATTTGGGAGGTTTTCTTCCATTATTTGTGCAAATAAGTTTTCAATTTCTTGCTCTTGTTCTTCTCCTTCTGGCACCCCTATGATTTGGTGTTAGAGCTCTTAAAGTTTCCTAAGCCTTTCCTCATTTTTTTTGAATTCTTGTTTCTTCATTCTGTTCCATTTGGATGTTTATTTCTTCCTTTTGTTCCAAATCGTTGATTTGAGTCCCAGTTTCCTTCCCTTCACTGTTGGTTCCCTGTATATTTTGCTTTATTTAACTTTGGGTAGCCTTCATTTCTTCCTTCATTTTGCGACCAAGCTCAATCTGTACCGTGAGCATCCTGATTACCAGTGTTTTGAACTCTGCATCAGATAGGTTGTCTATTTCCTCATTGCTTAATTCTTATTCTGGAGTTTTGATCAATTCTTTCATTAGGGCTATATTTCTTTGTCTTGGCGCACCTGTTATGTTGTAAGGGGGTGGAGCCTTAGGTATTCACCAGGGTAGGGCAACCCTCTTTGCTACATGTGGCACTCTATGTGGGGGAGGGGGTCTGAGAGGGAATAATGCCGCCCGCTTGCTCCACTCTGGCCCCACTTTCCAAAAAACTCTCCTGTGAGACTGGGAGTTTCTTCCACCATGGCAACCCCCTGCAGTAGTTTACAGCTAGCTTTGAGTCTTTAGTTTTCCATTCAGACAGCCCCACCTCTCCCGACACCAGTCCTTTCTACTTGGCTGCTTGTCTCCAGTCTCCATCCCTCCTACCAGTCTGGGTGAATGTTTCTTTAACATCTTGGTTTTCAGAGTTCCATGCAGTTTGATTTTCTAGCACTTCTGGTTGTTTATTGTTTGTAAATTATTATCCTTCTTTTGGTTGTTTGAGGAAGTAAAGTGTTTCTACCTACTCCTCCATCTTGGTCAGAACCTCCTATGTGCTTTTCTTAACAAAGAAAACTTGCAACTTCAGTTCAAATTTCCTTTAGCAAAAATTTTCCCAAAGATAAAGTTCTTCTCAGAAGGCTACTTGGAACAGGAATCTGGGATCTTTTTCCTTTTGTTTGTGGGCAGAGTTTCCGGTTGGCCTGCAAGATTGAGGCTGGCCTATCCCCCAATCATTGTGAGAGGAAAGGACCTTCCAGGAGGTCTCCCCCCAACTTTTTTTTAGAGATGCCTTCAAGGAACTCTGATTAGCCAAGCTTGAGAAGCTGCATTCACTTCTCACCCTACAGTCCTCATTTTTGCATTTTCAGTTTCTATCACCAGACTCAGCATTGGCTCCACCACTGGGCTAGAAATCACAAGCCAAGAAATAGCCTCCTCCCTGATTCTCAGCTACCTCCTCAGTGTTCCCTACTCTGTGGTAGACAAAGTCTATATTAAGGGTGCTAAATGTGAGAGCGGCTTCAAGAGAGCTGGCTTCAAAATGGGCCAAGAGTTCCTCATTTGGCTGCCAGACTACAGGCGACGATGTTTGAAGTTGTACCAAGTGTCTGGTCAAAGCAGAGATGGTAAGATTTAAAAAAAACCCAAAACGCCTTAGATGCTGGGAATGGGCAGGCGCTAGAATTCATTCCGTGCTGAGCAGCACGCAGAGGAGATTCAGCTGGTCTGAAGGAAGGAGGAGTGACTAGAGGGCAAGAAGCCAGCCAGCAGTTCCAGGTGGAGTGTACCCAGGTGGAGCGGGCAGTGGAAGACAGCATGGGAAGTGGTACCTGAGAAGATACTGGAAGAGCAGGAAACTGGATCCACTTGGCTGCACAGAAGTCTCTCAGAATGAAACACAGAGGTTGGTCCTGAAATATACCAAGAAAGAGGACTTGTTCAAGAAAGACCTGTACCAGGCAGTAAGGCATGGTGCAATGCCCCCATAACGCTGGTCCAAGCTGCATTCTCCAATCAGACTTTATGAGAAATTCCAGTCTTTTGAGCTTGTTAGCTACTTGACTACTTTATTTTTTTTCACCGTGTAATTCCTTTATTTTCTGCATATTAGTGCCTTACCAATGCTACCACCATTAAGAAGACATTTCTAGTTACTGTAGTTTTAGTTTGGGGAAACCAGTCTACAGATTCATTGCTTGTATTAGGCAAGATTAACCTCATTCAAAACTTACTTGGCTTCTTTCTTTTCCTTCCTTCCTTCCTTCCTTCCTTCCTTCCTTCCTTCCTTCCTTCCTTCCTTCCTTCCTTCCTGAAGTGAATTTTATTTTATTTTTGAAAGACTCTAATTATTTATTTTTAGAGAGGGGAAGGGAGGGAGAAAGAGAGGGAGAGAAACATCAATGTGTGGTTGCCTCTCACACACCCACTACTGGGGACCTGGTCCGCAACCCAGGCATGTGCCCTAGACTGGGAATCGAACTGCAAACCCTTTGGTTTGCAGGCCGGCGCCCAATCCACTGAGCCACACCAGCAAGGGTGACTACTCTATTTTAAATTGCACCCCAGCCCCCACCCTTTCCCATCTTCTTTACTCAGCTCCTTTTCTCTTCCCCATGGCACTTTCCTCTTCTAGCATTTCTCTAGTTCAACTGTAAGGGTTTTTAGTACACTTTCAAATGGCTTTTGGAAAAAAGATATTAACTGAAGGGTCCGAATGTTATTCTATTGAGATAGGTGGGGGCATATTAAACTTAGGGAAAGTGCTTTTTAGGCACAGTGGGGAGAGTATGCTAACTACTATCAAATATCCAAAACGTGATTTGGGGGCACAGGTACTACAAACAGTCTCTGGAACTTTAGCTCATGGAAGCGATGTAGGAAAATGATGATGGAGAGCATTTATTGAATCCTTCAATGTTAAGTGATTGCATTTCTCTTCTCCATATCCCTGTGAAGTAGCTAAGGCCATTCATCCCATTTTACAAATGGAAACTGAGGCCCATGAGGTTAAGTGACTGGGTCCTGGAGTTCAGTTCAGGTCTGCCTCATTCCAGGGCCTGTGTGCATGCTGCTGAGTTTAAGAAAAGAGTATTCTAACAATTGGAGCTGGCCAGGGATGGAATGGCGAGGATACCACGTGGTCTCTGCTTTGAGCCCAATCCAGGACAGTCTGGGTGACCATCTGCTAGGACGGCTGCAGAAGGGAGATGGATTTAGACAACTTCTGAGTCTCTTTCCAACTGTAAGATCTTATGAAAACTCAAGCGGTGGTCCTGTGGGAAAGGAATTAAATTAGTTCTTTGTAGCTCTGCTCAATAGAGTAGCATTTCTCGGGTTTTTCCAGCTCAAACTCCCCAATGTCAAAGACAAGTGAATAGATACTCCTGGGAAGTCTGGGGTAGAGTTGCCAGAAGCAAAATTTTGTGTCAAATCTAAAAAAGAATTTATTTGAACTTTATATTATACATGAAAATATTCTTATTTTAATGAAAATTATTTTAAGTTAGAAAGTTTTTTAAAAAGCCAAGACTTTTGAAGCAAGGCTTAAAAATTCCCTTTCAATTTGGTTCATTCGGAAAGCATGCCATATTTATTTTATGGGTTTATACACCCCAAACACAACACCAAATCTCCCAGAGGAAACGTATATCTTAGCATGAGAAGTAAAGCAGTTGTGTTAAGAGCAATAGTAAGAGACAGCCACGAGCTTCTGGCAGAGTAGAGACCCTCTTTCAGCCATGTGAAGGAGCGATCCACGCGGTTTCACCAGAGTCAGGACCCTCGCAGCCCTGTGAGGGAGAATCACCATGTGGCTTTAGCAGAGAATTGCCACTCAGCTTTGCCTGAGTGGCGACCCCCTCCCCGCAACTTAGGTGAAGGGGGAGCCACGTGGCTTTGGCAGAGTGGAGACCCTTTCGCAGCTTTGCCAGGGAGAGCCATGAGGTTTTGGCAGAGTGGGGACCCCTTCCCTGCAACTCTGGTAGAAGAGGACCACGAGGCTTTGGGGTGCTCCCTTTGGCCGTGCGGCCTGGGAAGCAGGAGAGATTTTGCCTGGAAGAAGGTGAAAGATGGCCTTGCCAGTAGGCCATGAGAAGGTGCCACATGGCTTTGGACTAATCAGAGATGCTGCCTGGATGGTGACACAGCTGATGGTGACAGGAGTGTGGATCCCGGATTTGCTTCTTTTCCTGAGTTACGGTACCCTGAATTAGGGCAGAGGGAGAAGGAAGCACTGTGGGCGGCTGTGGGTATCCTACAGGACTTTGATATTTTAATGAAGACGCTAGGTTGCTACTTTAACTCTGTACAGCAATAAATAAACATTTCCTTTCCTTTTCACACACATACACACAAAAAGAGCAATAGTAAGAAGTTCTAGGGAGGTAGATCAGATTTTATTCCAATGCAAGAGGGACCTGTGCTAGAGTTGCAGTTGTCTAGCAGTGGAGGGACCTCTAAAAAACTAGTAAGTAAGCAACCACTGAAGAGTTTCCAGGCAGAAGTGGGGCGCGGGCCTGGGGAGGTTAACAGAGGATCCTGCCTCAGGAGTGCTAGTGTCAGAGCAAAATCATGGCCATGATGCAGGGCAAAGGGCAAAGGTGAAACCCACTCTCTCCACCCTGCAAAGGCTTGTAGAGAAGACTTAAGAGAGGAATAACAATGAACAGAGCCCTTGATATGCGCCAGGCCCTAATCCCAATGCTTTAGTGTATCATTTAGTCCTTAGAGAGACCCATATCCTCACCAGCCCCATTTTCCAGATAAGGAAAGAGAGGCACAGGGAAGTTAAGTGAACCCAACACTTCACAGCTGCTGAGAAGCAGGGCTGGGTTTTGCACGCAGACTGTTGGAGTTAGGACTGGAACTGGTCCTCTCGGGCACTCCCAGCCCTTTCTGCCTGTCCCCCACCACCCAAAACCATTCCCTGGGTTCCTACCTCTGACCTAGAGAGGGTCTGGTCCTGGGGAGGGAGGGCTGGTGGTGAGTGATTGGAGGACATCTGGACTGCGGTCCACACTCTGCCACTAACCAGGTGACCTTGGGAAGGTCACTTACCTTTTCTGTTTTCTCATGTGATGATTCATTACCTCTGAGTCTGCCACGGAGGCCATAGTGTTTTCACATGTCTTTTACTGAAGCTCAGGGAAACCATGCCACATCATGGAGGGGTTCCACTCTGCAGAAATGCACTGCGGTGACACAAAATAAAGCAAAGCAAACAACAATGAAAAGAAAAAACCTACCAGGAAGTGCCTCTCTGTCCTTGGATTTACTTTTCTAGCAGGTAGAGTCTTGCTCCCCAGGGGCTGTAGACTCTGCAGGGAGTGTGTCTTTCACTAGATCAGGGAATTTCTATTAAAGGATGTTCTTCATGGTTCCCAGCTCCAGCATTATAACAGGGCTTTACTGGATTTGTCTTACGCGCTGTGTATTTACATCGTCCCAAAAATATGGGCAGGTTGTGTCCAGATGGCTGTCTGGTTTCCAGTTTAAATGGCCACGTGATGGACCGATGTGGGACAATGGTTCAGCTGTGAACCCTTTCTGGGTTCCCTCCCACTACAGTGGGAGGATGAAGAAGCTTCTGGGTCTTCGCAGAAACCTCTGGTCTAATGTTCTCCACTCCAACACCAATGGGTACAGGAGGGGCACCTGATACAGAGCCATGTGGATTACTGAGAGCTTTGTGAAGCAAATTTTAATAATATTATTACTTAATGTGTATTGAATACTACATTCTATGTGCCAGGTGCTTCATTCACATTAAGTACCCATAGCCATTCCGGGAGATGGGTGCTGTCATTATGTTTTATTTTACAGCTAACAAAACTTTTTGCCTATGGAGGTGAAGTGAATTGTCCAAATCGCAGATAGTGAGAGAGCCAAGATCTAAACACTGGCTGTCATATCCCAGACAGAAATAACTCAAATATAAAGAAAGGAGAAGAAAGCCCATGTATTTTTCTCAGTAGTTATTTCTCCTAATTATACTGCACCCATTTATGTTTTTTAAAAGATTTTATTTATTTTATTTTATTTTTTTAGAGAGAAGGAAGGGAGGGAGAAAGAGAGGGAGAGAAACATCAATGTATGGTTTCCTCTCACGTGCCCCCAGTGGGGACCTGGCCTGCAACCCAGGCATGTGCCCTGACTAGGAATTCAACTGGAGGCTCCTTGGTTCGCAGCCCACGCTCAATCCACTGAGCTACACCAGCCAGGGCCCATTTATGTTTTTTATTTGTCCTAGGTGACTCTTCTTTCCAAAATCTTAAGTAACATCTTTCTCTTTGCCTATACCTTTCATTAATTCCTTCTCTCTGCAATCATTACTATATTTTCACAGATCATTGTGAAATCTGTTTAGAATGCAGTTGCATGAAAAGCATAGTGCAAAATAAAAATTAGTCTATAAAACATGCCAACAGGGTAAGCAGTGTCTATTTGAGGGTTTTCCCCACATGGCTCATCTGTGTCTCAGTGCTGGGGGTGTGGGGAGGGTAGTCACAGTGCCTGTTTTGTTTTTCCACGGCATTTCCTGAGCAGGACACTGGGACTTTTGGAACTCATGCCTATCCACCCATATCTCAGTATAAGCTGAGAGGCAAAGTAGTGAAAAAAAGAAAAGAAAAAGAAAGAAGAATGAACTGCCTGTTTACTGCCAAGAGCCTGCCCTGTGCATCTGAGAGACTTCCCAGTAGAGTTAGGCTTCTGAGTGTATGAGTCCACCTTTCTCCATGGGTGGGGTGGGAAGAGAAGTTGTGGTAGCATCTGCATGGACAATAAAGGTGTCCTTTCACAAGTGAGATGACCTGAGGACAGTGCATCCTGCTCCTTCACGAGCTCGAAGCCCTCTCCCTAACAGGGATCTGAACACTCATTCATAAACCTTTACTGCAAGTGCCAACAAGGTACGTTTTCAGGAGTGGGAGGGGTGGGCTGAAAAGCTATTTTTGGCCCACATTGTGGTGCCTCTACCTGAGGAGCAGCTGGGACTTCTGCTTGTTACCTGAGTGGAAGCCAAGAGCCATGGCGGGGAGAGGGTCCTGGAGACAGGCTCTTTGCCCTCCTCCCGCATAGCAGTGTTCACAAGGAAGGGAAAGGTTCACCGGTGTTCATGATTCTCCTTAGAAGTTGTCAGAAAGGACTTCTGAATTGGGCATCTCCACATGCGCAGCGTTCTGTAGACTATCACGTACACAGTAGCGGAGGCGGCCGAGTTGCCATCGTTGTTGAGATGGGCCAGTCTGCGAGGGTGCTTGGCCCCGGACCCTAAAGTTCAGGACAGATAAGCTGAGGAAGGTGCTCTAAAGCAGCAGGGGCATCACGGAAACTACCGCCAAGAACTGAGACATGGGGCTTCTTCTTAGCCTTTCAGGAAGCAGCGCAGGGATTCCGGAGAGGGGGCGTTTTTAGCTCTCTCACCCCAGTCTCCTGCTTGTGGAGTAGAGGGACGCTTATGGGGGTGGGTTGAGTTTGGGAGAAACTTAGAGATGGGGCGTACAGACAACACTTTCAGAGAATTTTATTGCCAAAAATGGTGAAGAGAGCAAAGGAGAGGGAGGTAAGAGACTGGTGAAGTCAATGGAAGTTTTATTTTAAGATTGGAGAAGTGATAAGATCTGGGAGGCATGACGCAGAGTTGCATGTGTCTTTATGGATACATCTCAAAAGCATGTTGTTGAGTAAAAGGCAAGTGCAGAATAAAACATTCAGCGTGGCTGTTTCATTGTAAAATGTAAAATACAAAATAATCTCATTATTTCTTTATGAGCATATATGTAGTAAATATGTTTTTAGTTCTTCCTAACTTTTTTTCTTTATTTTTATTGTTGACACTCTTACAGATGTCCCCATTCTCCTCCCCCTTGTGTAGTAAATGTTTTTAAGAAGACTTCATGGGACCGACCCCTTAGCCTCGGGCCGGGGGTTGGTTACCTGTGGGAGCCGAGGCCAGTGAGTGGGGCCAGGGAGGAGCAGTGACATAGCTTTACGTGACCCTAACTGCTCATGATTTTTATAAAAAACTTAACAAAATATGGTACATTGTGAATTGTGTCAAAACCAGATGTGGACACACAAATACTTGTCTTTTAATTATTATCTATACTTCTTTCTTTACATTGAAATGCTTTATAAGATAAAACAAGCAAACACAAAATTCTCATCGTCATCCTGAATCATCAACAACAGTAAAGGCATTCTCTTCCGCTCGGAGGATTTCAAATATGGATCTACCAGGATACAGGCGGTATGATTATGACTTTCAAGGGTGTTTTTTCTAGCCCCTTAATGCTGTGAAAATAAAACGTTTATTCACTGCACATGTGTTGAGTGAAAGGCTGGGTTAACAAGTTAATGCCCCACCATCTCCCTTCCCACCACAGGGGAGTGGTCTGGGGGTGATGGTGAGAAGAAGGTGGGGACATTTTCTGATGATGGTTCATGTAGGTACAGTTGACCTGTACCTTTTAATTAGAGCAATGTTGACATGTTTGCACAAGTAATTTTGGAGAGAAGTTAAAGCTACGGGCCAATGCCTGGGTTGAGACACCACTGGAAAATATAAAGTTAATCATTGCGGGTTTTACGTTGTCCCTCATAAGCATTGAGAAGTAGCCACAATTGTCTCTCTCTCTTTTTTTTTTTACGTTCACAATTACTTATGTTGGCCTTTGCCTTGAATTTCTGCAGTATGCGTGCGCTGGATAGTGAGGTGCTTGCAGGGTGTGGTGATAGCTAGGATAGGCGAGGAGCGTGGGAATGACGTACACTAGAGAAAGCCTTTTATAATTGATCAAGAGATGAGTCTGAGTGCCTGCCTTTTTAAGAAGGGTCTGGAAACAAGCTCTGGAAATACCTCGGTGGGGATAGAGGAGGAGAGGGATCTGGAAGGGAGAGCAGAGGCACCTGTTCCTCCTTCAGCCTTTCATAGTTTCTGAAGGTACAATACCAATGTGCTATACTAACAGATCAATGAAAGAACATTCTAGAGAAGCTGGTTTCATTTCAATATAATTTTTTTCAATTAATTGAATGGGTCTCGGCACGGGGCTGCTTCCTATAGTAGACTCCGAGGAGGTGTAGGCAGATCAAGCTGGGAGGCTCCAACTGGTGGCATCCTGGGTGGTTTCAGGTTGACCCTTGGGAGGAAGGTTGTACGAGGAGGTCCAGCTCCAAGGGTGGGCTGAGTCTCTGAAAGGTAGGGCCTCTCTCCCTTGATATCACAGAACTGTCGCTTCTCCTTACAATCTCACAGGCACCAGGGTGGGAGGGTGGAGAGCATGAATACTGCCGTCTCCCCAGCGTGATACTGTTGGGACACCGTGCTCCTGCAGATGAGCCAACCACATGTGTTCTTGAATTTTAAGAGAAGACAGAAGATTTAGTGAAATGTTATTGGATATTCCTCTCTGGATACCAGTGGGCGAATTGCCCACAGTCCTCCTATAAGCAACTTGAGATAGCTAAGAGGTAAAGGACAAATCACAGTGAAGACATTGTTTATGCAACACCCCAAGTTGACCTTTCAGGGTTTGGCTCTGTTTCTTTCTGATAGGTACCAGAGTCTAGAGCTGGGCAAATGAACTTGACTGCTCATCTGTCACATTCGATCTGGCTGTCAGAAGGACTGAGATACCAGCCAACTATTCATGACTTGTCTCATCAGGAGCTCAGCAGCTGGCTGCTAACAGTCAAACACACAGTCCTGGCCCGAGTCCACAGTGGAAGGTTGGACTATTTTGCTTGAGGATTGCTCAGGATGGAGCCCCTTGGAAGGACACCAGCCAGATGTCCAGGCCCATTCAGATGGTGAGACAGCAGCTGCTTTGTTATTCTGAGATGAGGCAGCGTTCCCAACCCGTGGAGCTCAGTGGTCAGGGCACAGTCATTCAGACGTGGAGCCAGGGCAGAGTCACAACGGGAAGGATGGCAGCAACCCCAGTGTCAGGGGAGCTACCATGCAGCTAACTGCATTAGCATTTCTAGAAAAAGTGTCAGAAATTCCTCATCTTCCCACCTGGCTCTTTGTTCAGTGACACCACCCGTACTTTCAGCATGTACTAGAGAGATCTATGCCCTGGAAGAGATGGAAGGCAGGGGGTGGAAAGATGCCCTGCACTCATTTTCCTTTGCAGCCCTTCACCTTCTGCAATACTTCTTTCCATCACGGCCGGTTCCTTCATGTGACAGGGGAGCAGTTTGAAATATTCAGAGGTCCTTGTGTTTGATGGAGCCTCACAGAGTGATGGAGGCACAAATTATCCTGGGCTTAATAAAAACTAACTTTATTGAATATTATTTTCAAGGCACTTTTAGATAAAGTCTCACCTCTCAACTCAAAAATATACCCATTTACAAACAAAGAAACTGACTTGATGGTTGAAGGGTTCACAGGTTTAGGAAGGGTGAAGCCAGAATTGGACCCAGAATTGCTCCTTTAAATCCCTGTTCTGTCCACTTGTATGCTAGCCTGCCTGCCATCTCCAGTTTCTGTATGCTCAGGTGTGGTGGGGGATGCTTGGGTGTAGCTGCACCCATGGACATCCAATGGCAAGAACGTAAGGGGATTCACTACCAAGAGCTAGTGAGGGGTGCAGCAAGGCCTCCAGCACTGGGTCTACACCACTACATAGTCATTTCCAAGAGCAAGTTTTCATCTCTCTTGTGTACCTATGACTCCCTAGCACCTTGAACAAAGGTACCCAACAAATACTGGATTAGTTTTTGCAGTATTATCTCTCTCAGTAGATTATAAGGGAAAGGGATATTATTATAGTCGATGTTGTATCCCCATATAAACTATGAAGGAGGATAATATAGTGAATGTTTTTGTGGCTTTTGAGAGATAAATAAGCTTCAAATTCTGACTCTATGCATTAGTAGCCTTGGGACCTGGGGTTAGTTTTTACACCTCTCACATCCTAAGATTCATTCTAAGTAAAATGGGAAACACAGGAGTACTGTGAAGATTAAAGGAGATAATGTATGATGGACACTCAGCCTTTACACATTTAAGATTTTTGGTTTTCATCATGAACTTGAATCAAATGGACTTCAAGGCTGGGGAGTAAGGGCAATCCTGGGATTTAGGCGTCAGGTATGTCAAAGTTTCATTGAGCATCACATGCTCTCAAAAATAGTCCCTGCTGCCTATAGGCACTTCCTATTGTGTCAAATATTTATTGGAGGATGTATAAATTCTATAGGCACCCTCTCATTAAAACAATTAGCATTTAGTGGCCCCCTTTTGAGTGGACTGTCCTGTTCACAAACCAGAGACAGATAAAACTCTATTTAATAAGTAAATGGATATTTATTTACTTATAAATAAATTATAAATATATTGTACCTCATACAATATATTTAAGTTGAACCCTATAAAATTCCATCGGTAATTTTATTTCCAACCTGAATACCACAGATTTGCTTTTCCATTATTTCTGAATCCCAATATACTCACCCTGTCCCAAGGCGTATACTGTCAGGACACAATTCCCTTTCATTCTGACTTTTGGGTTATAATTACTTGCATTTCTGTTTGTCTTTGTAATCACCAACTCCTCTCATTAACACCATCTTGTTTCACCCTTAGGATGACACATGATTAAGTAGCTTTATGCCCATTTTATAGATGCCAAAAGGGAGCTTTGTGGAGGTTTCATGAGGTAGCCAAGCCATTGAACCAGGGATGTTCTGACTCCTGAGATCAGCACTTTCCCCATCATACTCCAGCTGTCTCCTCTCCATCGTCACCAAAGTCATCATCATTGGTATGGTATAAGGACGTTTGCATGACTGAGTTATATCACCTCTTTCTCTTTATTTGTTGCCTCCTGGTTTCTATTTCTAGTTTTCCTTAGCTGTTTCAGACATTTGCACACACCCAAGTCCTGCTCCTGTGATTTATCTTATTACATCCTGAGGAGTATCAAGGAAAGGACACAGGTGTTCAGGTCTGCCTTGCCTATAGCTTTTCCATAGATTCCCAGCTTTCTGCCCAACCATCATAGCCATAATAATGATGATGACTTCAGAACTTGGAAGGTATTCTTTTGTTACCTGCATTTCCCGGGCACAGCTGACAGACCATTCATATAGGTAGAGTGCTTTTCGCCTCAATTGTAATCAAATTTTCAATTATTCATCAGTACAGTAGCTTAGACAAATGCCCAAATTATTATTCATCCATAGCTAAATAACCTCCTGCTCTTTTTTTTTTTTTTTTTTTTTTTTGGAGCTGTGACAAACACAGCTCTTCCACAACTGGCAGAGGACTCGATCAAAGAGTGCTTTGTGTCTTGCTTTGACCAGGAAAGGAAGGGAAAGCCAGTGCTCTCTGCTTGTGCCTGAGCCTCCTCCCTCACCTGTCCCCCAGGGCAACTTTGGCCCAGGAGCCTGGAGTTAGGAAAGCTGGGAGTGAGGAGACTTTGAGTCCTGCAGCCCTCAGAGAGGCAGTTGGGAGGCATCTTGCTCAGCCCCCTGGTTTACCTGGCAAAGGCTCTCTGGGCTCAACAGCTGCACAGCTGCACGGGGCCTTTTGCCAAAGGAGCAAATGAATTTCAAATGCAAATTGCAAAATGGAGAGTGGTTCTTGATTAGATCTATTTTGTGGCTTATCCTCTTTTATATTCCATGGCCTCCTCCCTGCATGTCTCCTGTGGGCCCAGGTCACTGGGAGGGCGAAGCCAGGAAGGAGGAAGTGTCCCGGGCTACAGCCCTTTCACTTCCTCCTTTCGGCAGATCCCATGTGCAGGGGCTTTTCCCCAGGCTGGATAGCTTTCCAGGTTTTCTTTTTCTTTTCTTTTCTTTTCTTTTCTTTTCTTTTCTTTTCTTTTCTTTTCTTTTCTTTTCTTTTCTTTTCTTTTCTTTTCTCTTCTGTCTTCTCTTCTTTTCTTTTTCCTCTTCTCTTCTCTTCCCTTTCCTTCCCTTCCCTCCTCTCCTCTCCTTTTATTTCTTCCCTTCCCTTCCTTCCATCCTTTCTTTCCTTCTTTCTTTCACCTTTTCCCCTCAAAATTTACCATAAGACAGATCTTCGCCAGGAAGTCTCTTGCACTCTGCCTGATACCCAGGGTGCCATTCTGCACATTTGAGACATGCCCCAGCTTCTCCATGTCCCCCCAACCTCCAATACCCTGAAACCTACAGGACTTCTGTGGTCATCCGCATGATACCACCTCTGCAGACCCTGGTAGTTCTCTCTGTGGTCTGACACCTGACATCCTCCTATCTCAGAGCGTCTTGGTCCAATGCCACTTCTCACTCCTTTAACCTTTGATCTCCAAGGCATCCTGCCACCTTGTCCTTTCTCTCACTGCATCATGCCCTTGCTGCTTTGCATTCCTCTCCCTCACCCTCCCTACCTAACTCATTCCGCTGTGAACCCTAACCTTTTGGTGTTCAGCCTCCTCAAACACTTTCTCCATCCCCTGTCCTCTCTGCAGTTTGTCTTTCCTATAAGGAACACCACACATGTGACTTTCTTCACTGAAGTTTTCTATTCTCCCATTTCTGGATCACGTCATCTCTTTCTCTCTATTAACCCATGCTGGCTTTCTGCCTTGCTAAGAATGAAAGCTGAACTCCTTACAATGTCCCTGAGTGATCTGCTCCCTGTTATACTCCAATGACAACAAAGCCTACCATGTTCTGCCTTTTCCCTTGCCCCTCTCCAGTTTCTTAGCAGAGTAGTAAGGTCAAAGCTAATCCTGCCTCAGTGCCTTTGCACTTGATGCTCTCTCAGGCTGTAATATTCTTCCACCAGATATTTGATGTCTCAGTCCTTCTTCTTCCATATCCATTCTATACACAGTAATGCCCTGGCTCTCCCTTACCCTACCAACCTAACTTTTTTAATAGTACTTATTGCCCTTAAATACTATTGTATATACTTATTTTTTGTTTATTGTCTGCTTCCCTCCATTAGAATACAAGCTCCATGACAATAGAGATTTTGTTTTGTTCACAAATAGTGGAGTGCTAAGGACTGAGTTGGGTTTCCCCACAAAGTCACATAGTGAAGCCCTAACCCTGATATAATGGTTTTTGGAGATGGGCTTTTGGGAGATGATTAGGGTTTAATGAGATCCTGAGGGTGAGGCCCTTTTAATGTGATTAGTGCTCTTATAAGAACAGACGCCAGAGAACTTGCCCTCTCTGTTTCTGCCATGTGAGGACACAGGAAGAAGGAAGCCATCCTCAAGCCAAGAAGAGGGACCTCTTCAAAATCTGGTCATGCCGGCACCTTGATCTTAGGGTTCCAGCCTCCAGACTGTGAGAACTACATTTCCATAAGCCACACCATCTGTGGTATTTTGGTATGGCAGCCCAAGCTGACTAAGACTTGGAGGTTCACTAATAATTTGCTTAAAAGTACACACTTGACTTCCGGCCAAGATGAAGGCATAGGTGGACACACTGTGCCTCCTCGCACAACCAAAATTAAGGACAACAAAGATTTAGAAACAAGAAAACAACCAGAACTGATAGAAAATTGAACTGTAAAGAAGTCCGACAACCATTCATCTAGACCAGTCAGAGGGGTGGAGTCACAGCGGGAAAAAGTGGAGGTTGATGGACCAGGATGCACAGGCAGTAGTGGCTGGCAGACCCCAGGCATGCAGGCGGTGGGTAGTGGACCCCAGGCACTGGGTGGCAATGGTGACAGGCGGTCCCACATTCATGCGCAGATAATCCAGGAGAAGGGGAAGCAGCAGAAGGGACTGGAATCCAAGAGAGAGCAGAGCAAGTGCCATTGTTCCCTCTCAGACTCCACCCCCACATGCAGCATCAGTACCCAGCGACTGGGCTGCCCCATCCTGGGGATCATCTAAGGCTATGCCCCTCACTAAGTAACAGCTGTGACCAGACCCCCCCCCAAAAAAAAAACCCCAAACCAAAAATGGCTCAAATAGGAGAACAAATCAAAGCCCCAGAGCCAATTCATCTAAGTGACCAAGAGATAGCCAACTTTTCAGAATCACAGTTGATCAGATGCACTGGTGATCAGGATGCTCACAGAATTGGTTGATTTTGCTCACAAATTAGATGAACAAATGAAGGCTACAATAAGTGAAATGAAGGAAAATGCACAGGGAACTACTAGAGATGGGAGGAAAACTGAGACTCAAATCAATGGAGTGGACCAGAAGGAAGAAAGAAGCAACCAAACAGAAAACAAGGAAGAAACAAGAATTCAAAAAAATGAGGAGAGGCTTAGGAACCTCCAGGACATCTTTAAATGTCCCAACATCCATATGATAGGGGTACCAGAAGGGGAAGAGGAAGAACTACAAGTGGAAAACTTATTCGAACAAATAATAAAGGAGAACTTCCCCAATCTAGCAAAGGAAATAGACTTCCAGGAAGTCTAGGAAGCTCAGAGAGTCCCAAAGAAGGTGGACCCAAGGAGGAACACAGCAAGGCACATCATAATTACATTAGCCAAGATTAAAATGAAAGAGAGAATTCTAGAAGCAGCAAGGGATAAAGGCAGAGTCACTTACAAAGGAGTTCCCATCAGACTGTCAGCTGATTTCTCAAAAGAGACCTTCCAGGCAAAAAGGGCCTGGAAAGAAGTATTCCAACTCATGAAAGTCAAGGACCTACATCCAAGATTGTTCTATCCAGCAAAGCTTTCATTTAGAATGGAAAAGAAGATAAAGTACTTCTCAGATAAGGTCAAGTTAAAAGAGTTCATCATCACCAAGCTCTTATTATATGAAATGTTAAAGGGACTTACCTAAGAAAAAGAAGATAAAAAATATGACAGTAAAAAGACAGCAAATTCAAATATTAACAACCACACCTAAAAGAAAAGCAAACTAAGCAAACAGCTAGAACAGGAACAGAAACACAGAAATGGAGATCACATGGAGGGTTAGCAACAGAGGAGTGGAAGGAGGAGAGAGGGGGGAAGGTACAGAGAATAAGTAGCATAGACAGTAGGTAGAAAATAGACAGGGGGAGGGCAAGAATAGTGTGGGAAAAGTAGAAGCTAAAGAACTTATGACACATGGACATGAACTAAAGGGGGAGAATGTGGGTGGGAGGGGGTGTGCAGGGTGGAGGGGAATGATGGGGAAGAAATGGGACAACTATAATAGCATAATCAATAAAATATATTTTAAAATATTTTTTAAAAAGTACACACTCATGTCCAACATAGCAAGGGTTCAGGAGAGAAAAACTGGGATTGTGTGGTTATTTACTTCTGACCACTACCTCCTCTTGGCATAGTGGTTATTGCCCCCTTCTTCTCCTCATGGTGGCACCCTATAACTCACATAGATTTTGGAATCTGGCTCCCTTCTTCCTCTTCCTCCAGCTTTGTTTTTAACATCGTGTAGGTGATTTGTCTCTCACACTGCTTCCTCAATTTCCCAATGCCCTTTAACTCCCCTGCACTTGACCACACCCCACCCTGGCACTTGTTATTGCCCCAGAACTCTCAGACACCCGTGTCTCCTGTGTGACCATAAAACCTGTCCCTCTGGCTCCCCATGGTCTTCTTCCTGCTACCACACACTCTCTGACTTCATGGAGATTTTTTGGCCTTTGAGTCCTCCATTTCTTCCCAGCCAGGAAGCTCCAAATTGTCAGATTCTGCCACCTGAGAGACCAGATATGGCCTGAAAACCCAATCAGTACTTGGCTTGGTTGGGTTTCTGCAAGCTGTACACCGACCAGACAGGGCAGTGACCTGGAAGAAGGAGTACCTTTTTTCTCTTATAAAGGACAGACCATATCCTACCCTGGACCCACAGGATTGCATGTGCCCAGTAGGACATTTAAAAAAAAATCTTCCTCAAGGCAGCGTATAGGCTGAAGCAGCTTTGATATACTCTAAAGTGGATGGCTACTCGAAACTCTCAAACTCTTTCTGCACTTCTTAAACATTTTCTTCACAGTGAAAATACCAACCTCACAACTGGGGGTGAGGAGGGGAAGGGAGACAAAACACGCATACAGTTAAGTCCTCAGCTTTGGTTGTCCCCTTGCTTCCGAGAGCAGATACGTGATTTCTTGCAGATCCCACCAACCTGAGGCACCTACAGGAGATTCTGACTCAAGACTGAGTTATACAGAGAAGGCTGGGCAGGAGCATCTGCGTTCCTGGAAGCATGGTGACTGAGGAGGTTTGGTTCAATAGTTGGCAGAGGGGGGCTGGCCTCTGAGCTAAAGCTTCGTGATTATGGCAGCGGCCTAGTTCCTCTGATGGGTTAGTCCCGCAGTGTGTGTGTGTGTGTGTGTGTGTGTGTGTGTGTGTGTGTGTGAGTAGGGGGTGTGGAGTGGGGAGGGAGCCATTTCCAGACACTCGGCCAATGTTTGTTGTTTAAAAAAATTTTTTTTTCAATCACGGTTTACATTTAATATTATTTTGTATCAGTTTCAGGTGTATAGCATAGTGGTTAGACAATCATATACTTTTCAAAGTGTACCCCCAGATATTTCCAGTACCCACCTGGCACCATAAATAGTTACTACAATACTATTGACTACATTTCCTACTTTACATCTCCAGGACTATTTAGTAACTACCAATCTGTACTTCTCAATCCCTTCACATTTTTCACCCAGTTCTCCAGTCATCTGGCAACCATTGGTCTGTTCTTTGCATGTGTGACTCTGTTTTGTTTGTTCATTTATATTGCTCTTTAGATTCCACATATAAGTGCAATCCTTCTGTATCCTTCTCTGGCTTACTTATTTCACTTAGCACAAAACCCTCTAGGCCCATCTAGGCTGTCACAAATGGTAACATTTCATTTTCTTTTATGGTCAAATAATATTCCATTGTATATATGTACCACAGCTTTTTTATCCACTTGTCTATTTATGGGCACTTGGGTTGCTTTCATATCTTGGCTATTATAAACAACACTTCAATGGACTTAGGGGTATATATATTCTTTTGAATTAGTGTTTTGGGTTTCTTTGAACATATACACAGAAGTGGAATCGCTGGGTTGTACACCATGATCAAGTGGGATTTATTCCTGGATGCAAGGCTGATACAGTATTTATAAATCAATTAACATGATAACACCAAGTAAACAAAATGAAAGATAAAAATCATGTGATTATATCAATAGATGCAGAGAAAGCATTCAACAAAATCTAGAAACCATTTATGATAAAAACTCTCAGCAAAGTGGGAATAGAGGGAACATAACATAAGAAAGACCACATAGGACCAACCCACAGCTAACATCATACTTAATGGGCCAAAACTAAAAGTGTTCCCCTTAAGGTCAGAGTCTGTTTCTTTACAGCTCTTGGTGATTTTTTGAGCTACCTAGACCTCTTTCTGCTTAAGCTAGCTGGAGTGGATTCTGTTCTAACCGGAAGGCTGGCCACCATAAGCACCTTCCTTGCCTTTCCCCCATCTCTGCCACCTGTGCTTCCTCTGCACCCACCCAGCAAAACACCTACCGGCCTTCCGTTCCCTTTACACCTGGGCAGCTGAGCAGTTTGTGGCAGGAAATCATGTAGCCAGTGCTGATGGTTGCCGTTTGGGCCTCAGCCTCAGTTGTGTCATTGTGGATACCCAGCCATCCTTTCCGTTTTCATGGTCATCTCCCATTCTCTCCAACAATGTAAACTTTCCCCCTTTCCTACACGCCTGGCCTCGTACCCTCAGCAGACCGCCCTTTAACTTTCCGTCCTATTTACCCCTCCCCCCTTCCACACCTGATACCGCCCCTTTCCCTGCCAATCTTACGCACCTTCCCTACATTTCCTACTTGAAGGCTACTTTACCACAGCACCTCTGGCCCTATCTCCTCCCACCTAATTTGGACATTGCTTAGTCCTGCATCGTCTCTTTCTTTTTTATTCTCAAAAAATAACTGAGAAACACAGAGTTAGTTTGCATGCTAGTTATTTTGTATGCAAATCGTTTCTTCATATGTGATGGAATCTGTTCTTAAGCTGAGGTAAGGATTTATGCGTGAAGGGGGGGCGGGGGGAGGCGAAGAAACACGGCGGGCAGTCTGTACACAGTAAATCTTGTCTGCATTTTTCAGGGGCAAATTGATTAGCTGGCAGCCAGAGAAGATGGTCAGTCTGGGCCGTCTGTGCTTGAATATGTCACAAAGGGAAATCAATGAAAACAATTTCAGTTGTTTACAGACTCTCGAGAAAACCACATTCTTCCTCTCTCTCCACCATGTCTCCTCATGTTCTTCCATCAGCTTCCCACCCCCATTAGGACTTCTCACTCCCTACTGGATCTTTCTCATGAACCCTCTCTTCACACTCAAATAATTTCCGTCTTGAAAAAAATTATTCTTCCTTGAACTTCCCCTGCTAGCATATTTGAACTTGTCTGAAAACTTGCCTCTCTTCTTGGTCTCTACTTCCTCACCTGTTTTCACTTCTTATTCCACGTGAGTTGGTTTTTGTAACACCACTTTGCCAAAACTCACTCAGTACCTGCTAAACACAGGGGACAGTTTTTAGTTGTCTTCTTACTGGATTTTCCAGCTGTTTCTGACCCTTTGGGATTCGCAGAACACCTCTCAGTCCTGTGTCTTTTTTATTAACTGTATTTATTTTTTAGAGAGAGAGGGAGGGAGGGAGAAGGGAAGGGAGAGAAACATTGGTGGTTTTCTCTCATATATACCCCAACCAGGGACTGAACCTGCAACCGAGGCATGTACCCTAACTGGGAATCAAACCAGCGGCCTTTTGCTTTCCAGGTCGATGCCCAACCAACTGAGCCACAGCAGCCAGGGCTCAGTCCTGGTTCTTTATGTCCATCTATGATCACCTAGAGTTCATGGGCTATTCTTCACATCACAGTCTTACGTGTTTTTTAGGGCTTGTCTTAGCCAGTTCCCTTCCTTCTGGACTCCGTGTATCATGTGCTGCCATTTTTTTTAGAGCTAGTAACTATGTGCTGGTGACTTCCAAACCTGTCGATGATTGCTAGAAAATTATAAAGAAGAAAATTAGTCAGAGGAAAGAGGAGAATTTGTTTTATCCTAAGACAAAAATTTTACCACTTCACTGAACTCTTTCCGTTGTATCATGATCCACCTTTTGCCGCAGAGTTACTCAAATGTTTAAGAAGAGGTGACCAAGTTTGCTAAGGTGGAGGAGAGCACCACTTCCCCGAATCGCTCCTCTCTTCCTGCCCCAGAGACCTCAAAATGAAGACTAGGAAGTGGCTGCCTTTTGGTTTACTCCATCCATCTGTTTTCCCTTGAGTTCCTCTGTAAATATTGACACTAGTTAGGTACAGGCATGGGGAATTCTCTCCACCATCACCCGGACGGCTGGATGGGCCTCGGGAGTGGCAGCGACGTTATGTGCACAATCTACCAGCTCGGTCAGGTCACCCATAGGTCATTCGTGTGCTCTGGAAGTGTAATCAGGGTGCCCCCCTGTGCAGCATTAGATAAAGAGACTCTCCTTGAGGGGCTGTTGTTACTCTTCACAATGTTTGTATCAGAATTTGTTGATGCAGCTAGAGGGACCTGAGGCGTTAAGAAGGGCTTCCTCTCCCATGGCTCCCCTCCCACCCCTTCCACTGAAACTTTCCTCTCCTAGCACAAGTGGTTTCTACCATACAACTCGGGCACTCAACCACCCTTTGCTTTGATATTTTCTTGTCCCCCAACACCTTGAAGGTAGAGACCATGGAGCTCATACATGATGTATATGACATGTTTCCAGTGTGGAAAGAGACAGAATGAGCCTAGCCTATGAAGCAGGAAGAGGATGAACTCTGAGTTGGACAAACCCATGTGTGAGTTCTGCTCAGTTGTTTACAGGTTGTATGACCTTGGGGTAATTATTTATCTGAGACTGCAGTTGAATAATTATAATATAGGGGTAATAATGTACTTTATGACATGGTGCTTATAACAATGAAATGAAGAAGTCAAGTAAACCATGGCATTTATTAAATGTCCCCAAATGGCAGCTGTTCGTAGTATCATTAGTAGATTCTTAATAGATATTTCTTGCTCCTATTGCTTCTCTTAATAGATATTTCTTGCTCCTATTGCTTCTCTTGTAATTCATCCATCACTTCTTAGTGGATAATTCCTCTTCTCTACTCTCTGTGGGCTGCATCGCACACCTGGGCATTGGTCACTGCTGATGAACATTGATGTATATGTTTTTATGTATATGCTTTGTACCATAATGCTTTGTACCATAAACTCCAGTGTAGGGTCCCTGAACTATGGATCCTACTTAGTAGCTTTGAAACCCCACTGGCTTGCGTAGTGTCCCAATAGACGCTCAGTAAATATTTGGTGACACAGATGAAAATCATTTCACTTTAGAATGTAATTGGATACATGCTGAGGGGGAAATCCTCCCTGACCCTTCAGTCTATATTCTCCTCCCACCCCTACCCTCTCCCCCTCCACATTCCCTTAAACAGCCCTGTCCCCACCCAAGTTGGGGCCCACTGTGCTGGCTTCAGCTAAAGCAGATTGCTGTGCAAGTACTTGGCAGAGTAATAATCTATTTGTGGATAAGCAGAGATTGGCTGTATGCTCAGTAGAGTTATGAACTGTCACTATTAACACCCATGAGTCACTAGCATCATGGTGGGCTGAGTGATTTTTCTGCAGGCTTATAGTACATGTGGTACTAAAAATGTCACTGTCCATCTGTCTAATCAGCTTCTGTTCCATTGATGTCACAGATATTTAAATGAGCTACTCTTTTTATGCCCAAATACACAGGGGCTTTATGTAATCCTCAGACCCCTCATGTGGGTATGGTCTGGTAAGAGAAGTTAAGAAAGAAAATAAGCGAATGAGTGAATTCTGTGCTGCCATTCCTGAAGCCAGATCACTGGCCTCACAGCCCAGAAATGGAAGGGTGAGGACTAGCTGGAGGAACAGATGGGTTGCGTGGCCCTTAACCCAGTAGAATTTCAGCCCCATGCTTTATTGACTCTGCTGCTTCATGTCCACCTTCTAAATCACTCAAAAATTCTTGTGTGACCAGCCTGACTCCAGGCCATTAGGGAAGGGAATTCTGGGAAATGTGGTTTCAGCTTAGCTAACTTGATAACAGTACAAGCCCATCACAGAAAGTAGCCTTGCTTAGCATCCTAGAAAAGGAAAATCTTAGAAAAAGAGACAATATGAATCATATTTCCCAATTACAAAAGTAACTTACTCTAATTAGTGAGCAATCTGTGGACAATACTTTGAGGTGGTGTGAATATCCTGATGCCCAACAAAGTTTACCCAGTGGTTTCAGTACCTATTGATTATCCCTGTCAGAGTCAATTTTTAGTGTTAGTGGGAGCTCCTTTGGGCCAGGCCTTGAGACCTTTTATTAATTTTTATTTATCTTTTATCCTTACCCAAGGATATGCGTATTGATTTTAGAGACAGGGGAGGAGAGGGAGAGAGAGGAGGAGAGAAATATCAATATGAGAGAGAAACATTGAGCAATTGCCTCTGTGTATGCGCTCTGATCAGGGACTGAACCTGCAACTAGGCATATGCCCTGACAGGGAATCGAACCTGTGATCTATAGAGTTTATGAGATGACACTCCAATCAACTGAGCAACACCTAACAGGGCCTGAGACCTTTTAACATGACTCTTGGTTTTTGTGTACTTTCTTGTTTTGGACACAACAAGAGATCCAATGCTCAACTTGTATTTTTCTGGTCCTAGACCAGGGACTAGATAGTTTCTTCAAGGAACTGTGGTCTTTTCAGTAAAGAATATATTTAGACACTAAGGACTGGTTGGTAGGTGTGCTCATTGCCATTGGTATGTTACTGTACCTAGGCCCTTCCAATTGGGAGTGACAGAAAAAGTATTTTTAAAAAATCTTCAGTTTAATGATATTTACTATTCAAATTTGTTCTTACCTTTTATATTTTAGATTTTTATCTCTTTCTCTCACAATCAGATTTTGGTTCCTAATAATATCAATATATTTATTTGGTTTACCATATTATATACACAAAATATTTTGGGTACATAATATTATTACCACTACCAATAAATCCACTAAGTAAAATTTAAGATTTATATTCAGTTCTTTTGTCCTTAGAATACATATCCCACTAAGGATATAGAGACTAGAGAATTCAGTCTTTAAAAATTATGTGGATTAATTATTTGTTTGGTTACACTATTGAATTTATGTAAAGTTAGGTTAGGTTTTTTTAAATTAATAAAATGTATCATCTTTCATAGCAGTTTTGAACTGAGCAGAAAGCACAGAGAGTTCCCATATACCCCCTAGCCCCACACATGCACACCTTTTCCCACTATCAACATTCTGCGTCACAATGGTACATACATCACAATCAATGAACTTGCATGGATGTATCATCATACAAAGTCCATAGTTTCCCTTGGGATCCACTCTTGGTGTTATACACTGGATGGGGTTGGACAAATGTGTAAATGGCATGTATTCACTGTATGGAGATCAGCCATCTGCATAGATTTACCTTTTTTAGGATGTCATATAATTAGAATCAGACGGTAGGTAGCCTTTTCAGATTGGCCTCTTTCATTTGGTAACAGGCATTTAAGTTTCTTTTATGTCTTTTCATAGCATGATAGCTCATTTTTTTTCTAAAAATGAATAATATTTCATTTTCTGGATGAACCACAGTTTATCCATTTATCTAGTGAAGAGCATCTTGTGGCTTCCAAGTTTTGGCAATTATAAATTAAGCAATTTCAAATTTCAAATGTTTATAGCAATAAACATCCATGTGCAGGTTTCTCTGTGGACATGTTTTCAGTTCATTTGGATAAATACCAAAGAGTGCTATTGCTAGGCCTTAAGACGATGCTTAGTTTTGTAAGACTGAAAAACTGAAAAACTGTCTTTCAAAATAGCTACACCATTTTGTATTCCCACTACCAATGAATGAATCTTCCTATTGCTCTCATCCTTGCTAACATTTGGTGCTGTCAGATTTTTGGATTTTGGCTATTTTAATAAATGTATAGTGGTATTTCTTTGCTGTTTAATTAACAATTCTCTAATGATGAATGATGTTGAAAATCTTTTCATATGTTTACTTGCCACCTGTATATCTTCTTTGGTGAGGTGTCCATTCAGGTCTTTTGCCCATACAAATTAATTAATTAATTAATTTGTAAACTTATTTTTAATTATAGTAGCAGGTGTGCCAAGACAAAAAAAAATCTTGTCCCAAATGAAAGAACAGATCAAAGCTCCAAAAATAACACTAAGTGATGAAGAGAGAGCCAACCTATCAGATGCAGAGTTCAAAACACTGGTAATCAGGATGCTCACAGAAATGGTTGAGTGTGGTTGCCATATAGATGAAGAAGTGAAGGCTATGCAAAGTGAAATAAAGGAAACTATACAGGGAACCAACAGTGACTGGAAGGAAACCAGTACTCAAATCAATGGTTTGGACCAGAAGGAAGAAATAAACATTCAGTCAGGACAGAATGAAGAAATAGGAATTCAAAAAAATGAGGAGAGGCTTAGAAACCTCTCAGACAACATTAAACATTCTAACATCTGAATCACAGGGGAAGAAGAAGAAAGAAGAAGAAGAAGAAGAAGAAGAAGGAGGAGGAGGAGGAGGAGGAGGAGGAGGAGGAGGAGGAAAGAAGGAGGAAAGAAGGAAGGAAGGAAAGAAAGAAAAAGAGCAAGAAATTGAAAACTCATTTGAAAAAATAATGAAAGAGAACTTCCCCAATCTGGCAAAGGAAATAGACCTCCAGGAAATCCAGGAAGCTCATAGAGTCCCAAAGAAGTTGAACCCAAGGAAGCACACACTAAGGTACATCATAATACATTACCCAAGATTAAAGATAAGTAGCAAGAGAAAAGGAGACAGGTACTTATGAAGGAGTTCCCATCAGACTGTCAGCTGATTTCTCCAAAGAAACCTTACAGACAAGAAGGGGCTAGAAAGAAATATTCCAAGTCATGAAAGGCAAGTACCTACATCCAAGCTTACTCTAGCTAGCAAATCTATCATTTAGAATGGAAGGGCAGATAAAGTGCTTCCCAGATAAGGTCAAGTTAAAGGAGTTCATCATCACCAACCCCTTATTATATGAAATGATAAAGGGACTTATCTAAGAAATAGAAGATAAAAAATATGAACAGTAAAATGACCACAAACTCACAACTATCAACAACTGAACCTAAAACAAAACAAAAACAAACTAAGCCAACAGCTAGAACAGGAACAGAATCACAGAAGTGGAGATCACATGGAGGATTATCAGTAGGGAAGGAGAGTGGGGAGAGAGGAGGAAAAGGTGCAGAGAATAAGAAGCATAAATAGTAGGTACAAAATGGACACGGGGAGGTTAAGAATAGTACAGGAAATGGAGAAGCCAAAGAACTTATATGTACGACCCATGGACATGAATTAAGGGGGTGGGGAATGCTGTTGGGAGGTGGGGTGCAGGGTGGAGGAGAAAAATATGGGACAACTGTAATAGCATAATCAATAAAATATATTTTTAAAAACTACAAAAAATAAAATCAAATTGTTTCCTTATTGTTGAATGTGAAAAGTTTTTGCATATTTTGGGTAACAATCTTTTATTAGATGTGACTTAGGCAAAAAAGTTTTTCTAGTCTATGACTTGTCTTCCCATTTGCTTGACAGTATTTTTCACAGAGCAGAATTTTACAATTGTAATGAAATCTAGTCTATCGATTCTTTCTCTTACGGATTGTATCTTTGGTGACAGATCTAAAAACTCATCACACTCCCAAGGTCATTCAGGTTTTCTCCTGTTATCCTCTAAGAGTTTTATAGTTTCCCATTTTACAGGTCGATCTGTGATTTATTTTGCGTTACTTTTTATGAAGGATGTAAGGTCTATGTCTGCATTAATTTTTTTTTTTTATGTGGATGTCTTGTTCCAAGCACCATTTGTTGTGAAGACTATTGTTGCTCCATTGTATTGCCTTTGCTCTTTTGTAAAGATCAGTTGGCACTATTACGTTGGTCTATTTCTGGGCTCTATATTCTGTTCCATTGAGTTACCCAAGAATTTCATTTTGGGAGGATGCCATTATGGTATCCAGCACATTACTCCAAATGGTAATGTGTTTTTAATTTCAAATTCTGCTTACTTATTGTTTTTATATAGAAAAGATTGACTTTTTAAGGTTAAGCTTGTATCCTACAACCTTGCTGTTATCACTGATTAGTTTCAGAAGCTTTTTGTTGATTCTTTTGGATTTTCTACATAGATGATTGTGTCATTTATGAACAAA
This sequence comes from Anoura caudifer, assembly GCA_004027475.1. Taxonomy (NCBI): domain Eukaryota; kingdom Metazoa; phylum Chordata; class Mammalia; order Chiroptera; family Phyllostomidae; genus Anoura; species Anoura caudifer. The sequence goes on along the minus strand of PVKU01000262.1, from coordinate 505,664 downwards.
GAGAGTTTTATTTTATCCTTTCAAATACGTATATCTTTTATTTATTTATTTTTGGTCTTACCGCATTAGTTAGAATTTCCAGTATGATGTTGAAAAGCAGTGGTGAGAAGAGATGACCTTTCCTTTTCCCAAGGATTAATTTTTGATATTTGGATTCAGTTTTAGTCTTCACATAATAAATATTTATGCCTAATTACTCTTATCCTTTTTCTTTATACCCCATCTCACCCACTCTTTTTTGTTCTTTCAACTTGTGTTTATTTCTGATTTTTTTTCAAAAATAAGCAAATATACATACTCATTTTAATAATTCCTTCATACTTAAGCAAAAGGTGACATACTATACATACTCCTTTGGGCCTAGTTTTATTCAGTTCACAATATATTCTGAAAATCATTAATATCAAGTCACAGAGTTCTTTCACATTCTTTTTCATTGCTGCATACTATTCTATTGTGTGCCTTCATGATAATTTATTGAACTAGATGCTGAATAAGCATTTGGGCTATTTCTAGTAGTTTGTTATTACAACTAATGCTACAGTTAAAAACTATGTATATATGATTTTGTGTTTGTAGAAGTATATCTTCAGGGTAAATGCCTAAAACTGTGATTGTTAGGTCAAAGAATAAAGGCACATGTTGTTTTATGGGAAATTGCCAAACTCCCCTCTGTGTGGGTTGTACTACTTTTCACTCCTACTCTTCACAGCAAATATGAGGACCTATTTTCCCATGGCCTCACTAACCTGAGTGTATTCTTAAGAATTTGAATTTTTGCCATCTTGAGAGGTGAAAAATGGTACTCTGAGTGAGTTTAGTTTGAATTTCTCTCATTACACTGAAGCTGAGCATATTTTCATCTGCTAAGACAGGCCCTTATTTCTTGGCTAGACAATTACAGCGGCCACCTGACTGGTTTCCTTGACTTTGCTCTCTTTTTAATTTTCTAAAATCCCACTAGGGAATTCTTTCTAACAAAAGCAATCAGATCATGAAGTACTCTTGGAAAAAGTCATTCAATCAGGTAATTGTTCATAAGAAAAATTTAAGCCATTAATTAGCATGGCACACAAAATTCTTAATGATCAGTTCCCCATCTGTCTTGATTCTAGTCTGTCAACCCTGTGCACCCTGCTTCCGCACATTCTAAACATTCTTGTTTTCTTTTCCTGCTAAGCTCTTTCACGTCTCTATGCCTTTATGTTTTCCATTCCACCTCTTTGGGATCCCCTTCCTCATCTTCACCAGAAAGCTTCTGCTTAACCTTCAAAGCCCAGTTCAAGTATCATCTCCTTGGTAAGGTCTTTCTTAACTCCCTCAGTAGAGCTACTCATTTCTCTCTGTTCCTATAGAATTTTGCAGCACTGAGCCCTACAATAGAATTGATCAGATTGTGCTATTATTGTTTATTGTTTAGTTTATCTCCACTCCTCTTTGAGAAGAGGGGTTTATGTTATGTATCTGCCTCCCAGGTCGAGCACCAGGCTTAAATAGTTATGTAGTGAGTGCTGTATAAATGAATGCATGCTTAATGAGCAAATAAATGATGAGCAGGATCTCATCCCTCCTGGCTTCTGCTAATGTGAAATTTGATATTTTCCCTTTCTCTACTCGGGCTTTTCTTTTTGTAGGATGTTAATGTATAGATTTAGCAGCTCAGTAAGCATGACCCAGTTTATGAGAGTTTCACAGCTTACTACCACCCAATCTTCTAATCTAATTTCCTTTGGCCAATGATGAGCCATCCAATTATGAAATCTTAGAACTGGAATGGCTGTTGAAGAATCATTTCATTCTTCCTTCTCCTCAAGGCAGGCCTTCAGCTTCTGCTCCATGGTACATAGGAGAGAAGATTGTGTAATTACAGACTTCCCCATCAGCAGAGTGCACACCTCTCCTTTCAAATACGTGTCTAATAGTGCTTGACATAAGTCACCATGATTTTGGACAGGATGGGTTATAGGCATGACATGGATTGAATTTTAAGGTAACAAGGTAAGTCAATGTTGTTGTTTTTTTTCCAGGTCAGACAAACTGCAAACACCTTATTACAAGCACTATCCTAATAACCTGGAAATCTTTTTGATGAATATATATATAACTAAAATGCCTAGAGAACAAAGTTGAGGGTATTTTACCTGCTTATTCCTTTCCATCATCAATTTCCTGCTCCTGTATTATTACTATTTTAATAGTCATCGTAACTACTAAGTATTAAGCTGTTACATCACCCATACTAATGTGTTTCAGATGAAAATTGGCATTTGACTTCCACTTCCCAAAGCCCATGAAGACAGGGGTCCTTTCTATTACCTAAGGAAGATTTACAGAGCCATTGAAAAATAACACTTCTACCCCCATCAACATGCATGTGTGTTGTTCCCGTTCTCTGTTCCCTCCAATATAAATAGATAAACGGTTACACCAGCCCCATAAGGGAGCTGCACTAGCCATCTGGAATAGGGCTGGGGCTGTCACATGTTAGGGAGCTTCTGTGGTCACATGTCTTTAATTTTTAATCTTTAACCAAGTTGGTTGTACTTACCATGAAGAATAGCACAACCTAGAAAACAGCCCAGAGAGGTACATGCTGAGATTTGCATTCAGTTTAAAATAGAATGTTTTCAAACAGGTGCTGTGCTGGATACTAGGGAGAGGGGAGGGTCCTTGCCTTCATGGACCAAATTTTCTACTGAGGGAGCAGAAAAAGAAAGCAAATGAATAAATGAAAAAATAAAACAATTTAAGCATGTTATAAAGGAAGCAGGTAAAATGATGAATTAGAAAATAATTGGGTGACTTACTTTTATGACTTGAAGGACAGGAAGGGACCAGGCAGATGAAGAGCAGGACAAAACCTTGCCATGGATATGAAAGATCAAATGTAAGGGCCTATAGCAGCCAAGATGTTGCCATTTTAAAAAGAATTAAAGCAAAGGCAAACAGTGAGGCTGGAGCTTAATGAGCAAGGGGAAGTGGACCAGCAAAGCAAGATGGGGTTGAAGGGGCAGGCAAGGGTCAGATGAAGCAGGGCCTTCGGGGTTAGTGTTGAAGTTTGTATTCCATTCTGAGGGTAAAGGGATGGTACTGTAGGGCTTTATGTGACCCAACTGGATGTTTAAGAAGATCGTTTTTAGTCCCTTAGGAGAATACCTTGGAGGGTTGGGAAGACCAATGAAGGGGCTGTGTGCTTCTGGGAAGAGGTGTGAGTGCCTTGTTCGAGGCAGGTAGTAGCAAAGATGGAAAGAAATGGATGAATCCAGAACTATCTTGGATGTGAAATTGATGGGTCCTAGTGATAGATTAGATACTGTGGGATGAAAAACAGGGAGGAGTCAGGAAATTTCTAGAGTTCTCCAGTCTTGAACAGCTAGATAGATAGTGGTACTCATACTTGCTTTTTTTAATATAAAAAATTAGGAATAGAACTACCACATGATCCAGCAACTGCTCTTCTGGATATTTACTCAAAAAATATGAAAACACTAATTCATAAAGATGTATGCACCCCTATGCTCATTTAAAATAGCCAAAACACAAAAACAATTCAAGTATCCATTGACAGATGATGGAGAAAAGAAGATGTGATATATATATAGTGGAATACTACTTGGCCATAAAAATGATAAAATATTGGCATGTGGCATCATGGATGGATCCGGAAGGCATTTTGCTAAGTGAAATAAGTCAGATGGAAAAGGACAAAAATCGTATGACTTTACTCATATATGAAACATGAAACAACAAAAAAGCAACAAACTAGGAAAACAAATAAAAACAAACTCATAGAACAGACGACAACAACAGAACGGTGGTTACTGGAGGGGATGAGGGGGCCGACTTGGGTGAAGGGGGTCGAATATACTACGGTAATGGAATGAAATCACGCTTTGGGTGCTAGGCACTCAATAGAGTATACAGAAATGAAATTATAATGTGATACACCTGAAATTCATATAATGTTATTAAACAATGTTATCTCAAAATTAATTTTGAAGATTCAAACAGTACTAAAATAATGTATAACCGAAAATACCAGTCCTTTCCTATCCCACAGTTTTGCTCCCTAGCAGCAACCATTTCTTCGGCTATTTTCTTGGTACGTATCTCTAAGTTTCTGGATAATATGGGTACCTTGCTATTTTCCTAAGATGCCTGTGATCCTTGATTGTTTATTTACATTTAAGAGACAGACCCTACTGCATGGCTTAAAGCTTCATGCACAGGGCTGGCGCTGTTCTCGGTGGCTAGGAGGCCTCTCTGAAAAGGACACAGGTGGTGAACTGGCCTAGTATCAGTGTCTGAAGGTCATTTCCATGGGTCCACTCAGTTTCTCCAGGGAAGAAAATTCCAGTCTCCTGCCTGGGGACTTGCCTTTGACCCCTAATATTCTAGGAGCCTGTCAGGGGAAGAGGGCTGGGTCTGCTTTCTCAATGAATCTCTCCCTTTTCATCTCGGTGTCTCACACTCACCCTCTGTGGCTGGTGTCCAGAAGTGGAGCAGCAAGCCTGAGTTTCTCTGAACACTAACCTTCTGGTCTCCTGTTCAGGGAAGGGGTCTAGTCACTTTTATCCTGAGTCTGGGGGGTGGTGTGGGAAACCCAAGAAATCTGGTTTTGAACATATTATGAGGTGCTCATAAGTAGAGCTGAGACGTATGTAGGCGGGAGTAAGGTTTGGGGCTCTGGGGAGGTTTCTTATTTGGAGAGATAAGCCTAAAGTCATCAGCACAGGAGGGTATCTAAGGCCATGGAAATGGAGGCCGTCGTTCGGGACAGAGGTGAGATCAGGGCACAGGACCCAGCGCTGAGGAGCTCTGGAGAGCAGGGAGCCTGCAGGCCAGCAGTGAAGGAGTAGGGGAGGGGAGGGTGTCCTTTCTCTGAGGCGAGGAGATGGGAAAGGCCTACCTCACGCTGAAGAAGACTGGTGGCTGAGGACGCAAGTGTCCATTGACAGATGAGCGGATACACCAGAGGTGGTATGTGCAAACAATGGAGTATTATTCAGCCTTGGAGAAGAAGGAAATTCTGATATACGCTACAGCATGGATGAACTTGAAGACACTATGCTAAGTGAAATAATCAGACACAAAAAAGCCATTCATGTAAAATACCTAGCATCCTCAAATTTATAGAGAGTAAAACTAGAAATGGAAGTTGCCAGCGGCTGGGAGTGGAGAATGTGGAGCTAGTGTTTAACAGGCTCGTAGTGTTAGTGGGAAAAGAAGGAAAAGTTCTGGAGGTGAATGGTGGTGAGGGTTGCCTAACAACATGAATATATTTAATTACCATTAAACTGGACACTTCAAAATGGGTAAAATGGTAAATTTCATGTTATGTATATTTTGCCATAATAAAAAAAAGAAATTAGAAAGTTCTAGCTAATACTAAGACCACTGATGAAAGCAAAACAAAACAAAGTGGTATGAAAAAAAAAACCCACCCAAAACTAGTAGGAGAGAAAAGATAACAGTGGCCTGTAAACCCGTTTTGTTGATTGAGGCCGGTTCCCCCTTTGCCCTCCCCTGCCTCACCCACCCTTAACGTGGTGCTTCTGTCTAGTCCTTATGGAGGTGAGTCTGCTGTGGGGAGAACAGGAGAGAGTGGAGAGCGCTGGAGAGGAAGTAAGTTAAAGAATAAACATCTGGGGAGGGTGATGCTGTGGGGAGAGAAGAAAAATAATGGTTGAAGAAGGGACAAAGAGACAGAGGGAAAAGCTTCCTCCAAATGTGTGACAGCCAGGCAAGAAGACAAAGGGAGGCCAGCCCCTCACTGACCCGGGCTTGCTTCACAACCTTGTGACAAGGACTCAGGATGTAGGTCCCACTCAGCTATGACACACAGCTGGATAAGGCCCAGCTAAGTCAATTAAAGCCATGCCTCCTTGTCCTTGCAGAATCTGATTCTGCCAAGTAAACATGCTACAAATGAATAAGGCATACTCCTCTTCTTATATGATGTGTGTGTCTAGGGAGACTTATGAAAAATACATGTGGGCGTATCTCTGAACGCTGTCACCACTTCAAGCTCACAAGGTAAATGAGTGGGAAGCATGGTTTTGCTGAACTCCACAGAAGAGAATCTTAAGAGACATCCATGATTTTTCTAAAACACGTATTTTATAGCGCAGGTAGTACTTGCTTATTTAGAGAAATTAGAAAATAAAGGGAAGCTAAAAGAGGAAAATTAAAATCTGCCCCAATTCCACGGCCTAAAGCGAACTGCTGCTATGAAATGGGCATACTATAGTTTCTCCTCGAGTGTGAGCGGGCTTGTCTGCTTCCGCCAGCGGAGGGTGGTGAGAGTGGAGCCGCGCGATCCCGGACTCTGGTCGTACAGGCCTGACGCGCCTGCCTTGTTGTCGGAACACTTGCTCTTCGAGCACCGAGTTGCCAAGTAGGAGATCTGACTACTCCGAGGTTGCCATGCTGTGAGGAAGACCCAGTCACGTGGAAACACACTTGTAGGCACGCTGGTTAACGCTGAGTCACCACCGCCCGGGTGCCAGACAGGAGAGCGAAGAAGCCTTCAGATGCTTCTAGCTCCAGCTGTGAGATCACATGCCGCCAATCCGTTCTTCACAGTGGAGCTCCAGACACGGATGAGCAGAGATAAGTCATCCCACCCTGTGCCCTGGCCAAATTCCTGACCCACAGGATCGTGAGTACAGTAAAAATGGGTGTGGTTTTGTGCCACCAAGCTTTGGGGTGGTTCGTTGCGCAGTTATAGATAACCGGAACACCCAGCTATTCAGCTCCCCTTCTCAGAGGGAATCACCGTTACCAGTTCCATATTTTCCTTCTAATGTATTTTTTAAACAAATGATTGCATACCATGCACTTTAGGCTGCACTTTGATTTTTTTCATTTAACACCATCTCTTGAAGGTTCTTCAACCACACATGTAGAGCTTTTTTATTCTTTTTTAATAGATGCATAATATTTTTTATACAGTCACGCTCAGCTAAATGACAGGGGTTCTGAGAAATGCATCAGTAGGCAATTTTGTCATCTTGCAAATATCATAGAATGCACTTACAGAAAGCTAGATATTATACTATAGTCTGCTACATACCTAGGCCATGTGGTCTAGCCTGTTGCTCCTAGGCTACAAGCCTGTACAGCATCTTACTGTACTGAATACTGTAAGCAACGTAACACAATGGTAATTATTTGTGTGTCTAAATGTATCTAAACAAAGAAAAGGTACAGCAAAGATACATTATTAAGGGGAAAAAATGATACATCTGTACGTATAAGGCACTTGCCATGAATGAAGCTTGCAGGCCTGGAAGTGGCTCTGGGTGAGTCAGTGAAGTGAGGGGTGGGTGAATGAAGGCTCAGGATGTTACTGCACACCACTGTGGACTTTATAAATACTGGACACTTAGGCTACACTAAATGTATAGAACAACAAGATATTAAATCAAGCACAAGAGAAAATGATAAAATCAGGAGACATGACATGTTATGAGGCAGCTGCCAGCATAACACAGCATATTGGTTTACAGCAAACTTTTAATAAGTAAAAATACAGCACTCTGAAATAACAATAGAGTGCGCAGTATAGTAAAAACATAAACAAGAAACAGAGCTGTTTATTGTCATTATCAATATTAAGTACTGTACATACTGTGGGTGCTGTGCTTTTATACGACTGGCAGCGAGTGGGTGTGTCCACCCGCAGCATCACCACAAACCTGTGAGTAATGTGCTGCTACGATGTCTGCACCATTACTAGGTGCTAGGGGTTTCCCAGCTTGATTATAATTTTATGGGACCACCGTTGTATATATGGTCTGTCATTGATTTGAAATATCATTATGTGGCATAGCTGTATAAATATTTCATAATTTAAATAACTAGCCCTATATTGATGAAGATTTAGATTTTGTTCATATAACTGCACGGAACCAAAAGTCTAAACATGGTGGCTCAAGTAAATAGGTTTTTTTTTTGTCTCAGTGAGCAGTGTAAGGGTAGGTGATTGCTAGCATTGATTCAGCTGTTCAACAATGTTAGGACTAATCTCTCTTAGCCTACTCTCATGGCCTTTTTGTTTGTTTGTTTGTTTGTTTGTTTGTTTTAGTCCCAGGATGAGTTCTATAGGACTAGTTTTTCAACGAAAATAGGGTGCCAATGTGTTTGCACATTTTTTCTAGGAAAACAAGAGATTTTCCCAGTAGATTTTCACTTAAGTCTTGTTGACCAAAACCAAGTCACATAACAACCACAGCTGCAAGGGAGTCTGGGAAAGTGAAGAACAAGACAGCCATCATGACCCTTGTTTTGGGGTTCAACCTATTGCCACCCTGAAGAGAATTCGGTTTTATTTATCTGGGAAAAAGCGGAAAGAGAAAAATGGATATAATGGACAGAAAAGTCACAGTGTTTGGCACATTAAAAGGGCTGTCCGCACTATAAGATTATAAAAAAACTTCCTCATGTTTTCTTCTGATATTTTAATGGTTTAATTTTTCACACTTCAATTTTTGATTCACTTGGTTTCTATATTATTAGTTTTTGAATACAGATAGAATTTTTTCTGAGATGATAATCCTGTTGTCTTCACAGTATTTATTATACAATCCACTTTGTCTTCACTGATTTAAAACTCCACCTTTATCTTGCACAAAATTCCTGTATAAATTTGAGTCATTTTTTAAATTTTTCTTGATTATTCTATGACACATTCATGAACCCATCAGTACCACATGTTTTAATTAGCTATGATGTGGTAGAATAGACATCTTTTTTGTTTTTCCCTCCAGAATTATCCTGGCAATTCTCCAAATAAGCTTTAGAACCACTTTGTCAAGTTAAAAAAAATTCTGTTGATATTTTATGAGGATGACATAAATGTTAATTTAGAAAGAATTAACACCTTGCCCTGGCTGGTGTGGCTCAGTGGGTGGGGCATCACCCCACAGACTAAAAGGTCGCAGATTCAATTCCTGGTCAGGGTACATGCCTGGGTTGTGGGCCTGGCCCACACTGGCCTGGCCAATATATAGATATATATATATTTCTTGGTTTATATGTATATATATTCATATGTAATGTTCTCAAGAGACTATTCATCTATGCCCCCTTATAAGAGTTTTTCACTGATGCCTTTTTAGAAACCTTGTTTTAAAAAATAAAACTAAGATATAAACCCTTGCATTTTAGACTTATTGACCAGACAGGAGATTCCAAGCAGTACGGAGGAGAGGCTAGTGAGGAAAAGATGATCTTATCCAGACAGTAGTGTGATTATTAAGTTTATAAGAAGGTCAAGGGGAAGGTTTCGGAATGGAGCACATTGCAGTAAAACACATTTTTATCTACTGGTAAATAGGATCCATTTATGTATTGGCCAGATACTGACTTGTCAGACTGAATTTTTGCTTGTAATTGAAGGTTCAATCCAACACAGTATATTTTGAAAGAACTTCATGTTCTTCTATATACCTCCATTGCTCAGATCTTCTTGGAATGAAGTACATTTTTTAAAAAAGTATTTCCATTCATGTTTTTGTTAACATCCTTAAAATCTGTGGAACATTTTGTTCAACTTCCTTTCTGAGGTAAAAAATAATGAAACTCCTGATTTCAAGTTAAAGAAGGAGAAGAATATAGAGGAAAAAATGACTGTTTTCCTTCTGGGGAAGGTTAATGTGGGTACAATAATGACCAAAACCTCTTTTGAAGACTTGAAGTTTGCAGAATCAATGCAGACTGTCATTACTTTGTTATTTGCAAAGAGGCTGAATTCATTCTAAATCCCCCACGTTGTGCTTTGACGCTCAGAAGACTGACACAGGTTTTTATGTTATTTTCCACTTCCTGGAGCGAGATTTTAATGGACTTGAAGCAAACAGCAGCAGGAAAGAATGAAGAATGACTGAACCAGATTGAGTGACTGTGCACAGGTGACAAAGATGGGAGAGGAGGACCCAGGAGAGCTAGTGCTGATAAGGATCCCACATGCTTTACTGACACTGAAGCTCTCCAGGGAGTTCAAAGGATGTTACAGTATGGTCTGATTACCTCTCCCAGCAACTCTGGACCATAGGTAATAAGTAGAAAGGAAGCTCTCATCTGTGGTAGCTAAATGCTGGATGGGGAACAATGAGGCCCTGTTCTTCTAGCATTCCCCAGGCCCTGTACAATGGAAACCCCAGTCCTCTCTGCATTCCCTCTCCAGGTGAGGCGACACTGGCCAGGACTCCTCATGCCCTCCTCTTAGTTGAGTCAGCTTCAGTTTCTCCCTTGTGTTAGAGAGAGTGAATCCCACACTCTTTTTAATCACAATCGACAATACTGGCTTTGTGGGTTCAGCTGTCTCTCCAGTGCCTGCTCCTGAAGGGTGAAAAGTGATAAGTTAGAAACTGGACCCATTGAGCTGGCTTGGCTGCAAATCAATGACCCCAGGCAAACAAGGCTTATCAACTTTCATTCGATCAATTCTAATCCTTGAGCGGTGTAATTCTTCCCTAGCTGAAGCCCTTCCCATATCTCTAGATGCACAGAAACATTGAAAAGTAACCTGCAGGTGTCTGAATGAGGAATTTGGGGAGGAATGTGTCCCTGATAGGTGCAGGTTTTGGTGGTTAGTAAAAGTGACATCTATTATATCATTTTAAAGTTTCTGAAAGAGCTCACGTTACTTATTTTTATAAACACAAAATGAGGGGAAAAAAGAAAGAGGAAAGATTCCCAGAAATTGAGTTTTTGAAGAAGAAAGATACAGTTAATATTTACTTGGCAATTACAATCATTATTACAGTTGTATCAGAACAAGTAACTCACATCTGAGATAGAATTGTGGTAGTGTGGCTTCCCAGACCAGGCCTCTGAGCTTCTGAGAGTCAGTAATTCACTCCACAGAAGAAACACCTAAAGTCCCTCTTAGGAACTCTTAGACCATTTATTTTAAAATTGAGTGCAAAACATGGTTCTTCTGGAACCCTCAGCTTATTCCCACTGAATTTATCTGATTAAGTACATATTTTCTTCTACTTTCTTAAGAAGAAGAAAGGTTGGTAGGGAACTGAAGGGATGGGGAACAGAGAGAAGAGGTTATAGAAACAGTGGAATCCCCAAAGTATATGCATTCCGAGTCGTCTTGTATGGGGTAAGCAATACTACCCGTGAGTCTGAGTTCAGCAAAAAATTCAAATATACAAATATTATATGTTTAATAAGCCAAGGAACTTTAACAGTGGTAAAGCTGCTATTCGAAAATATTTTAATAAATTTAAAAAAGTAATTCAGTCAACAGTGTTGAAGAAGAACAAAGTTGAAGCACTGACACTATTCAACTTCAAGACTTATTATCAAGGGACAATAAGACAGCGTGATATTGACAAAAGAATAAACAAATAGATCAGTGGAACAGAATAGAACCCAGAAGTAGACCCGCTACTGATATAGTCAACAGATCTTTACAAAGGAGAAAAGGCAATATAATGGAGCAAAAATAATCTTTTGAACAAATGGCGTTGGAACAACTGGACATCCATATGCCAAAAAATATATATATATCTAGACACAGACAAGCTTCACAAAAACTAACTCAAAATGGATCATAGACCTAAGTGTAAAATGTAAAACTATAAAACTCTTAGAAGATAACACAGGAGGAAATCTGACACAGGATGATCCTTGGTTTGGATACAACACCAAAGGCACAATCCTACACGAAAGAATTGATAAGCTGGACTTCATCAAAATGAAAAATATCTGCTCTGTGAAAGACACTGCCAACAGAACACAGAGACAAGCCACACACTAGGAAAAAATATTTGCAAAAAGACACCTCTGATAAAGGCTTGTTCTGCAAAATACACAAAGAACTCTGGAAACTCAACAGTAAGAAAACAAACAACTCAATTTAAAAAGTAGCCAAAAACCTTAACAGACACCTCACCAAAGAAGATATGCAGATGGCAAATAAGCATATGAAAAGATGCTTCACATTATATGTCACCAGGGAAATGCAAATTAAAGCAATAATGAGCTATCACCACACACATATCAGAATGGCTAAAATCTAGAATGCTACCACCACCAATTGCTGGTGAGGCTGTGAAGTAACAGGCACTATTGTTCATTGCTGAAGGGAATGCAAAAGGGCACTTTGTATAATAACCTGTCTGCTTATTATAAAACTAAACATAGTCTTACCATATGATCCAGCAATCATGCTTGATGGTATTTACCTGAAGGAATTGAAGACTTAATGTTTGCACAAAAACCTGCATACACATGTTTATAGCAGCTTTATTTATCTACCGAAACCTGCAAGCAATCAAGATGTTTTTCAGTAAGTGAGTGGGTAAATAAGCTGTGGTACATCCAGACAACTGAATTTTGTCCAGCACTGAAAACAAATGTTCTATTAAGCCATGAAAAGACATGGGGAATGCATATTTAATGCATTTCCTCAGTGAAAGAGACCAATCTGAAAAAGGTTACATACTGTATGATTTCAACTATATGACGTTCTGGACAAGGCATAACTATGGAGACAGTGAAAAAATCAGGGATTAGGGGTGGCTGAGCACAGAGATTTTTAGGGCAGTGAAACAACTCTGTGTGCTACTCTGATGGTAGATACATACCATTGTATATTTGCCCCAGCCCATAGGATATACAACAGCTAGAGTGGGCCCTAATGTAAACTGCAGACTCCCGGTGATAAGGAAGTGTCCATGTAGATTCATCAGTTGCAATAAATGTACCACTCTGGTGGGGGATGTTGCTGATGGGGGAGGCTGTGCATGTGTGAGGGCAGGGGAGGTGTGGGGAGTCTCGGTACTTTCTGTTCCACTTCACTGTGAACATAAAACTGCTGTTTAAAACAAAAGTATAGTATAACAAAGAACAATAAAGTCATTCAGGACTTAAAATATTTACGTATGTTTTGAAAATTTTATTTACATTTTATATCACCTATATAAATTTTATATAGTAGGTTTTAAAATTTTTATTTATATTTTATATCACCTATATGCATAACAAATGAATTATTTCTTCATTAAACAGAATTTTGAATTCTAAAAATATTCAAAATATAAATTTGGGAATTTTGTCAAATATTCTAGTTTTGATTTCACTGGGGCTACAGAATTCAGTACAGAATCTTGGAAATATGAGTTAAAGAAGGAAGAATATTCTCTTTATTTCCCTGTTTGACCTATGGAATATATATCTTCCTTTTTAGAAGAAAGAAGCATTCCTTGGCTGTCTACTTCCTAGGTTCTCCCATGTTACAGACTTATATTTAGCAAAAGTGAGAATGGGCTGTCCACCCTGGAAACTAAGCTTTAATTGATGATCGGTGTGAAGAAGTGAAGTCTTTGTATGACTATCGGAAAATAAATTACCGTGAGAAACTCCATAGGGGCTACATTTAGATATAACCCATTCTGCCTTTTCTTTTTTCTTTTCTTTTCTTTCTTTTTTTATTGTCTGGGAAGTGTCTCAGCTGAGGACTTGTGTGGAATCTGGGCTGAACTGATGCGTAGCTGGGGCTAGAAATGCTGGCTCACTGGTAAGGGTTGAGCTTGGCAGAGGTTAAATGTCAACCCAGAAGAAGATTGGTCATAATGAGTCAGACCCCGGGAAGCAAGTAGAGAAGCAGTGTGGACTTTGAAAGAAAACACCAGTAGAAGACCCATAGTAAAAGCCATATTAAAAAGCCATTAGAAGACCCATATTCAGAGACAGAGACTGACCAAACCATGCATAGATATTGCTTCTGCAAAACTGAACAGATTATGACCATTTGAGCTGGATTTCCTCATGGCATTTGTACTTGTTACCCTAACTCTGTTTCTTAATGGATGCTAGAGGGGAAGAAGATAGTTTTTGGCAGGGAGAAACAAAGATGGCTGTGGAGATAACCATCTACCTAGATAATAGGACTGACTCTAGCTGTTGTTGAATCAGTCTAGCCAGTAGCTGGACAGCTTGACTTGATGGGGTACAACCTGGAAGAGGCCCAAATCCTTTCAAATGCTTTGTCACCTCTGCCGTCTCTTAGGTGTCATGCAGGTGAATCTTGCCAGTGGAAACTCTTCAATGGATCAAGAAATGACAAAAGTGCACTTTTTTTTCCTGAATTATTTATTTTATTTTATTTTTAAATATTCTATTGTTTATGCTATTACAGTTGTCTCACTTTTTCCCCCTTTGACCCCTCCACCCAGCCTGTCCCCCACTTCCATAATCAGTCCCCTCACTGTTGTCTGCGTCCATGGGTCCTTCATATATGTTCTTTGATTAATCCCTTCACCTGCCTTCAATCAGTCCCTATCTCTCCCAGCCCCTCTGACGGCTATCAGTCTGTTCCGTGATTTTATGCCTCTGGTTCTATCTTGCTCTTCAGTTTATTTTGTTCATTAGATTCCTCTTATAAGTGAGATCATATGGTATTTGTTCTTCACCAACTGGTTTATTTCCCTTAGCATAACGGTCTCCAGTTTCATCCATGCTGTTGCAAAAGGTAAAAATTCCTTCTTTCTTTCTGTGGCATACTATTCCATTGTGTAAATGTACCACAGTTTTTTGATGCACTCATCTACTATGGGCATTTAGGCTGTTTCCAAATCTTGGCTATTGTAAATAGTGCTGCTATGAACATGGGAATTCATAAATTCCTTGAATTGGTGTTTTGGGATTCTTTGGGTATATTCTCAGCAGTGGAATTGCTGGGTCAAAAGACAGTTCCATTTTTAGATTTTGAAGAAATTCCATACTGTTTTCCACAGTGGCTGCACCAGTCTGCATTCCCACCAATAGTGCATTAGAGTTCCCTTTTCTCTACATCCTTGCCAGCACTTGTTTGTTGATTTATTAATGATGGCCATTCTGACAGGTATGAGGTGATATTTCATTGTGGTTTTAATTTGCTTCTTTCTGATGGATAGTGATGCTGAGCATTTTTTCATATGTCTATGAGCCCTCTGTATGTCCTCCTTGGAGAAGTGTCTGTTCAGGTCCTTTGCCCATGTTTTAATTGGATTGTCCATCTTCCTGGTGTTGAGTCATGTAAGTTCTTTATATATTTTGGAGATTTAAACCCTTGCCCGATGTATCATTGGTAAATATGCTCTCCCATACAGTCAGTTCCCTTTTCATGTCTTGGGTCTAATGGGATCTCTTTGTTGGGGTTGATTTTGGTTTTCTATTTCTTGAAGCTACTGGAAAACCTATAAGGCCTTCCTGTTCCTTCAACCAGGCAGGACTGCCTTAGAAACAGGACCTCAGAAATCATTTTGTGGTGATGTGGAGGAACAAATAAAATTAAGTTCTCGATTGATACTCTCCCTTAAAGTGTGCTTCAGAATCTGGTTAACTCATTCTCTACGTGTAACTCATTGGAATTTTGTGTCAGGGGCTCTAATTGCCACCATTTCTCTCCGTGCTCCTGAAGCACCAGCAATCTTAGAACACAGAGCAAAACCTTTCATTCCACAAGCAGACACAAGTGACTGAATTGCTGTTATTTCCCAAGTGTTGCAGCAGGTATCTACTACACAGGCATCTTCATGGTTAGGCATTACCACCATCTTACAGAGAGGTTACCCCGACCCCGAGGCCTTTTTCCAAAGGGAAATGTAGGACCATTCAAGCTGACATTGTGAAATGAGGGTAGGAAAATAAGCAGACTGGGTTTCAAAGGCAGAATTTGCCTATTTACAAATTTGCATGGGGCCAGCTCTCTCCTGCAATATAAAATCTAAAAGCTGAGCATCTCTTGGATCATAAGGGATGCCTACTATAAATTTGTTTACATCTCAGTCAGGTGCAAATTTTCCAGTATTATGGAAAGCAACAATAAATTGTTTTTGCTAGTTTTCAAAATGTGATGCTTTGGGCTATTTTGTAATACCTCCCAAGGCCTACATAAATCTTGCTGCTACTTGCTGGATTTGAGATTTTTATATCTACTTGATGAGTGAGATTGTCCCATAATTTCTACTTTTGTATTGTCCTTATATGATTTTGGTATCAAGCTAATGTTGGTCTTTTGAGTTAGGAAATTTACTTCTTTTTTTAAAAAAGCTTTTGGGACAATTTTACATAAGATTGGATTTTATGTTCCTTGAAGGTTTGGTGGAACTGTCTCATAACATTTAGTCTCTGTCTTCCTTTCTCTGGGCTTCAGCCACTCTGACTTACTTCCTTACAAGCTCTGGACACCTGTCTTCTTGGAGGGTCTTTGGACACACGGTTGCCCTGGCCTCCCTAGCGCCTTGTGCTGGCTTTCCCTGAATACCACCTCATCTGAGGCCCTCCTCTGATCCTCCTGTCCCAGGCAGGTTTTCCCTCTCCTTTGTTATTCTTTTTCTTAGCATCATGAGTATTTTCTTGATAATAATTTTCATGATTTATAGCTGGTTTGGTGATTTGTTGGTTTGTTTATTTGTTTTATATATGAGGGCAGGGGACATGCTTACATTATTCATCCAATGCTTTGCCTAGTGCCTGGCACATGCTGAAAACTCAATACATATTTGTTAAACACATGCCCCATTCATTTAAATTAAACAGAAAGCTGGGGAGTCCCAGTATAGCTCAGTATTCCCAAGTTTTTCTCCTACTTGAAGAGTCTATCCTCTTTTAAAAATTTACTGTTTATATTTCCTAATTAGAACTCAGAAAGTTAAGTGTGCTTGAACCAAGTGGTCTTAAATTGTCTTCAAGATAAACTAGAGGGAATTCGGAGAAATGGCTTTAAAACTATGTCTTGTCCTCCCTTTGACTTTGCTGACTCTTTGGTTCTGCAATTAGCAAACTATTGCCTATTACCGGAGACACGCATTGTGCTTATCTCCGGCAGCGCTTTCTGCCTCGAAGCCTACTTTGTCTAGCATTAGCGTAGGCACGCTATACTTCTTATCCTGGCTGTTTGCATGGCATGCTGTTCTGTTCACTCATTCTTAACCCAGCTTTGTCCTTACATTTGAAATCGTCTGTGGTAGACAGCATATACCTGGGTCTTGCTCTTTTCTCCATTCTGACAATCTCTATCTTTTATTTGGAGTACTTAGTACTTTTATATTTAATGTAATTATTTTGATTACATTTAGGTCTACATTTTATATTTTGTTTTCTATTTGTCCCAGCTGTTCTTTTTCTCTGTTACTCCTTTTCTGGTTTCCTTTGTGTTAATTGAATATTTTTCGAGATGTCATTTAAATGTATCTATTAGCCTTTTTGCATTTTAAAGTTATTGCATAGACATTACTATATATATGCCTAACTTTTCAGAGCCTCGGAGCTAATATTGTACCAGTTCATGTAAAGTGTTAGAAGACTCTGGAAACCATGCAGGCCTGTTTACTGCCTTCCCCATGGCCATGTATGCCTCAGTTGTCATATGTATTACATGTCTGCATGTCAGACACCCACGCTACAGTGCTAGAAGTTTTGCTCTAATCTCATTTCTTTTGAAGTTTTGTGATTTTAGTTACTAGTCTACCTAATAGTTTCTGGGAAACGAGTGAAAATCAAAGCCTAGTTTACAGCCTCAGTGTATTCCTTGTTTCCTAAACTGTCCATGTGTGTTTATAAATTGCTTAGAAGCCCACAGGAGGCCACTTTATGGGAACACCCCATTGCAGGCTTTCACTTAATAAACTAGGCTTATTCATCCCCTTTGAAAATTTAAATTGCAGTGAGCATCCAAGACTTCTTCCTCTCATACAAGCCAACCCCTTGTACTTCTTCACGCAAAATCAAATATTTATGGCATGCACTTTATTATAACCCTTTGGCATCAAGCTGCCCATAAAATTAAAATTATTCATGTCTGTGTGTGTGTTTGCATTTCTTTCTGAGACAGTGTCTTATGCCATTTCTGCTTTCAGGACCAGCTTTTCCTGAGGTTAAATTGTCTTCTCATATGTGGTACTTTTTACATCTCAAGTTGTGCTTTCCAGCATACTTCCTCTCTTCTTTTTACTTTCATGTTTAGCTGTTAGTTGGTAGCTTTGGAGGACTGTTTTTTTATTCTTTGACTCTGATTTCTTCCCGAGGTGTTTCCCTGACTCCTTGCACCGAAGCCAATGAACCATATGGAAGCGGGCTCACTCTACCACCGAGTAGTTGCGTGACTTTAGGTCAGTCACTCAATTGCTTTGAGCTCCGATTTCTATGAAGTCATCTAAAATTCCTTCTGGTTCTAATAGTCTATGACTCTATGACTTGAACTGCACTTCAGTGACACACAAACACTTCCAGCAGGGGGTGGGGTTGGAACTGCTATAGCAATGTTACCGCTTTTCACATATATGTGCATGTGCACACACACACACAAAGCGCATGCAAGCACACAAACACACACAGCTCTCCTTTCTCATTAACCTCGGACACTTGAGCTTTTGATCATCTCACTCTTAGCCTCTGTATTATCTCCTGATTCTTACCCCATATCTGGTTGCTTGTACCTTGTTCTGTAAATGCCCCCAGTGTTTATGATCTTGAGTCTGGCTTTTACCCTTTCAGCTACCTGGTAATGTGCACAGCTCTGCTCCTGGGTCTGTACTCCACTTCTGCCTGCTGAGTTCACCAGAGCTCTGCCCCTTAATCCCTTCACCAGGCCCCCTCCTTCCAGATGGCTCACCTGGGACGGGGACTTCCATTTTGCCATGTCCACGGCCCTTCCCGGTATGTGAATGAACTGGACTACATCCTCGTGGGTGACAGGATTCCTGGGAACAGGCATGGAAAAAGTTGAAGTTTATGAAGTTAGTACAGTAAAGAAGAGAGGTGGGGCTTGCCCGAGGTGAAATGATAACTTGGAGGGAGTATTCTCTCGTATCTTTTTAAGACACATGCTCTTTCTCTGGCACCCCACATTTCCAGTGCTCTCACACTATTCCTTAGGATGAGAGGGCATGAATGGCACCCTCACCTAGTTCTCAGGACCCCAACATGTAGATTATGGTCACGTTCAACTCTTCCCTCCAGCCAGACTCACTTGTCCTGTGTTCACTCCTTAAGAGCCCTGTGCTCTACTAGCCAGATCAAGAAACATTTGTTCCAAAGGCTGACAGTGGTGTGAAGAGTATCTTTTTTCTGGATAACATGAGAGAACATGAAAAAAGGAATTGGAAGATCTTGGTTTGAAATGAAGCTCTCCTGCTTTCTATCTATGTGAACTTGACCAAGTAACTTACCCTCTCTTGAACCTGTTCCCTTTTCATTAAAATGAGAGTGAAAAATATTGTTCATGGGGTTGTTAAAAGATTTTTTTTAGATGTGATGCATGTAAGTACTCTTTGTAAGTACTGTGCAAGTATAAAGATTTTTATTCAGGGTTTTAAAATCTTTGTCGGCTTGCCATATACATTATTAATTGGGAAAGAGGTCGGTTCATTTGGAAAAAGATAATCCAGAATAGTTCCTTTGGTGAAGTTGCTTCTTTTAAAATTTTTTTCCCTTTGAAAAAGGAAGAAGAAAATTGAACAAAATACAAACACAGCAGCTAAGTAAGATTTGGTGAGTGAAAGATAAAATTTTTGAACAGAAGATTCTGTATCTACCTATCCATCTACATTCTGGAGAAAGGACCCACCCAGTTGAGTAATAATATGTACTATTTATTGAACATCTACAATTGCCATCCACTTTTATATTATCTCTACTTTTCTTTTTTATAAAGATTTTATTTATTTGTTTTTAGAGAGAGGGGAAGGGAGGGAGACAGAGAGGAATAGAAACACTGTTGTGTAAGGATTGGTTGCCTCTCACATGCCCCCAACCCGAGACCTGGCCCACAACCCAGGCATGTGTCCTGACTGGGAATTGAATCAGCAACTTTTGAGTTCTCAGGCCAGCACTCAATCCACTGAGCCACACCAGCCAGGGCATTTATCTCTACTTTTCAAAGAAACCCTTCCGAATGGTAGAGAAGGAAATGGCTACACAAAGAAGACAAGTGATTTTTATGAGTTTGCATTGCTGCAGTGGGTAGATGCAGATTTCAAACTCAGTTCTGTCTGATCCCAAAGCCTGTGCTCTTAACCAGACGACCACCCCGATCTTGCTTCTCTAAGGAAGCTTACTGAGCCATCTCAGAAGGTACACAGCACCTGCGGCACCTGGATCTCCTTCAAAATAGGTTCAGAAAACAAAGAGCAGACATATTTCAAAATAATTTGAAGTTGACTGGCCTGAAGGCCCATGGGCTAGACATGTTAGAACTGTGCTGTGGCCTGGGCAGCCTCCCCAGAACAGGGTCCTCTGTGGGGCAGCCAGTAGGGAACGTGCTTTGTCAAGTGTGAGCCCGTCCAAAGGTTGGCATTCAAAAATTATAAAGTGGGGGAGACTAAAGGAGAACTACATCATGACACTGTGTAATTATTTTACATTGGTGTAATTCCTGCTCAGCTGTTGGTTAACCCACATTACATGTCTGAAATGGAAGAAGCCTTTGTAGGTAATAAGCATAGACTTGAATGGGGTATTCTTCATGGCAGTGTCTCAGCTGAATGGCCTGGTCCAGGTGTCCATGAGGTCACCACCTCTTCCTCCACTCATGTTGAATTGGAGTCTGAGTCCACACCCTTGATGAGAAAGGGCTCAGTGGTCCTCCAGAGTGGCTCTCCCTTGCATGTGGCCAAGTGCCACCCTGTCCCTGGCGCTAAGGCAATATTTGAAGTTGTCCATGGTGGTGAGTGCTGGGAGCAGAGTGAGAAAATGAAGTGTCCACTAGCAGGGGAGCTATATTTGAGTGTCTAAAACCCTGATTATACTTAAGCAGGCTAAGCAAATAGCCAGATTTCCCTTTCAATAGAAAGTCTTTGGTTTGGGGATAAAGCTATCTCTGGGGTTTTCCATGTTCTGGGTTTTCCTCAGCCGGGAACCAATGTTGGGGGCTGTCATGGAAAAGTGAGGAAAGAGCTTCGAACTGAATTGCCCTGCACAGATTTTCAGTTCCTGGGAGAATTTGCATTCGTCTACTGATTTGACTAACCAGCTCCAAGCTGATGCAAACGACATGCAGGCTTTCACGAAGGGGCAGGTGGGGAGGAAGAGCTTGCGAACTTCTAATCTGGAGGGAGGCCCCTCCTGTGGGAGGCTGGCGGAGGGTAGCTGTTCTGACTTTCCAGGCTGTGTTGAAAGATATTCTACCTTCTTTAGGTCAAGGTCTTGACAAAGGGCCATAGGTGTATTGAGGAAGTAAAGTGGCCATTCAGTTGATTAGAAACAAAAGGTCTGCTATCCCTCAGCAGTTGCCATTGGATGCTTTTCCCACTTGGAATTCTATGGAATCAGAATTGTAGAAGTTTAGTGATGGAAGAGCAGTGTGTATGTGGGGTGAGGGGAGGGTTCGGCAGGCCGGAAAGAGGGAAGGGAACTAATATGTATGTGCTAGGCTTGTTACATGTTTTCTTTTTTGAATCATTTCAAACGTGCTTTGAGGAAAGTAATTCTCCAAGAAACCGAGGCCAAACCTACAGTGAGTTGTTGGAGATAGTCAGACGGGACTAGAACCCCATATGGCCACTGTATCTCCTACTGTTCTGTACAAAGATCCATCTCTACTGGAAAGAGGAGACTCTCCCTGGTCGTGTGCACTTTGCTCTTGTCTAAAAGGAAAGCAGGGATCCAGTGTGAGCGAGATGTCGGGGGTGTGTCATGGCTGGCCCTTCTGTTTTCCCAGATGGCCACCTTTCTGGGGTTCAGGACATGGCTCCCTCAAAAGTAACGTTCTGATTTCCCAGTCCCCAAACTGAACCCAAATCCCATTGTTTTGTGCACATGTGAGCTGAGCCAGGACTTCCTCAACAAGAGGGCAAAACCAAAAATCAAGGAACTTTGCAAATCAATTTTAAATAGAACAAAACCTACACATTTCCTAAAGCCACTGAACTGAAACAAAACCAGAATAAAATATTCTTGGCAAACGTGAATCAAGCCAATATTTCCCTTGGGTTGAGTCCATTGCCATAAATAAATGTCACCGAGTGCTCAGGTGCTTCGTGAGGCTGGAAACTTGGCCCACGGAGGACGCCAAACTGGGGGCCCTGCCTCAGGCAGCTGTGGGGCGCAGGAGGGCTCAGGTAGCCCTTGCCTGGCCTGGCCTGGCCTCTGACTCTTATCTGTAACCTAATGGGGTTGCACTCTTTTCACGGTGTTTGAACAAAAACAACATAAGTCAGAAGCAGTGGAAACTTTTTAAAGACGGTTTGTTTTGGGGGAATCCAGTATGTAGAACTGATAAAAGCAGAGCATCTCTGGGTGATGCAGCTGGTAGTGGCTCAACACATCCAGAGTAAAGTAGAGAAACTATTGGGGTAATATTTACTGTGCCATGTACTTTTCTAAGCCCTTTTTCCGTAATAACTCACTAATCCTCACAAACATCCTTCTGAAGTAGGAACTATTATCATCATCATCATCCCAATTTTACATTTAAGGAAGTTGAGGCACAGAGAGGGTAAGTAAATCGCCTGCGGTCGTATAGTTAGTGCAGGGAAGTGTGGGGTTCAGAGCCAGGCACTCTGCCTAGGAGGGCACTGGCTTAACCACTCTGCTCCGTTAGGCCAGCCAGCCAGGTGTGTCGGGCCCCCGGTCCATGTAAGGCACATGAAATCAGAATGGAATAAATCAGAAACTCGGTACCGGTGAACTCAGGTCTCTATCAGGGATTCCTGATGTGACCCGCAAAATGAAAGGTGGATGCTGAAGCTCAGGTAGGCAGAATCCTCAGGTGGACAAAACCAACACCCTCCCTAGTACTCCCCTACCTCTGATCAGTTTTGCTCCTGATACAGCAGGTCGCACCTTGACATTGCAGGCTGTTGCCTCAGCTCGGAGGCCCACTGCCTAAAAATGTTGCTTTGCCTATAGTTGCAATAGGCTGAAGTTCTGAGGCCAAATGATTCTGCATGTATATTTATTAGAAGTAAGTGATTTACTTAATTGTCTAATTTCAAAACCCTTTAACATACCTCCCAAGAGGCTGTCTACTTCAGAAATTCGTAAAAGGAAAGAGGAAATATGAACTACAGAATAGTGGAAAGTGTTTTGCCAACACGACAGACAGAAGAAACAATTTTAAAACACATTTCCGAAGACGGTTTATTATAGAAGACATATATTATGTCTGCATCTTTATGCGTGAGTGACTACTCAGTTATGAATGGAAAGATAACTGCCTTTCAAGACAGTTTTAGAGAAAGTAAAAATGTGAAGCTATGTTCGGTGCATGTAATCAATTTCTTATCTTACACATAAAACAGCCCGGTCTGTAGCTTGTCTTTTCATTTTCTTAATGGTATCATTTGAAGAGCAATTTTTGATTTTGATGAAGTCCAATTTGTCAATTGTTTTCTTTTATGGGTTGTATTTTTAGTGTCATATCTAAGAAATTTTTGTGTGATGCAAGGTCACAAAGATTTTCTTTGACTTTACCCCCTCATTCAAAACACTTCTTAAGACAAGCCTTTGCCAGGCGCCCTGCAAGGGGCTGCTCATGTAAAAGTGCATAAAACACTCGCCTCCCCTCTGAGAGCTCTAGTAGGGGACAGAGGTACATGAGCGATCCATCGTAAACTAGCACTTGGTTGCTTTTATGGAAACACTTGCAGTTGGGACACCCAGGAAGGAAGGAGTGCATAGTGCTTCCGGAGCCTTCGGAGGAAGCAAAGGGTGGCTCAGGCGGTCGGACACAGGATCTCGGGACAGACACTGTGGCCGAGGGGAACATCACAGAGCCCTCAGAGGACTGCAGAAGATTGTTGCTAAGACGCCTTGGGAGGAAGAGAATAGTCTTCTGCCTCGAAAGAGAGTAGGCAGAACTTACTTGGTGGTTTTTACTAGCAGAGAGTGATTACCTCTCCAGTCTAGCAGGGGTGACTGAGGTCCTTAATCGACCAAAACAAAAAAATCCCCAAGCCCCATAAAAACCTGAAATCTGTAAGTACTGACAGTGAAGGTACTGTCCCCAAGATCGTCCCCATGCACGGTCAACACCTCAGGCAGTTTGGAGGGAAGAGCTGCTCATCTATCCTCTTGCTGTCCGGAAAGACAGGAACAGTATCGTCAGCTTCCTGTCTCCCTACAGTGATGGACACTGGTCTCTAGACGCTGAAGGAGAGGCAGTGGCACGAGGAGTTTTCACTCCCTCCCATAAGGATGGTGACTGAGAGGCCTCTGGTTATGAGCACCAGTATTAAGGGCTAGTTCATGAACAGCTGTTCTTTCACTCGGAGAAAGAGGCTTTTGATCATGATGTTTATGATCATGTTGCTGCCCTAATAGGAGAACAAGCAAACTTCTTGCAGAGCAGGGCTGGCCTCAGGGACTATTCTAGGAGGAACTGGCAAAGAACTACAGCAAAGAGAGAGAGGCTAGCTCAGTTCTGCATTAGGGTCAGAATCTCAGGGCTCGAGGGGAGAGTATTGGGCTCCGGCTACTCAAAGTGCGGTCTGGGGACCAGTGGCATTAAGTCACTTGTTAGAAACATTGAATCTCAAGCTTCACTCTGAAGAGGGTGGAAGAGCAGATCTTTCCCCCATATTTCCCAAGATGCTGACATTACTGGCAACATTTGCTTTTTATCAAGATCCCCAGGTGATCTGCAAGCACTTTTCAGGTTGGAGAAGCACTAGCTTAGTCCAGTGGTTCTGGAGTCCCCTGAAAATACCCTCGCTAGGTGGTCACCTTAGTAATTCCAGGGACAGATAGCCAAGGTCAGTCAGTAGATGAGAACGATCCCTTTACTTTTCTTTTTAGATTAGGCTGGTTAGGCAGGTAAATGGATTATAAGTGAATAAATGACTATACCCTAATTTGCAAGGACAGGTCAGCTGTTAAGAGTTATCCTTTAACACAGCTAACATTTATAGCAAACATCGCTTAAAAACTTTGAAGGAAGCAAGGGGATGTTGGTATGCGATTCTGCGTCCACTTAGCTAATTCTGCAAGGTATGCAGCATTAGGAGAATGCAGCATGGTGTGTACTATTGCTGCGAATTAGTTGTTGTCAATGATTGTGTACCGTTTAAATGGCCACACATTGCTTTTCATTCTAAGACGAACAAACCAATGCAAACCGTGTTCTCAAACTTTGGTGTGTATCAGATTCACCACAAGGGCTTGTTAAAAGATTGCTCTTAAGCCCCACCACCTAAGTTTTTTGGTTTAGTTTATGGGGTGGGAACTGATCCTTTGCCTGTCTAGCAATTCCCAGGTGATGTTAATGCTGGGTTGTAGAAAAAGTAGCCTTAGGTGCATTTTTAGCACCATAGGAAATACCTACACCCTTATTATTTGATGCTGAGCTCTGACAAGATAGCACCTAGGGCCAGCTTCCAGCAGTCGATCCAAGGTCATGGGAGTCAGCCTACCTGGGACAATTTAAATACAGAAATCATCTGACAACATTCTCTGAGACCATTGATTTCAAACTTCTGCTTTCCACACCTACATCTGAGTTGCTAAAAAAAAAATGTAATTCAATTCATTTTCCATTCTTCTCTTAGTTCCTACCCACCGCTGACGGCAAATAGAATCCTGGCCGTTTGATGTTAAAATTGTAAGTGCCTATTGGTGGGCAGGTGGCTCCACTGGCCTGCGTTGCTGAGATATTCTGAGTGTGGGGGCAGCTCTGAGCCGTGTGACAGCCATTCGGCCATTATGGTCCTGTGCGTGGGTTTGAGTTCAACCCACATTTGTGCCCTCAGCACCTACAGGCTCACATCCACGACTTCAAT
The DNA here is from genome assembly GCA_004027475.1 of Anoura caudifer. Lineage (NCBI taxonomy): Eukaryota > Metazoa > Chordata > Mammalia > Chiroptera > Phyllostomidae > Anoura > Anoura caudifer. The sequence goes on along the minus strand of PVKU01000262.1, from coordinate 479,943 downwards.
AGAATTAAGGAGTAGTTATCTTGTGTGAAGACCCAGGGTCCTTTAATTCTTGGAATTGCCTCAGTCCCTGGTGTGCTGTGATGTCTTTGGCACAGCTCAGGGCCTGAGCCTCCCTGAATGGGGGCTCCTCCTAGCTGGTTTCTCCCCTGTGGCAGTGGCTGTGGCTCAGATTTGAGCTGCCTGCAGACAGCTCTGGGGCGCAGGCTTCCAGCCAGGGAAAAACCAAGACGGCACTTCATACTGTAATGGAGTGGAGACAGGACTGACCACAAGGAGCACCTTGCCTGTCTGACTCCATTCCATCTTAGTAAAAACAGAGACTTGGGAGTATTCTTTTTTAATAAAAAATTTATTGAGATGATGCAATTATAGGCTTTTCTTTAAAAATTATTTGCAACTCACTGGCCCTGAGAAAAGGCATTTTTTTCTTTTTGTTACATTCATTTGATTCAGTCCCTTATAAACCCCACACCTCATAAACAGATTAGAAATTTAAAAAAAGAAGAGAGAAAACAAAGAAATTCTAGATTCGTTCTGGTTTGCAGGTGGTTGCAGTCACAAAGAGAAATCTTCAAGAATGTTCCCTTGGCCTGTGTGGAAAGTCCGGGAGTCTGCAGTTGTTTAGTGTTGATGCTGATGGGGCCCAGAGTATCAAGTTCGTCTTCTGTGGTTTCAGATGGGTAGGGATCGCTGTGTCCCCTCCTGCCCCCTGCCCTGGCTTCCTGGTGTCACTCCCTTCATTCCAGGTTTCTGTCCAGAAGAGAAGCAGGCTGAGTGGGAGAAAACTAACTAGCACCGAATGCTTGGGCAAAGAAAACTGCCCTTTGTTCTTTGTGTATTTTCCCAGGCCTTTTATCTTCCACTTCCTGGGTGAGAATGGGTCAGATGGGGGTACGAGCAGGCCAGATCCCAAACCTAGCTGTCCCCAGCACGCAATCTGCTCTGAGGGCAAATCCTGTTACCTTCCTGATACTCAGGGTTCCCTTCTGCAAAAGGGAGTTAATATTTCAAAAATGTATTTGGAGTTGGAGCCCACGTAGGGAAAGGTAGAATTGGTGGTTACTCAGTCATTCAGGTAAATCCTGCCATAGCCTTGAGGTTTCAGCTAAATCTATATTCTCAGTGTAAAAAGACAATGAATCAGAGGGCTTCCAAAGATACTGTTGGAAGGAGCAAATCCTTCAGTCCATTATTTCTCTTTTCCTGTGAGGACCACCCCCCTCTCCTGCTGCCCCCCACCCCCCGACCCAAGATCTGGAACACAGGAGAGGCTGCCTTAGGCCAGACCAAGTTGCCCTGGGATAAAAAGACCTTAGAGATTGTGTTCCTCCCACATAGCCCGTCCCGGCAGCTGCCACTGCTGTCTTCCCATGGACAGGAGGCAATGGCTAACTCAAGGTGCAGGGCGAAGACGCTAGGGAATTTCAAGATATAGTGCCAGTATCCATTCCGGACGCTCCTCCCCCACATGTTCTGCACGTTCCTTTCCCGATTTCCGATCTTGCAAGCCAAGATACGCATGATGGCAGCAAGGCAAGAGCAACGAACTATTTAAGTCATAGATGTGCTTTGAACGGGGACCCGGGTGAAACTTTCACCACCCCTAGGATGCAGTGCTGAAGTGAGGACCATCATGTGGGACAGACTCCGCAGGTGGAACGCCAGCTCTCGGAGGGCAGGATTGTGCCGATTCATTTTTGAATTCCTCAGTGTCTAACAGGTGCTTTTCAAGGTCCACTAAATTCAATCTGAAATCTTTGGGGTTTGCAATGGGTGAGTCCTGTGTCCCTGGTGTCAGCACTGCCCAGGTGTTCTCTCAGAGAACACACGGGAAGGTCTTTTGCTGGTAAGGGAATCAATAGAAAATCACTATTGGTAATACCTGGATGGGAAATCAACCCTATACTAGAGTTAGCACCTTCTATTTCTTCTTTAAGTGGCCAAAGGTATCAGCCTAAGTCTTGCATATTCTTATAGAATATTGCTTTACAGACAGAAATCCTTGGGGCAAAAGGGGATTTTCCTCCATAATTCAACCTTTAAAATTCTTGGAATGGAAAGAGCCTGAGTCCTCACACCTGGGCAAAGGGAACGGAATGAAATGTCCTACTCTTAGGGAAGAGCATCATGCCTTGGTGTCTGATTTCACAGTCCTACAAAGGGCCCCAGTAAAAGCCACCCTGTCTCTCCAGCCCTTAAAGTCAAGGGCTTACACAACACACCAGGTATCTGGCTTCATCTCTCCCTTTGAGATACAACATCAGTCATCCTAGAGGCTGGAAGGTATATCAAGATGTGCTGCTGAACACTCTTGAAAGACATCTGTGGCATGCTGAGATGCAGCTGCATCCCATCACCACCCAGCCGGTTCAGACCAAACCCTTCGTAAAGGGCGGCTCGAGCCTCACACAGAAGGTCCCTGGTCTCACTGCACACCCAATATTCTGGAAGTGGGAGTGGGGGAACCATGTGATGGTGGGAGGGAGCTGGCCACCTCCACGTGTCTACGTGTGGACCGACAGGGCGGGAACAGAGCCGGACTGAAGAGCCCTGATCAGCTCCTTAGTTCCAGTGTCCTTAAACCACAGTCCATCTAGTTGTGTCCAGGCTGGTGTCCTTGCCATTGGGCTGGTGGTGAGTCAGGCTGGGGGTGCCTGATTCAACTCTGAGATGCCTGAAGAAGAGGCTGGGGCCTGGCAGCTTTTCCTGGGACCTGCTGCTGCCCTGGGGGGGCTGTGAGATGCTCACGGACTGAGCAGAGGAAACAAGGAGGGGGTGCTTTGTAAGGCAGATCTAATCTTTTGAATTAAAAAAACACCATACTCCTAATATTGGATTCTGAACCTGTATTGGAAGAGTCAATTTAAACGGCTAGAAAAGGAAAGTAAATCTAAACAGCTCTCTAAAAACGTTATCATCCAAAGTACTAAGGGGTGGTGCTTATCTCACTTTCCAAGATACTACTGACCTTATTTTGAGGTGAAAAAGAGCCACCAATGGGTCCATTCTGAAACACAGCAACGCAAGGAGGAAAGAAGGAAATGGAAATGTACGAATGTATTGTATCTGAGGAATTTCCTTTCTGCCCACACTGGGTAAACACTGGCAGCAACTAAGACTGCACACTCCAGGGTCCTCCCCATGCAGATAAGAAAACTTCTAAATAGCCTAGGAATTGAAAAAATACTTAAGTGAGGGCATGGAACTGACCACATGATAACCTTTGAGACGGAGCAGAAAAGTCAAGACCCTTCCTGCCTCAGTAGCCTCTATAACTTGCAGACATGCTACTCTGTTTCTGGACCATCAGGCCTGTGTGGTCTTTTGGATTTTCCACTCTGCAGCACTTGCAAGCTGATCCCAAGGTGACAGGGCCTTCCCAGTAACTTGGACAGCCTGCCATCCTGATTGACGCTCTGTGGAACCACAGAGCTGTGTGCCTCTCACAGCCATGTCCAGGGTGGTCTGCTGGACTAACACTCGTCTCCCTGCAGGACAACAGCATCTCTGATATTTCGGGCCTCCTTCCGACGGGTGGCCAGGTGCCGGGATGTGCGTTTGATTCAGCGGTGCTGGCCCCAAAGCACCCAGGCCACCAATTCTGTTTAGGTGCCAGTTGCTCCCCAGACTCTCCAAGAGGCTAAACTCTTGGGAGCAGGATGCAGGGAAGGAAAGAGAGCAGGAGAGAGAAAACGAGAGCTCCCCTTTTTCACCTTATCTATTTTAAAAGCATCCTTTTCTCCCTTATTTTCCCCTCCAGCCAAGATCTCACAGCAACAAGAACAGACCTGATCCACATGCCAGGAGAAAGAGGAACCTGAACCTTTAGCAAGTATTCTCTTTCCTGACCAACTGGGTTTGCCACACTTTGTGAGATTTGGAAAAAAAAAAAAGATATATATATATAACAGATATATATTTCCATAGGAAAACAACCTCAGATGTCTTCCCCTAGATGAATGATGAAAAGTCAAACTGCATGGTCTTAAAAAAAACAAAAACAAAAACACCATGAAACTAACAGGAGGCGGAAGGGTGAGGGTGAGGAATTACAGATAGACAGATTCCGAATGAGTAGGGAACATGAAACGTGAGTCCCAGGCTCATGCCCTCGGCCAGAGTTCCAGCCCCGCCTTTGCTGGGTGGTTTGTCTAAGGTGCTCTGGGGTCCCTCCTGGTATGCAAGAGAAGTGTCACTCCCATTCCTGGGTCTCTTCCTTTTCTACTCTCCTCAGCCTGCCTGCTCCATCCCGTCTCCAGCAGTCCTGGTGGGCAGGGCTTCCCTTGGCTGTGGCCCACTGAGATGGGGGGTTGGCGCCTTCAGCATTCATCTTCTTGGTATATTTGTTCATCCAACTCCTGGGACTCAAGGTGCTCCAGACGGTCTGTTCGGCCACTCATGATTTCATCTGGGGTTTTCATAAACCTTTGGGAGAAGAAATGGAGGAGTAAAGTGATCAGATTTTCCTAAACTTGTCTTCACCCTGAACTTGAAACGAAAAAGAAAGGCCCTATCACCTCACAGAGCTGGAGAGCTACCGAGCCCAGCTATGAATGCTAATTTAGTGCCAATTATGAAAAGGCACCCCTACCCCTGACTGCCTGAAAAATGGTGAAATAACTACAGAAAAGGGCTAGGAAGACTGCAAGGCAGTGAGTGCCCATTGGAGCAGTGGAGTGTATTCCCGCATGACCAAGCCCGGAATCCCTGGTGCAGCTCGCTTATCTGCCGTTCTTATTTTTAGAGAGTTGCCTTTACAAGGACCCATGAGAGCTGCAGATCCATTTCCATCCCAGACTGTGAGTCCAGCGAATGGTATTCAACACTTGAATTTAACTCGATGGACACAATTAAGCACTGAGTGGAAAATTTTGGTAACTGGGCCAGTGAGTAGTGGTGCTTTGGGAAGTCAGAAAACAGAAAGAAAAGCTTTTTCAGTGTTATCATGGATGCTCCCTAAGTGTTAGCAATGAATCCCCTCTGGCCCATCTTCCTTTGCAGCGGGGTGCATACAGCAAGCCTTATCTTCTTGTTCACTGAGTTCGCTCGGAAACAACTGTGGTGACGGGTTTCGACCATGACCTCCATGGTGCAGGAAGGCGGCCCAGACGGGAACGTGCGGCCCTTACTGTGGAGCAGCGTGCCGCAGCCCCGCGCTGTGCAGGCACGCCGTTTCCTCCCTGCACACTCTGCCCTGCACCGGGTGAGCCGTCTCAACACCTGTTGTACACTTTCCCTCATCCCTCCATCTTCAAAAGCCTGTGATGACCACTTATCAAGTCAAGGATATGCTCTCCGGCCTACCCACTGAGTCCTTTGTCATCTCACCACAGAAACTCTTGATTTCCACTATTTACTAGCACAGACCCTCCAGTCCAGCCTGGCCAGTCTTTTTCCTTAAATAATCCCGGCTCATGACGTCCTCCAAACCTCTAGCTCAGCCCATATTCGGAACCCTCTTTCCTCTCCCCCTATCTGAGCCCTGCTCATTCTTTCAGCTCCACCCCATCATGAAAGAGCTGCTGATGGCAACAGTTCTACAAGGAAACCTTTCTTCCCTCAGCCCCATCCGCCTCGTACAGCACCCACAATTTAACACTTCACTTGATTACACCCTGGGTTTTATACCAAGAAGCCTTCCCTTTGTGGCAAGTCTGACTTGCAACACCCATTTTCTCAAAAATGACTAATCTCCCTCACTAATAGCACCATTCTTTCCTTTTCATCTTGTTGAAAATCACTCCGGGAAACCTATGAACCTTGCACCTTCCCTGGCTTTTCTTCTCTGCCCGTGTTACTGAACTTCTCATGCAGCATAATCTGTAGCGCCTGCAATCTGTCCTCTGCATTTGCTGCCCTAGCTAAAGCTTCTCCCTCAGCGTCTGAAGTCACTAATGATTTCCTCTAGGCCAAGTCCACGGATGTGCTATATTTGGCCCTTTGGACTAACTCTTCATCTTTTGACTGTTTTTCCCTATTAAGCTTCTGGTATTCCATGCTATGCTTGTCAAGAAATATTTATTGAATGCTTCTGTAAGTTATAAAACAGAATTATACGAAATATTATCCTTTACCTTCTAGGAGCATATGATCTAGCTGCAGGGAGAAGGACTTCACTATTAAAATTGCGAATCATGATGTGGTTTAGGGCCAAGTGGACCTAAGATGATAGAAGAAGATATCTGTGTGTTTGAGTAGCTGGAGAAGTAGCTGCCTCATAAAGGCAGTGGACTTGAGATGGACCTACAGAATACATAAAAAGCCAGCATTAAAGGCTATATGTTTCTGGCACAGGGAATCGTATTTGTGTTGGGGGCAGCTGGCGGTGTGTATTATGAATTCGGGAGGCAGGAGAGTGGACCAGAGGTAGAAAGAGAATGTTGAACTAATCTGCGTGTGATACAAAGTCTAGGTAGGTATCAGTATCCACTGCCTGGGAAGCAATAATAATGCTTTTGCCTTTCTTTAATCTTCCAAACCTCAAGGAAGAGCTTGTCATTGGCAGACGCCAGCCTGGAACCTGCTGGTAGAAAACCTTGGGACATGTGGTTTCCAGGTTTCTAGTCCCAGCAACAAAGAATGGAGCCAATGGCCAATTCAGCACAGCGACTGACTTGGATATAGGAAGAGTCAAAGACAACCGCGGTGCCAAGTTTGGTTGCTTAAAACAATGATGATGTGACTGGTGAGAAACAAGAATTCTGGGGGATGGATATTTCTAGTATGTGAATGAAGGTCTGTCTGGAATGTTTCATGTCTGAGACACTAATGTAGAATTTAAAAAGACATGCCCTGTAAGAAGCTCTTGGAAATTCAGATTTGAAATTTTAGGGAGATTTTAGAGGTGGATACAGATTAAAAGTATAACCACTGATACGAGAATTTAGCTGTGTAATGGGATCAATTCATTCAGGGAAAAAGGATAGAGAAGGAAGAATATAGCCAAGAACTAAGCTTGGAGAGAGGGATGAAGGGAAGGCATCGCAGAGCCAGAGGAGGGTTCTTCTTTACTTCATTCCTTTCTGTTTCCATCTCTTAAACAGCCATTTCCATTTGATTGCAAGGTCTCCAATTGTTTTTACTCCCCCTTCCCAACACTAAAGCCCAGGTTCTTCTGTCCAGTGAGCTCATCTGCTCACAGACAGTGTCATTTTCTACCTATATGTAAATAATTCCAAACCCACACCTCTAGCCTCATCTACAATCTTGTCTGTCCCACCTGCTGAGACCCATGACCTCAGGTTGTTTGCTGATCTCATTTTCTCCCAACTTTCACTTGGTCTCACCATATCCGTTACCACCCACAAACACCAGGGCACTACTTCTCCTGACTGGCCCTTCAGATCCCTTCTTCTTCCTCTTCTAATTCCTTCTCCTTTCTGACACTGTACTTGGAATCACAATCTGTGTGGTACTTTGAATGGCTGGAACTCATCAGCTGTGAGGAATTCCGGGATGAGAAATGTCTAGTGCAACAGCTCTTAGGCTTTTCTGACTTCTGATTACAATGCATTGTAACAAACACATTTTACCCCGTGACTCAACACTTTCACCTCCCCCCCCCAAATTTTCACAAATCAACAGTCCCTCCTAATCTCATGGGATGCAGTCTGATATTTTCAATTCTATCCTATCGTAATTAATTCCGTTCTATTTTATTTAAAAAATAGTTGTGACCGACTCGCTAAATCTATTTCACGATTCACTCGTAGGTCACGACTGCAGCCTGACAAACAGCTCACAGCGCTGGTGCCCTGCAAGCGCAGGTCTGATTCCTCGCTTTGCCACTGACGATGTTACTCTGGTCGCTCCCTTTAACTACAATGGCTGTTAATGCCAGATAAATACTGTTTGATCATCGCATTACCTTGAAGGTGAGTCAGACTGTGTTCACCTAGTTTTGGTTTTACTGTAGGACAGACATAAGTAGAAAAAAACATTTTTTTTAAAACAAATTCTAACAGATCAGGACCTGGTATCTGATTTGCAGCCATGATGGCTTGGAGAACCAGATAGGCAGGTAGAGATCTTAACAATCTCCCTCCTCCCACTTATTTAAAGAAAACAATATCCTCCCAAAAGAAGGAAAGGAGAAAAAGGAAGTGCTACCTGAACAAAAGCCTTTGTCCTGGCTCCTTCCTGATAATGTTTAGTTTGTAGTAGTGGCGCAGGGCTCTGGACATTTTCTCATAGGTCATGTTTGTTCTGTTCTGTTTGTTCAAAGGAGGAAGAGAGAAAAAAAGCACAAAGACACAATGAAATGAACCTCAGAAAAGGCGCTGGGGGAGCTGTTAAAATAAAAGCTCCTCAGCTGCTCCTATGGCCCTGCTAGTTTGGGAAAGCTACCTGCTAATCTGCTGCCTTCCAGATTAGTCCCCACCCCTTTGCTCTTACACAGGTAGCTGCTAAGATTTCTCCTAGTGAACCACCCTTTGTCAGAAGTCCTGGAGCTCTAGCTAATAAGGCGTATCCCAGAGTAACCTCCCTTATTTCCTTTCTCAAGACTGGCTCTGCTATGCCCAGGGGAATTCCTGCGGGCTCCCACCATCTGTGGGTCACCCATCCTTCACTTTCTGACCTAGCATTTCTTTTTTCTTTTTTGTTGCAGTGACCTTTCTCAAACTGTGTTTTTGGTTTGTCATCTTAAGGAAGAGTTTTTTTTTGTTGTTGTTGTTGCTTAAATTCCTGTTGTGGAAGCAAGAATACAGTGGTTCTGAGCCCTGGGGCCATGGCACAACGTAGGCGTTGCCCAGGGAGCTTTCTCAGCGGCTCACACGGAAGTGTCTGGCAGTGGGCCTGGCCACATTTGGTCATGGCCTGCGTCAGGTCCTCCAAGGCAGCAGCCAGGGCATGGCTCAGTCGCCGTGGCCTCCATGTCCCCTCTCATTTGGCTGGTCCGGCGTTGTGCTACCACCGTACCTTGTTGGCTCTGCACCACATCCACCGGTCTGTGGTCGGGTCTGGATCTTGTTTACTGTTTCTTTTGTGTGTTTTTTTAAAAGTAGGAATACAGACTTATTTATTTAGATTGTTTTGGGGGTGAGGGAGGGCAGCCCTTGGCTCTATTTATTTTATTTTGTTGTGGAAGAACACTTAACGTGAGATCCACACTCTTAACAAATTTTGAGTGTACAACACACTAGCATTCACTGTAGGTACAATGTCGTAGAGCAGCTCTCGGGACTTACTCATTTTGCGTAAAGGAAACTTTACGGCCACTGACTGGTAACTCCTCATTTCCTCCTTCCCGCAGCCCCTGGCAATGCCATTCCATCCTCTGATTCAGTGAATTTGTTTATTTTAGATACTTCTTATAAGTGGAATCAGGCACTATTTGTTTTTCTGTTACTTGCTTATTACACTTAGCATACTGTCCTCAAGGCTCATCCAGGTGGTTGCGTACCGAAGATGTTCTTTTTTTAAGGCTGAATAATATTCTATTGCATGAATAGGCCTCAGCTGCTTTATCCATTCATTCGTGGATGGACATTTTTGGTTGTTTTACCCACTTTTTTACATCTACACACTTGAACAGTTTCCCTGACTCTAACAGACTTTATCTTTTACGTTCCATTCCCTCTTCTCAGTGTGGAAAATTATGGGGCAATCCTACTTCTTGCACTGTCTGCTTTCACACAGGGGGATGTTTTAAAGCTGTGGTGTATGTATTTTCCACGTAGAAATGGGCTTTCGGGAACATGGGCGTTTCTAACTGAGCAGAACAGAAGCCACACTTCCCAAAGCTCCTCGTGAGTCAGGGAGCCCCACGGCACATCGCTGTCACTGTTCCCAATGATGCCTGGGTAACAGGGCCGGCTCAAGGTCAAGGGCATGGGAGTGAGGGTTTTTCAGACCTCAGCCCTAACAGACCAGGCAGGATATGCTGAGTTAACTGGCACTTAGCCTAAGTAACAAACGGAAAAGGGCATCTTTAATGATCTCCTTCCCTCTGGAACTGTCTAATTGTTTGCCTTGTTTGCCCAGTAAGGAAGAAACTAAATGATTACGGGCAGGCTTAGGAAGCAGAAGACAGACAATTATCCTCCAACCCCGGGATAAAGGCTTTATTTTGGCACTAGTTTACAGAACAAGTATCTGGTGCCCTTTTACCTTATGGTTTCCCCACAGTCGGGCCAGTCCATTGGGATCCACTATCCGGAATATTTTGGATTCTTTGTCCTCCCATCGGATGAAGTTTTCGTACCGGCTGTCAGAAAGCAACTGATAGACGTAATCCCAAAGCAGTCTACAGTCTACAGAGGAAAAGGGCAAGAAAACACTGTTGAAAATGTTTCTTGTTGAGGCTAGGACAAGAATCAGAAAACAGTCAAGTAAGGAACTGCTTCTGCCTAGTTTGGATAGACCGCCTTACTTCCTGGCCTGACAGGGACGAGATCTCTGTCCAGAGAGGCATGTGGGATCGGGCTGGGGAGGGCGACCTTTGTCCTGTGCAGGCCTCAGAGACCATCCGAGCCAAGTGCCTCCTTCCACAGATGGGATCACAGTTACCTGGAGAGAGGAAGTGACTTGTCCATGGTCATGACGAATGACTTGAATTTGAGCAGAGCCCACAGAAAGGTGGTGGGGGGTGGAGAGAGAGAGAGAGAATGAATGAACCAGCTTTGACTGCAAATGCGTTGGCTATGAAAGTGGGCTGGCAGGGTGACAGGGCAGAGAGTCCCAGCGTACCAGAGAGTGCGGGTGGTATATGCAGTGGCGCTAAGATTATATTGGTGTCGGAGGCAGACATGGACAGATAAAGATGAGAAGCCTGGGGTCGGCTTTGAAACGGCAGAAAAAGAAGCACAATGCATGAAAGGCTGTGGGAAAAGAACAACTATGTGACTTGGTGCCTGTGACCACGGGAACTGTGACTAGCATGTTTTTTTTAAAGAATATGGTTACTCTCACTGCAGCATACTTTGGAGGTCTTTAAAACCGTTTTCCTATAATGAAAGCAGGGTGGAAAGAAACCCAGTGCAAAATATCCCCGTTCTCCACTTATATGGTAACAACTGATGCTCGAACACTAGGTTAGGCAACAAATACTTATTAAGTGAGTTAGTACAGGCCAGGCCCAGCGCCAGGCCTCGCCTTTTAGCTGTGGGTTGGCGAACAGACATACTGCATGCCATTCCCTTGTCCTAGTGCCTTCTGAGTTTGTGCTATAATGGTATGTGGTTTACCCTCCAGCAGAGCCTTGGCAGGTGGGTAGGGACAGATGGGCACTTTCTAGGTCTGGCTGATGCTGGACTGGCCTGCAGGTGAGGAAAAAGAGGTCCAATTTCCAGGTGTTCACTGATGATTCTGGGAGCTTTGCTAGGCACTCGCCAGAATGACTGGCACTAAATGATTAATTACAAGGTGCCGAGTATGTGCTCGGCACTTTAAGTTCATTATTTCTAATCCTCTCACCTCCCCCCACCCGCTCCAGGTCCTGGGATTTGAACTCCGGGGCTCCTGCACTACAGTGGGTCGGACTTCCTCCGTTGGGTGAGGCCTGCGAGACCTGGGAGGGAGTGTCTGGGTTGGACTTAGGGTATCTTCGAGCCAGCACATTCACCTTCGGGAGAAATAACACACCCTTCTCTGGCATATTTTAACAAGAGGAATTGAGTCAGTTCACCTTGGGCGAGTTTCTTGACTCTCCCCAGGTTCTGTTTCCTCATTTATGAAAAGGGAATAACAACACTCACTTTACAGGATTACTGGGTGAGTGATAATGAGAGTGAAGGCAAAGTAATGAAAATAAAAACGGTATTTTTGGTGCTATTTGCAGGCACTGTGCTGTGTATTCTGCAAGCATGGCTGCATGTGGCCATCCTGACACCTGATGAGGCAGCTGCTGTTGCTATTCCTATTTTTCCGACAAGGAAGCTGGGGCTCCGAGGGCTTGCTAGCTGACTCAATAGGCACTGTTTGTGAGGAATGCACACGGAGCTCCAGGCTCTATGTGGCTCTGAGGCCGGTGCTATGCCACACTTCCCAATGAGATTTCTATCCTCAGAGAAGCTGGGGAGCAGGTAATACAGTTGTAAAATTGTAGGACTTTTCTAGAGCAAGGTCTAACTCTGTTTAGTGTGCCCATTTTGAAATCCAGCCTTTTCTCTGAACAGAAGGAATTGGCATTAAATATGGCATTTTCCGGGAGTCTCAGTCTTTCTAGGAACTACCATGAAACTTAAAATGACCATAAATCTTTAGTATCTTTTACCGTATCCTCCCCCGCCACCTCCCACCGATTACTTGCCTCTAAAAATTAATGTGACGTGCGACTGACTGTGTTTCGGAAATGGCCAAGTGATGTTAAAACAATGACATGGCAGCTGGAGTCCGAACCCCATTCTAACAGAAGATGACCGGCCACTGCTATCACCACCCCGACCTGCCATTGCGGTCCTGCTGGCAGAGGGTGGGCTGAGGCGGGGGAGGGGCAGGGGGACAAATCTGAGTATCACCAAGTACCTTGAGAAGGCAGGGTCACGCTACTGCAGACGGAATAATCCAGCTCCAGTAAGAGGGCAACTCCAGTGACCCGGCAAAGCAGCGACACGGGCAAAGTGTCGTACCCCCTCCCCCACCCCTGCTGCCTCCACCTTACAACATTTTTACTGCAAACAGAGAACTGAGCTCTGCTTTGATTGTCCAGTTTTGGCCCTGCCATCAAATAGCAGATACATTTTGGTTTCCCACCACCTCTTCCAAATGGAAAACACCTGACAAAACCAAATATTATCTTGTTAAATGCTGGTAAACAGGAGAAACAAGGTGTGTGTGTGGCGGGGTCGAGGGGTGCGTTGGCTTTGCATATAACTCTGTGTTTCCTGCAGTGTTACAATCATTTTTACTGCAAAGAGGCTTGATGACACCTTTATATTCACCTAGATCAGGAATGAGATTCTCGCAGGGGTGTCCAACCTGCAGCTGGATGCACGCAGCTCAGGATGGCTGTGAATTCCACCCAGCAAAAAATCATGAATTTACTTAAAACATTATTTCGTGTGTGTGATTACGTGTCTCAATGTATTTAATGTGTAGCCCAAGACAACTCTTCTTCCAGTGCAGCGCAGAGACGCCAAAAGGCTGGACACCCTGCTAGAGTGTTCATATGAATAAGACTCAGTGATAAAAAGTGATCTATTGTCGTCTGTGGTTTGACGGAGACACTTTGCCCTTATGACGGTGAGTGACGTCACGGCAGTCCTCCCCGGGCGCTGGTTCTCCCCTCATCCCTACACGTTCAAGGGCTTCCACCTCATTGTTTCTGCTGCTTCTCCTTTACTGCTTTGGTAGCATCTACTTCTGATAAAAACAGTCAAATATAACCATGGCCTCAATTAAGGGCTTACCCAGCACAGGGGGAGAAGGGCACCATGCTGGTTTCTCAACAAACTGGGGTGTTTCCACAAACCATTTACTATAAAAAGATCTAGAAGGTTATCTGCTCTTTGGATGGTAAATGAAGGGTGGGCTTACCAGAGAACAGACTTCACCTGTGAGATTCAAGAACATTTGTAGCTTGCAAACTTTTCCCTTTCATAAATGTGAAAATAACCCAAACAGGCTGCCATTTAATCATTTTAAATGGCATTTAATCCAGCAAAGCCAACTCTAGCTGCATAATAAAAATATGTGGACATTCAAGACATATTGAATTACTCCGTCACTAATGGAGGCAGCAACAGGACTTTTGTGGCAAAAAGCAGTTGTTTCGAGCTCAGAGTATAAGTGGCTTTTATGATGCTATTGATAGTTTTGTTTCTTTAGTTAAAAATTATGCCAGATGATAAAAATAACTGCCCAACCACACAAGTTTTTCTTCTTTTTGTACAATTGAAGTTCAAGCCCTATGAGTTATTTTTGTTTTAATATTTCAATTAAATAAAAGGCAGATCCTTCTTACTTCCCTAGAAGCTTTGGCGACTGCTTTACAGTTCTGTCAAAATCCATGTCTGCACAGATACAACGTTCTTTTTCTTTCCAAAATTCAGGTATAACAGACATGTCACATTGCAGCATTAGCTTCAGGTGTACAACATTGCGTAACAATTGGACATTTTAATCTATAGGGAGACGATCGCCACCATAACTCTAGGTAGCATCTGTCATAGACAAAATTATAACTTTTTTCCTTGTGATGGGAACTTTTCAGATTTACTCTCTTGGTGACTTTCAAATATGCACTACAGTACTACCGACCACAGTCACCACGCTGTACGCTGCATCTGCGTGACCTATTTATTTCATAACTGGAAGTGTGCACCTTTTGGCCCCCTGCACTCATTTTGCCCGTCTCCAAACCCCTCCCCTCTGGTAACCATCACTGTGTTCTTGGAGATACAATGTTCTTTGACACTATGTAATAAAACTCATCAAACTCTACACACAAAGGTTCATACCACTACAAAACACCTGAACATGCATGTAAACAATTTTATATCAGAAGGAATTCATTCATTCATTTTAAGGGCATTTCTCCTCAACTAAAGGGCCTTCTATGTCAAGGGGTGGATATTTTAAAACAAACGGCTGTTATTTGGATGGTCTCTTCCCTGAGAGGAAGTTTATGAAAGGCTTTAGCTCGAGTACAATGTCATCATGAAGAGTCATTTTCCAACTGCAGAAAGAGAGTGCTCTTCCTGCTGCGTGAGGAGCCCTGGGTGTCTGCAGCTCAGAGACATTGTAAAAAAAATCCCTTCCTGTGGTGAGGAAGAAATATTTTCACTCCCACGTCTGTCTCTTACCAGAAACTCATTGTATAAGTTTATTGAACAAAGATTGTAAAAAAAATGGGCAACTCACACATAACCAACATCGTTTCCAACAGAAAAAAACCATGCTAGACAAAATTGATGTTTATAAAATCTGAGTGGGAAGTCGAGTTATTGACAAAGGGGATGTTTAATGATGGTGGTTAATTTAAATTTTGGTAAAGCTTCTAAGAGAGTAATTTTATATATTTCTTATTGCCTAAATGGAATTTTAAATGAAGGCCTAGAAACCGTGGAAACCGGAGTTCTTTGGGTATAATCTCCAACAAGAACAAGAAGAGGCTGAGTGTCCCTGTTTAATTTCTTTACATTTTTTTATGAAAAAATAAATTTATTTCAGATTTAGCAACAAAACAGGTAAGTAATATGCAAAAAAAAAAAAATCATTGCTCTGCATTATATAAAAGTAACCGCAGTTTATCTAAACTCTTGTTCCCTGTGGGGTATTTGGCACTATTGGAGATGATTTGGGTTGTCACAGCTGGGGTGGAGACTGCTGCTGGCCTCTAGTGGGTGGAGGCCAGAGATGCTGCTAAATATCTTCTAATGCACAGGACAACCCCACACATCAAAGAATTATTCAGGCCTAAAATCAAGGGTAGCAAACTGGAGAAATCCTGCTTATAGAAACGTGGAGTTTACAATGTGCAGGGGGTGGTCTGCAGCGGTTTCCCTGCCTCCTCTACTCTAGATATGCCATTACCTAGAAGCAGAAACTTTCTTCTTCTAAATCCAGTGCAGCCAACCCTGGGCTGATACACAGAGGTGTGTTTGCAAAGGATAATTGCTCGTGCTTTGCTGTGGCTTAGGAAAAGAGAAACCATAGGTGCGCAGTGGCAAGCTGTGGGAGGGAGGCACTGAGGAAAAGAAGGCATCTATGCTTCCTGGCTTCGTGGGGCAGAGGGACTGCAGCTACAAACAGGACTGGACCTTTACACCTCTGGTTGCTGGAGGTGTGGAGCACGGCTGGGAAATGCTGGAATCTGCAACTCAGGCCTTACAGCTCAGCTTGAGCTGCAGCTGGAACACAGCACCGCCCTGTCCCTGCTTTGCTCGGGGGTGGGACAGCCTGGGGATTCCTCTCCAGGGGCTGCCAGGAGGTAGGGACACTGTCTTGCAGAAATGCGCACCCCTGAACAAACTGAAATTTCCAGTCTCCTCAAGCTCCTTCTCTTATTTTCCATGCAGCCACTGTTGTGGTTGTCCTGAAACTTCCTTGTCTTTCAGGGCGCTTTGATCTCTCAATAGTTCATGGCGAAAATAAAGTGCAGTGACTCAGCCTGTGTGTGAGAGGTCAGAGCCATTGGGACAGTGCTGCTGAAGGACCCTCCCCTCCACACCAGGGCGCTCACCTATCACCTCCAATTAGTGGGCAAAGCCCAGAGGAGGCAGAAGGGAGTGCAGGACTTAATCTCCAAGGAAATAAGGAAACCAGGGTGCCTTGAAGGGTACACTTTGCAGGCCAGCATCGCTGGAAGCAAATGCCCCAGACAGAGATCAGTGCCTTGAGCCAGCTCTGGAGGGCAGTGGTCCTGGCTGTTCCCACTGCTCTCTGCTTTCCATGGCTCTGGAGCAGAGGAGGGACACTAGTACTTAGTAATTAACCTACTTGTGCTATACATTTATCTATTATCTCCTTAGTACTCAAAAGGACCCAGAAATGGGTATTCATCTTCTCATTTTCATGGAAAAGGCAACTAGGCCTCAGGCACATGAAGCACGTTTCCTTGGGAGACCAGGACTGACATTTAATCCTGCTGACTCCAGAATCCACACTGCCCAGAGGCCCAGCCCACTGCCTTACACTCCTGGCTGGCTGTGCATTAGGACCTGGGCCAGGAGCCTAGGGGGTTCTGGGATGCAGGCATCTGCTGAGGGGTTATCCATCTGAGATGGTGTGTATGTGTGTGTGTGGCAGGGAGATGAGGTTCTTTCAGCTGCTACTAAAATTCTGAGTCCCTCTGGCTCAGGGAGCCATCCCACGGGCCTGTCCTTTCTTTCCTCCAAGCACATTTATACATGTAACGGTGCGTGCAAAGGCATACACACGCCTGCATACCCATACCTTACTGCAAAGGCCTGTCATCACTCTCATACCAATCCCTTTAGGCTTCCTTTAATGACACCTTTTCCCCCTTTAAGGCGGCTCCTGAGGCTCATTTGTAAAACAAAAGTCCAAGAGCCTCACTTGAAACAATTTCACCAGCACTTACTGCTGTGGAGGAAGCCAGAGGGAACAGTGTGGTGTGGCTTTCAGGTCCCTGAAGCCCCGGGAGGATGAGCCTCCAACTGCTTACCCTGGGGCCTCGGGCTTCTTTTTCTTCATCTGATTTAAGATTAGAGGCTTCCAGGATTGACTTTCTGTGCAGATAAAACTCATCCAGTCAATAAAACCAAATCAAGAAAGTACATTGTCCTAGTTTAGTGACAAATAAGCAATAAAGGAGACTCGATGTCTCCACGATTAGAATTTTGTTTCTGATAAAAATGTAGCCTTGGCCAGGTGGTTCAGTTGGTTGGAGCATCTACCTGTGCAGCAGGGGGCTGTGGGTTTGATTCCTAGTCAGGGCACGTACCTAGGTTTCGATGTTTCTCCATCTCTAAAATCAATAAATATATCCTGTGGTGAGGATTAAATTTTTTTTAAAGGAAGCTTGAGAAATAGTTAACATATTTTTTTACAAGGACCTGAAAGGTTGCCATGAAGCATGTTAGAGTTGGGTTGGGAAAGGAGAGAACATGGCCTGTGGTGGGTGGGGGACTTCTCCGTATTATCTGCTGCAGGATCAACCAACCAACAAAATCCTCACAAACCATGAAGAAGTTTACATTTGCAAAGCAAGACAGAACTTAAACAGAAGCTGTGAGACAAGCCCAAATCAAGAAGTATGCTCTACTGGGATGGGCCATGGACTTGGAACAAGCGGATCCGTGCAGACCCCCAAAGCCCCCACCTCTGTGCAGCGAACGAGGGGCTGAGAATGGATTCCAAAGCAGTGCGCCATGGAATCTTCTTCCTCGGCAGATTTTTGGATCAAGGCCAAGGAAGGAAGAAGCAGACAGGAAGTCTGATCACTCAGGTGTTAATGGAACCGAAGAATTTTAAGAGAACGCCAAATTGACTTAAAATTTTTCTTTTAAGACCTAGCTGTCTATCGTTAAAAACAAAGCAGGAACTTGGTTTGTTTGATGGCGGAATGTAAGAGGGAGGACATTGCCTAGGTCAGAAAAGAGGCAAAACTCCGCATTTAGTGATGTTCTGCCCATCACCTAGAAAAATGTCTGGAACACAGGGATACAAGATAATTTTTGAATAAATGAATGAATGACTTAACTATACATTAATCGTATGCAAAGAAATAATTTCTTTTACTTAGCTGTCTTTATTTATGTTGATGGTGTTATTGTAACCATTTTGGACAGCTCTGCAAACAGCCTGCAGTCTAGAACTCGAGTCTCCTTTCTTACATCACTTGTTATTGTTCCTCCCACGTGTCTTAGGTGTGCCCCATTCTCTAGAGCGCAAGTCACTCCTTGAGAAGATGGACAGTGTCTTCTACTTCCACATGCTCCCTCAGGCCTAGGATTCCAAGCACACTGACTGACCAGACAAGTAAGCGATGCTGTAGAACAGGGGGCAACAAACGTTTTCTGTGAAAGGCCAATCAGTAAGCAGTGTAGGCTTTGCTGGCCATACCATCTCTGCTGCAACTACTCTCGGCTGCACAAAAGCAGCCAGAGACAGTACTGAGCGACTGGGTGTGGCCGTGTGCCAATAAAACTCAACTTACAAAAACAGGCAGTGGCTGATTTGGCCCTCGGGCCCCAGTTTCCCATCCCCGCTCCCAGGTCAGACGGAGACAAGTGCGTTGGAGAGAATGCTAAATGGATGCTCGGGGCTGGACTCTTCGTGTGTCTGAATGTCCTTTTCTTCGTCTGTAAAAGACCTTTCTAGCTTTGAAATCATGGAGTTGTAAGAATGAATTTCAATATATACCGAAGACATGACTCACGCCATCACCAGAGCTACACTTCATCAACTGAGGGTGTTCACTGCCAATAGACGCTTCGCTGGCAAAACACATCGGTGAGACACAGGCCAATAAAACTTTTGTGAGCTGAGGAAAATGTTAGAAGGTTGACAGATGCTGCCCATCCTCCCCTGCCCCACCAAGCAACCTCTTCCTAGGGATAATAAATAGAAAATAAGCACAGAAAGAAGCAACTCGTTCACCGTTACAGATACCATTAACTACTCAATAAAAAATGGAAGCCAGGCTCCTGTCTCACTCTGGCTGACGCTAAATTCTCTCTCAGAATGCCAGCCGTTCCAACTTGTTCAGCCCAGTAACAGTCCATCTTATCCTTTGAGAAACAAACAACACCTTTAAAAATAAGCTCTATGTTATATTTAAATAGATCTAATTAGCACTTTGTATTGAAATCATAAACTGCCTACTGGATTTCCTTTATTGCTTATTTTACCTTTGCCACAAGATAAATACCTAAGTAAACTACTGTAAGTTTGCGTGTAGTCTCTTAATTGTATGATGCATCCCAATATTAAAAAGTGAAAAGATAACTGATGAAGGGGGAGGGCTTTTTAATAGATCTGGATTCTTGGATTTACATTTTTACTTGAAGTAGAAAAAAATATACTCGACTTAATCTTGTAGATGTTTTCCACATCTGGAATAGCTGCTTTCCCTCTAATTTCCACCTGTCCATATTTGAAGCATTCATCTCAACCCAGCTAAACGCCACCCCCTCCATAAAGCCTTCCCTGATATGCCCACTCCAACCTCCTGTAGTACTTAACAGGAGTCCTCTGAGGAAACCACATACTGCACTTCCAGGTGTGTTCAGCTCTTTCATGAAGAAGATTCTATCTATGCTTCCCAGAACACCCCACCCCATGAATGCAGTACAGTGCCTTAAATGCCGAAGGTATCCAAATGCATAAACACTATTACACCTGAGCAAATTCCATCTGAATGGATAAGAACCTGACTGTACTATTTGATCCACACTCATAAGTAGTGCTTCTATCCACACCCTCCAGCTATGGTACTCATTGGTGACATTCAACAGCGCCTTCATTTCTTTCTGCTGTTGCTCACTCAAAACGCCAAAGGAGCTAAGTCTTCTCATCCAACAACTGCTTTGTAGAGATCCAAAGGATGACTTTGGCTGTTTAGTAATGTCAGAACTTTACACTGTACACAGAAATCACCCAGTGAGTCCGACCTTCAATAAATAGAATCAGTTTTATAAGGATCAGAGTAATCCAAGAAGACACCAGGAGGACTGGGGTGGAGACACAGTGCTCTCCCAAACGAAACACAGGAAACTAGGATTATGATGAGTTCTCTTCAGTGGGTCACAAAATCAAGACTAAGTCTTAGATCATAGACCAGGAGTATCAAACTCATTTTCACCAGGGGCCACAGCAGCCTTGCAGTTGCCTTCAAAGGGCGGAGTATAATTTTAGGACTGTATAGCTCGGTGCTGCCGCCAGGTAGAAACAAGGTGCCGGGCTGGATAAAACAAGGCGCCGGGCTGGATAAAACAAGGCGGAGGGCTGGATTCGGCCCTTGGGCCTTGCGTTTGCCACCTGTGTCACAGACTTTTGGAGTTAGAGTTAGATTGTAGACTTTTCAACCCTCTCATTTCACCCTTGAGAAAAACAGTGACTTTTACAAAGTTAGGTGAGCTAATCCTGCATTGGGTTATACTAGTTAATATATACATCTGGAGATGTTTATACTTTCGAATATCCCATTAGAGCACTAATAATAAATAATTTTAGGGGATTCTAGCATACTGCAGGAGTTAACTCATGCCCCCAAAGGATCCAGGTTATTTAACGTGAATATTCTGATTTCCTAGAATCATCGTGACAAGCACAGACTCTCCTTTTCTGTGTGTTGTTAAGAGAGAGAGGGCACCCACAGGAACCAAGGTTGCCCACTTGTTTAGTACAATATTCCACGGAGCATCTTACTGATGAGAGCACATCCATCACCCAGCAATTCTGACATTCGGGAGTAAGATTTTTAAAAATAGTAGTACAATTTTTAAGGATCTAATATTTTAAAATTCACAAACCTAGTAAACAAGGGAAAAATAACCCCACAAGCCTAGAAGACTTAACTTTCTTTATGTCACGGAGGAGGCGGACAAAACGGACGTCAGGAAAGCCGGTCCCTGCGGACAGCAGCGACCAACGGGGCAGTGAGGCCGTCCTGCGGCCACCCAACCCCCTCTGCCCTCTGCCCTCTGCTCTGGGGCTCAGTTTCCTCTGTGGCTTCCCCTGTCCAAGTGACCCGTGTGCAATGAATATGGCAGTAATAAGCTACTTCAAAGTGCTGTTCTGAGAACTATAAACAAGCAGGAAGTATCTGCAAAACGCCCAGCACTGCTGCGCAGTCCACGCGAGAAACAACACAGGAAGGGTCTTGCAGGAAAGCACGAAATGGGTCGTTTGTAGTATTCACCGTAATACGCTGACCCACTCTCTTTCTCCAGCCGTCTGGGGAAATTCTCCTGTCTGCTCTAAGCTCCGCTTCCTCTCCCCCCCCCCCCCCCGCCTTCTTCTTTACACAGTTTCTTTTTTCTTTTTCTTATTAAAAAAATACTTATTTATATGTCAAGGTAGAGTGAGCAATCACATCCCTGCCATGTACCACTGCCCAGCTACAGAGCCATCAGCTCAGGGCCCCCTCATTTCATATAGTCCCCATTCGTTCCTCACACCCGACCCCACAGGATCCTTCTGAATCAAATCCCAGAAAGGGATCGTTTCATTTTTCATGGTTTTTAAAACACCAGGTCGTATTTCTTTGCCATCTTATTTTCTTGATTCAACATTCTCAATGTAAATTATCTGTAACAATAAAATCAAGGCAATGCTGGAGGTGTACTTTGGGCCAGAGAAAAGTCTGGAAACAAATGATTTAAACAGAAAAGGGCCAAGGAGTTGAGGAGTTGAGGCAGGTGTAGTTAAAGGAGCCTGCAGGACTCCGTGTTGCCCTGGTGCGAACTTGTTAAGGAGCACTGCTCCATCCTGGTTCAGCAGGGGCCTTGTCCTGGGGCCAGGGCTCCTGGGGAAGAGGCATTTCTCACCCCTCCCTGAACAGGTCTGACCCCTCCTCTCCCCCACACATTCCTCTCACGATTAGACACAAATCACCTTCAGCATCCCTGCAAAGCCTTCCTCAATTCCTCCAAGTCAAAATGCGCCTTCTCTCCGCTTTCCCTTCCATAGTACTTAATTATCCTAGCACACAGTAAGTGAGTAATAAATAAGTGAATAAATGCTTGTGCACTGAATGAGTGGGACATAGGACTTATTTCATTCTGCCTTATATCTTAGTTATTGGTGTTCACAGCTGTCTTTCCCAGTAAATTTTGAATTCCTTGAGGAAATAATTGTGTTAAATCAGCTCTGTGTCCCCTGCTTCCTAATGCATTTGTGCACAGTCGGTGCTCAACAAATGCCTCACGGTGCTGCACCAGGGTGGGCAAGAGCCAACCCTGCCAAGCGATTAGAGGGTTCGGCTTCTGGAGAATGACTTCATGTAAATTGCGGGAAGACGAGCAAAAATACAATGTGTAGATTTCCACTGGTTTCTTGTCTTAGGGGAGCAAATTTGGGCTTGTCATTATCAAAGTAAAAGAATTCGAGAATGGCTTCCTCTGTCCAACGACCCAACGCCACCTACCTCCAACACTGTAATTCTGTTTTTCTCTCCTGCCCAACTCCTAAGGTGAAGGTGCATTTCAGTTACCGCCCATAGGATGGAACTGCAGGCCTGAATCCGAGACAAGGCTCTGTATGCCGTGTCTGGTTATTAATCAGCGACAGGAAACTTCAGGACGGGGCCATCAACATGCTCATAAACCTTTTATTTTTAAGTGTTTTCGCTTAGGCCTGATTCTGGTGTGACTCTCCTTATAAGCTGGATGTAGGACATTTGTTTCTTAACGTCTCTGAGGCTCATTAATTACTTTGTCCCAGGGGCTCATTAACTAGCCCATTAGGGATTTCGCCTCATCCAGGCAGAAGCCTCCGCTAACCTTCACAGAGCCTTCGAGGGCTCCGAACTGGGAATGGTGTGAGGCTAGCTGTGAGTTCTAAGGAGAGAGTGGGGCTTTGTTAGGCCTCCCCAGAGGCTGATGCGGTGGCAAAGGGGAGCGCCCACTTACCTGCTATCCTCCCGATGGGCATGGCGTGCTCCTCGGGCGGGGAGACGGAGACCATGATGTGGTTCATGTACGTCAGGTCTTCCCGATGCGACAGGTTGATGGGTTTCCCTTCCCGATGCAGCCCGTCCTCGGACAGCCTGGATTGTTTGAAATCCACGGAGTGCCGGGGGTTCAAGATCAAAGGGTGCATGATGGGGCTGGGCATCAGCTGGATCACGCGTGTGCTCTCTTGCCGGGGGCTGGACGGCTTCTGGTGGGACTCGGAGGATGGTGGGCAGTGATTATTCTCTATGGGAGACACTGACAGGGGGTAGGACTCCTGGTGGTTGTTCTCCTGGTGGAGCCTCGGTCCCTGGGCCCTCTCGGCCGGGGAGAGGCGGCGGATCATGTTGTCCAGGGGGGACCGGAGGGGCCGTGGCTCGGGGTCGGGAGACGGCCGGTGATTTGTCGTGATGGGTGATCTAGAGCGGTGCAACAGTTCAATGGTGGGAGGGTTGTGGTGCACAGTCTCCACTGACGGCCGTGGGGTCCTCTGGACGCAGCTATCTGTGGAGCAGAGGGAGAGACAATCACAGCCCCCAGTGAATGCCAGGCCAGGGGCCTCGCTGCGGCTCTGCAGCAGTCACCAGTGGAGCGTGTGGCGGGGTAGCAACTTCCTTCCCAGGATGCAGTGTCATTTTCACCGCTTGAAAACTAATTAAAGTGCGCATACTTAAAATTCTTTTCCTGCCACTAGACAAGCTAAGAATGTCTACAAACATTCCATCAATCACCTACTAGCAGCTTGCAAACACAAGGAAGCCAAACGTTCATTCTTTATCTTTGACTCTTCAATGTGGCTTTCAGGGTCCCTGAGTGTTTCTCTCCAGATGCTCTCACTGACCTACCTTTTCATAAGCAACTTTTCATATTCTCTACCTCCAGGAGTTGTTGGCATTTAGCGATAATAATAGTAATAAAGCAGTTCCCATATCCTAAGTACTGGATTGCACTGTTTTAAATTTATAACACTCCTAACTAGGAGAGAATGACTACATTAATTCTATTTCACAGGTGAGAAAATGGAAGCATAAAAGAGTTAAGCAACTTATCCAAGGTCACACGGCCAGTTTGGGGATTAGAACCTGACTCCAATCAGATTCTAGAACCTATATACCTATTACAATATTACAATGTACACAAAGTGTACAGTGTGTACACTTTGCTATGTACATACTGCGGGGAAAGTCCCATAAAAACCTGCTGTAAGCACGAATACTGGGCCTAATGTACAGAATGCTAATCTAATTTTACTTGAAAGAACAGCTAGGATCACCTTGTGTCTGAGTGCACAGACCCTGTCCGCACATGGTTAGAGACAGGCACAGGTAAGTAAGAAGGAGGGATGGACACCCCTAACATACCTCCACCCCATTCCACTCGAACTTTCAAGCTGGTGACCTTTGAGCAAGGACAACGTCAGACGTGTCCACAGCTCAGTCACAGAATAGTTCTGTAGGCTGGGCTGAGGGAAGAGCCAGCGCACATGTGACTTTAGCAGTCCCTGCTAAGGACAGGAAGGAGACAAATCTGCCTCTGGAAGTGGGGCTTCCCACAGGGCCCCACCCTCATCTTAATGAGGTTTTAATGGCCGTATCTGTTCCCAGAGCTGCCCTGCCGAAAGGATGGGCATGTCTGCGGGTCCCTGTTCTGCTGAAAGACTTGTCCGTGGTTCTAAGTAAAGCAGGCCAAAGGTGTCTGTCT
Organism: Anoura caudifer; assembly: GCA_004027475.1. NCBI lineage: Eukaryota > Metazoa > Chordata > Mammalia > Chiroptera > Phyllostomidae > Anoura > Anoura caudifer. Next base: position 455,221 of record PVKU01000262.1, on the reverse strand, counting down.
CCTTTGTCCATGATGACAATATCCATATGAAGAACATATAAAGGGAGCCTGGGAATCTGATAGGGTTGGTACACAGAGACAGAGGAGGTGGTTTCTTGGACAGTTTTACACAGAGTTGACAGGAAAATGGGGACTCCTGTCAGAAAGGGAACAACAACAACAACAAAAAAAACGTTCATGATCATTAAGAGATCATCTGCTCGAAGGCAAAGGGTTAATTTTGTGACTACTGTGTAACCTGCTGCCATGAATTTAAAAGTGCTTAATCATTGGCATAGCTACTGGAAGGAGACTGGTTTAAAAAGGTTCAGTATACCTCAAAACAATAGAGAACCACGCAGCTAGAAAACGGAATGAGGAGTATCTCAATATTCTGCCAAGGACTGGACTGCAGGCTATGGTTAGATAAGCAAAAGAAGATGAAGTATTTATGGTATGCTACCATTTTTCTAATAAAGAAGGGGCTTCCAGTTTCAGTAATGATAGAGTGGCTTGTGTTGGACTAACCTTCCCACAGGCAGAAATAATAGAATCTGGATAAAATACATTTGTAAAAGTTATTTGAAGGTAATGAAGAAAACTGAAGAGGGTGTTACTCTAGAAAGAAAAGAAGTACACAGAGTAAGATCCAAATTTATACAGTTTTTGCCCTGACGATCCTCCTAATTCTACATAATGTGGGGCAACTAGAAAGTGAATAGAAAGTTGCTTGAGGTATCAGGGATTAGAGAATGAAGCTGCCAGAATGGAGAAAAAAAAAAAAAAAGAAAGTGGGAGAGCAGGTCTCATTAAGAAGAGAGCCTGAAAGGGAGCAGCCACTAAATTTGCACATAAAGTTTCCTCAAATCCTTAATAGCACACGTGCGTGGGTAAACGCTAAGAAGCTCAGTGAAAAGCAATAGCTGGATGACAGATACGAGCAGAAATCTCAGGTACGGGCCACTGTATTGGAGACAGAGTTTGGAGCTTAAGTCCTGTTGACAAAACTCTGTAGCCACCTCAGGCTGTTTATTAACCCAGGAGTTTATTCACCTTAGGAATAAGAAAAATGGTTTAGGACAAAGGGATTTACCTGAGGGCTAAAGGCAAAACTGAAATACATCTATCCTAACTAAATGTAAGGCTAAGCATCCACAAAATCAAATTGACTAGCTAGTCATTTAACTGCCTGCTAGAATACAAATCAACACCCTTCAGAGGAATAAGACATAATAGAGTCTCTACAATGTGCTATCTACTTTTATTGGACATGCAGCATCCATTAAAGGTTTTCTAGAAATGCAAAGAAGCAGAAAAACATGATCCATAATCAAGAGGAAAGGCAATCAGCAAAAACATACTGAAATAATCTAGATGTTGAAATTAGCAAACATACACACACTCACACAAAACTTTAAAGCAGCTGTAAGTTCAAACACTTAAAAGAAGTGATGGCTATAATGAGCAATAGCAGATGGAAACTGTCAGAAGAAAAATGGAAACCGTAAAAGATGACGAAGAAGAAGAAGAGGATTCAAGGACTGAAAAACTACAATATCTGAAATGGAAAACTGGACTGGATGGACTTGATAGCAGGCTGGAGATGACAGAAGATAGGGTTAGTAAACCTGAAGACAGATTAATAAAAATTAAAACCAAACAGATCCTCAGTGACCTTTGAAACAGCATTAAATGGTCTAATAGGTAATTGGTGTCTAAGAAGGATAGAACAAAAAAAAATGGGGTAAAATTTTTTTGAAGAAATAATGGCCAAATGGTCCCTAAATTTGATGACAGTGACAAAGTCAAAATTCTAAGAAGCCTGGCAAATCCCAAGCAAAATAAATACAATGAAAGCTACACCCAGGCACATCTTAGTCAAACTGCTGAAAACCTTGAAAATCTTGAAAGTAACCAAAGGAAAAAAGACACACTATGTACAAGGGAAAAGTTATGCTACTTTTGAATAACTCTCTACATACTAAGAGAGGGAGGTGTGTGTGTGTGTGTGCATGTGTGTGAGAGAGAGAGAGAGAGAGACAGACAGACAGACAGACGGAGAGAAACCATGTGCACCAGAAAGACACAGATGGAGACCTATAGACTGAAAGAGACTTAAGAGACACATCAAGCATTCCTAGCATACAGACCCTTGCTTGGACTCTGATTTAAACTGGACTGGGTGGATGTAATAGCAGTTGGAGATGACAGAAGACAGGGTTAGTAAACTGGTGATATTGAGAAACTATCAGTTTTCAGGTGATATGATAGCTCTGTGATTATGATTTTATAAAGTGTCCTTATCTTTTCAGTCGTATACTGACATATTTAGATGAAATTATATACCTGGGATTTGCTTTACAAAAACCTGAATGGTGAATCAGAGAGTAGGTGAGGCACAGAGGAAACAAGAATGGCCATAATTCAGCATTAAAGCTGGGGACGGGTCCATTTTGGTTCATTATATAATTCTCTTTACTTTCGTATCAATTTGGTATTTTCTACTATATAAAGTTTTTTTAAGTGCTTAATCAATCTTGCAATGATACAGGTTGGGATAACAAGTACTAACTTGCTCATTTGAACCCAAATGCAAATAAATGTTTACAGGGTACTGATTAGACCCACAGAGTTAACTTTAATGGCTGAAATTATTAGTACGATGGAAATGATCTGCAGTCCTTTTGGGATGAGACAATCTTTTAACAGCTAATACGGGTCTCAATTCTGCTATCCATGAAAATGAATTCATCTTTTGTCCATGGTTCACTTTTCATTTGTCGCAGAATATGGCCATCGAAAGCAACTATTTTAAGATACTTGCATTTTGAAGTTTCAGATATTTTCTTCCAAATGTCATTGGCAGAATCGCTCCCTTTCCTTAAAAGCTTATTAAGGTTTAAAAACACTTAAGGATGATGCAGACCATGTATTGAAAAATCCTATTTCCTGAATCCATTTCCCGTCTTACAAATTTCAAAGTGGACATAGGCGTTGGCCAGTGGTCTGGTTACCTGCAGCCTTCCTTTGATGTCCTGAGCTGCAAGGCTCAGTGTGTGGGCGTGCACTCGCGGCAGGCCTTAGGAAGTCTGGGAGGACCATGGGAGGATGAACTTTCGGGCCAAGGGTAAAGAGGAACTGACGTAATGTCCTGGGGAGATTTCACTCTCGGTTCCTGCCCAGATCTTTGGGAACAATGAAGGAGGGAGCCGGTGCTCTGGATAATCAACTCAGATTTTACTTTTGACTCAGGATCCGGACAGGAACAGGACTTGGAGGAGCTTGATTTATTTCTTTGTCTGCAGACACCACTCAAAGAGGAAGTACTTGATGAAGTTGATAACATTAATGGTAGAGAACTGGATCTGAGGGTATTAATTCCAGGCAACTGGTGGTCTGGGTACAACCAATGTCAAGGCTGAAAGGCCTGCAATGAGGTCTTCCAAGCTTTCGTTTCAGTTTGCAAAGCCCGCGCCCACGGACGGATGGAGACGGCTGTGTCATTCCTACCCTGCTGCCTGATGCTTCTGTTATTGTAAGTTGGCAGCAGGGTGTGGAAACTTATGAGACCAGAGCCGGCAGGCAGAGAAGCTCCGGACACAGGAAATGCACCGAGCGGACAGTGGGTGCATTAAATCCCTCAGATGTAGGAGTCTTCTGTCTAAAACAAGAAGATTTTTTTGGTCTGGCCTTGATGTCTGGGTTTGTTCTTGGTGGATTGCCCAGCTAGAAAACTGGGAAATTATCCACATTGCCCTCGGTCTCAAGGTCTTGATATGGGAGGGAAATGCTGAAGGAAGAGGGAGGGAAAGCCACACATAATTAGTGTGGGCGTGGAAGGAAGAGGGAAAGGAAGAAAAAGACCAAGGACTAGTAGGGAACCCATCCTTGCTGAAAGTGTTTTCTGATCCCAAACCTTTCTCTTTGTGCATCTCTTTCAGAGACAAATAGTCCCTTCTCACTACCAATCAGCCCCAAATAAATTAGGTAGTTAAATGCAATGATTACAAAACAAAAACAAAAACAAAAAACCCAAAACCCGTCTGATTTCTTTTCTTACTAGAAAAGCTTCTCTATTTAAAATTCACCAAAATTTGACCCAATTTAATCATTTGCAAATACTAAATACTAGTAAATCCTAAAGAAAACAAAACAAAACAAAAAAACTGCCATTGGTTAAAAGTCATGGATTTTGACTAGAAGATTTCCAGGGTGGGACGAAGGAAAAGATCAAGTTTATAGCCCACACACCAGGATCCCATGTCCACCAGCATGCTTTCCCTAAGGCCAGGGATGATGATACCAGAAGTCAAGTTAGGGAGATGCAAATCAACAGGCCCAGCAGGTAAATCTCATTCACCAGCCTCAGTCCAGCCTATTCCACATTCTTCCAGAAGGGACCCTTTCCCAGAATAATTTTATAAAAGATTAGTGGGAGCGATGAATGACCTAAAGAGCTATATGGAGATCAAAGGGTCTAGGTCTTGAGGTAGAATTCAAAACAGATTTCATATATACACCTAAGTTGTCACTACTTGTGATAGTTTGAATTGTGCTTCCCTCAGCTCCAAAAAAAATTCGTTTGTTGAAGTCCCAACCACCAGTACCCCAGAACATGACCTTACTGGAAAAAGGGTCATTGTAGGTGTAATTAGTTAAGGTAAGGTCACATGAGAGTCAGGGGGGCCCCTAATCCGGGATGACTGGGTCCTTATGAAAAGGGGAATTTGGACCCATAGACATACACACACTGCATGACTGAATGTTTTGCCTCACAGTGATTACAAAATAGATGTTGAATCACAGAACCTTGAGTGACATCAACTATATTCCAAGCAGTGTCTTGGATGCAAAGAGTAAGGAAATGCGGTCCTTGCTCTGAAAAATATCATAATTTAATGGAGAAAACAGACACAATAAAAAAAAAAAAAACACATCAAAAGGTTACAGGACCGAAAAAGACGGCGCATGCAGGGAGCACGCCACGTGAAGAGGAAGTCACGGAAGTCGCGGAGCACCAAAGACCGCAGTGCACCCCCAGAAGCTGATTCTCTCTCACAGTCCTCAGAAGGAACCCGTCCTGCCCATGCCTTGATCTTGGACTCCCAGCCTCCAGAACTGTGAGATAATAAATTTCTGTTGTTTAAGCCAACTATTTGTGCTACTTTGCTATGGCAGCCCTAGAAAACGAATACACCCCTCATCCCCGACTCCCTTTCCAAGAGTTTCAGGCAAGACTCTCCACTGACCCTTTGCCTGCCTGTTTCAGTCTATTCATCGCAACAAGCTGCCAACAAGTGAATTCACTTGTAGGGCCTGAGAATAAAACTGCCCAAGTTTGCAGGGTATGATTTACAGGTGTTTGAGGTCATGCACCATAAAGCCTAAGTAAGCTCTTTAAATTTTATAAGCATTTGGAGAAAGGAACTGAAAGAAGCTACGTAGGTACCTTGCAGGACTCTGAGGTTTAGCTTTATTACTGTGGGCAGAAGGCCTCCAAACAGGTTACCTCCGCCAGTGGCTCAGTACAGAGAGCAGAAGCAGGCCTGCGTGAGTTGTAAGCTGTCTTTGCCTTTTGCAGGCAGGCAGTGTTGAGGAAGGAATCTCCCTCAGTCTCAGTGAAGCAGCATAAAAGAAGCAAATGAAATCAAGGCATCAGATTTCAAATGAGCCTACTAGACCGTGGGCGTAAACCCTGTAAGTCGTTTGCAGGCTTGGGGTCAGGGTGGCACAGAGATAAGGCAGAGGAATGCTGAGAGGGGAAAGAGCAAGAGAGCATCAGCTGAGGGCCTCCTAGTCCGGAAGTGAACCCACGTGGCTCCCAGTGCCCTTATCTCAAAAAAATCAGATGACATTTCCCTCAGGGTAAGAGGAAGTTTCTTGAAGACTTCCCGCCTACCTTGGGACAGGTATTCATGCATATCAGTGATCCTTGCCCCTAAAACTTGTGGCTTAATGGAGCCAGCTAGCTCTTGGGCTAAGAGCAACTTCTACCATTGGAGGAAACCAGAGGAGGCAGGGAAGGTGAGCAGGTCCTCCCTGAAGTAGGCTGACCGCCCGGGCCATTGAAAAGAGGCTCTGTGCACCATCCGGTGGCTCCACACCGACCCATCAGCATCAAATATTGCCATCAGGGACCAAGGTCAGAACGTAAAAGGTCATGCTGACCTCAACCATGAAATCCAGTAAGCAAAGCAGGGGAAAGGAGTTAGGAAACAGTGGAATGAGGCCTGATAGTGGGAAAAGGCATTATTATCTGGTTCCCTGGGGGACAACGAGAAGTCAAGATCTGGGCTTATTCTTCCTTGGGTGGAATCTCGTGACCTGTCAGATCCAAGAGTCACAGAACTGAAAGGGGCACACAAAGGTTAATCTTATAGTTCTTAAATGTGTGAGGGGACATCCCCCAGAAGACTAATAGGTTCCAAAGGGGTCATGGAGGACCCACCCCGTGGCAGGTACTGCGAGGTTACATTACGAAGTACACGCAGCGCTCCTTTTCACATCAGGCTGTGTCCTAAAGCAACTAAGGCTGGAACTTCAAATGTGCTTTACCAGAGAAATAATGCTACTTCTGGTGCCTGGTTAACCAATGATGGGATCCTAGAATAATGGTGTGGGCAGGCAAAAGGCCCTTCCTATGTCTGGATTAGGCAAATGTGGTGTCTACATGAAGTGCATGCAGTTGCCATAATGGGATTAGTTAGGAAAATTGAAATTGAAGGTAAATAAACCAACCAACCATTGCACAACAATGCAAATATATTTAACACTGCTGAACACTTAAACATGGTTAAGGTGATAATTGCTATGAATATTTTATCACAATTACATTTTTGAGTTTAAGAGACAAAACTCAATCAAATAGTGGCAAAAAAAAATCAAATGATAATGAATAGCACTTATTGAGTGCTTGCTACGTGATAGATGTTCTAAGGTAATTTTCCATATTAACTTGATCCTTTCTTATACCAATCATATTCAGTAGGTCTATTTCCCTTATTTTACAGATGGAAACTGAGGCACAAGGAAGTTCAGTAACTTGGCTAAAGTCACCCAGCTGGCACACTGGGGAGCTGGGATTTGAACAGCTGGGCTGGACCCAGAGTGTAGACACACACCATTATACCCTCTGGCTCCATCATGCATCACACAATTAACATGGGTTACGAAGATGTCAGACCCCAGCCAACGGCCTCCTTGACAGACACCAACATGATTCCAGCAAGACTGGAGAATCGGGGGTGTTTTCTAACAACAACCAGTAATAGGATATGGCCTAAGCAGCTAAAAGCTTCATCTCCCCTGCTGCCCACTCAGCAGCTGTCCTGAGGGGCTGGCTCAGTGCCTGACTCAGAGCCCACGCTTCTCACAGGCTGGGGGTGTTTGCTGCACTAAGTCCAGTCATCCTGAGGCATCTGTGATCGGTGCGGGTTAATTCAGTCCAAGTTAGTACAAGCTTTTCATATCATGAATTGAAGGCATACGCCAGTGTCTCATAGGTTACCTCTGACTTATTATTTAGATTCGGTAGTTTCAAGTACTATGAAGCAGGAAAACTTTAAGTAGGTGTGTTGGGACCTGCCACACTGTACCCTAGTCAGGAGAGCTGACTTGGCATCCTATAATTCTACTCATCATCCATTCATTTGTTCCATTTTTAGGGTGTTTGCAAAAAAAATTAATGAACATGTTATTCTAGTTGGCTCATTCACGCACAGGCATTGGAGTCACGTGGACTGGGGTTACAGCATAGCTCTGCTACTCGGTAGCTGTGTGATTTAGGGCATGCCACTTCTCTGCTCTAGCCCCAATTACCTCATCTATAAGGTGGAAATAATATCACCTTCTTTAAAGGCTGTCTGTGAAGATGGTATGACTGAAACATGGAAGAGCTTAGAACAGGACCTGATGTACGGAAAGGGCCCAAGAAATGTCAGCTCTTATTTTGATATTATAAAGCAGATCCATATACCTCATCTTCTTTAATCCTTTCATTAAGTTTGTGCATGATTTCCTTCCTCCCAAACAGTCTTTGGGCATTTGGGTTGGGAGGCTGGGAGGGTGCGGAGAGGTAACGCTTCCCTTCATAAAGCCATCGTATACATAAAGATTCTGTGGGCCACCCGGAATGCAGGCCACTGATCCTGTCCCCCATCAAAGACCTGATTTCTTTCTACTCTCTTACCCTGTGCTGAGAAAAACAGTATTCCGACACTTGAAATTTCTCATCTTCACTTCTGCTCTCCATGTCCACCTGGTGACAAAGAGTTGCTGCAGAGCAGAACTTTTACCTTAAAACTGTGTCTACTGTTGTGGAAACAATCAGAGCATCACATGTGTAAATATTTTCAAATGAAAGTGACTAAAAGTCACTTCCCAGTCTCTTAGATGGGGCACAGGAGAGGGAGGAACTGAAGCTGAAATTATAGGAGGGTCCTCCAAAGAGGGGGTGGGATTAAGAACATTTACGAAATATAGCTTTTCTCTTTTCTCGAGACACTTGTGCACGTCTGGGCCGAAAGTACTAACTGCCATTCCGAGACTAGCCCAGACTGAAAGCACGTTTGAGCATTTAGGGAATCGCTATTCAAGTATTCTACCACCAAAGGACCAGTGGCCATCTAATATATACTTTGGGACAGACCCCTTCTTTTATATGTTCCTGGGAGCTAAAAGTAACTCTGGAACCTAAGGTATTAAAAGAAGTTTATATTACAACTGTGTGTGGTGAAATAGATTTATTTAAAAATGATTTGCTGGTCTGAAATTTCTAAAGATGTTTTGCCTCCTGGCTTTAGTGAAAGAAGTAGTATCATTATTTATTTTGTCTCCTTCCAACAAAACTATCTAATTCATAATGCAGATAAAATGGGTCACAACAATCAAAGAAAAGGAACCTAGGAGAGATGGTCCGCTGTTTCCGAGCAACACCAGGCAGGGCACTGTTAGGATTTTCCAGATTTTAGTTGCCCATGACCCTGAAGGTAGAGAATGTGTCTCCTTCATCTTCATTTTCACCCAGGGAGGCTCAGACCGTGGATAAAAGGGAGGATTTAAGAGCTGTAAGATCTGAGAGCATTTAGTCTAATCCCTTATCTTACAACTGGGGAAGCCGAGGACCGGAGAAATGAGAAATTTAGCCCTTACAATTGTCCTGGAAGAATGGTGGATAGAATGTGGTTTCCTGACTTCTGACACCATTCTTCAAAAAAATTTCATCTAAGCTGACCATGTATCCCAGTTCGTCAGAGATGGTTCTGGTTTATGCCTGTTGCCCTAGCTTGCTTTTCAGGGTCCTGTTTCAATGTCAAAAATGGCTCGGTATGGATGAAAATGTGTAACGTTACCTTAGTTACATAATATTGTGCTCTCTTCCCATAAGTAAATAAGGAAAAAGAGTGGAAATGCTGGTTTTCCTAGACCTAGGTGGTAATCTGATGACTACTTTGCCCAAGGCATGACAAATTCAGAATAGATATGGAGATGATAAGTGTTTACCAAAAAAAAAAAAAAAAAAGGTTGTGAATTAGTAGGATCACCCTCCTCTCCTGTCTGAGCCTGGAAGGGGGCCTCTGAGCTAACACCAGCTTCCTAGCTTAGGGGACTGCCCTGTGGCTACTAGCAAGGAAGCATGGTTTCAATGTAATGTAATGTACTCAGAGGCGAATCTGCAGGGTCTGCTGCTAGATTAAACAAGACACCTTTGTACTGCGAGATACGTTCCCATTGTGAAATTATGACTGTCCGAGTTGGTTAAGTGGGTGGCGGTGATGAGGTGAAGTCACAGGGGGGTTGAATGAAGCTCTGTGTTTGCACTTCACTCTGCACGCCTCGCCGTGCCAGCCTCCTCAGGGGATGAGTGGGGCCCTGTCTGAAATGCCTCTGTTCTCCTTCCAGTCTGTCATACTTCTCTGTGCCAAGTGAAGAGCAATGTACTTTGACATAGCACCGTGTCCCCGATTATGTAAAATAAATCACTGGGCATATAATAGTTGATATGCATAATTTCACTTTACTGACTTTTTTTTTTAGGACCAGCTCTTTCTGTATGTTAACATATGCCCATATTAATGTGTTACCAGCCACAAGTAAATATCACAGTACTGATTCCAGAGAGTTCATGCCGAGCTACGTATTTTTTCTGGTTGGTGGTAAAGAAAGGGAAGAGGTGGGAGGTGGCTGGGGGGTAGGGAACTTGTACTGGTCCATTCACCTCCCTCATCAGTTCCTTTGTCACCAAGGGCACCAATACGTCTGGAAGTCTCGGGCAAGCAGCCTCTTCAGATCACCTCTGTGCCTTGTACAGCTCTTCTCATTCGCTACCATCTGATAAAGACCTACACTTCCTTTCTTGTGTGTCCACTTGCTCATCCGAGAGCATGCTCTGCTTCTGAACAGGCGAAGGAGAGCACATGAATCCTCAGATCTTGTTTCCTGCTGTCAGCTCTAAGGAATGGTCTGAGAACAGAGTACTTTTAAGAGCTGGGTCTGAAGCAGAGCTAACTGGTTCACAGGGTGATGAAGCCCTTGACCTTGGCCTCATTAGCTCCATTCTTTTACCTACTGAGCTCATCACCACCACCATCATAACACTTGAGAGCACAGCTCATTACCGCTTAGGTCGAGGCACATCTGTATTTACTCGGTTTGAGAGTAGCTCTGAGAGTAAGCCAGCTTTCTCTATTGATTAGCTCCTGCAAATGAGAACAACAGCAAACACGCCTGCTTATGAGTCAAATCAGGCCATGGGGAAAGGAGGAAGGATTTCTGATGAGGTGAGACCATCCATCTCCAATCACATTTGGGAGTAAAAAGAGAAATTCCAAATGGATTTCTTTTAAAATAATAAGAGAGAGAGAGAGAGAGAGGGAAGGAGGGAGGGAGGGAGGGAGGGAAACCCATCACACACCCTTTTTATCTGAAGAGGCAGGCAAGGTAGCATGATTCTTGCTTTAATGTCAAGCTTCAGTAAACCTACCTCCTCTCCTCTGGAGTAGCTGCTGGTTATTATGCAAGCAGGAAATGTACATGCAGGAAGAGCAGAAGAATGAAGAAACCCAAATGGGGGTGGGGTCAGCTGCTAAATTTAGCAAGGGTAAAACTAGAAGAAAGGATGAGAGAAATGGGCAGGGAGCCGGCAAGAAACACTCCTCTCATCCCCATCACGAAAGCAAGGGGACTTGCTGTGAAACACTTGGCACAAGGAAGACTGCCGATCGCCTGGAGTCAGGCTCTTTTGTGAAGTGTTAATTAAGTAAACTTCTCATTTAAAAAAAAAAATTTTACCAGCAGCAAAACAAAAATATTAGCCCTGCTCCTAGGCGTGATCTATCAACTTCCGGACATGCCCCAAGGGACCAGGGTTTCAATCCCCTAGTCATCTGGTCCTAAGAAAAAATACAAATTGAAAAGTATTGCTTTGAGTGCCCACATCTGCTGTCTAACCAATCCGGGCTGGAGCACATGGGCATAAGCTCCACAGAGGCACCACTGTTCAATGGAGTGATGTGCAAAGTAAGATTTTTATGCCCTATTTCCATACCCATACACCTGCTTTGGAACTACGTCTAGGGCCACAATTCAAGTATGGTTTTCTGTTCTGTTTTCTTTCAATGACTTTAATGATGGGTGTGACACACAGGAGAAGAGCAGCAACTGGGGCAGCTGATGTAAGCACTTACGCCGAGTGCACTGTCAGAAACCGCCTTCGGTGCAAGGAGGGGAATCCTCTGGGCCCCCTACAGAGTTTTCAGGGTTTGGGTCTTTTTTTCTTCCTTCAGCTTTTATTACCCTCTGCTTATAGATCTTCAGTGATTCCCCATTACTTTCCTCCATCAAAGTCCTCCACGTTCTATTCCAATTTAACCTCCTTGGAGTAAGTAGTTCTGCGGAGTCAAAGTGTTGATTGTTGTTGAAGCACAGTGACGGCTCCCAGGGGTGTATTTAGTTTAGTCTATTTGGGGTATGTTTGAAATTTCTCTTAACAAAAGACTGCTGGGGGTGAGGGAGGAGCAGGCAGGGTTGGGGAGAAGAAAAGCTCTACAGCCCAAGTCATCTGACTGCTTTCTAGTCCAAGGACTTACTCCATCCTATGTCATTCTCTCTGCTTGGGATGTTCTCCACTTCATCCCTGCTTATCCAAATCCAGCTGGGTGATCAAGGAATCCTCCAGGGCCACCTCATTCACGAAGCTGATCCTGCTGCTTGCACCTGATGTACTTCCCCTTCTATCACCTCGTCAGGATGCCTACTATTGTATGTGTGTATCTTTCTCATTGCTTCACCTAGATTGTGAGTTGCACAGAACCAAAAGTGTATCTTATTCACCTCAGCATTTCCCCAGGGTCTTATACAAAGTGAGCGCTCAATAATTTGTTTGTTGACTGAAAAATGAATCACATAAAAAAAAGAACAACTTATCAAATTAGCAATAAACCTCCTCAGATACCTTCTTCATGGTTCTGATGCAGTAGGACTTCCGGCTGTGTGTGGATTGAGTTTCCGGGGTGGAAGAATGGTGAAAAAAGGATCCGAGGTTTCCTCTGCTTCAGAATATGCTGAAGGAGTTCATAGAGTACATCACCTGGAAAGAAGGAAAGAGAAATAAAGAAATGGGAATATTTTACTCAACTATTTACTGAGCTTCCACCCTGCGTGGCCCTGTACTAAGGATACCATGTCACGTGAGTAAGATAGGCATGCTACCTACTCTCACAGAGCTTACAGGGGACACACGGGATGTGCCAGCTGGAACTCTGAAGGTCAGGGCCATGTCATTTTTTTCAATGGAACTTTTCGATCACGAAATATACAAAAAGCTTTATAAAATGCCGAAAACTGGAAAGGAAACAAAAGCCACCTATAATTCTATCACTAAGAGGAAAGAAACCCTGCTCATCCTCCTCCATAGTTACATAATTAGAATCAAGCCTAGTGTAGTTCAGTGTCCCTCTTGGTCCTTTCGCATTACTGAACCGTTCTAGGAGCTGCACAGAGACAGTGCTTCGCAGGGGTGTCATAGATGTTTTTGAAATTTGAGTTGTCCTGATTTATTGTTTTTACTTTTGTGGAAATATCCTTTCCACATCTATCTCTGCTTGCATTGCAGATAAATCAAAGCATTATGAAATCATTAAGTGTAAAGAGTTTTAATGTTCCAACGACAACTTATAGATTCTTCATAGAAATCATTCCAAACCCCCCCCCCCCAAAACAAAACCATGCTTTTCTACCCACCCAATCCCACCGGGGTGCTAACTACTGACAAGACCGCCTAGGGAACTGGCACATCCGGGACGTGGCCCTCCTTCAGAGATACAACACAAGCATCGCTCCGAGGTCCCACAGTTTCCAGAAAATCATCTTTAGGTGTCAGCCCCCTTGCAGAGAATGGTGGGGGCTGTTCTGTTCCGATGTATTTGGTGTTTGAAGTGTCCACTGAGCAGTTTATTAGAGAAAGAAAACCTGTCATGGTCTTGTCCTACCCTTTTGGCTTGTTTGAACTTGAGACCCAAGTTCAAAATGTGGTGGGTGCCTCAAAACCCCTTAGGGGCGGGTGATGAATCTCTGAAATACCACCGTCTTCTGACTGTCCCCGCACGCCCTCCACAGACAGATACACAGTTAACACCTGTAGCAAACAATGGGTTTTTATCTCTAATTTTGGCCATTTTAAACAGATTCTTTAATTAACAACTTAATTTAACAGCATATTTGGGGCTGTAGATATTGCTACATTATTTGTTTTTCCTTTTAAACTGAGCCTGAACCTGAGAAATGCTCCACGTTAAGGTTGGTGCAAACCTGTGCTCCTTTTCCACTGATACCAAATAAAAGTCCCGTAATCTATTCTAAGGGATTCCTGAGGTCTCTTCCGTCTTTGCTTTGGCTTGTTCCTTCCTCTACCTTTGAATTTTGGTTGTTATTAATATAACTTACTGCCACTATTTACTACTGTGACTCAATAAAGCAAAAGACTAAAAAGAGCTGAAGACACCACGTCACTGGGTACGTCCTTTTAATGAAATGGGCAGGAAGGCCCAGAGGTGCTCGGAATCAGACTTTGACAAAGCCCTGCAGAAGGTGGAGCCACGGCGCAGGTGGCTGTTCCGCAGCCAGGAGACCTTGGCGCGAGCTCGTGGAACCGCAGTCCAGCGGTCGTGTAACGTTGTCTCTGAAGAGACGAGGCTCCAGAGCCGGAAACACAGCCCTACTTTAATGACTCATATTTTAATCACTCACCAAAGTCAGTCCCTAATCAACACTTTGTTTATGCTTTAGTGCAACGTCTTCCTAAACTTCTCTTAATTTACGTGGCCTCACACTTGCTGGGTTTATCTCGTGGGTTTCAGCGGGGCTTTATTTCGGCAGGGTGCAGAAGAGAAAAACACTGCAAAATGTGTTCCTGATGACGACTATTATTAAAAAAAAATGGTCAGTAATTAGTGCACCCATTTTGGAAGGGGAGGCCAGGAAATACAAAGTTAGTGTCTGTGAGGGTGTTCAACTTTGCTGGTTCAGAGAGGCACGCTGACGTGGTGGGGAGGCACAGACTGCTGGGCTGCAGCGCCTCAGCTCGTCCACCCAGGTGACCCTGAGTGAGTCCCTGCACTTCTCTGCGAAAAGCAAACAACACCCACCTCAGAAGTTTGCTGTGAGGTGTAAATGAGTGGAATGTCTCAAGGCGCCTAGAGCAGGGTCTGGGGCACTGTCCGCCCTAGTGGCTCCCTGGAGGTCACTCCTGGGGCTGGAGAAGCTCTGAGGTGTGGCGGCTAGAGAACGGGAGGAGAGGGAGCAGGCTGCTTGCTTTGCTGTGTTGCCATTCCTCTACGCGCATACGGGGGTGGGGAGAGAGCCCGACACTAACACGGATCGGGAAGAGTCCACGCTGTGGAGTCAGACTGGTGCTGTAGGCACGCCCTTTAACCCTTCTAGGCCTCACTTGGTTCCCTCCTCTAAACAGTGGCCTGTAAACAGCATCTACCTCACAGAGTACGGTGAGGAGTTTCGGGAGTAACCCACGTAATGAGCTCATCACAGCACCAAACAGTAAGATCTCAGCAAACAATAGCTGTGTCTGTGACCTCTGCTGTCACCATCCCCACCATCATTGTTACTGATGTTACTAACGTGGTTTTGGACAGACCTGTAGGCCCCTATGGAGGTCCCCCACACCGAACAAGGGAGGAGCGTCTGGGTCATGGTCAGTGAATGCTCTGTTTCCCTTCCAGAAAGGGCAAAGGCTAGCTGAGGCCATTCACCCAGTCTTGGCCTCGCCGGACACCGCCCTTGGCCTGGGGGGCTAAGCCCGCAGCAGGGCTGACGAATCTCTGCCCCACACTTTCCCAGGTCTTCTGTGCCAGCTCTCTTCAGCCTCCCATCCCAAAGCTGGCAAAGGGAGCCAGACAGCGAAGGTTTGCCCCTGAGTGGGCAGGGAAAAGCAGGGCGGTGGAAGAGAGGAGCAGCAGATCAAGCTGGACCTGGCCAGTTCTATCCCTGAACCGGAAGCCTATTCTGAAAACTAGTAAGACAGCATTCATAAGCCCCACCCGTGACAACTGGCTAATGGGTGGGAACAAGGGCAAGAAAAAACTTCATTCTGAGGCCATAGCTAGGTCCATCCGTTTGCTGACATGTTTCCTCAGTGACCAGGGCTCAGTGGGGAATGTGTCAGGCTCAGCGCAGACACGCCACTGGTGGGGGGGAACCCAGCTAACTGTGAAACACTCTGCGTGTATATGACTGGCAGTAATAGTAGTGTCTGCCTGACAATAGCTGGGAATCTTAGCCTGAGAGAGTATTCTAGAGGTTTCTTATAACGACTCAAACTTGTGTTCAGTACAGGTCCCCCGCCTCCCCTTCCCCTGCCAAGAAGTGGCTTTGGCGGCGTACTTGCAGTGACGGGCAGCCGGCCACAAGAAAAGCAAACCATTTTTGGACAGCTCTAGTTGGTAGTTCTTCTGCTGAGCTGGAATCTGGCCCCCGGTGCAAACTCATGTACTTCGGTTCCTAGTTTTGGCTACTGGAGCCGCATGAACATGTGTCCCGTCTACAACTGTTTTCCAAATAAACAAAGATGACTTCCCACCCTCCTCCACCTCTCGAGTCCCCTGACTCCTCCAGCACCCGGCCTGTTCCCTTGATACACTCCTAAAACGTTCCTATGGGCAGAAGATCCTATCTGAAAAGTAGTAGTAAAAAAAGATCTCTGGAGTAAAGAAGGTATTTTAAAATGTTATATTTATTTGCTGTTGAAAATAAAGAACATGAGCCAAGGCACTCACATCTAACTTAGCTAATGATCACTGGCTTGAATTCAAAAGGCACTTTTCGGAAAATTCTTGGCCCATTCGATTCTTGATAAATCTTCTCTGTCTTCCCAGAAAAGAAATAACTAGTCCTAACCGTAAAAGGTGCCTCTAGCTTTCGTTAATGCCTCCACAAACCTGCATGCGCGTGCACACACACCATTCATGTGCATACACGCCTGTGTGGAGGTGGGCTTGCCCTGAAGCTAGTGAGTTTCAGGGTCCTTCACTTACACTGTCCCTTGGGAGGAGCCCTAGAATGATCTGCGTCCCCCAAATGATAACCTATGGGCCCCATAAAACCTAGGTACACTATTAAGGGCATGAACACATGTGACACATGCAGAACTCCATGTGTGCATACATGTGAGTGTGCACATGCACACACAGAGAAACCCACATACCAAACCCACACACAGGGTTGCACTGGTGATCCGGACAAGAAAAGCCAGGCATCTGATTTGAGAATTCTAAATTCCATTATTTTATTTGCAACTTGTTTCAAATGGATAATAGTGAGATGGAATAAAACAGTTGCAAGTGACTTATCAATTCTGTTTCTGTCTAAAGACCAAGATCGTACAGATGCTGTTTATGGGGGAAATTTATCTAAGTTTCTTTACTTTGAGAGGAAAGAACTTGGGCTCTGGAGCAAGAAAGTCCCAAGTCTGAATCTTGGTTCCTCTATCTGTCAGCTGCATGCACTCGGGCAAACTATTTTTGAACCTTAGTTCGAGGCTTAGTTCAATAGTCTTTGCCTCAAGTGAAAACAACGCCACAGGCGTGGCAGGGCTGTTAGGACAATTAAATGAGATGATGCGAACAAGCACCGGCCCATGTCTGTCTGCCGCCACATCTGCTCAGTACATGGGACCCCTTACGATTATATTAATTATTAACAGATGTGTCTCAAAAAGTCTAGAAAGTGTTTACTTTGCTTCAATATCTTTGTCCTTAAAGCACATACAAAAGTTTAATGAAGTCGCATTTATATGTAAGGAATTTTTTCCCAGTTGACATCATTTCATACAGACATTTCTAGTTCACGGTGTGTGTGTGTGTGTCTCTCTCTAGTTCACGGTTTTATCTTCAACTTCTTTGTATGGGTTTCTTCCCTTAAACACTTCAGCAGCTTCAAGTTTTTCCTGTCTGAGACGTGTTTGTGCACACACACCCCTTAGTCTTCACCTTCCCCTCCAGGTGTCCCTGTTTCTTTCCCATTGCAGCCAAAAGTCTCTGAAGAACTGCCCTCTGTTATGGTGACTTCCTCTCCTTCCACTCCTCAGGGCCCCTCATTCCAGTCTCTCCTCTGGTCCTTCTCCAAACTGCTCTTGCTCAGGCCACCTACCTGCTGTCAAACCCAATGGGCAGTGGTTGGTACCTGGGGACTTGCCTGCCCTCTCAGCAGCATTGGCCACCAGGAATCACAACCTCTCCTGTCAGAATACTCCATGGTTTCAGAGATTCTGATTTTTCCTGGCTTTCTTCCCAGCTCTCTGCTCTTCCTCCTTCTCCAGGCCTTCCACAGTAAGGCTCCCCAGAACTCACTGGTCTTTCTTTCCGGGCACTCTCATCCACTCCCACGGCTTCCACCGGCTTGTCTATGGCAAATCTAATCCTACCACGCATTTCCTCTTAACTCCAGAACATTCAGTTATCTCCAGATACTTCCTCTGGCATGTCGTACAGGTGCCATACATTGAGTCCCAACAACCCACATGGTATATGAGTTTAGTAAATGCCCAGTTGATCAGGCTGGAAACCAGAGAGTCACCCTAAAACCTCTCTCCCTCTTATCTAACATCTAATTGGGCGTAGACTCGGTCTTCTAAATAGTCCTTGAACTATCCCCTCCTCCCTGCTGGCCCTGTCTTAGCTCAGTCACCACCATCGCTCTCTGATGCCAGCCACACCGACTTTTCATCTCTGCCTTCTCCTGCCAATCTCTGCTCAAGCCCTGAATAGCTTCTACCTGTCTTTAAAATAACACTGACAGTCCTGAACGTGATCTGCAAAGCCCTGTATAATCTCTTGAAGAAATAATAAGTGACTTCATGAATGGTTGTGAAGTTATAGTGTATTCCTTTATATTTACATTCTCTGAGTTCGTTTAGCAAATTTCATATTGGGTGGCTGGGGCACTTCCAATTTTTATGATTATAAATAGAATTGCTAAGGACAATTTTTTTTTACTCCTATTGGATTGTTTTCTTAGGATTTTTTTTTCCTTAAAATGGTATTATCAGTGAAAGGGTATGATTAGTTTTAAAGTTCTTATTATATACTGCTTATTCTCCAGAAGGCTGGGACCAATGCACAGTATCATCGACAAGGCTACCCAGAACCTTTCCTGGGACTTCATAACATTCAACTTCTCAAGTTTAGTTGATTTAAAGTGGAATGTTCAGGTGCTGATTGACTACGTACATACCCTCATATAAGTGGGGACCCAAGAAACCCAGGAATTTCTTTATGAAAAATTGTGTATTTATTCTTACATGTTTAAACTTCAGTCACATTCAGAGTACTGTCCATTAGATGCAACACACCTATCGAGGTGTTTTTTCCACCTCTTGACACAGTTTTTGAATGCATCTATTTTGATGCCTTTTAGTGTCTCTGCTGTTTTTTGTTTCACCTCTTCCACATGGGCATTTAAAATGTTTTCCTTCGAGGAATTTTTTTTTTCTTCAAGAAACAAAAAAAGCTGCTTTCAGGGGTAATTTCAGGTAAATAGGGAAGGTGGGGCAAACATCTCGGGGGACGCTGGGGGGGCAGTGACAGGAGTCAGGGAGCCAGCTGGGCAGAGAGGAGGGGGCGGGGTAATTTCAGGTAAATAGGGAAGGTGGGGCATGGGGGTCATGCTGTTTGTTGACCAAAGCTGCTGAACACTCAGCTCAGAGTGGGCGGGTGCTCTTGTAAATCACCCATCATGAAATGGGCAGACGCACTGAAAGAGCCTTCCCAAAAACTTCACTGAGGCCAAACGCAGCCTCTCACAACAGTACCAGCTGGCGCACTGATACAGATGGGTTTCTGGAACACTCACCTAGTGAGGGCAACCTGTATTACAAGGGGCCCGCCCCCCAGAAGACTACTGGTTTCTTTGGGGCCCACCCCTATAGTTCCCTGCTTTAGTCTAACAACTGAAAATGGAGACCCTTGCCCTCGAAGTGGACACAAAAACTATAGTTTGTTCGGTTGGTTCAAGAATGTAGAGTTCAGGAGGCTACTGTGTTTGGAGCTAAGGTGTGTGAATATTTCAGGTAACTATAATGCATTGAATTCTGTTCTCCCCTCTCTGCATTTGAAGGAGTTTGTTAAGGGATGTTATGTCCGTATTTGGAGAGCAAAATGCTGGGTAAGGTCTGGCCGGAAACAAGGCTGGAAGGAAGCTACAAACATCCATTCACGGTGACAGGGCAGCCAGACACTAATGAGCCCGGCAGCTGCATGGTTAGTGAGACACTGCTGCTGAGTCTTCTTAGGCAGCAAGAGAGATTCAGGGAAAAAAATTGGATGAAGTGTAAGTTTTACAAGGTGTATAAGTTGGAGGAGATCAAAGTATTTACTCACTGCTTATAGAGTGGGAAGTCCTACTGTTTACTGGAAGTTTAACACTGTTTCAGTGGTTGAAGTTGAACTGAAGCATTAAGAGCTGAAGGAAGTTTAAGAGCCATGAGGTGAAAATTCCATTTTATGGATGAGAAAAATAAGGGCCGATGAGGTGGTGTGACCTGTGGAAGAGCCAGCCACACCAAATGAGAAAAAAGAAAGCCCATGTCAGAAGCAGCTGTGGCCAATGCTACCCCTGAGAGAGAAAAAAAGATTTTTTATCTATATCCCGTCTCTACTTACGGAGAACCCGAGGAGGTGCACCATGCCTTCATTACCCTGCTGGGGGACACTTCACGAAAAGGGTCTCCCCAGCTCCCTAGTTCCGTCTTCCAAACCCTCTGACAATACTCTTTTGTGGTAAGTTTTCTTGTAGCCCCTGCTGGCAGGTATCACCTTGAAATTCTATCCATGGCTTTCCGGCTGATACCTTAATTAAATTACCTGTAGTGTAAATTTATCTTTATTCCCAGCTCAAGGTAATGGGGATGATGCTCGTATCTACAATTCCCAGCTCTGGCCTGGCTTTTATCTCACATTTCCATCTTCAGAACAGGACACTCTTCCTGGAAGTCCCAGCATCACTTGGCCAGAACGAACTCCTGCTTCCAGGCCGGCGACTGTCTTAGCCAACCACCTGTGCCTGAGCACTGTCATTTTGGTCTCATGACCCCGTTCTGGACTTCAGTGGTTCGCATGAGGACTGCAGCAGTGGTATCCTAACTAGCCTTCTTGCTCTCAGTGGCTCCATGAATCTACCTCAGGCACTGATGGCAAGTATCTGTTCCAAAGGAAGTGCTCCAGTCTTATCATTTTCCCAATCAAAACCTTCCAGTGGTTTCCCATTACCTGCAAATAACACCTAAACATCTTAACCTGGGCTTTAAGGTCCTCTCACACTGGATAATTTTTCAGCCAGTATTTACTGAGTACCAACTGGATGCTGTGCACTGTGCTAAATGCTGGAGACATGGCAGCTTAATGGGACACAACCCTGGCCCAAACTGAACTCTCCACTACAGGATGTGACATAGCAAACAGTCACACATAACACGTGTGTGTGTGTGCACGTGCATCAGAGGCCATGACAGAATTGGGGAAAGCTCTGGGAATAAAGGGGAGCAATATCTAACCAAGATGGGCGTAGAGAGAGGGAGAGAGAGAAAGAGAGAGAGAGAGAGGAAAGGAAGGTGGGTTGGAATCAGGGAAGTAGGGCTGGAAGTCAGGGAAAGTTTCCCAGAGAAAAATAGCGGAACTTGAAATATGAAGAGGCAATTAGACGAGTGAGGGAGGGATGATGAGTGACGATGAACAGGGTTTCAAGTGGAGGATCTAGCGTGTGTGGCCTTATCTCTGAACTCTTCCTCCGTGCAAACTGGCTTACAACTCCTCCTTAACACACTTCCTTACCTCCCCCTTGCTTACCTTTCAAAGTCCTTCCTAGTACCATACCCTTGAGCTTCATTTGACAATCAAGCAAGAAGTCACCTCTCCCAACCTTCAACTTCCTGAGTTGGTATCACTGACAAGAGCTTCTTAGGGAGTATTCATGGAAGGAATTTCTGCTGCCCCCACCTACATCACCTCATGTCCGGACTGTGAATCAGCCTCAGCTGGCCTTCCTGCCTGCTGCCTTTTCCATTCATCAGGTGGACTTTCTCACTGTCACCCAAGTTTACTAAGTGAATGCTGTTCCAATTACCCAGAATGTTCTCCTTCTCCCGCCCGCCCACTCAGTTCTACCCATCCTTCGTGTTGTGAACCAACTCCGTTCATTTTTTCCGAGACCCATCATCCTACTCTGCCCTCTCCCTTCTCCAGCATCCTTTGCCTTCAAGTTCAGTGCAGTCCTACCTATCTAACTGCTCCTGTGCAGTCTTCCCCATGGCCCACGCCAGCAAAGGCTTGACAAAGTAGCAAGGAACTCCTGACACGCTTTTGCATATCTTTGCTTTCGGCATTGAGCAGAGAAAACCTAGTTTCATAAGTAAAGTTGAGCGGTTACTGGAGAGAAAAATAAACCAGCAACAAAAAAGAGCATCTGAGATAGGATGAGAGGGAAATCTGCAAAGACTAGGAGAGAAAATCCTGCCCAAGGACTAAGTCAGATAAAGTCAAAACACATCACTATGTTTTCCTCCATTTGTCTTACATAAATGATTCATCTGGAACATAAAAGAGTTAAGAATTCTTTTCCTCCAGTTAACTAACTTTGTGTCTTTGAGCATAATATCTTCGAGCTCCCACTGGAATAGAGAAGGGAAGTATTTTTGCATTAAATCGAAAGGAACTATCTGGGTTCCTTTTATGTTAATTTTATTTATATGGTTGTTCTATTGTTTTCTTATTCTGAGACTTAAAATCAAGGATAAAAACCAATGGTCTGAGACCAAATATATCAGGTATGTTTTATGTCCATGATAAAACCTTAAAAGATGATCTGTTTTTCAGAGATGTAAGCCTTCAGGTCTCAATACCATCTACACTTCTCGGGGAAACTTCCCCTTTGTCATTTCCTCTTATAAACGGTCTGCTGAAACTGGGAAAAGCAAGGGAGATTCTGTTCTCTATCCTTATCTCACCCCTTGTGATAGCGACATTTCCTCATGACGGTTGGTTTATTAACTGCTGGCGGGCTGCCAGGAGTAAATAAGGGTTGAATGGAGTTGTAAACTACGCCAAAACCTTCTGCAGGACCTTTGCCCTTGGTCAAGGGAAAAAGGGTCTCTGCCAGACAAGTTAAATCAGTGAGACTCAATAGAAGGAGGGCCTGTTGGTACTTGAATAACAGGCCCCTCGAAAGACCAAAGATCCCCTTTGACATACAGAGTTCCCAAGTAGCTACCTTCTAAATATCCACGAAATTTAAGATGTGAAATTGGAAAGTACATTTGAAGTCTTATCGACATCATTAATGTCCTTTGCAGGTCCCAACACTCTTTACCGAACCAAATCTTCCCCTGTGCTCTTCGGGGCCCTCATTGTGACAAATCTTCCAAGTTCAATGAGCCTAACTAGGAAACTTGCGCTTACAGTGCTCAGGGTTTCACACGCTACAAGGTGCGTTACTTCAAAAAATTCAGTGCTTCCAAAGGATGTTACCTGAGGTCCTTTGAGTTTATTTCTAAACTTGCCTTGGCTGCTAAGGATCTCCACTTTGCCCAGTCCTTACCTCTCGGTCCCCTCCTTCTGTCTGGACGTTCTAGTCTAGCTACCTCAGCAGAGCTCATTCCCTGTCCCTTCCTGTGTTTGTTGTTATCCGAGCGGTTCCCAACCTTCTCTCACTCTCTGTTCACAACCTTCTCTCGCTCTCCGGCATCTCTTTTTAAGTCTTCAGACTCGGGAGCAGGGTAGAGATAAAAGGGCTGGAATGCACTTTCTTCCTTGAGCGGTGGCACAACCAGATCCCTTAAATTCCAGCAACTGTAGGTCTAAATGGGGGTACTTCTCTGAACCTTACAAGCTTCTCTTGATCTGAAAGCTCTTCCTTTTCTCCTCTCAAACTGACATACGTTAGCAGGATCTTTCCTCTACTAAGCTGAGCCCATGGTGACCTACGGTAAAGATTTTTTGGGCAGGCTGAGCAGCGGCGAAGACCAACAGTGAAGAACAGATTTTCTAAGCTGAGCATGTGTCAAGAGCCCAGACTCTCACCTGAATGAGGAGATCGATAGCGAAAGTCCTCTTTGGTCAGCAGCAGCAGAGCTTTGCCATTCATTTCAAATGTGTTGCTGTCAATTGGCCTTAAAGAAAACTCATTTTCAGCCCACTTGAGCCACTGGGCTACGTCATCCCTGCTCCAGTAAATTGGCTGCAAGCCTGTTGGAGAGAGAGCAAGGCAGAAAGAAAGAGAGAAAAAGGTCTTGTCAGTTAGACAGTTGGAATAAAAGGGAAAGAGTGCTGCATGGTTAACAAAATTGAGTCTCCGTATCTCAAGAGCCCTTATAGTCAATGCAACCCAAGGTTAAAACTCAAGCTTTGGCACTTTGTAAGTGCCAAACTGTGATACCAAATGAACTTTACGTGTAGAGGCAAGGTCAGAAAAAAAAATCCCTTTTTATGTCTTTAAGGGACCGTCCGTATAGAGCCCTGCCTTTCCTTGCCCTGCTCAGCACTCCCTTGATCCCGCTTTGCTCTAAAGGCACAGCTCTGCGGTGGCCTGATGCACCCGTGGGGGCTCAGACGCATGTGCACGTACTTCAAAGGGGACCTTAAAATCAGAGCTGATCTGATTGCAGCCCAGCGTCCTTTTGAAGTGAGAATGTTCCAGAGCTGGGCTTGACCTCCTAGAGATGCCAAATAATGAAGTATTCCCTGAAACTTCTTCCAGGAAGAGCCATTCGCTCAGTCTCTGGGAAACTATCAGCCTTGCCTCTGGGAATTGAGAGGGTAAGGTAATGGGAAAAGGTCTTTGGCCTTTTTATTCTGCTTGTTGATGGTAGGACTTCTTGGTGGGGGTGGTACTTGGGTTCTGGGTAGGATCAGCAGTAGGTCAAAGGGAGGGTCGCAGCTCAGGCCAGATCTCTGCCAGGGAGTCTACCTTTTTATTTTATTTTGCTGTTGTGAGAAATCTTTGATATCATTCAAGTGGTTTAGAATAGTGGTTCTCAAAGTGTAATCTGGAAACCCCCTCAGGGCTCCCTGAGGTCTATAAAGCCAAAACTCTTTTCATAATAATATTAAGAGGTTATTTGCCTTTTTTTTACTCTCATTTTTTCATGAGTAGTATACAGTGGAATTTTCTAGAGGCCATAAATCATGTGGTATTGCAGCACAGATGAGAATCCAGCTATGTTCTATGAAGCTAGACACTAAAGAGACTTGCAAAAATGTAAAACAAATTGGAAAATATATTTATAAATATATATGTATGCTAATATATGCTTGGCTTATTATTTTTTCAGTAAGTTAACAAATATTTTTAAAAGTCTCAGTGTTAATGCCAATCTGGTAACTACAGACAGCTGGAACCCATATGAGTAAAGCTCTTCGAGGTCTTCGATAATTTTTAGATTTGAGAGGAGTCCTGAGGCCAACGTCTTTGAGATTGGATGGGTTAGGAATAGCTAGATGCTCCACAGAGCTTCATTCTCTAAAATCGCATTGTATGAATTAACAGTTCAAATACCAGAGGCTAAGAGGAGCCTCAGTCTCTCTATTCAGCTAAACTTGAGTGTGCTACAAAAGTGTCCTTCAGTTTGACCCTGGAAAGAATCACCTTTCATGTTTAATTCAGTCATGACAAAGAACTGTCTGTCTGGTCTACTTGGATGGGCCGCTCACCACCCCTGGGGAATGAACGGCTCAGAACCCCTGGAGAAGGTACAGGGTCTTAAGGTGTGACTTTGCCTCTGTCTTCCAGGTGGCTCCTTTGTAAGGTCTAGTTTGAAGAGTGGTAGCTGGTTTCCTTGAACTCTGTGGAAGTATCTTCAAAACTGGTCCATTGTGTAGGGCATCAATAAAGAAGTGCAAAGAACTACAAGCACTAGAATAATAGAGATAGGTATGTAGAAGGGTTTTTTATTTTGTTTTTAAGCTTTAAAATTTTTTTTTGCACAGAAAAAAGTGACAGTATAAAATACTAATGTGTCATATGGTACTGCTCTATGATCTTTACAATAAAATAACCACTGAAGAAGTCAACCTTTTTTTTTTCTTAAAGACTCTGACTGGCTAAGAAGCAATGCCAATTAAAAAACGGACCTTGGATACAGGGGGCGCCCAACTCTTTCCAACGACCTTGAAAACGCCTATCTGGAATCACAGTGAAGTGGGAGTGGGTGTGAGGATGGCTCAGCAAAATCTCAATTTTGAACTGGTGAAAAACCTTAAAGTTTACTTCCTATTATTGTCAATGGTGTCAGTTATCTTTGAACAAGTACAGCATACTGATTTGTCATTAGGGACTTTTCCCTTCCTCTCCTTCACACAAGGGAACAACTGCCAGGTCCCAAGTCAGGCTTGGCCTAAGAAAGCACCTGGTGGTGAGAGGGCCACACAGTAGAAGATGCTGGGCCAGGAACAGGAAAAAGTAGGTGGGGGTTGCTGATTGGAAGCACAAGGTGCCAAAGCAAATACAGAACTGAATCCCGCTTGGGAGGGGAAATGAGAGTAAAATGCTGAAGTTTCTGCAAAGGACACACGGAAATGGAGGGGGGCGGGTGAGAAGGGGGTGGGGGATGCAAGTAGTAATTTGAGGTTCTTTATATTCTATGGAAGAAAATAGTCATGAGTAATCTTTTCCCTAAATACAAGAAGAGTCACATACTCCAAACAGCCCTGTTGGTTAAGAACGACAGTTTCTCTTTTCACTTCCCATTAGTCTCTCCCACAGCCCAGCCCCTGCCGCAAGCAGAGCCACCAAGTGGAAACCCCCTCACCAGGAACCCGAGCAAGCGCTCTGGGCTTGTGTGCAAAAGGAACCCAGCCAGCGAGTCAGTGCAGAGAATACCTCGGCAATTCTAGCAGTTTTACAAAGGTGACCCCGACAGAGCAGGCTATCTGTTGGAGGCCACTCGATAAATTTATCAGAGTCACTACTTTCCAATTAGCACGAAGAGATGGCAGACACATTCACTGAGCTGAAGAGAGGCTTAATAAATTTGGTGTTTGAAGTCAAGTTTCACTGCTATTGCCTTTTTAGTTCCACAGAATAAAAGGGTGCTGTAGGATGTACTTTGCAATTTTAGCTAAGGAAAAAGATATCTCCTTTACTCAAACCTAGGGGCCTAAGGCCTGGGTGTTACAGTATCTAATGGAATACAGCCTTGGACCCAGGGGCAACTCTGGTCTAATCAGGACCACTTAATCTAGCTTATTAAGCACTTCTATCACTATTCTAAGGACTTGATAAATGTTCATTTAATTGCATGCTCACAGCAACCCTAAGAGACAGTGTTTCAGATTAGGGAACCGAGGCCCAGTGCATTAAAGGGATTTTGCCAAGTGCACAGGGCCATAGTAACAAGAGGAGTTGGATTTGAACCCAGGCAGTCTAGTTTCAGAGTCTGTGCTCACAGCCTTCATACTAAGCTTACCTACGCATTTCCCACCCAGATTCAAATTCAGATGGATTTTCAACACCATTAAGAATTCAGACAAGACTGAGTGAATTGAATTCTCCCCACACAAGACTTTGATCCTTGGAGGCTTTTTCAAGTTATCAGTAAACTGAAAGGAAACAACAACAAAAACCTGTAGATACCTGAAGACATGGATTTATAAGTGGAAAAAGGAAGGAGGTGGAGGTGGTGGAACGCTGCCTTTAACACACCCAGGAATACAGCGCTGGCTTCTTGTATTCCTGGCTTCTTGCTCAGAAGCACTTCACTGCCCATGGGCATTGGTCCTGAGACTTCACATGGCTCACAGAAGCGACATGGGGAAGACGACGGAGGCACAGAATGTAACAGAATTTGTCTTACAGTTATTCCTTGCAACTTCACAACTCAACAAAGTTGAAAAGCATAGCCTTTAATGATCGTTGATAAAAAGAAAGAGCATTATTCTGCATCTAGGTTATGCTACTCCCTGTGCATACCACAAGCCTGTGAGAGCCGTACGAAGATCTGGATTTTTAATGCCAGTCCATTTCAGAGCACAGTTGAGATGAATTTTGTACAGAAGACATGAGCTGCTATGATTAAGAAAACTACTAAGAATCCTACGGTACTTTATTCCCGCAGTGGGTCAAGTCAAGTTCATGGTGCCATACCCATCAGTGACATACTCAGGCCCTTCAACTTCCTTCTAACATTTCTTTGAATTCATGTTCAGAGTTGCAGCCACATTCATCAGCATAGTCTTAGCCTCACTTTAGACCTTCTGAGTTTAAATATAACTGATCATAAAAAGGGTGCTGGGATCCAGGAGCCTGGATTTTACTCCCAGATTTGACATTAATGAACATGTGATTCTGGGCAGGCCACACAGTTTCTCTGGCTCAGTGATTCCATCTGTAAAACACGGGGCTTCAAGTAGGTGATTTGATTCTTTCTGGATTTAATACAGTCAGTATGGTCCCATTTAATTTGAAACTTCAAAACTTTTTTTCTACAGAACTACCTCATCCTCATGACAATGACCCTGAAATTGTATAACTTCTTCAAGGACCTCCTGAATCACAGAAAGCAGATTAAGTTACTTTAAATGTGTTTAGAGCTAAAGTGTATTTTATTATATTCTAATTCTTGGAAAAGGTATAACCCGGCAACGGTGGCAGTAAACATAACACTTTGACATAAGCACCTTTGCATTAGCTCCTGGAATTCTCACCAGTGCCCTGGGAAATCCGTCGTACTCTCATTTCAATTTATCAAATGAGGAAATAGGGCGCTCAGGGTCATTAGGTGACTTTATTGGTTAGAACAATACTCAGTTCAAGCTCTTTTGCTTGAACTATTTAGTATACATTAATCAAAAACATCATTTAACTCCAACTTTCTGTATAAATAGGAATTTCCTACAGATTCTAGAATCATAAAAGGCAGAAGACAACTCGGCAGTGATCTCGTCCAACCCCCACCGCATCTTACTCATCAGGAAACTGAAGTCAGGAGAGAAGACTGAACAACGACGAAGCGGCCCCAGGGCCCCTGACTCTCTGACATCTCATGTCATCTCATAACTTGACTCGACGACACAGAACAATTCCACAACTCTTGACACAGTGAGGAAAGTTATCACTGCCTTGCTTAGTCATCTTGCCTTCAGATTAAATGTTCTTAATCGGCCCAAACTTAAGTTCCGTACTGTAGTTTTTACACCCTCACTGACCTGCTTACCTCCTCTGGAGATAATGTTGGGTTGGCCCAAAAATCCGTTTGTTTTTTTTTTTCCCAGTAAGATGGCTCTAATAGTTCTTAGTTGTCTTTAATGCCATTCAAAACAATTTTGTTAGATTGTATTGTGACAGCTATCATATCAGTGTGCATTTAAAAAAAACTTACCAAAATTGGTGGATTTTGTGTAGCCATTTTAATATTGAAGAAGGAAGAAAACATGCAACATTTTTGGCATATAAGCTTTATTATTTCAAGGAATCTAAAAATGCAACTGAAATGCAAAAAAAGATTTGCACAGTGTTATGGAGAAAGTGCTGTGTGACTGATCAAATGTGTCAAAAGTGGTTTGCAAAGTTTTGTGCTCAAGATTTCTGGCTGGACGATACTTCAATGGTCAGGCAGACCAGTTGAAGTTGATAGCAATTAAATCGAGACATTAACTGAGAACAATCAACATTATACCATGTAGGAGATAGCCTACACACTCAAAATATCCCAATCAATAAAATTATGGTGAAAATGAAAAATGTGTCTTTTATCTCATGGGAAAAACTAAATGGACTTTTCGGCCAACCCAATATTTGGTTCCCATTCCTAAACAGAACACAAGAAGCAGAACTAGGGCCTTTCTTTCTCTGGACAATACACTTCTGTTGATAGTAATAGCTAACAACTATTGAGCACTTACACTGAATCTTCATCACAATGGTTATTATCTTCGTTTACAGATGAGAACACTATAGCACAGAAAGATGGAAATGGTGCTGCTAGGACTGAAAACCCAGGTGGTCTGGCTCCACAGCCCCCACTTAACATCCCACCATATTGCTTCTCATGAAGCCCTATGATAACAGCAAACATTTGCAGGCATTGCAAACACTTGCAAGGCATATTCCAAATGCTTTCTGTACAGCAATTCTGTATGATAAACAATCACTATCCCCATTCACAGGAAGTTAAGTGACTTAGCCAAAGTAACATGACCAGGTAATGGAAGAGTCAACATTTGAACCCACTTGGTCTGGTTCAAAGTCCATATTATTAATCACCCATCTCTCTAAGGTATTGGGTGTTTGGGTAGGACATCAAATTAAATTCATGATTAAAAAAGAGAAAGAAGGAGAAATGTTTCAGTGATGGTGTGAACTTTCACAGTGCGTAAGCAGGCAGGCGCTGAGCACCAGCATGGAAACTGTTTCCCAGCTGTGCGACCTCAGACAAGTTACTTACACTTTCTGTGTCTCACTTGCCACCAGTGGAAAATGGGGACAGCTTTTACCCTGTGAAGTAAGTAGCAGTGAATCACAGATGATGTGCTTATCAAATCTGCAGATGACAGAAAACTAGGACAGAATAAGATTATGCAAATGATGATGATATAAAGCACAGAGCACAGATAGCATCTGTCAGAGGGCATGCATTAGTGAGTATTAGCAATTGTTTTTCTACTATTGTTATTACCATTATCATTTTTACAATTGCCCTACCTCTCACATATATAGCTGGTATATGGAACCCAACTGTAAGACTGTATGTTAATGAATATTGGATTTCATCTTGTTATTTTCCACCATCATTCTAGTCTGCTGCAGTCTCTTTAGATCTGGATCTGTTTCTAGTACATCTGTACTTTGCAGCTTCGTGTCATCTGCAGCATCAATAAGCATCTATCACCCAAACAGGTTACTGACACAGTACTGATTAGGCGAGGGCTAAGATGGAAGTACTCTGGTGACACACCAGCCACTTCCTTTCCAATGGGCACTGATCAAGTTACTGGTTCCTTTTGGAAGTATCAATCCAGCTAAATATTCTGCTATTTGCACTACATTTTCCAAGGGAAGCCATAAAGGCATCACCCGAAATTCAGTGACCTGCTTGCCTGAGGTCCAGAGATACAGTGACTACAAAACTTACAGCAACCCTTACTGAAGAGCAAGAGAAGCAGCAGCAGGCTGGCTACGAAGGGACAACTTCTTTGTAAGTGCTAACGACGTACATGTTGGGGAATCTGTCCTGAATTGCAACTGGAAGTTCGATCACGGTAGCTATTTTCAGTCTGTACGTACACTCTTTTTCCCTTTTCTAAATGTCAGGTAAATAATGGCCCATATTCCTTCCTTTAGTGCCTCTTCCATCATCCACAGCCCTCAGGGAGCACTGTTGGCGGCGTATCTTTCACCCTTGTAAGCTCTCTATTCTGGGCTGTCCTTTGTCTGGGCCAAGGGCCTTGAATTTATTTAGTACAACTTAGATCCGCTTTTGTAATCAATTCACCTCTCCTGGGCTTCAATTCCCTTCTGTCAATGTTTGTACTACCTGTTTCAGTCTGATGATCATCCTCCTTGATGGAAGCGAGGGAAGAGAGAGAGAAGGGGAACAGTTCCGTTCCATCTGCCGTTGTCCACGTCACTGCATTTGACCCTATTTGCACATTGACATGCTTATTCTTACACTGCCCACCCAATGCCTACTGTTTTCTTTTTCTTAAGCATTTTCCATAGTTTCCGGGTCACTGAGGTTTAATATTCTAGATCTAAAAATATCTTTTATATTTTTCTTTTCAATAAGTTGCTCTGTCATCCACTACATACATAATTTTTTAACTTTATTTTTATCGTTGACACTATTACAGATGTCCCCCTTCCCCCTCCCCATTTGCCCACCTCCATCCAACCCACTATATACATCTTTTTAAAATCTGAGTTCCATAGACTGGTATGCAAAATGGTCAAAGACACATCAACACGGTCTTTCTGCCCAACTGCTTGGTGATGGTGGTTTAAGAGCCCTGCAAATGTTAACTTCTGAGACTCCACCTTAAAGAGAGAATTTAGGATGCAGAGAAATCATTCATGCACAAAGATGTTCACTGCTGTTATTTTTATTTTATTTTTTAATCCTCATCTGAGGATATATCTATTGATTTTAGTGACAAGAGGAAGGGAGGTGGGGGGGGGGAGAGAGAGAGAGAGACAGATAGACAGACATCAATGTGAGAGAGAACATTGATTGGTTGCCTCCCATACATGCCCTAACCAGGGATCAAACCCTCAACCTAGGTATGTGCTCTGTCTGGGGATTGAACCCACAACCTTTTTGGTGTACAGGATGTTTCAACCAACTGAGCTACTGGCCAGGGCCATTGCCATGTCATTTTTAATAGTGGAAAACTGGGAACACCAATAAAGGAGTAGTTAAGTAAACTATGGACAACATCTCTGATAGAATATTATGCAGGCAGTAATATTTAAAAAATCTATTTGGAAACTGACCTCATCAGAGAATGTCTCCAGTGCAGCCTTATCAGGCCGTCTGGCTGTCGTCCTCCTTTCCCACTGTAAGTACTGTGTATGGCTGATATGTCAGCATTTCACTTTCAAAAACACCCTGACTCTCCTGACTTGTGTTTTAGTATTTCAGGTCATGAAACCATAGGTACTTTTTCTGTAAATTTTTAAAATTTGCCTTCTTCAAGGCAAGAAAACACATCTGATCATGCCTTTCATTTCCTTTCCCTACTTCTAAGGTGATGGCGTTCATTCTCACCAAAAATTCCCATCATTTCTACTTTGCCAACTAATTCCTCCTTCTTTGTCAGACTTGACTCCAAATTAGCAGCACCAATCATGGCTTCTTCCACCTTCTGGGAAATAAAATTGCTAACTATAGGTACATGTGTTAGAAATGACAATGTGTGTGCATGTAGAAGGGCACTGCTCAGTGATTCTCATGTCATGCTTGGCATACCCAGCAATGTCGGGCTGCTCAGCCAAAGATCCCCAGTAATAATCCATCTGTGGGGAGCCTGTGACTGCCACCACACCCCACCCAACACCATCCACATCAGGCAGGACACTTCAGATCCCTGCAGTTCTTTCCCTTTACCACAGGCTTCCACGGCCACGTCATCCCAGCAACTACTCTGTGACTGAGCTAAAGCTGCACAACCATGTTTGCAGAAGAAACTAAAGCTCAGAAAGGCTGAGGGACTTTCCCAAGGTCACAATGGGCGTAAGTCCAGAAAAGCAGGACCAAGTCTTCCTCCATCAGTCCAGTGAACTTCCTCTGGGTCAAAGGAAATAAAAGACACAAAAGACCCTTGCACTCTAAAATCCACTGTTAAAATGCCAGGGATTTAGGCCCTGGCTGGTGTGGCTCAGTTGGATTGGAGTATCATCTGTACACTAAAAGGCTGTGGGTTCCATCCCCGGTCAGAGCACATACCTATGTTATGGGATTGATTCCTGGTTGGGGAGCCTAAGAGAGGCATCCGATCGATGTTTCTCTCCCCACCCGCCACCCTAAAAGCAGTGAAAATGTGTCCTTGGGTGAGGATTAAGAAAATTTAAACAGCAAGGGATTTGGGAATAATAAACCAGAAACTCAACTCCTCACAGCAGGTCTGGCTTGGCTGTAGATTCGGAACTCTGGGCGGGGCCCCAGAGAACCAGTTCTGACCTCCGCAAAGGGGCCACGGCAGGCAGGGTTTACCTCGGAATAAACAAACCCTCCACAATAAAACAAGGAATCATCAGAGCCCTTCAAGCCTTCTGCTTCCCAGAGCGCTTTCCAGGGGCCCTGCTGACTCCTTTCCTTCGCACTGGCCAAGCTGTGTCCCCCAGGCTGGTCAGGGATGTACTGAGACAAGTTCTGGCAAGTTCTTATTCCACTGGGCCTGCCTCTAACTTTGGATGTGCTGTTTGATCAAAATTGCTTTCGACAAACAAATTTGGTCACTGGGAATGGAAATTCCAAAGCATTTCCTATTTTTGTCCCCAAGGTTGCCCTGTATCTCAGCGCTCAGTTTCCAAGTGGAGGTTGGGAGGTTATACACTCATGTCTTTTGGACAAAACCCCAAGAGCAAGAATACTGTATGTTCATGTTTACATCCAGCATCGTATTCAATTCCCTCGATTAATTTTTTTCTTATAAACTTCATTTGGTAGATTTTTTGGCTTTCACTCACTTGTATCCACAAAGGGATTTTTATCAGCAAAACTGCTAACAGTAAAACTGGCCTGGGGCCTGCCACTCACCCTCACGGACAGGACGTAAGATTCCTTCTCATTTCTGCTTTTGAGCAGCAAGCCCAACATGCTGAGAGGAGTGTAATATTTTAAATAAAAACTTGGATTTTGGACTCAGGTAGTCCTAATTCAAATACCAGTCTTGTTACCTACTAGTTCAGTGGCCAGGGGTAAGATACATCTCTGAACTCAGTTTCCCCAGCAGTAAAATGGGGCCAAGGATAGCACTTGCCTCCTAGAGCAAATCCAGGTATAAGATGAGAATGAAGACCACACCGTGCCTGGCACACAGGACATGCTCAGTGCATTTTGCGGGGTTGGACAGGACAGTGGCTGGATAGCAGATTAATCGTACTTTGTCACATGTTTCCTGGAAACTGAAATACTTTCTGAAGCTCACTTACAAGAATGTTTGCAAGTGTGTGAAGACTCTTGGAGGCTCTATGAGGCTAGCACAGGACTCTAAGGAGGGGACAGGCATTATCAGTGTGCACACAGGGACAGTGGTTCAGCAGGAGTTGCAGAGAAAGGACTGGAGCAAGTGGGAGGCTGGAGAGGGAAGGCTAGAGTGGGAGCCCACTCAGGGCTGGGACGAGAGTGAGGCACGTGAGACCCTCACCTCAGGTACAAAATTTAAGGTTGTGCCAAAAAACTCAGTAATCACAGAAATAATAATAGGCTAATGCGTTATTTAAAAATCAACATAAATGCAAAAAAGCATGATGAACAAACATCAACAATTTAACTAAAGTTACATCAAAGAGAGAGATGACGGAGAAGGTGTAGTGACAACGGGGAGGAGATTAAAGTGGGACTTCTTAAGTTTGGGAGTTAATGGATTCCTTTGGGACTTCAGTGAGAGCTACGGACCCTTCCTTCTAAATTCATAGGCACATGTATACCAATATTTGGCTGCAGTTGCAAAGTTTATGAATTAGCTCACGTTTATCTTTGGACCCTTCGAGAATCACTTTAGAATTTTTTAGCCTCATGTATGCAAATGGATCTGATAATATATGCTATATCCTAGTGATATAATGCCAAAACCAAATTAGATTTGAGAAGAGAAACACATACACATCCCTCCTGGTATTTTGGGGAGAGAAAGAGAAGAGAGGCAGGCAGGGTGCCCTCCTGTAACTCCAAAGGTGGGGAGGGCGTGCAATGAAATGATAGCCAACTCTAAGAGTCATTTCCTTAAGAAATGCATACATCTGACCCTAAATATGGAATGCCCCTTTCTCGGCTATTTTAGAAATCATTGCTAACATATTACACATTTTTATTCATACCAGTGAAGGTTAATCACTGCAAATTACCTTAATTTATGAACAGTAAGGCAACTGGGCTGTGCAAGGAGAGAGACTATCGAAAGACAAATTTCTAAAGCAAGGAGGCAATTAGGGGCAGAATTCTCATATTGCAGGACAGAAACCTACATTTATTTAAAATGTACTGATATTTATGCACACTAAGAAGCCCATTTTTTAAGAAGGAAAAAATGTACTAGGAACACAGATACTAAGAGTTGAAATGTTCTTCAAATAGATTTAGTGAGCAAATTGGAACTACCAGGCAGAAAGCTGGTGCAGGAAGGCTTTTTAATCCTCTGTGGAAATGGATGGGGTATTGAGAACATAAAGATTTTGTTGGATTTACATGACTCACAAAACACAGATGACCTACTACAGGTGTCTGAAGAAGGGAGAATGAACATTCTTTCTTTCTCCTCTTGGTCCTTGAAACCACACAGGATTGCCTCTTGCGCTCACCACAGTTTCCAGAACATTCCTTTGCAAAGTGTAACAAGAACTCATTCTCATTCTGCACAGGGTCTGAGCTGCCCAGTCACTGGCATGGGAGATGCTTTCCTTTGTGTGGTTCAGCGATGCCTGGTCCCTTCCCTCCCGGGTTCTCTTTATTCCAAGGGAACTCTGAAAAGCGAGGCTGGCCTTTTTTCCAGGATGGAGATAGTCCCCATTATCACTGATTCCTGTGAGATAAACAGGAGGCTAGAGATGGAGGAGCGTGTGTGCACAGTGAGGAGCCAGGGAAAGGGGGACTGAAATAAGTGTTTTAATTTTTACATCATTAATTCTACAGACCTCAAAAAACACAGACAGGGCTGAAAGGCAGATTTGGGGTTCAAGCAACCTAACTTATAAAACAAGGCTCTTCTGGAAAATGTCTTCTTTTAAGGAGAATCCCACCTCTCCACCCCCAGCTTCCTTCTCTTTGTCCCTGACTCTTTGGAGAGCGACTCCCCGTGTTTTCAAAGGCCCCATTGGTTGCCTTTGAGTGGAATCAACTCTTTTGCAGAGGCTGCCCAGGGGCACTGACTCAGCATTCCAAGGGGCAGGCTGACTATGGCGAAGCGAGGCAGGATGAAATCATATTACCAGCGGCGCGGATGCCTCCTGACACGAAAAGAAAAATCAGACTTGGAGAAGAGACTTCTACTTAAAGATGACAGTGTTGCGTCTCCATGTGTGCCACTGACATCTCTGTGTGCGTCCCCTTAGCCCCCTCATTCCCTCCTTACTGAGAACATTCTCAGAGGAATGGTTCTCCTGGATCTACCCTGTGCTACATCGTCGTGTTTTTCTCACCAGGTATTTTCCCTGGTGCCAGGGTGGTCAAGTTGACTAATCCTCTGGCTTCAGGGCTTAAGATGGCCACTGGGAACCAGGAAAATTAAAAAAAAAAAAACAAAACAAAACAACCCCAAACCCCCTTCCAAGGGAGTAGACAGGCAATCAGATGCAGCGACACGCACTGTCCTGAGTTTACTGTTGGCCCCGTGCTGGTCTAAGACTCCAGATGCTGGGAGACAGGTGGCTGGGCCAGCTCATTGGCCAAAGGGGCACCAAGTGACCCTCCCTGGACAGTAGTTTTCTCTTGGGCTCTGTCATCCTCTCTGAAGTTCTATATTTTCACTCCTTTGGATGAAGGCAGGAAGGCCTCCATGGAAGGAACAGCAGGGAAAGGGAACCCACGGAATCAAGAGAATCTTTTCACACTTTTGATGTTAGGCGGTCAGATGATAAGTTAGAAGTTAAATAGAAGGAACGAGTGGGAGGACCCTCAGGTTTTAAGGATGGGGGTGTGGTCTGGAGCAGCAGGGAGGCAGAATGGTGGAGGCACCAAAAAAAAAAAAGAAGACTGGTCATTTTTGCCTAAAGCTGTTAATGGCTATGACCCTTCAAAGGAGCTTTTAGTTCTGCATTAGAAAGGTGAGTGCTGTCATATAGAGACGATTGTTCTGAGTTCTGCAGAAGCCTATGTCTTTCCTTTAAACTTTGGCTTGAGAGTCTGAAAAAAAGATGAACAAAATACGTGACGCATTACTGGTGGCACAAGTAATGTTCATTCACAAAGTGCACAAACGCTTCCCCGAGGCCAGGCGGAGCGTGAAGGGGGCGGGGAGGTCTCCGCATGGTCTGCAGGCTGACCTCCAATCGCCCTGCTGTTTGTGAAAGCGTACTGCCTACTTTTGTTTCTTGGCAAGAACTGCTAATTTTCTGAAAATAACAAATTCTCCCTTTAGTTACTTTATTATAAAATAAAATTCAAATCCCACTAGCTCAGTGACGGACCTCCCATAAATATCTATGTGTCTCTATGTATCTGTACCTGTCTATACCTACACCTATATCTATATCTATCTCCATGCTATAATCTCTGGAACCTTATTTGAAAAGTTTTCTGCAGATGAAATTAGTAAAGGATCTTGAGAAGAGATCATCCTGGATTATTTGGGTGGGCCCTAGGTTTGATGGCAAGTGTTCTCACGAGAGAACACAGAGGAGAGAGAATGAAGAAGAGGTCACGTAAAGACAGAGGCCGAGGCTGGTGTTATGCAGACACAGCTTGCTCCAGCTTTCTTCTTCACGGAGTCCCACGGTCCACATGCTGACATTCCTTTGCCTCTCTTCCACACTGGTCACTTCCTCCTGAATTCTTTAATCTCTTTTTAAATTAAACTTACTGGGGTAACACTGGTCAACAACATAACATAAACTTCAGGTGTACAACTTTATAATACGACATCTGTGTGCTGTACTGTACTGTGTGCTCACCACCCCAAAGCCTAATCTCCTTCTGTCGCTTATATTTGACCTCCTTTATCCTCTTCCTCCTCCCCCAACCTAATCTCCTTTTTATTTTTAAAATGTTCCCGCTTTCACCTTCTGTTTCTCTTAAAAACACCTTTTGTATATATTCATCTTATATTCTTACTAGTATACTCTTCATTTTTCATTTTCAATTCTTTCCTGTCACCTCATTTCTAAATTTTCCTAATTCTGTTTTTTTTCCCTCCAGATTTTATATGATTTTCTAAATGTCTTTTAGGTCACTGGGACATAGGTAGCAGTTCCGAATGGTTCCACGCCCTGTCTTTTTGGTGTGCCCTCTTTGGGAGTCCTGCTCCTTGGTTTCTGTTACCTGATTAATGCTTTGCATGGAATTGACCCCACTGTTTTTCTCTTGCTCGTTTCCATGTGAAATTAGTTTTCCTGAACTTTTAAACCATGGCATGGTTCTAACTTTACAAAGTTCTCCTAGTGTGTTTAGGAAGTGTTCAAACACATGGCTGCTTGCTTGCTGAAATTTCCTGGTTCTGTTTGTTCCCTTTTGGGGACCTCTCACCTAAGTCTCCATTAGTCCTGTCCTGTTCCATTTGATTCCACTCCCGGCAGCTTCTCCAGGTAGAGTGCTCTGAGAAGGAGGACCTGGCTGGCTAGTTCCAGAGCTCATGGTGACTAGAGAGCTCTACACCCCTCGGACCTCGGTGTAGGCCACGTGCACTAGCCCGTCTTGGAGTCAGCAAAAGGACCCCCACGTTCAGCTGCTGCTCTCACAACCATGCCCGTGCTTCCCAGTGAAAAATCTCTTGGCTCTTTGGGGCTTTTCCTTTTCTAAAGTCCATCAAAAGCCCCACTGTATCTTGGGGATATCTTGTCCCCTAGTTTTGTCATTTTCCTTGGGTTTTGGTGCTGCTATTGAGTTCCTCTGCTCTTACCTGGGGGATTGAAAACGACACTGCTGCCCACGCCATCTTCCCAGACTCTGTCCCAGACACTACATATCTTCAAGGACAGCATCCCTCTGGTGTCTCACAAAAAAAGAGCACCAATCTTCTTGCGTCCCTGGGTGAACTGTTGCTGGCTTTCGAGGCAGTAGGCGAAAAAAGTGTAATAACGAACCTAAGGGGCCTCTGACCACACCAAAAGGGGGTGGCAGCCCGAAGTGCTGGGGTCACAGAGACAGCACCCAGGGGGAAGACACCTGATGAAATGGTCACAGGATGTCAAGGGAAGGAACACCTGGCTCCTCTTATTTAAAGGACTTCGGGAACAATTCTAGTGAAGATAACACTTCCACACGGGAGGAATTTCTAGTGGGGTGAAAACAACAGCAACGGCAACAACAGTGATAAAGAAAGAAACCCGACCTTCCACTGTCTTTCCATACCGCCTATCACAAAAACTCAGGAGTGTCAGAAGTCAGAACTACAACATTTTTTAAAATTCGCAAGAATTTGAGTGACAGACTGTGAGCCACACATCTCAATAACCCCAGATCACGGAGAAGAGCTCCCCGAGCGAGTCTTTCTCCTGCTTAGTGACAAACTGCAGCTCAAAGAAATATGAATTTTCTGTGGGAGCCACTGATTTCCCACGTCAGCCTGGGAGGAGGGCGTCAGCTGCTCACCAGACGGCCCCACGGAGCAGTGAGTGCAACGCCAGAGGCTCTGCAGGTGCGGCTGGCCTTACTGTCAGCTCTAACTTGCCTTTCCTGCTTTTAAAAGCCTCCTTTCTCATTAGAGTTTTGTCTGTTTGGAAGACCTGACTTACCCCTGACACGCCAGTCTCATCAGAGGAGGCTGTCACATAATGATAATTTTTAAAAATGGCTTTTTTAATGCAGCCCTTGGAAACTTTGCAAGAAACATATCGATTTGAAATACTCAAGCTGAATTATGGAGCCTTGGCAAAGGGGAATCAATCTTTCCCATTCCCCATGCCTGTTGCCAAGTGTAGCTTCCAGGAAGCAATGATTATCCTTTCTGGAAATGAGGCAAAACTCAAACATTCTATCACCTTCCCTTACCTCACCCCTCCCTCTTCTCTTTGCTTTCAATTCAGTGACAAAGGCACTTTACGTTCATTGCTCATTTGCCTGAATAGGCACCCGAATTACTAATGCCCAAATTAGTAATGCCTGGCTGAGGCAGCTTCCTAAATAATGAGGCCTGATCTTTTTGGCAGACCCGGAGGTCCTCGGGAAGCAAGCTTGCAGCACGTCACTGGGTTAAACAGTCTTCCGGTTTTATAACCAAATTTCCCCTACAGACCTGGATGTGCAGAGTAGAGGGTCTAAGTTCACTGATGCTAGAGATGAACAAGACCAGGAGCCAGACCTGGGGCAGGAAGGTGGGGAGTGTGTGCGGGAAAGGGGGACCTGTGCTGGGGTGCTCTCACACTCATGTCGGGATTAACACAAAAATTTCCTGACATCTGCTGTTTCTTTCATTTCAGACTGGGGAGATCATCTCACCTGGCGATGGTCCAGGGGAATTCCCATCATTACCATCAAAACAATTTGGTCTAACAGTGCGGAGAGCTCATTTCTCCATCCGTGCACCCACTCACCCATCCATCTAACTGATTAGGCATCCATTATGTGCTGGGTCTTATAGTAGGTGCAGGGTACTTCAAGGTGAATGACACACAAATTTTAAAATCTGGGAGGGAGGAAAGGAACATACAGAGGGACTGACAGATCAGTACATTAGTGCAGGACCAGGGAAGACTTTCTGAACTGAAGGATGGGGTGACAGATTTCTTGGCACAGAGAACAGTAGATACAAAGGCCTGGACACATGAAATGGCAAAACCAGTTTGGA
This sequence comes from Anoura caudifer, assembly GCA_004027475.1. Classification (NCBI taxonomy): domain Eukaryota; kingdom Metazoa; phylum Chordata; class Mammalia; order Chiroptera; family Phyllostomidae; genus Anoura; species Anoura caudifer. Next base: position 414,593 of record PVKU01000262.1, on the reverse strand, counting down.
AAACGCTGAGTAGTTCAGTAGGACAAACATGAGATGCATGTGAGCGTGTGTTTAAGCAAGCAAGTGAGCGATAAAAGCAGCTGCCTGTTAGACAGTCTGCCCCAAACTGCCCTCTTGCTTCCCCCAGTCTTTTCCTGTCTCAGGGAATGCCAACTCCCTTTTTCCAGTTGCCAAGGCCACACACATCTTGCAGTTTGTCCAACCCAACGGTAAGTGCTGTTGGCTCTGCCTTCAAACTGTATCCAGAATCCAACCATTTTTGCCCCCTCTGCTGCTACTACTTCTGTCCCACCCACCACTGTCTCTCCCCAGGATTATTCTTGTTGGTCCCTAACTAGTCTCCTGGCTTCCACCCTCGTTCCATAGGACCTATTCTCAACACACTGGCCAGAGGCCTCCATTTGAAACATGCCTCTGCTCGTAATGTACACATTGCTCACTCTGCTGCTGAAAATCCCCACTGGCTTCCCAGCTCACTCAATGCTAATGTCAAAGTGCTAAAGTTGACCTTTTGAGCCCCACATGATCCGACCTTCCATCCTTCCTCTTCCTCATTCTGCCACACTGACCTATTTGCTGTTCCTCAAATACACCTTGCACATTCCTACCGCAGGGTCTGTGTCGCACTATTCTTCTCCCAGAAGGCCTCACTTCCTTCACATCTTCCCTTAACATTCCATATGAAACTACAAATCTCTGTTTTTGACTCCTTTCTTGCTTTGTGTTTTTCCTTAGTATATATCATATCCAATCTCTATATTTTACTATTTCTCTTGTTTATTATTCATTTTCTTCACTAGAATATAAACAGATTTTTTTGTGGTTTTCTAGCTTGCTTTATTTATTTATTTATTTATTTATTTGGTGTTCAGTGGATCAAAGGATAGGTGCATTAAAAAATTTTAAGGCAATTTTACTCCCTGGAAAACTATCTACATGAAGCAACTACTATCATTAAAGTTATTTTATCTTGACATCCAGTCTCTGAATAATATCCTCTCAAAAATCCTTTGTTTTGGCCCCACAGGTAGACTCCAGATTAAATACATTTGATCTTTACTGTAATTAGTTACAAGACTCTAAGATAGCAGTGAAGGAACTATTTTGATTAATGCTATATCTCCAATGCTTCAAGGTGTTTCTGGAACATTGTAGGTACTCAGTGACTAGGAGTGTGGCCTTACAGCCTGGCTTCCTGGGTTTTAATCTTGGCTCCCCAAGTTATTTGCTATGTGACCTTAGGCAAGGGACATAACTTTCTAGGCCTTGGTCCTCAGAGTAAAACTAGGATAGTAAAAGGAGCTACATCGGTGAGCATTCAGCATGTTAAGATGTGTCAACACTTAGAACAGTGCCTGGCTACATGAAGCACTTAATAAATGTCAGCCGTTGTTAGGAAGGGACTTATCTGCTGCACTAAGGACGATTTAGACTTTATCCTAAGGATACTCAGAGTTACTGAAGGATTTTAAACATGAGAGTAACATAATCAGATATTGTTTTTGAAGGACCACTCCAGCTGCAGAGTAGAGGAATAATTAGAACAGGGGAAGACTGGTACGAGGAGATGGATAGAAAAGGAGATGATGGATATTGTTAGCATGAACTAAACCAGGAGGAATGGGAAAAAGATGGGTTTAAGATACTACAAAGACAGAATGGATGGAACTTGGAGATAAACTCAATGTGGAGGAAACAGTCGATCACAAAATCCAGGCTTCAGATCCCCGTAATTTGATGGTGGTGCCCACCCATCCCCACCCACAGGGGACTGCTAAAGAGAAGACATACTCAATTTTGTTTAATACGAAGTGAGTGTGGAGTGGGGAGGTGAAGAGGCCCAGTAGGCAGTAGTATACACGCATCTGGCCCTTAAGAGAAAGATCTAAACTAGATATAAAAGATATTTGGGAGGCATCAGTCAATTGGTGATTGCTGAAGCCGTTGGAGTAGATGAGGTTTAAGGAAAACTTTTAAGGAGCAAGCCAGTTAAAAACAGTGTAGCCTTGAAGGACGGGGCAGCAGGAGACAAACCAGGGGACAGTGGTAGACTGGGGACAGTGGCAAGCCAGGGAGAAGAGAGTCTCAGGAGTAGCTGGACACAGTACATGCAGTCGTCAAGATAAGAGGAACAAGGCACGCCCGCTGGATTGAGCATCTGGTGATTCCAGCCAGAGCAGAAGTGTGATGAGGGTGGAAACCAGGTCACAGAGGACTGAGGCATTACTGGGAAGGAAGCGAGGAGTATGTGTGGATAGCTCTCTCACAGATTTGGCTGTGAAGGAAAAAAACAGATGGGGTGTTAGTGAACAGTGACATAGAATCTGGGCAGGTTTCTTTTAAGATGGAAGGCACTTCTAAATGCAAATGAGGAGAAGTCTGAGTGTAGAGAAGGGAGAGGATAACCAATGGGGGAGGCTGAGGTAGAGGGGCTGAGCTCTCGGAAAGGGCTCTGCAAGCAGTGCAGGGAAGTCCTCCTGCACTGTGACTGAGAGAGCAGGGCTTTGGCAAAAACGCAGGTAAGGTGAGGGTGCAGAGGGGAGGTGTGAGGAGTGAAGGCTGAGGCCTGCAAAGGAGAAGGGGGTGGGGTGGGAAGTTAGGAAGCAACTGCAGGGAACAGAAGAGCGCTGAAGAGCACAGTCCAGCTGAAGAGCACGGTCCAGCTGAGGGCTGTATCGTGAACAAAGCAACAGTGACCATTCTCCTCTGAAAATACAGATTGTAGGCTCAGAGATACCACGCTCCACATTGTAATTGATATAAAACCAAAACCGTAAAACCTATTCAGTGAGAATATACAGTGTGCCTAGAGAAATCAACCATTCTCATTGCTCCTTTGATTGATGACCTTCAAGGCTTCCCAGCAAAGCCATAGAAAATAAAATTACTCCCTTTAAAGAGTGACTGCCATTCATTTAACCCCTCTGCGTGAGCCTGGATTTCCTCATCTGGAAAATGACATCTTAACCTACCCCCACGCCATCTCCTCCTATCCGATACTCCCTAATACCTGCTCTGGACCAGGCGGCCCTCGGAATGCCTCAGCTCACAGACTGGCTTCTGCCTAGGCTACGTCTTCCTCCATCTCTGCTGAAACTCATCCCTCCTTTAAGGCTTGGAACTAAAGTCACTTTTTCTATAAAGCCTTCTTTCTTCCTGCTTTTTTGCTTCCAGAGCACCCTCCAGCTGTATACAGAATTTCTAGAACTTGTGTTAAATTAGACTTATCTGTGCTTTAGCCATTTCTCCCACTAGGTGATGAGCTTCATGTGCAATCCCGTCTGTGTTTGACTCCGTGCCCCGATGGAAGCCACCCTGGTAAGTGTTCATGCTCTTGGGTTGGCATGAGGGTGGGCTGAGGGGGCGCTGTGTGCAGCCATGGAAACAGCAAGAAAACTTTTAACAAGAAATAATGATTTGTGTATTAAAATTGAATACACCCTATAAGTGTTGTCTTTCTGGTTTGAAAAGCATTGTATTGGTTGCTTAGGCGCTGAGCTCATCGGTGGAAACTGGTCCTCGGAGCTATATTAGGCCAGTGTATAAGACATTTCAACCCTAATCAATTGACTGATTTATTGGCTCTTCTTTCTTCCTAAGCTTTCCTTGCTTGGCATCTCAGAGCCAACTTCTTTCCTGACATACTTCATCATTAACTCTTATTTCTTCATCTTCCATAATACAGGATAGCGGATGTACAAGAATACTGAAAGAATATTAACTTCTGACATTTGAAGGAAAAACAGGTTTTATGATACAGGGTGGGGCATAAATTAGGTTACAGTTGTGAGTATTCGAAAGTTTATTCCCATATCATTATTAATTAATTATTGCATTGCTTTCCATACAAATAACTGTAAACCTACTTTGCCCTACCCTGCACACATGCTGTTTTGGAGATACTGTTTGATCCTCACAAAAGCTCTGGCAAATGGAGATTGCTGTTCTCACTTCCCAGATGAGAAAATATGCACCCAGACAGAGGGGTGAAATGACTGATAAAGATCCTGAGTCCATAGTGGTGGAACCAGCACTCACAGCCTAGCCTGACTGACTTCCAAGGTCAGGTCCCTTGGCTCCTCAGGGTCACAGCTCATCACCAGATGGTTCTAAAGGCTGGGGAGGGCAGCCCCCACCCCCCCCCCGACCTCAGGAGAGTAATGGCGCATGCTACTGCTGGCTTCCAACTTCGAACATCTGAATTCTAAGTGGGCTGCAAGGCCCACGGAAGGATGGAAAGAAGCTGGCGTCTGGTCAAAGATTCCATTTGCTACATTGAAATATCAAAGGAAAAGCAGGAGACAGTTTAATCTGAGTGACTTAGTGCTATCAAATTGTCAAAAGTAGTGCAGACCAGCTCCCGGCTGCAGCTGCCTGTGCCCCACCACCTTTGTCTTAGGGGAAGATGGCTGACCGGGGGCTCGTGCAGGGAGACGCCAACACGAACCTGGGGATCTCTCCTCCGCCCAGTAAGAACTAAAAGGGTCCGGTAGCTGAGCACCGAGTTGGAGGCAGTGATCTTTTTCCAACTTAAGCCGACTGTGTTACTGCTTTGCTTAAGCACTTCCAGAAGCCACCCAGGGCCTCCTAAGTTCCTGCTTAACTCGTCTTGTCGCCCTCTGGCTGACCTGGCTCCAGCCACACGGACATGCTTGCAATTCCCAGAGGCACTGTGTTCTCTGCCCTTTGCACTGGTCACCCCCTGTGCCTGGGATGGGCTGCTTCTGTTTTCTGCCCAGTGAACCACTCACGCTTCAAAATATGCTACGATTCCTCAAGCATCACCGCAGAAGTCTGCGAAGTCTTTTTTGATCTACGACTCTAGGAATGACGGGGCATGTTATCCTCAGAGGTGGTAAATAGGAAAGAAAAAAAGAAGAAAAGGCAGAAAGTGTGATGGAACCACCCTTTGCATCAGTTTTGTGCTTCAGACTACAATGATTGCAGGTTTCAGGTGTTTCTACTATACCTAGCATGCTATTCTCTGCTCCCAGTCAAATGAATTTCTTTGCTGTGTCCTGTCCCCAGATATCCCCAAACCTAAGTCATCACACCTTATCAAGCCCTTCAGCTGGATGTCCTTCTCCTCTGAACCAAATCATGGGAAATGGAGATGGGACCCTGTATGTAGCAACACAGGGCTTCCAAACACTTAATCTCACTTTGCCTTCACAACAGCCAGGTGGGTCAATGGCACAGACCCACTGTTCTTATTCCCACCTGAGCAACCAGAAGGGAAGGAGGCTAACTGGCTTGTTTCAAGTTGCTCAACTAGTTAGAGGCAGGGCCAGGGTTAGAACTAAGGCTCTCCGTCCAGGATTCATTTAATATGCTGAACTCTGAAAGTAGAGTTAAGCCTTGTGGGTCAGTGTCCTGTAAGGTCCTTTCCATAGTCATTCACCTCTTTACAACAGGGCCTTGTCGGGGGTGGGGGAGGTGGTCAGTCACCTTAAAGGGTGACCCTATTCCATCAGGGACTCTTCGATAAGGAATGAGAAGCCTTGTACTTTAGTTCTGGCTTTGTCACTGCCTTGTCTGGAGAGGACTTAGCTAAGATACTCACTGTCTTTGAGTCTTTTTTCATCTGTAAGGTGGGAGTAACTACTTCAATCATACTTATCTTGCAGGGCTGTTGTGAAATCAAATGAGGCAATGGGCAGGCAGGGTCTTCAATATTCTCACATAGCAGTAACTGATAAGTAGATGTCCTGTTCGCAGAAGCTTTGACTTCTCCAGCTAGGTGTGTGATTAACCATAGAAGAGCAGGGTACACCCTTTTCTGTGGTTTTAGGTCCTGTTTCCTTCTCCTTTAGCTCTTTTTCGGCTCTAGCTCTTGGCTTTCTGAGCTTAACCTGCAGCAGTAGCACTGAGGTCCCTGCCTCTGGACCCTGGCTACCCTGGAAGGCAGCTCACACTGCACTTCCCAGGGAAGAGCTGGATGCAAGGCCGAGGCAGTGGGGGCGGGGGCATTCTGCTTGCATCTCTTCCCTTGGGTGCATTTGGTCTTAACCCCTTTCCAGGATGCTTGTAGAATTCTAATTTCTTGGTTAAAGTCTCCTCATTGTGTATTGTATTTGGTTTTCTATATAAGGTTTCCTTCAAGGAAAATGATACAAAGCACATCTCACAAAGCCGGAGAGAGAGCTGCAGAGCTTAAAAAGGAGGGCCATCGATCTGAGCTACATCATGTGAATGCTAAACCACTGCGTGTCTCTGAATGATGGTGTCAAACGCTGGTGTGTCGAGTTGGGCTAAGATCTGAGAGCTTAACAGTGGGAATGTTTGCAGGGATCTGTCCCACACTTTGGTGATCCTATTTAGGGTATTTCCTATCTGCCACATCAGCTCCAAAAAAGGAACTTTTCCTGTCAGGTTTGAAGCTTAATCATCTGCTGTTTGGACTTAAATATTGAAATTATTTTTACAAGGTTTGGTTGACAGTGTCAAGAAAAGAAAAAAATATTTTAAATTGGTACTACCCTGGAAAATCATGGTGGACATACACTTGGACTTCTGTTAAAAAAAAAAAAAAAAAAGATTTGAATACAATAAAGTAGACACAACATTTAAAAACTCTATTGAATACAATTTAATCTTTCTTTGATTCCTGAGTGGGTAATTCAGGACCCTAGAGAAGTCCAAGGTCACCATTATAAACAGAAGCCGTCATTGTACTGGTGAAATATAGAATGTGCCAGTTAATAATAGCTTTACAAATTCACAGAAAATCAGATAATAGGGGTTTTACTGTAACTGGGATCATGATGGTTAAAAGAATCAATGCATTTTCCAAGAGCCTAACTCATTTCTAGGAAATAATTCATGCTCTCTGAGAATAGGGCAGGATTTACAAGGAAGTGCTTTGTACTCTCTGGAAGAAAAACGCTATACAATTGTAAGTTGTTCTTCGTTAAGTTTTTATTTTGCAGGTGTATTTCTCTGCATCACTGTTGTTAATCCTGTGTCTGAGGCCCTAACCACTGACCGTACAGGCTCTCCTTAAATGGAGTGAAAGGTTTCTCCAGCTTTTCCTAAAAACTGCAACTCTGGACGGGCCTATCATAAGATGAAATCTTTTCAAGGTCATATTCAGAGGGACCCTTTGATTAAAGGAATGTGGGCTAGAATTACAGTTCTCAGCTCTGACTTGAAGAAAGAAAGAAAGAAAGAAAGAAAGAAAGAAAGAAAGAAAGAAAGAAAGAAAGAAAGAAAGAAAGAAAGAAAGAAAGAGGCAACGAAGGACAGAGGGACCAGGAGCAATAGAGAGAGGGAGCAGCACACCACACATCCCTCAGCCACCAAGGACAGAGTTTCTGCGCTATTTCATTAGAATGGGAAACCTCTTCTGTCGACTATGAGTCCACTGTGAACTGAAAAGAAGTTAGTTCACTTCCTTAGCATCTGGGGTCCCCTAATTCTGAGTCATGGCCACATTAACTCTGCTACTGAAAAAGCAAGAGCTTGGCAGCATAGCCAGCCCTCGGTTTCCAGTGCCTGGCACTGCCGGGCAGGAGGCAGGTCTCCACTAAATGCAGGACAGCAGGATGGTGTGCCCTTGGGGTTAGACTGCCCTGCCAAGGGGAGGGGAGGTCATTTTCAACGCTTACTTTCTCTTTACAGTTCAATTCCCCCCAATCGGGAAGGATGCAAAATTCTGACTTCCTTTACTTCTTCTAAAACAATGAACCCAACATCCCCGAGAGGGCAGGTTAGCTGTGGTCATGGGCTCTGACTGAGCAGCCAACTTAGCAAAGGGAAGCAGGTCACACTGGTGAACTCAGAGCCCAGTCCCCACTGGCTGGGGCTTCCTGGGGCCTCCTGAAAGTCGGGAGCCCTGCATCTTGCTGGTGGCAGGAAATCACTAAGCTATGAGGATAAAGACCCATCACGGTCCCTGTGCAACTTTAGGGCACATTTCTGTTTCCCCTTGTGGTGGGGAAGCAGATTCCAAACTGCATTCAAACACAATGCAGTCCCCAGCATGGAAGAAATGAAACCCTTTAAATCTTCCGTCCTCATGTTGTATCCTCCCCTGCTGCTTTTAGACTCACAGAAGCCTTTTGTTAGTCCTAGGAATGTGTACTTAACACAGAACGCGGGGTTTTGTGGTTGCTGTGAAAGAATACTGAGCGGGGGAGAAGAGACTGGCCTCCCGTGAGATCCTCTCCTGAAGTCTACTTGATGGCAGCCTGTTTCAGGAAAACGGGAAATTCACCCGAACACCATGTGCCCTCAATGTTCTTCCAAAAGAGCCAAAGTGGAAGGCAGGAATTAACCCTTGACAAGCATTAAGTGCATTGCTTTGCTGCACTGGCTGCTGTGACTAACATGGGGGGGGGGGTGCGGGTAACTGAGAATGAGTCCCGTGTCATTCCCTAAGGAGACCCATGCAGAAAATGGATCTAGTGTAGCGGCCTACAGTCAAAATGCCACAAGGTGGAAGGGCGCTAGGAGCTGGTCCTCACTAGCCTTCTGCTAGTAATGCAAGATTTGTGCAAGATTCACACGGAGAGTGTGAACACAGTCCATTTCTCCAAAAAGGGGAAACAGTCACAATGGTAAGTAAGAAAATAATGAAAAGTATACTGACCAAGTGGAGAACGTTTCCTTATAAACAAATACTTCATTGAAAGTAAAATATTTTACAGTGTTAAATATTTTATGGCGTACATTAAATGTAAGACTAAGCCAAGGCTTAAACATAGTTAACATCAGGGCATTTTTATTGCCACATGCACATGATTTCAAGGTGGCGCTTCCAGACAGGGTTTTGTATGCAAAATTCCCTCTCAGCTTTCCAGTTCTTTGTCTTTTCCCTTTGATGACAGCATCATGAAATAATAAGTGAGATCTGTCTTTGGAGTAGGCAGCTCTGGTTTAAATCCCAGCCCTGTCCCTTACTAGCGTTATGACCTGTTAAGATAGGACACTTAGTCTCCTGTCTTCAGTGACGCATTTATAAAAAGTGGATCTCAACTCACAGCTGTGAAAATTAAATGTATGAAAGTACCGGATCCTCAGCAGGCACTCAGAAGCATTACCTCCCTTTTTTCTTTTCCTCCCTACCCACCCTTCCCCTGAAACCTGTACCCTAGTGACGTATGCATCTGTGTCTCCTCCCCATCCCCTTGCACCATGAAAACATGCTTCCAGGAAGGGATCTAAAAATGATGAATGCTCAAGTAAAACATCCACCCAGGACTCTCTCTCTCTGTGTGTGTGTGTGCGCGTGTGTGTGTTTTAAAACCAAAATCCATGCTCAAGCAGTAAACTGCTAAGGGTAGAAACCCAGGCACCAAAGCAAAGGCCAGGACCTGAAGGCAGCAGGTCCTTTCTGGAAACTCTACAAACAGAGAGATAAGCAGACAACTCCAACGGCAGGGTCACCATAGAGTGTTCCAAAAGACACTGCTTCATGGAGGTATGGCCAACTTTTGCTAACCCACCTTTCTTTTCCTACTGATGACAAACGTTACATTTATGGGAACAGAGGATTTCTCATTTTCAGTCCGATTCTAAATAAGCCCCGTATTCTAGATACCAACCACTAGAGCATGAGGCAAAGGCCAAAAGCATGGCCGAGACTGAGATCCTGTGACAAACAGCACCGGGGCAATGGTCAGAGATGGAGAGGAAGAGACACAGAGGGTGGTCGAGTCATTGCGCCACTGCCACGAACGCGGTACGAAGCTTCGTTTCAATGCATGTTATGCATCTAAGCATTTAAAGAACTTTCTGACAACCGGTGGGGTTTAAAAATGGCAGGACTGCCTAGGAAACAGTAGGTCCCACCCACAAAGTATCCAAACAGAAAGCGGCCGGCCAGCACTCAGTGAAGCCACAGGTGGAATGCTGGCATAGGCGGGGGTGGACCAGGTGCTCTGGAGTGCCTGCCCAAGCCCAGGAGTCTTACTATAAATCTGTAAAAGCAGCAGCAAAGAAAAAAGTAAGCAATAATTTCAAATATTCCAGGAGGTTATTACTAAAGATGAACCCAACCCAGCTTTCCAGGTCAATCCTAATCAGAAACAGACAAAAAAAAAAATCTGATATATGGATTTTGTTCATTGTCACACAGGTTTCAGATTGGATCTTGCCACCTGAAACCTCAACACACAACAGGTATTGCTGTTTTAGTGTGCCTGCTCTTCCACTAATTCAGGCTTACACTTTCCCCTGTCGTGACATTTAGAAACTGTGGGTCGGGGCACACAGATGCTTGGCTCTGAGCCGCTCAGCCAAGATAAAGACAGGCGCACACGAATGCCCTCCATACTTAGGCCATGCCCTGCTCTTTTTAGGTCTTCAAAAAAATGCATTTGAATCATTGGTCTTCTGTACTCCTTCTGAAGCAAAGAAGAGTTGGTTTTCGTGGATTTATATTCTAGAATCTTCAACTTGAGATGTGGTGCTATTGAATCACTTTCAGCCCCTCTGTGAATTTTGGCTCTGGAACACCCCTGTCCAGAGAGAATCAGGAGGAAAGGGAGCTGGGGTTCCCTTCCTACGCCGCAGCATCCGCTCACAGAAGGCTGTAAGCAAATGCTCTATTCCCTCCCCAGTTTCTAAGCCATCGCAGAGATTAGGGTTTTACAAGGTGGGTGGGAGCTATGGCTTTATCACAGACTAAGGGACCTCTAAAGATATTGATCCCTCCCAGCCCAAAGGAGGATGTAGAAAGGGACCAAACCGGGGGTAAAGAGCTGGTTCTACTCAATCGACAATGTATTCTGTGACTTCCTGTTTTATTAAATAGTTTATAAAAGCAATTTAAAACAACACACACACAGAGACAAATATATAGTACAATATAATTATAAAAACATATCCTAAGCCAAAACATATAAATGGTTTGAAAATGATCCATTCTCTTGGGTCATCCATCATTCTCCTCATTAAAATAGAAAATCAATTGTTGATTATATGCTTTTTCTATAGCTCCGGCCGAATGAATCTGAAACTTTAGTCCTACTTTACTTGTTCATTTTCATTCCTCCCTCCTTACAGCTTCTTTACTCCTTTCTCCGTCACATCTCTCCCATGTCTTTCCTACATTCATTTTGTGTCTTTCCTTCTCCTTCTACAGTATTTCCCCCACACCCTTTCCTTCCTCCTCGACTGTGACATGTTAATTCATCCCTTTACCTATAGCTCCTCTTTCCCGAACTTCCTACCATGTTTAAATAGGTCATCCAGCTACTGATGAATTCCCCGAAGTCTTATTTCTCAACTCATCCTTCCTCTTCCAACAAGAACTCCCTTACTTTGCCTTGGGACCCTATTCACTTCCATTACTTTCTGTTAGCACATTGCTGTCTCCATAATCCTCTTCCATGTAGCTTTCTTGTATATCTGTCTGTTACTTTTTTCTTCTTATTGTATCCTAAGGGGGAAATAGGTGGTGGATGGGTGGAGGTGGTGTGGCTGGAATTGTGCAGGAAAATATAAAATTCATGTTAAAGCTGAAGTTACTCATATGGGCACAACGGTTTGTGGGGCCCAATTCCATTCCCCTTGCATCTGTCAAGTAGCTGAGATTTTTGAACCGAACTTTGTACACCATCCTTGCTATCAACTGTTTGAGAACAATTAACTGCTGACAAAAAAATTAGTTATACTGAAAGTTCTAGAATGCTTTCTAGGCATTCTTTTTCAAGTGAAGTTTATGCTTCTCTCTCATGATCCCGTCACTGATTTATGAGTGGGCATATGGCTGTCAGTCATTGGGGAAGGAAGCTGCAGGGCATCGAAGAGAAAAACACGTGCTGCTGCCCCTTTAGAAGAATGTGCTGAGGCACAAAAAGTGTAGGTTAAATACTGGTTTCTCAAGTTCAAAAGGTAATTCCTGTCTTTGCAAAAGTTCTTGGGGCAAGTAAAAAGGTGATTTGAAACCCCTTGCAATTATTTTTCAAAAAAAGAAATAAAATGTTAGCCCTATCAAACATGCCTTTGCTCTAGGAACAAAGACACCTCAGGACAGGTGCCTCTGTTTGGTTGGGAAGGTAGTTAGTTTACATAGACAGATTTATGTGAAGCATTCTTTCTTTAAATGGGGTGTGTTCCTGCCTGCTGGTGGGCAAAACCTAAAATGGGTTATTTGGTTAGTCTTTACATATTATTTTACTACGGGGCTATCCTTTTCCTGTTGTCTGCCTTTCAGCAGGCTCAGAAAGGAGAAAAACGTTCATTTCTGAGGTTTCATGGCACAGCTGTCAATGAAGAGTCTTGGGCTCACCTACTCATGCCTGATGAGCCCTGCAAATGTAGAGGTCCCTGCCCAGAGCCACTGTTCCCTGACCGGGAGCCCAACTATGCACATGTTCACTGAAAGCTCAGGATCTTTTCTTCACTCCACGAATTTTCTCTACCACTGCACATTTCTGCAAGTGCTTAATAAAAAGTGATGTTTGAAATACGCTATTAAAACTCACCTACTCTCTAGTGTGCATTTATTTTCTTTGAAATTCTCTAGGATCAAAATGAACTAGATGCCTGCTTCTACTACAATTTGCAACTGCCAAGTAATTTTTACGGAGCTATAAAAAGCAATACAATTACATCAATCGCTTGTGAATCACACTGCCTCTTTATGGATAACTTTACAGTCTAAACTTACCTGGTAATCTGAAATGGGGGGACCTCAGAGTCTGCCTGCATCTTTAAAACCCAGAGTAGATTCTAGAAACCCAAGAACATTGGTCCATGTGACAAGTCTATTTATTGACTTGATTGGTGGTGGGACATTAGGACGTGGCTGTTAGAAGTCACTGTTTTCCTTTAAGAAATGTTCAGCATGTTCAGAAATGTCAGGTCATGGGTTAAGGCTAACTCCTGGGCTCAAAGGGTAAGCTCACGGAGTTGAGCTCATCAGCCTCTTCAGGGCTGGCTGGCAACAGGCAGGCGAACACCGCGTGTGCGTGCTACGAATCTCAGAGCCCAGAAATGGCCCGTTCCTCCCTGCAGTGAAGGTGCGACGCTCTGGCCAATTCTTTAAAATAATAAATATATTACAACTCAAACAAAAAATACATTAAAGTTTAAACATTCCTTGAGGACAAGAGCCTGCTCTTTGATATTTTCTTATCCATTGTCTACAGTGTTTAGCACACTGCCAAGCACATGCTGGGAAATTTTTTTACATGAAAACCTAAAATGACTGCTTCATTATCAACTTGCATTGCCCAGGACACATGTGTGTAGAATTATGTGCATCTTTCTTTGGTGCCTGCTTCCTCTCTAGTTCCCTACACCAGTTGGTAAGCTTCTTAATTTGCATGCAGCATTCGTTCTGCGGTGCAGCTAGAATACTATCAAATTCTTTTCCTTTCACCTCTGCACCACCTTAGTCCAGGGTGTAGATAATTGAAACTTCCCTTTTCTTAGACATTTGGTTCCCAGAACCATGCCTCTAAATTGTTTCTTACTTTCCATCTTTCACTTTACTTGACTTCAAAGATCCCTCAACTGGACGTTTTGATTATACTGTTCTGAGGGGCAACGATAACTTGTCATTTTCCCAAAGGATCAAATTCAGCAAACAAGTGTGACCATTTAAAACCTCCATATAATATATACATGATGTTTTTTAACACTGACAGCTCCATGCAGTAGAGATTACTGTGTTTGGTTTACAAAAGAAGAATCAGATTTGATGAGGCCCAAAGTCACACAGCACAGTCACGGCTGCTCACTGTCCTTAGAATAAAGACCAAAATCCTACACGTGACACTGCCTTTCTCTACCTCACCATCTTCACCCGCTGCCGCGCGGTAATGTGTCACTCTGGTTTTCTGCAGCAAATTCACCAAAGTTCATCTGGCTGGCCTTTCCATTCCTTGAAGGCCAAATCCTCTTCCAGGCTCAGGGCTTTCACATGTCTTATTTCCCTTCCCAGAAATAATCCTACCTCCTCTTCACTCCATTAACTCCTGCTAAGCTTTTAAGTCTCCCCTTAAATGTATGCCACAGACTGACTAGGCCATGTCCCCACACTTTACGCTTTCGGAGCATCACGTAGCACCACATCAACTCACTTACCCCCAAGTGGAACTAAACAGATGGGTCCTATCTGTGTCTATCCCTGCTCCTGTCCGAGCGCCCACTACACCACGGCAGAGAAGTATAAAAGGTACAAACCCAGAAAGAGAGTGAATGGGAGAAAAAACAATGGCAGTTGAGAGAAGTAGACAAAATTATGGAGGATGGAAAGTAGACAAGTATCTGACTTAGCAGAGTGGAACAGCTGACCCCTGCCTGCCTGCCTGCTGGGGAAAGACCAATGAGAAACAAGCTGGTGTACCTGACTGGACCTCAAAAAGCCTCATAAATTAGAGGTACCAAGTATCTCTGAAGGCAGGAGGGGGAGCAGAGGGGGATACCAATAAACGGACCCGTGGCATATCTGTATCCCAGCCTCCCCCGGCCCAGCGACTGCTCTTCCTGGTAGACAACAGAACACCTGCTTGCTTGATCAGGTTGAGTCAGACAGCAACTGGTCCAGGAAGGAGCAAGGATGAAAAGCACACAGGGGAATTCAGCAGAAACCTGCCTTATGAATAATAAAAGCTCAAGCTTGTTCCTGGCCTGGCTCCTTACAAGCAGGAGACCGCAGGATTTCTTTTGGGGCACAGTCATTTGCCCAGGAGACTTTTGGAGCTTTTCATGAAATAGATGCCCAACTGAATCACCACAGTTGGGCCCACTGGGCATGAAGCCCCACCTGTGCACACAGAACTACCAATTGCCGTTTTTAATGGACACCTAAGGTTCACCATCCAATTAAAAAATTACGAATCAGGTGGTAAAAAGTGCTATGAAGAAAAGAATGCAGGGTAAAGGAGATGGGGAGTGAAGGACAGTGCCATTTGGACAGTGCTGTCGGGGAAGCTTCTCTAAGGAGGTGATCCTTGAGAAGATGCCAGGATCAGGGGAGAGTCTGGGCCACGGGGAAATCTACAGGAACAGCTTTACAGGCAGAAGGACAGCAAGTGCAAAGGCCCTGAGGCAGCAGTGTAGTTGCACTGTTCAAGTCTAGCAATAAGAGCGATGTGGTAAAAGAGGAATGAGCACAACAAAAGGTGACCGACGATGAGGTTGGAGAGGTTTACAGCGCTTACAAGGCCTGGCAGCTTACACTGAGAGCTCAGAATGCTTCTACATGTAACTGGGAGCCAGCGGAGGTTCTGTAGCAGTAAATGACATGACCTCACTTACATTTTACACGAGATCACCCTGATTTCTGCGTGGGAAATGACCTATTTATCTGGTGTGGATTAATTCCTCGGCAAGCGTGTATCTCCCCTATGACGCTGTAAGCAACAGGAAGGCGGAGGCCATATCTGTCTGGTCACTGACACACACCTTGTACCTTACAGTATACAGCAGTCACCCAATAAATTAGCTGTTGAAAGAATAAATAGAACAAGACTAGAACTGAAAATTAGTTCTGAGAAATCAAAGCCCGTGGTGCTTCTAATACACTAACTAGATTTCCTAAAAAGATAAGAATATGTACCAGAGTCCTATGAACTTTAGTACAATTTTGGTGAAGACCATGACATAACAGTAATAAAAATATCACTTGGTTCATTCTATAGATATTATGACATCACTGTGACCTTATATTAAAATAAGAATGCATTAAAATGGCAGTTATTCTTACAGACAAATGATGCTACTTAGTATCTACAATGAAGTATCTCTCTACAACGTATTACAGATAATCCTATTCTATTGTAGAATATAAAATCAAACACAAAACCAAAAGTAAATCATATTGCAAAACATTTAAACAAACCCTATGCTTCTTCTGAATGCCCTAAACTAAATCACTGTTTTCATTTCCATATTTAATTAAAGTTTACCCCGAAGGATTTTTAAAAAATCATCTCATCATTGATAATTCACTATTTTGAAGATCAACACTCAATACATAGGAAGTTGAAAAAATTCACAACTTTCATACATCTTTGAAAGAAACTATGTCCAAGAACATGTTCCCTTGTGACTTTTAGGATTCATTCATTCAACAAACACATAGTGACACACATGCCAATAATTTATAAAATCTCATATTTACAAAGATGAACAACAGTCACTGTCCTCCAGGAGTTTAATGAGAAGACCTACCAGCCAGCAACTTTCTTCCTGGGTAATTGTAATTTCTTACATGTTTCCCTAATTTGCAATGTGGACCAAGAATATAACCACAAAACCCCACCTAAAAAATATGTCCAGGTCAATGATTTTTTTCAGATGCTGGTATGATCATTTCCCATAAACAAAGCAAGAAAGCACACCAGCCCTGTGGCAGATGTTTGGGGAGGTGGGAAGTAAAAGCTTCTGTTAAATCCAGTGCATTCTAGGGGGGAAAAGGCCACATTAATCCTTAAACCAGGAAAACAGTATCTACTGAGAAACTTGTAGAGAAATGGACGTGGGTTGGGGCAAATCAAGTAATTAGGAAACATCATTCAAGTAACTGTCTAGCCATATGGAAATAGGAAAAAGAGGGGGTCAATTATTTTTATTATATGACAAGGGCAGGGCAAGCAGTGATGGGTCTATTGGTCACCAGGGAAAATTCAGGCTAATTAGGAGACCAAACTCTTAGGCTGAGAGCTGGGCTGAGGGCTGCTAAGGGAATCTACAAAATTCCCAATACTGGAGATATTCAAAGCTAAGTTCAACCCCAAAGGATGATTTGGCCCGATGACTTTGCAAACGAAACAATCCACTAGAGATCCAGATAGGTCAAACGAATGTAAAGCTGACTGAAGAAGTCTGTGCTATGGCCCAAGACTGGTCGCCCTGTGGTCTATACTCGAGACGATTTACATTTGGTGTTAAGTAACCCACTTCGCGTACCGTCAACTGTGCCTGCCAATGACAAGGGCTAATTAAAAGTCCCAGTCCATAAGTGGCAGCTGAAAGTAAGTGTTTGTAGTACACGTAAGCCCATTATATTGAAGAGTACTAGGAATGCATTTTAAAATGATAAAAAAGAATCAGATTCAGACCCTTGAGACAGTTTCCACAGCCCTCAATGCTTCCAGACAAAAAAACGTTCCGGCAGGAACCATCCTTGTTTAATATCTAGGCTGTCCTTTCAACCATGACGGCCGGTCTTCTACATGAACTTGCTGATCACAGCTGTAGCTTTTAGCTTCTAGAAAATGCCACGCATGTGAGATTCTTGCTTCTGTACACTTGCACTTTCTTGCCCTCCCAGACTTTGAGAAAGCCAGCAAAAACCATTCTACCCTCCTTGGCCGCTGAGGTTTGGAGATGGAAGCGGTTCATGTTATCAGCCCCCTGCAGGGTCCTAACCAACAGGAAGTTTCCCCAGAGTTTCCATCACAGGAAATTTCCTGTGAGGAAGCTCTTAACTGCACAAACAAAGAGTTCCTCAGCCCCCTACAGAAACTGCAGAGGCGGCTGAGGCAGTGTGGGCAGATGGGGGTGGTTGTGAATAAGGGTGGAAATTGGCAGGGGGTTGAGGGGTGAACAGCATGGGAAGAAATGGAGGGGAACAAAGAAGTTATTTCACTTCCCTCAGCCTTGGATTTGTCAGAAAATTGCTTACTAACTGGCACATGTGGGCTTTCACCTCCTGGCCAGCACCCTCACCCCAGGCCAAACTGAACTTGGAGATAGAAGAGCTAATGCAAGTGAAGGTTCTGCTGGGAGGCCCTCAGCCTTGACCTCTCTGAGTCTGTTTTCCCATTTGTACAGCTAAGGGCATAGTGATGACTAGGTGGGAGGCAGACGCACAGGTAGATACTAGGAGAACTGTAAGGTACCATATAAACATAAGACAGGACTAGCCTAACCATAACAACATTCTCACTGCAGCAAGTGCCTGGATGACGGTGTGCTGCACACACAGAAGACCGAGCTCTGTCCCTGGCGGGACCGGGCTGTTTCCCAGTCTTCCTCGGGCGATCGGAATGAAACAGGGCACCAGCTGTGGAAAGGAGGCATTGTCATTACCTAAATATTTTTGGTTACATTGAGATTCATTAAACGAGCTTATTTTCCCAACTGTAAGAAGCATTTTCAAAATGTAGGAAATGGGCCTAATTGCTCTAAGCCATAACCAGAGAGCTGCCTCTTGAACGAAATCAGATAACTTTAAAAAAATATTTTTTTTGCCCTTTTCTTCTAAAGGCCAAGGTCAGAGTTTTAAAAAGAAAGGTCAGTGAAGAGGTCTGTTTTGTTCTCTTTCAGTTAATTTATGTTTCTCTGTTTGCATACTTGCCGTTCTGATGTGGGGAGTCTCCTCAGAATAACGTAAAACAAGATTTCAGGGGATGAGCAAGGGCGACTTTTCAACAAGTGTGGCTCCCTGGGTTTTTGGCTTTTCTTTTTAAAACCATGATGTAATTGTACTACTTGAGGGGTAGACTAAACACTCAATGTTTGCTGTAAAATACCCTTGCTTTTTAATTCTTTCTGGAGAACACCTGGGCCCATACTCTTGAAAAAAACATTTTAAAATTCAAATCTCATTTTTGTAAAATATTCTGGGGACTTACTCTATCAAGGGGCAATAGCACTGCCTCTTTTTTTTTTTCAGCCCTGTTGCAAAAACAAACCTGTATTTCAAACTTGTAGAGTGGGAAAGAGCCAAACAAGAAAGAAAGAAAGAAAGAAAGAAAGAAAGAAAGAAAGAAAGAAAGAAAGAAAGAAAGAACAATTTCTGAAGAAATGGGGGCCATGGCAACTCAACATGTGACAACGGTGCATGCAGGCCGCCTGACCAGGCAAAGCCAGCAGCGCAGAAACACACATACTTTTAACGACAATAAAAGACGTTCAGCCTGGCTAGTGTGGTAGCACACAACACAGTACCGCCTCCTTGAAACTCTTCCCCTAAAACCAAGTGGATTCAACTCAGCCTTTATTAAGCACACACCGTGTGGCAGACATGGCCTCTGTCCGTAAGAAGTCACTCTCCAGCATGTGATGTAGACATACAAGTAAGTATAATACCATGTAAATTCATGTTTAGCGATCAGCCCTGTGCATGAACAGAGGCTGTGCGTGTTCAGGCAGAATGAGAGGGATGGGCAACAAGGTGGAGGATGCACAGACAGAAGGGTACTTCTGTATGATCCAGAAATGGTGCGGGCTACTTTTTCGTCCTGAGATGGACACTCCTCTCCTCCACCCCAGCTGGAGTGTGACATAATCTGCCACCAAGGTGCAACTTTGATTCTGAAACTCAAACATGAGCCCTGCTCTTCACAGATGGACGCCATAAAGTGGTGAGTGGAGGCTGTACAGAAATGAGTGGAGCTGGGATGAAAAGTAGATGCTCTAGAAAAACTTCCTTCAAAGCAAATCCCAGAAGCTGAGGGTGAAAGGCCCCTGAGAGCCTTTCCACTGACTCGCGCTCGAACCACACCCGAGCAATTATCAATTTGCAATGATAGACTCTAGGGAAAATATACCTAAAACTCTTAGCATTTACCCTGGGTTAGGCGTTTTCCTATACATTATCTGATTTAATCCTCACACCAATCCTGAAAAGGGAAAATTTTTTTAGTTCCCAGGTTAGACAAAGAAGCTGAAATGCAGAGAAAGTGACTGCCCTTCACACAGCTGGGGGTTGCACAGCCAGTCACGCCGTTGTCATCAGTCTCAGCTTTGAAGCTCCAAGTCCTGCCATCTCACCCTCCTACCGCAGCGCCACAGCCCCCTCCCTGTGGAGCAGCACCCAGGTCCGCCGTGCACCCCACCCAGGGGCGCTGAGAAATCGGGCTATGAGGCATTAGTTAGGCCTTCCTACCTGAATGGCAATGCAGAAGAGGAAAGCAGGGTTCTCCTTTGGGTTCTGATTATGCTCACACGTTGGATTTGTTCATCTTGTCTATCATTACAATTCAGCATCATTTCTTTAATGTTTTCTGAGTCAAATAGAGGTGAGCCACGAAGCTAAACTTTCTCTTCTTCTCTCATCCACACCGCACTCAGGGTGGAAAAACACTGCCAACTCCAAGGCCTGGGCACTGGGAGCCAGGAACGGTTCTGAGGCTAACTGGGAGATTCCAACCGGCTGGTGGGGCTCAAAAGGAGGGGGGAACTTCCCGCAGGCTTACCAGCCACTAGGGGGATAGGAGGACACACGTGGACAAAGGGACCACGTGCTTGTGTTTAGGAACCCTAAGGTAGCATCCAGGATGCTGTGAAATATGAGTGGCAATGAAGGAGACTTGTTATACACACTAGACATTTAAGCGCTCCTGGAAAACTCTGAACCTGTATTAGCCCATTCTCTGTCCTCAGGCCACATGGATAAAAATGGCTGTGGGTAGCTGTCTCCTCTTCTTCCTCTCCCTTCCCCCCTTGCCTTTAGTTAATTGCAGCTGTGGTCAAGGGCCTGCAGCCAACAGTCCCACAATGCACTCCTCCGCAGGAAGTTCCTAAGATCTCTTCCTGAACAGGAAATTTCCTGTGGTCCAACAGACATTCCTCCCAGCCTTTATCATTCACATACATTTGTTTTGGCAGATACTGGGTCTTGGGTAAGAACAACAAGAAACGGTTGGAGGGAAAGCTACCTCAGGGGGAAAAAAATGCAGTTATTGTTAGGAGAAGAACGTGTGACTAAATTAACTCCTACCTCGAAGGAAAACAAACACTAGCAAAATGGACCTGAGAGAGCTGAATTGTGATAGAATGTAAATACTACTCACAGTCATGCAACATTTATTTTATTTTATTTTTTTGTAACTCAAAGTGAAGGTAGGCAGGCTTTGGGAGGGGTGGCAACTTCAAAGCAATTTATACATTCTACTGTTGTAAAAGTTGGGTACTTAACAAATGGCATGGCTGCGAAGTGATTTACATTTTAAACCTTTGTGCAATTCCCTTATGTATGCACCTAACAGAACTTATTTTCTTATTTACAGAGTCATTTCCATCGTGCCCACTTCTGGGCACCAGGGTCCCCTTTCCTGGATGCTCACAAGCCTGCATGTCACATTTGTGCAGCTTCCCCGCAGTTGAGCCTACACTCTTGGAAGCTGCAGCAGCGGGATGAGACAAATGCGACCACCTGAGCTTCGGCAGCATCGTCTTCCCTCCCAGCTAGCCTCACTGACTCCCGTCTCACAATCCATCCTTCACAGAGGTCCCAAAGTATTCTTCCTGAAAGCAAAGAGGGGGCTCATCACTTCCCTGTCTAAAATCCATCCACGGCCACCCGTGGGTTTAGAGGGAAGTTTTAATTCATCAGCTGGGCACAGCCGGCCTTCGGCACTACCTTTCCAGTTTCATTATTCACCATTCCCCTTCGCTCTAGTCACCAGCTTCGGCTAGTTTCTGGAACCAACCATGCACTGCACTTCGGTTTGCCTTCTTCTGTCTCTCACTTTTTCAGGCCCCAGCTGAAACACTTCCTCCTTTACTGGGTCAGTTGCATCTTCTCTGCAGGCCAATGACATGAAACGCATCCCCAGTCACCCTGTGTTCTAAGTTGTGGTTTTGCTCTCAGTCTTCCCGGGAGAGATGACAAGTTTCTTGAGGGCAAGAACGACCTCACTTGCTTTTGGGGTCCAAGAACAAATGACTGCCTGACACAAAGCAGATAGTTGATAAGTATTTGCTAGAAAGATAATCTTCTGAAATCTTATCCTTGTGTGATAATAAAAACTACAGAAATGCTCTCTTTTTCTACTATAAAATAAATAGATCACACAAGACTATTCTGTATCATAAGCAATCTAGAAATCTTCTTGGTCTACAAGACTGCCGAACCAAAATCCTTTCCTTGAAATCATGCAGACTTAGAAGGTCCATTTTCTCCTGCACAAGGGATTGGTGCATAACATTAGTCTTATTTATTTTCCTTGGGTTTAACTGTAATGAGATGCTTGGCTGTCTGCCCCTGTGGCCCTATAACCTTCCCAGCTGGGCTTACTTAACCCCATCTCTATAAGTTCAGCTCCACCCAGACTCCAGCCTGACCCTTCTTCCCCCTTTATCAAGAGGAAGCTTGTGAAGGGGGTAGATTATTCCTCTCATTCAGGGAATCACCCCAACTGCTGGCTTTACTGGACCTTGCTCTGTAACCCGGAAAAAGGCCTTTGCTGTAACGGGGTCCTTATCTTAGTTTCCCGGCCAGCTCTGTCTTCCAGTCCTTCTCCATAACAGAGGTCCTATGACTGAATCCCAGTTTCTATGGCTGGGGTTCTGCTATCTGTTCCCTGAATTCTTGTTTCCAAAGTTCATGTCAGACCCCAGCTCCCAGCTCTCAACCACCCGCCTCCCTACCACACTCCCCAACGATGGGCAGCCCTGGCCTTCCTCCCACTATCTGACACTCAAACTTCCCTCATTGCTCTGACTCTGTGGGCACAGCTGGAGTTTTGGAACTGTGAATGTCACATCTCTGTTCCCAGTGCCCAGACTAGTGCTAGGCACCTTATACAAATAAAAATAATAGTGTTTGGAAGAATGAATGGCCTGTCAAAAATTGAGCTTTATTTATGGCATGATTTGGATTTGCTAGGAACATCATAGTGTAGGATGAGCAAACTATTTCTAGATTCTTACAGGAGAGAAAGGATCTTTCACTGGAAAAAGGACATCTAAATACCTCTCAAAAAGAAGGAGATAAAGCCCTACTTCAAGAAACAATCCCTCAGTGTTATTCCATTTCTTAAAAGGAAAGAGCAACAGAAAGTTTGAACAGAGAAAAACCTGTTGGTGTGCAGCCTCAGCCTCCTTGATCGGTTCCAGGCATGACGTGACACAGCCAGAGCTCTGATTTCAATGGTAAGCGACCTAAGGATCAGTGCTGCCATTAAGACTGTCGGTACCTTTAACACCTGTGGACACTCTGGGAGGGTTGGGCAGTTGTTTCCACTGCTTTATTCCTACCTCACCAGGCTGGGAATCAGGAGGTCTGGGCTCAAATCCTCACTCTGCCATTTGCTGGCTTAATGACCCTGGACAAGACATCTTGCTCACTGAGTCTCAGTTTGCTCACCTGTAGGCTGTGGATTACACTGCCCAGGTTGTTGTGAGGGCTAAAGAAAATGGTAACTGTGCAGGGCTGGCACATAATGGGGCAGAGATGAATGTGGCACAAACAGGTGAACGTGAATCTTGGCCAGGATGATTTGGTACAACGTGCTTTTTCTCCTTTCCCCTGTGGCTTGTGCATAAGACTAAATCTCCAACTGACCTCTTGTCTCAGATGTGTCACTAACTAGTCCTTTTCATGTGACTTTCACTCACAATGTACTTTCCTTCTTTATAGGTTAGCAGCTGAACCAGAGGCTGAGGTGTCTGCATTTTACCTGTGAACAGTGGATTCCTCATTCAGAGGTAAAGGGAAAAACCTGAAGAATGTGGCTGAGGTCTTTTGAGTGTCATCCTTTGAAGGAATGGCCTTACTGTGGTCACTCTGACCAATATGTATTATTTTTCTAGGTTTTCTGAAGTTGAACTAACCAGTACAGGTGGGAGCCTCTTCACATGTTAGTTGACATTCATTGAGTCCTTACTACGTGCCTGGCACTGTACTAAGTGAGCGGACTTTAGGAAACCAACCCTTAAAGCTTTGCATCATCTGCAACAGCTCCCAACTGCAACTGAAGATGACCGCCACTCTGGCTCTCGAAGTTGCGCCATGCAGTGGCCTGCTTTCTTTGGAGAGCGCCCCTCCTCCCTGAGTCATTACCAAGGCCAGAACAGCCTGCTAACAGGCCTCCTGTTCCAAGGACAGGGAGCTGGAGGCAGGATGTGTTGTGAGGAAGGCCCTCCAGCTCCCAGGGGACGGACAGAGGCCCTGCTCTTCAACTTCAGGGCCCTTTCTGATTTGTCCACATTTAAATTGATAGTTTAAATCTATTCTGCTTTAACTGCTCCTGTTTTGTTTGTTTGTTTTTTTTTTTAAAACAAATATTATACTCTGAGGTTCAATTTGAAGGAAGCAATCTTACAAATTTTAAAAAAGGCATGGATGCAGTTCATATCCAATGAAACTATTAAAAACACATATACACACTGATTACTCTCAGACTACCAGTGAACACAGAACCTCGAACAGAGAAATGTTAGGCAAATAACGCAGTGTTTATGGTATATTCCAGAGGACTGCTGTGGATATGAAAGAAAGAGTGTTTTGGTCAATTAGTCACAAAACACATTAAGATGTATATGAGGATTTATTTAGTTTTGTAGGCAGTTAAAATGAAAGTAGAGGACATGGCTTTTTATCTTTGAAGTATTTACCGCCAAATAGGGAAGGGATAACAAATAAATGTATTGCATCAGGAGCAAATACCATTGATGTCTGCATGGAAAGATAACTAGACACGATTTGTTTCTGGAACCACCAAGTAATAATAACGGCATTCTCCTACCAAAACCCAGACTCCTAATGACACTGATGCCCAAAAATCTAAGACAACTATTTTATCCTGCAAAGCCATAAAAAAGCAGGCCATGGTACAGCATAAAACTAAAGCAACCTCAAGAGACTAAACACTTCAGTGCAATGGAACGCACAGGTATGAGTCAGGCGCCTTGAGTCAAGCTGACCTCTCTGCTCACTGAGACTCTCTCCTTTAGTTCCACAGCTAGTACGGGGAGGCTATATTTAATGCCCAGGCTTTAGACAGCGGAGTCTGGTTAGAATAAGATATCTGAGTCCGGGGCAGCAGCGGGGCACCAATGCCTGGAATTCACAGTAGAAAACTTGCTTGTACCCAAGCAGCTGGGCTGAGAAAGAACATGTTCCCAGATCCCCAGACCAGAATGGTCAAAATAATCCTGGGTTTAAGGGGTCAGACAGGGGCTGGTTTTATAGGAAGCATCTTCCCTGCCTTTGAGCTTAGCCAGAGTCCAGTTCTAATAGCTATTTTAAGTGCACTCTCAGAGCTGCCTCGATCCTCATACCCACACCGAGGTCCAGGATGGAGACAGAAAAAGAGAGAGCGAAGGAGGGAGGGAGGGAGGGAGAAAGGGAGGAAGGGAGGGAGGGAGAGAGGGCGGGGGCTGACCGACCGACTGACTGGGCTTCACTGCTCCTTCCCTGGCCTCCGTGGGTTCCCATTGTGCTTCTAAGAAAGCAGGATTCAGTGCGCGTCAGAGCTGCGGGCTATATTTATACCCATCCAGCTGCCCAGTTGCTGAGCTCTTCACAATTACAAACAGCAGGAGAACAAGATGCCTTCCAGAGGGACCATTTTCTCATGGTATTTATTCTAGATTTCTCTGAGATGATCTCAGCATTTCTATCTTTTTGATAAAGGAAAAAAGAAAAAGGGAGAAGAGAGAGAGAAAACAACAACCTTCAGAACTGGTGGGCACAGTTCTCTGGTGCCAGAACAAAAGCCCGTCCTTTCTTCCAGGCACAAAAGGGGCGTTGCCTTCCCCCTGAGCTGTGTTTGCCATGCAGCCTGGTTTATGCCTGGGAAACAGACGTGAGAGTCACACAGTGCTCCACACGTAACCACGTAGAGGCACCTGCTCACTCTGGGCTTTCTCCGCCGCCTCCTAAGAGGCAAAAGAGCAAAAGGTAATATGTACTAAGAAAAAAAGGGAGGCGTCGGAATTGGACTTGGATTGAATCCTGGCTGCCACCATTGATCTGTGAGTCCCCGAGTAACGAAGTAGAGTTCTCCGAGCCTCACCTGTGCTATAGCCCCCCAGGAGAGTTACTGTCGGTTTTAGGGAGACTGCCCGCAGACGGAGGAGTAGGCACGCCATGGGTTCCTTTGGCTTACGTCTGAAACACCTGCAGCTCTGCCGGCCCAGTCCAGCACATAACATCCTTGGGGCCCGGCACCTGTAGTGAGTTTCCCAAAACAGTACAGCAGGTGGTTAGGCGATAGAGGAGCTCCACTCCTTACTAGGAAGAGCATCTCCTGTGCCTCAGTTCCCTCATCTTAACAGAACCTTCTGAAAGGACTGCGGTGAGGATTAAATGAGCGAGCTGGTGTAATGTGCTTACGCAGTGCCTGTGCACAGTCAGCACATGGTACGTGTTTGCTATTATTATTTTACCAATGGAGAGCTCTGGTATTGTTCTCCATTGTCCTAACACTAGGGAGAGAATTTGAAGATCATTTTTTTCATAAGGAAGTATTCCTTAGAATCAAGCATTTACATTTTTACGATAAAAACATTAGTGGATGTGAATTTGGTCATTCTGCAATTCTGCATTTTGTATCACCCACCCCTTTTCCCTGGGTGGGCAAGTATGACTACTGTTAATTATTCTATAATTATAAAATTCTGTTAATTATGCTAACCAATGCCATTTTAGTCAAATAAAAGGTTGCTATTAATTCTCAAATAAAATAACCATTGAGAGCCTTCTGAGTCACTTACATGGAAATAAAATAAAATGCTTTTTTATTTCCTCCATTTTCTCTCCCTTGCTTCAGCTGCAACTAAGGGTTATCTGGTTTTACAGCAGATGAGTGAAAATTGAACCCCATTAGCAGATGAGACCTGAATCTGAACAGGATTTTTAAATGTAATCCATCTGAATCAGAGGGGTCCCATTCAGAAGTATGGATTTGTCTAAAGTAAATATTCAGCTGCCTCTGGCCAATGCTTCACAAACGTTTGCCACTAGGCGGGCAGGAATAAACGCACATCCATGCACATGAACCTCTTTGCTAATTCTCTCCAGGTAAAATCGGACTTAAACAAAAGGCAAAACAGAAAGACAGGGCAACATACCGCTGAAATGTTCTGCACAGACAGAGGGCCAGGCATAATGCCTTGTGTGTCTGTGTATGCTGCATGCATGTCTGTGTTCATTTACTATAAAAATATATTCTATCTGTTTGTTGTATACGTTTATTGATTGGTTGCGTGTGTATACTTTGCTTTTAGTCTCAGCTCCCAGAGCTGGCTCCTTTGCTTCACCTTGCTGTCTTCTTAATCTGCCATCCACGTACATCTTCCACCAGTGACGAGAGGACCCCCAGGACCGTGATTCCCTAAATGTCTTGCTTATCCCTTCACCAGAAAAACGCAGCTCTGTTTTGTTATGGATTTGGAACCCACCCCTGAAGGTTCTGATCAGGTAGGTCTAGGTGGGCAACTGAATTTTTTTAAAAGAGCAGCAGGTCAATCTGTTGTGCAGCTGGGTTTGAGAACCACTGGATACAACTCTTGGAAAATGTAGAATAACATAAAAACAATATATAACAATAATAGTAGCAATTAGCACATAATGCTATGGGCCAGTCATGATTCTAAGAGCTTTACATAGATTAGCTTGTTTATAATTAACACATATATTGATTTCTTTACTGAATTAAAAGCTATTGGTGTAAAAACAAAACAAAAATCTAACTAACTGGGTTTTAGTCAGATTGATTTCTTATAACAAAGGAGATCTAATACTTTGTTTCCCTCAATAGGACCTAGGAATACAAAGATACAACTCCCCGCCCCTCAAATAGCATTGTACAGGAATTCTACACAGGTAATACTCGTGACAAAGGTTGTGCTTGTCTAGGGGTAAAAAGATATATATCAATAGTAATAATATTTTCAATTTGCCAAGAATTTTCTTCCTGGGAAGCTCAAGTGCAATGTACATATAAGAACGCATGTATTTTAGACAATCTCCCTACGGCAGAGATTGTCAAAATTCGTCAGAGTTTGAGAAAGGTCATTTTAGCTCTGCTCTATTTCCCCAAACTCCTCTAACATAATGGCAAGATTTTTTAGAAGGCACAAGGACAAATACACTGGGAGAGGAGATAAAAACAAAAAGAAGGAGAGAAGGGGGAGAAAAAGAAAAGAACAACAAACCAGAAACTCGGAAACAGATGAACCAGTGGTAATTCACTTAGCAGACCCAAGAAAGTGGAATTCAAAACTCACAGTAAGGAAAGCTGCGCAATCACCAGATCCACTGGCCAGAACCTTAAAGGCCTGGGGACGTTGGCTACATCTGAAAAACCAGACAATCAAGCCCCAGCTCCTCCTCTACCTCGGCAGAAGGTTAGCAGTTTATGCTCTGGAGACAGTAAAAATACGGTGACATCAGAAAGGGTTGATACCAACATGACTAGGTGGAATGAGATGAAGAGATATATATATATATATATATATATATATATATATATATATGTATATGGAGGATTAACAGAATGCATATATGTTGACCATTGAGACCCCCCCACACCCTTTCTCCCACTGCATTCCAGGAGTTTGGCAGCTGGACTTAAACCGTCTGGGATGAACACCAGAAGAGTCATTCATCTCTGGGGAATGTGGGTAATCAAAGACAAAATTCCTGGAGATATTGATACCTCCTAAGGAGATGCCCAGACCAGTAACCCTCTTGGTCAAAATCTCCCAATCAGTGCTTTAGTGTTCCATCAACTCTCACATGTGAGCGGACAAGCGGAAATCACCAGACCTTTTAGTATAAAAGGCAGACAGCAAAACAAAACAAAACCCAAAAATCAAAAGGAAAGAGGCAACAAAGAGACAACAAAGACAATGCAGGAAAAAGAACATGTAAGTATCGTCATGATCATCCTTTGATGACGAAGAGAGGACACTGCATGTGTGAAACAAGATCAAGATGCTACGGCAGGAGCACATCCAGAACAGCAACAAACACCCACTTGAATATTAAAGGTCTGATGTCAGGAGTAAAACCTCAACAGAAGTATTAGAAAATAAAGTGATGGCATCTCCCAAAAGGGGGCTCAAAATATAAACAGATGGAAAATAAAAGAGAAAAGAAAATCATAAAACCAATATCCTAATTATGGGCATTCCAGAAAAAGAAGTGAGAAAACGGGAGAAAATTTCCCAGAACTCAAGGAAATAAAGGTACAGATTGAAACACAGACCTACACTGAGGCACATGACACCGAAATTTTGAAATTGGAAGGATAAAAATGTTTTCAGAGGATAAACAAGCGAACAAAAAGAGTTACACATCAAAGATTGTGAATCAGAACAGCATGTTCTTCTCAATAGTAGTAGCACTGAAAGACAATGAAATGGAACAATGCCTTCAAAATCCTGGGGAAAAATTATTTCCTGCCTAAAATTACAGACTCAGTTGAATTATCAAGTGTGAAAAGAGAATAGATATTTCCAGACATGCAAGGTCTCAAAAATTTACTTCCCCACTAGCGCCCCAAACTGCCAAGGGAAGCTGGAAATTGTCCTCCATTAAAACCAGGATATAAACTAAACAGAAAAAAAAAAAAAAAAAAAAGCACAGAATTCAGGAAATGGAGTCCAACTCAAAGAAGAGGTAAAGAGAAGAGAAGAAAGGTCCAGATGGCAAATGGGCACCAAGTTAAAACCAAACCTGGAGCATGTGGAAGACAGACAGACTTTGCTTCAGGACTTGTAACACGTACTGCATCTGAACTGCAGAGAGAAAGGCAAGGCCGAGTTCGAATTAGCCACAAGTACGTAAAAACATTACAACAGTAAGCACACGGGGAAACTAAAAGTTATAGGAAAGGAAAAGTAATCTTAATAGAGTACATGAGTCAGATGCAAAGAGCACTTAATAATCACAATATGCAAACACTACATATTGATCTATCCAAAATTAAGATTTCTAGGTTGCTTCTATGGTAGGGGCTGGGGTCAGGGGCAGAGAGATAAACAATTTATTTGCGGTCATCTTCCACAGTGAGGTAATGACAGATAATGTCTAGAACTGAAAAATAAAGACAAAGCAACATGAACATGTAATTTAAGAGCTGGAGGTAAGTAACAAATGATTCAGTTAAAAGATCTGAAAGTGGCTGACTCTGGTGCCGAGCCGGAAATCATGAGTGGGGACAGCGGAGTGCGGGGCATGGAAGATTTTTGTAACAAACCCTGTAGAATTGTTAGCTGCTTTAAACTCCACACATAACAATATTGGCAACCACAAAAACTGAAAAAATGATCAGGGGAGAAACAATGGGTCAGAGGGAAAGGGACGAAGGACAAGGGCACCGGACGCTGTTTCCTTCCTACTCGATCACACAGTTCCTCAAGTGCTCGTGACAAAGGCTGTACTTCACAGACCACTTCTTACAATTACACTGTGGAAAGGAAAAAAAGACTCCGGTGTGGGCAAAGTATCATTATGATTATTCATGACATTAAAGTCCTATTAGTTCACCATTTAAAAAAAAATTATTTTAAAACCTTTTAGAGCACTAGTATGTAGTATTAACACAGCTCCATGCTAAACACATATCATTTGGGCCCCTAATCCTGAGGAAATTACGTTAAGTGAACAGCCTGCCTGGGGACCAAGAAACAATTTATTATTCTTGGTCAGCCTTAATCTCTTAATGGGTATTTGTTGAAGGGACTCTTGCTGTGTTGAAGGGAAAAGCATGATGAATGGGGGCTGGACTTCTTGTAAATGTTTTCTTATTGTGGTTTTCTTCAGCAATTAATGTCCTACGCCAGGTTCTACTCAAGAATGAAAACTGGGATTTCTCCCTAGATCCTACAAAGAAGGGCTTTTTTTATTTTTTATTTTTCCTTTTCTTCCTTCTTTTCTCTTTAATTTGGTTGGATGTGATATTGAAGGTATACAATTTGGGGCTCGTGCTCAGAAAACCACTAATAATCTGTATTAGAGCCTTGGCTTTTACTCAAAGCAGCAATTTTACAGACACCAGGTAAAACAAATTGCTGTGATCCCTCCAGCATTTTTGGTCATAGAAAACCTCCTGGCTTCATCCTGGTTCAGCAACCAACTTGCTGTGTGATCTTGAACAAACAGCCTAACCCCTCTGATTTCACTTTGAGCATCTGCAAAATACCAGGCCCCAGCCTTCTCACCACCCAGAAATCTCTGACTGGTGTTCCCAGTAGAAATATAATGTGAGCCATGTGATTTAAAATGTTTTAGTCCTCATAGTAAAAAATTTTAAAAATTACTTTTAATAAAGTATTTTATTTACCCCAATATAACTAAAATATTATCATTTCACCATGTTACCAATACAGGAATTTATGAGATGGCTCACATTTTTTACAGCAGGTTTTGGATGTCTGTGATGCACTTGACACTTGCAGTGTATGTCAGTAAGGGTTAGCCATGTCTGAGGTGCTCGAAAACAACACGTGGCTAGTGGCTAATTGTGCTAAACAACACAGCTATAGACAGTTTTCGAAAGATTTTGCTTACCCATGGGCAGTTACTAGGAATAAGTGATTTATTCTCACATTTATAACTCCAGCCAAGTGCACAGAAACCTCATGCATCCATTGCCTGATAAACCTTACAATATTGTCCTCAAATGCAGTATTACCCTGGGGCATTGGGAAGCCAAAAGTTGGCTGGTGGACCCACCCCCATTGCTCTTTTCAGACTCTTAGGGACCTGGGGGCAGCAATTGGACTAGATAATACTGCAGGGTCTCCTCCAGCTCTATCATTTGGTAATTTCAGCATCTGATCACTGGCAACAGTGCAGGCACTTCTCAGGGTTTCAAATAGGGAGTGGGTCATCTGCTCAGGAAGAGGACTAGAGGGACTGGCATCTGCTCTCTTGATATGAGCCATTTCCCTCTGAGGTCAGAGTGCTCCAGATAGCTCTCATTAACCCTGAAAGCTGGAGGGAGGCAGCAGGCAGGGGCATGTGCAGAGAACGACTGTGCTTGCATGCTGCTAAGAGTCATCTGGTTCAACACTGTCCGTGCATCTTTCTTCTCCGAGTGACTTGCCAAAATGACATCTGTTTAGGGATGGACAGAAGTACTGTCTTGACTCTGGATGAAGTGTTTTTTTCACTTTCAACTTAAATCCCACACATTAAAAACAAAACAAACAACCCTAAAGTTTCTCCTCTAGAAATGAACTGAGGCTTTCTCAAGAGGCATTGCATCTGTACCTTCAAAAATATCAGAGTCCTATTACTGACCCACAAGGAGGGTGTGAGGACCAAATCTATAAATTCTTTGTGCTTCAGAATTACATCAATTAAATGTGTTATTTTCAGCTATGTCATACCTATCAGAAGTTTTGAACAGTAGTCTATACGTGTATGTCTTTAACCAGGGAAAAGTGGAAAATGTGTTAGGTTTTACCTCATTGATAGAGATTCTGTAGTAGAGAAAATAGTGCAAAATACAGGGACTCTGACATAAAAACTCTGATAAAATGGATACTTGGTTTAAAGTGCCACAAACAGAAGCATCAAACCATATTCCCCAAAGGAAGTAACAGTCACCGATGGCCGATGTGTAAGGCCTGGAAAAATCCCAAGAGTACTGGAAATGCAGGTATATTTTTAAAAACAAGAACCTTAGCCCATCCTCTGAATCCTACAACAGCTTCCATTTTGTGCCTCCAAATCCTCCTTGCCCTCCCCCTGCCCCAGCAGGGATAGTTGGTCACTTTTTGTAGCCAATGGCTGAATTATGCAATCAAACCCGCTAAAACACGTGCCAAAATTAGATGCCAAGCACAGAAGGCATGTTGTTGGCAGTCTCCCTCATCTGGTTCTCAAGTGTCCCGCTAACTCCAGTGTCCAGAGTTACTCAAGAATTTAAGCTGGAGGATTCTAAAGAGTGTGAGCGACGTGACTAAAAAAAGATGCAAAGACGGACACAAACCAAATGCAGGGCTGCTTGCTAGATGAGGAACCAAGAAATCAACTTCATGGCTTAGGGACATACTTCCACTCTAGAGAGGACGATACATGAAGCTTGATGTATCCTGCCTCTCCAAAAAGGGAGATATGGTCAGAAAAGAATAATACCTGCGCCGCCATATTCCTGGCAACTATAGTGGTGGAAGAGGGAAGCACTTCATTCCCTAACTGGTTCAACATGTATTTATGGAGCACTCCTCCGTGCAAGCGCTGTTCTGGGTCGCAGGCACACAGCAGTGAACAAAACAGAGAGAAATCCCTGTACTTAAGGAGCTTATATTCTAGTGAGGAAAGTCTGACAGTAAATAAACAAATAAGTAAAATGTATACTACGTCAAACGATGGTGTGATGGACAGAGAAAAACGTGTCATGGAAAGGGCATGCTGGTGAGGGGCTGAGGGCGACCATGAAGGACTCGCAGGTAAGTGGACATGTGGTGGGGAAGGTGTGGGCCATGGGAATGGCTGGGAGAAGAGCACCCAGAAGGAGAGGAGAGACAGTGCAATGGCTGAAGGTAGGAACGTGCTTGGTCTACCCTTCCAGCACGTCTCACCAGACTTGTTAACAGGCTTCTAACAGGCTCCTTGCTTTCACACTCCTTCCCTCCTCACACTCTGTCTCCTCGTATCCCTGCAGCAGCTAGAATGACCCTTTAAAAATCACTCAGACTATGCCAGACCTCTGCTTAAATTTCTCATTGGCAAATTAAAAGAGAAACTCTTTACGATGGCCTACAGGGTCATGCCACGTACTCTGCGGCCACTCCGCCTTACAAACTCAATTGTCCCTCCGCTGCCACACATCACTTTAGACACATTTGCTTCCTCGCTGTCCCTTTAAATACACCAAACATATTTCTTCCTCAAGGCCTTTACTGCCCTCTGTGCTTGAAATACATTTCATCCAGAAAGCCACGTGGCTCACTTCCTCGCTTCTCTATACTGTTAACTGCTGTCTCTCAACAGTATGGAACACAGCACATACCTAATATTTACTGAGAGAATGAGTCTCACCATGTCCTGCTCCCCTACTACGCCATCGTGTTGAACAGCCCAGGGGAGAACCACACAGAGAGACAGACATGTTTGAACACTGACTCACAGTCTCCCACTTGGAGGCAAGGCCGGGCCTCCCACTTGCCACGCCATTTCTTGGGCTTGGTCAGCTCCTCTAGCATTTCCTTCACTGACAGCCCATCTATCTGTGGCTTCTTAGGGGAAAAAAAAGATTTTTGTGGGGAATTCCCATCAGTTATTGAGCCTGCCCCCATAATAATTATCCTATATGCACACATGCTTTTCTTCTAGTTTCAGTGGAATGAACCTATCCTCCTATTGAAAACTAAAGACTACATCTACTTTTACTTTGCATCTTCTTCTGTCCACTTCTGCAAGAACCAGTTCCATAAATCACCGTTATTTCTCCAAAATGTTCAACTCTCAACTATTACCAGCAACCCTTCATGGCCAAATATTTTCCATTAAACAAACAAACAAACAAAACAAGCAAACAAGAAACCTTGCTTTCCCCACTGTCACCCTCCAGCTCCCCTCCTCTGCCTAGTCCAATCCACCGCCAGCGAGAGAGACGCTGGTAACCACTTTCTTCCACATTTCTGGGCACAGTGATCAGGTTTTCACCGCCTCTCCCGTCTTAAAACCTGTTTTGCCTCAGTGATGACTTCCTTACTTGTAAAAGCTAAGGGCAGCCACAGCCCTCATCTCACCTGACTCCTCCACAGCCTTCGGTTGTGCGGGATCAACATTTTCTCCCTGAAGTCTCTTTCCATGGCCTCTCCATGATTTCCCTCCCACCTCGCTGGGCCATTCTCAGCTCTGCCTTTTCATCTTGCAGCCCTAGACAATGGGATCCACAGAGACGCATGTCTTCTGCTTCTATCCCTCATCCTCCTCATCTGATCTGTCACTGAACCTTGCCCACTGAATCCACTTAGTTTTTCCCGTTCACTCTACCGCCAGTGATGTTGCCTTAGTTTGGACGTGTATTTTTTCTCAGCTGGATCATCGCATCAGCTGTGTACCTCACCCCATCCTCTGTGTTGCTACCAGCAAAAGCTCTTAACCATAAATCTGATCATTTCTCTCCCATATGTAAATTCCCTGAGTGGTACCCATTCAACTTTCAGGGTAAAAATCTAAATTCCTTAGCATGGCAAACCCTAGGCCACTCAAAAACCAGCTTCTACATCCTTCTTCAGCCAGTCAATACATTTGTAGTTATGGTTTTATATATGGGGCGGGGCAAAAGTAGGTTTACAGTTGTGAGCATGCCAAACCCAGTTTATTCTTGTATTATTATTTATTGTATTATTTTCCATATGAATTGTAAACCTACTTTTGCTCCACCATGCATATGTATAACTCCCATATGTTTCTTATCTTTTGAGAATTTTCTGAAAAGAGATTTAGAAATAGCAAATAAGCAAGAAAAGCCATCCCGTCCTGAACTTGTTACTGTGAATATTGACACAATGGATTGATTCCAAGCATTTCCCAATGATCCCCAAATCCCTCTGTCTTTCTATTACATTCATGTACATTCCATGGAGCCCATTTAAAAGTGAAAAATAAAATATACAAACCATTATCCTAACTGTTCAACTGAAGAAACACAAATATACATGTACACATAGTGTCACGAGTAAAAAGAACAAAACACATTCTAAGTGGATTTAAAGATATGTTTTAGCTATCTTGCTAAAAAAGAGGTTAAAAACTGCTCTTAGACAAAATTACAATTCTTCTTTTTCTCTCTTGAAAGCACTGAGAGTATATAAATTGATTAACCATCTATTATTACCTCTGACTCAAGAAGACTTCTTCCGCAAGCCTAAGTATAAGGTTTTACATTCACCCTGAGCAGATTAGCAAAGTGCAAAGAAGGTACTTGGTACAGATTTTTTAGGACAGCCCAGGAGTACATCTTAATTTCAGTAAACCACTTGACAGTCTACCTTAACATTTACTTACAGGTTAAATTGAAATGTAGAACTATTGCACATATTTGCAAAAGGGATGATGTGCTATTCATGGCATATAAAAAGAGATTTATATGCCATAAGATACAACACAACCACAACATACTTGTTAATTTTAAAGACTAGAACATGCCTACCTGGAAGGCAGCCCCTAGGGGTGCGCCACAAAGCTCTTCCAGTGACCCTGTCCCAACCAATCTTTTGTCCTTCTGGATAATGAACGTAAAGGCATGCAGGGAATACTCATCCAAACAGAGTAACATAAAGTAGAAAAAAAGAGACTCTAGGGAGGGATGAAGACATAAGATCAAAACATAAAACACCTCAGCCAACATAAGCGACATTTAACAGAATTAAATGTAAAAGCATAGATACGAATTTTTTTAAAAAGACCCACAAAAGCCTAAGGGAGGAGAACTCTGATTTTGGCTACAGTCCAAGTAAAATGATCAGCAGGAGTATAACAGATACCACAATGCCAACATAACCTTATGCCACACCGAAGAGGTAACTGTCTGTTTTTCACTCAACAATTAGTTTGCACCTATTGGAAGAAAACTACCGATACAGGAACTAACAGTCCCCCCTGTCCCTTTAGCCCCGTCAGTGTGCGGACCCCATTTCCACACAAGCACTGATGAAAGTGGGAGGGCAGTGACGGACGAGAGCTCAAGAGGATTCATCGCTACTGGGAGGAGGTTTAACATGGAAGAGGGGCGGCTGAAGGGACAAGACGGTCATCTTCAAATGTATGATTAACAATAATGAGCATTTATTAAGGTTTACTATTGGCCACGCACAGTGCAAGGGACTCTCTAGTATTCTTTAATCTCTACAAAGTAGGTACTACTTTTCTCATTTTGCCAAGGAGGAAACCGCATTTCAAAAAAGATTACGTGACTTGCCTAAAATTCGCCCAGCTGGCAAATGGCAAAGGTGGGAGTCAAATCTATATCTGTTTCCAGAGTTTTGTCTGTCACTAGAATTAATGTAGAAGGAACATGTCCCATTTGGTCCCAGGTGACCAAACTAGAACCAAAGAGCAACGTGACAGTGAGGTGGCCTTATCACATCTGGAGCCATTCAAGATCAGGATGGAAAAGGGGTGGTAATGCTCTCCTCACCGAACCTATTCAAGCAGAAGCTGAATGTCCTGCCAGAGCCTGGGATGCTGTAGAGAGACATTCATGACTCGGGTGACAAGTTGAAAAATACCATCTGTGAGGTCCTTTACAGCTCTCAGACTCAATGATATGTACCAGAAATTATTAAAAGCCAGTTTTTAAAAAAGTAAGTACGTACTTCCAAACAGCCAGACGCTTTCACACATTAAAAAGCCAGGCCCATCCTTTTCTTGAAGTAGGGCTTTGCCACTGCTCCATGGTACGGCCAGGCTTGTTAGCATGCTAACAGAATTTGGAAAATAAAAGTCATTGAGATTTGCATAATTTTCTAAAGCCTCATGCACAAAAGTGGAGTAACGATGACAAAGATGACAACCCGCAGATGCGCTCTGTGTGCTGACCTGGGGAATGCAAATGTACCACTTAGATTTTTTGTGAACAAAGCTTCCACAGGCCCTAAAAACAAGATGAGACACACTGCTGTGCAGTAATTTATAACCTTGTGCTAGAATATCTATGTTTTTGTCTGCTCAGCATCCACACGCCCCTTCTGTTTGGGGGGAATCCCAAGGCTGGCAAGGGCTTTCTGACCTGTTCCCTGGAACATAAGCTGGGGCCACTCATGCGCACCTGCCCCAGTTTTTGAAGGGAGTGACCAATTCCCCAGGGACGATGAGATGTTATTCATGGCAGTGACGTCAGCCTCATAAATTCCAATGGCGGCTGCCATGCCGTGGTGGCATCCTAAGAGGACTGTCCCTTGGCTGCCACAAAACTTTTCTGATTAAGTCAAACATAACTTTCCCGTTTTTGTTATTTGCAAGTAAGAACTGGCACACTTCTACCAGTGTTACATCACAGAATGAGATTGGCTGAGTATTTGCTCTTGTTTCAGTGTACTGTAGATATATATATATATATATATATATATATATAAAACTAAACCTAAAAACTACTTCTAATGTAAACCCAAGATGTCTGTTGTAAAAAGCTGGCATCCCGGTGACAGAGAAAAATCCCAACATAAAAAAATATCAGCTACATCTATTAAACCTGAGGAGATAATTATACCTCCATTAATTAACTGTGTGATACATTACGATTCTCAGACTGCTTTATTCATTCAGCACTTTTATTGAAAGTGTACTCCATGCCAGAAGAGAGAGAAAAAAGGAATAATTCCTAACTAGTCCTTTTGGGTTTTTGGCAACTATGTAAGTAAAAGGAGAGAGGGCCAACAATAGAACATTTGTAATGTTATAGATAGAAAAAATATTACAGACAAAACATTTTTTTAGAAATCATGTAATTTACTTGATACTGCATAACAGCTTATTTCGTACAGACTTTAGCTACTCATTTAATTATCCTGCACACTAGGCAAACACAGAAAGGAATAATGAATGGGTCACTCCTTGGCAATTGTCTTTTCCCATATTTTGCTTCCATGAAGGAGTCTCATAATGTACTGAACTATAATGTAGGAACAGCTATCTCAAGCCACCTGGGAGTTAAAAACCTGGCTATCTGGAAAACCTTGAAATGAACCATTCTAACAATCCAAGTTTTCAGGGTGGCATATTGAGCACCAAAGGTTAAGTCGGTGATTATTTTAACAACCCTGGGGAAATTTTTTTCTACGTGACATTATATATTTTCTTTCTGGCAGAAAAGAAAAAAACTAACAGGCAACCAAATGTGTACAGCGCTTGAACTATGTCATTTCCAGCCTGGAAATGTTTCTGTCTTGATTCCCCAGGTAGAAAAGTAAGTGGGCCTTGACGGTACAGAAGCTATTTTTAGCACCTGACTTCTTTTTTGAGAAATTCATTTCTCTCTCGATGTGAATGACTACTAAGATTTCCAACTCCAGTTTTAGATCAGAAATGAACACATCACAGGAAAAGTCAATAGATTCAATTTCCGAAGATGAGAACTCAGCAAATTTGGTACCAAGTTCTGGGGAAGGGCTGTGTGCTTTCTACCAAACACATATTTGCTGCAGTGACCTCCCAAGAACCACAGAAAGTACAAGCTGTAAAGCAACACCTCTGCAATTTGAATGGGGACTTCTTCAGGAAAGCATGCCTATGCAAACACAGGGGTGCGCAGAGGGAAGCCAGTGGGCCCAGTTTTCACATTTGCTTGAGGCCCAAGTCTACAAAAATATACAGCAAATTAATGAGTACAGTTCTGAACTGTTCAGGGCCCAGATCTAGGAAGGAAAAATGCCACACTAGTATCTACTTCCAACATAAATCTGGTTTTGGTTGTTGGGAAGATAAAACAACCACCAGCCCCACATCTGACAGTTTGACAATGTTCAAGAAGCTACAATAAGGAGACAGCCCTGGGGTTGCAGTGCTTGAATGATCAGTTTTATAGAAGAACAATCTGTCCAAGTCTCTAAGGCCTTTTGCCTGAAGTCATCCACATAGAGAGCTCTAACCTCAAAGAATGAACTTGCCTTTTAGGCCATGCCATTCAAGCTAGTTTAATGGTGTTTGAAAGAACAGTGATATATATATATATATATATATATATATATATATATATATATATTTTTTTTTTTTTTAAGAAAGAAAAAAGTAAGAGCTCTTTGGCCCATCAGAGGAATTATCTTTCTCTTTTTCCAGTCAAGCAGTTTCAGGCAGAGCTCAGAATGACTTGCACCCACGAGGAGAAGGCGGCAGATGGACACAGAGGTGCCACTCAGAGCCGCAGTCTGGTTCTGGTCCAACCCGACACACGCGCACCGAGGGCGCTGTACCGGGCCCCAGGAACCTAAGATGGGGGAGACAACATGCTGCCTAACCAGACTTCATTTTCTGGAAAAATATTTCTTCTTCAAGTGACTTACAACAGACAAGGTCATATTAAAAATAGGTGTGTGCCAGGCCTGGCCTTGTGGCTGAGCACTGGGGGCTGCCCAGGGTGACACTACCATTTACTGAGTGCCTGCCACGTGCCAGACAGTCTACCAGGCACTTGGTAAGCAGTAACTCATGGAAGCTCACAACAGCAGCAGGCCTTGTGATCCTCCTTTAATGAATGAGGAAAGTGGGACTCTGACATTCAGGTCTGTAGGGCTCTGAAGCCTATGCATTTTCTACTGTTGGGCATGGCTTGCCATGAGAACAGGAGCTGCAGTCCTCTCTGGTTGATATTCACCCTTTCATCCATTCCTCAGAACCATCTGCAGTGAGCTGAATGCTAGGCTGAGTTCTGAGGGCTGCAGTGCTCACATGGAGGGGGCACAGTCCCAGCCCGCACGGAGTGTGTGGTTCAGTGGTGAGGACAGATTGGGGAACCCATGCTGTACAATGGAAGCTGAGAGCATGTTAAAAGCACGTTGGGTGCTGCTGGGTCCTTAGGGAGGCCCCGTGTAAGTGACTTAAACTGAGGCCTAAAAGAATGAATTGGAATTATATTGAATTTATCTTAAGTTAAGGGTGTGTGGTGGGGCCCAGGGAAGGGCTCAGCAGAGAGATGAGTGCTGCAGCCAGAAGGAAGATGAGGGAGAACGTGATCCATATGGGAATCTGAGAAAGGACCTGTATGTGGCTGAAGAACAGAGGGCAAAGAGGTGAGTGTACAGAACGAAACTGAGAGGTGAGCGGGACCCAGAGCCTGCAGGACCTTGCAGGCTGCTGCATTTATCCTACACTTGGTGGGAAGGTCCAGGAGCGTATTAAGGGGGGTGAGGGAGACAATGGAAAACACATGCCCAGATTTGCGTTTTAACACAATAAATCCAGGTGCACAGGGGCCAGCTGCGGACAGAAGTGACCACTATTTCACAGGCTCCTATGGACAATAATAATCCTAGATAATGCTAGGGGGAAAAAAAGTACAGTAATGAAAGACAACAAACTCTAGCCACAATCCTTTCGTCTAGAGATATAACCACAATAATTATTTTTCTTGCATTTCCTTCTGGTCTATTTGTTTGGATTAAAAACATGGGGCTATTTTGAGGAAGAAAGATTTGAATCCTGCCTTTTCGGTGACATGAGATGAGCATTTCAAAACCATGATTTTTAATTGCTGAATAATATTTCCAGCATAATGACCTGCCCTCATGTATTTAACCAGTTCCTGCTGTTGCCTCCTGCTGCTCAGCACAGCCCTGCGTAAGAATCTTTGTAGGCATCTGAGACTGTTTCCTAGTCATGGATTATTAGAAAAAGAATTACGGAGCCAAAGAGTAAAACTGTTTTAAGGTTCTTTACCTATACTGACAAAGTGTTTCTATAAAGGTTATGCTCACCGAATTGTATATTTTTGTCCTCAGGTTGCTGCTGGTGTTTTTGTTTGTTTGTTTTTTGTTTTGTTTTGTTTTGATGTCACTTACACATGAATGACTCTTGTGTGAGTTGCTGGAAGATGGGAGTGACCAGCTAGCTGTGTCAGGCGCAAATAAACGTGCCCATCTCCCCACGACTGCATCTAAATTGAGAACTGACATAAACAATTTTTGCCTGTTAAAAATATAAAATTTTTTTTTATTATTACTAGCGTATATTGGTATTTATTCTTTGGCAAGTTATTAATTTAATGCTCAATCAAAGGTAGACAGTGTCTTCTGTACACATCCAGTGGGGTGGATATCTCCCCTGCAGACTGTAAATTCCATGAATTAACAGGGAAAAACATCTGTTCCTGGTCTGCACGGTTTCTACAGTGCCTAGCATCTACCTGGCGTGTGACAGCTGCTCAGTTAGTACGTGCTGAAGAAGTGAACACAAACTTACGTGAAGACATTTGTATCAGTAGAAAAGACAGCAGCGTCTCCCTCTTGTTCCCGGGGTAACCCCAGCACTCATCACAGGGCCTGCCACAGGGTTGGTTTGGTAAATGTTTGTCATGAATGGCTACCCTTTCTTCTTCAGCTACTGTTCCTGGGTTAGAACCTGAGTGTAGGAGGCTGCCGGACACTGCTGGCCTCCCTGCCTCTAGCGTCTGTTCTGTAGCCACCATCCACGATCCAGCCCTTAGTTCTGGGAACATCGGCTTTACTCTTCCAGATTCCAACATTTTCCTTCACTCTCAATCCTTAACAGCCAAACTCTCAAACCACAGTTTTGATGGGAGAAAATCAACAGC
Source organism: Anoura caudifer (assembly GCA_004027475.1). Classification (NCBI taxonomy): domain Eukaryota; kingdom Metazoa; phylum Chordata; class Mammalia; order Chiroptera; family Phyllostomidae; genus Anoura; species Anoura caudifer. The sequence goes on along the minus strand of PVKU01000262.1, from coordinate 372,744 downwards.
CTTCTGGCTCCAGGCCGTTGTGCAAGGTGGAAGCCATATACAGCACGCAGTGAAGGCGTCTAGCCCTGCTAAGATACGCAGACACTGTGTTTTCATACATGGAGTTCCTGACTGGAGACACTCAGTCGTGACCCGCACAAAGGAAGAGGGAGCTCTAACTCCCTAGCCTTTCCCCGTGGGGCCATTGCCCTCTGTTGCCTAATTCAGAATTACTGGGGGCTGCCTAGAGCAGCACCCTCCCTCATCCAGAGGCTTTTTAACAAGTTCCTAGTTCATTTTCTCCCAAGTTCTTTTTGAGGGCAGGGCGGTGGTTATAAAATGCTCCTTGGTGTACTGTGGTTGGAATCTGGGCATGTATTTTGCCAGATGAATCCTGCTAGAAAAGGCGGTTAGTTGGAAACCAGTCTACCAGAACTATACTTCAGACAGATGGTGAATTACGTAGGCTTCTGTGAGAGAACGGACACCTGAACACCATTTATTTAGCAGGAAGGGGGCATGCTCCAGGTATCAGCAAAGTTTGGGACACAGGTTCTGAGATGTGGATTAACCCTGCAACTACATATCCTCACAGGGCCTAGGACATGAAGGTGTGCAGGACACCTGGATGATAGGAAGTAGAAAGTCTGGGTCTTTGCCCAATCCAGCCCTTGACTTTCCGAGTTCTGTCTGTACAAGCCCCATGTTCTAATCTAAACCCTCTTGGGTGGTTAAAATGCAGGATCTCTATGTAGTTCCCCAGAAGGGTGGGCCACACTTCAAATTGAAATGAAATCCAGGCAGTTGGTGGGCTAGGAAGAACGTTTCCTAGCCCTGCACATGAAACTGCCCGGCACCTTTGTAACTCCCCTCCTTTCTCATTTAACTCCCAACTTTCATTAAAAGCAAAAGCAAAACAAACAAAACACCTCTCCTTCTCTTCCCCTTTCTGAGATCTGCCAACATCTTCTTCCGCTGACCTTGCAGCTGGGCCCTGCTCTCCCCAGAAGAGGCACCTCGGCCTTCTGGGCTCCGGGTCGGCCCTCATTTGTGTGACAGCATCCGCACGTCCCTGCTCTCTTCACACCATCCCTCATTGCTCCGGCAGCGCCAGCACAGCAGCAGGTCAAACGTATGCTGGACCTCCAGAAGTCATGGGGGAAGGTGCTCCAGAGAAAATTTACACAGATGGGATTTCCTTCCCAGACCTGGGAAGCAGAGTCTGAGAGTCAGGTTTCGGTTTGTTGGTGTTTTGAAGGGAATGACGTATGCTCTCCTCATAAATGCACGCTGTTTTCCTCCACTGCCCTGCTCTAGAACCTTGTATCTGAAAGCTCTACCAGCCAGAGCATAAAGAAAGCGCTTCAAATATTAGCTTCTCTGGACTGATCCATGCATTAAAGTCTCCTTTAAAAGGGCCCATAACCACCAATTACCTCTTTATTACAAGCAGAATCAATATGGAACTTAGTAGATAACAATAAAATAATGCATTTTTCCATGTGGATGAAGATGATGGTGATGCTCTGGAACTGGAACTGCACAGTAAGAATTCCATGCTTTGAAATTCTAACTCTCACCCTGACCATTCAGTGACAAGGGGAATAAGATAAAATCAAGATTTTCATACTTAAATTCTGATCATGGACCTTCCCAAAACCAACCTTAGAAGCAGCATTATGATGTGGGCTATCTAAAGATCTTCCAACATTTTTATTGTAAAATAAACATTTTAAGACTTTTGTTGTTAAATATTATTGTTAAATAATAAACCAGAAAATATCACAAGAGAAGTTCACCATTACAGGTTGGAGATATTCTGATGGGCGGGGAGCCAGGCGTGTTACAAAGGAGCTGCTGGTTTGCTTTAGTCAACAGCCCGCCTTTTACAGGAAATATGCAATCAGTTACTTCCCTGTTTCACACTGGGTTCAACTCCCCCGAAGCCCAAGGAAAAAATTCCTTAGAAAAGACGTTTTCCTTAGGGAGGAAAACTGGTCACCTTTAAATGTAAATAAGAGAAACCACCTCCCAGTTCTCCCATCACCCCATATCCCTGAGGTTTTGGCTACAAAGAACCCCACTTCAGAGTGCACCCAATGGCAGCCCCAAGCACAGACCCAACCACAGCAAACCATCTTCGCTGCTCTGAGACCTCTGAACCATACTGATAATACGGTTCCCCAGGGAAGGGCTCCTGAGATTACCAAATTACATGAGCTGTTCTTCCGAATTCACAAATGTTCTCCTGTGGTTTAAGCTAAACAAATGACTACTGATTTTTTCTTCAAACTAACAGACTTTTGTAACCAAGGCTCCGGAAAAATGAACTCTCCTGTTGGCTGCCCAGCCTCCAGATTTTGGTTGTTACATCCAGAGATTAATCTCTAATAGAGATAAATCCCACCTTCCCCTTTGCGTGTGTTTGAAGGTTTGTGTTTACACGATCACATCATCCCTACCTTTGATGGTGGTGAGGATGGCACACTGTGTTATACTGAATCGGCTACCTTTTTACTGCTAATGTATAATATTAGGGGTTTTCAGTATAACTGCATGATTGCCTTTTAGAGCCTGTGGGAGTGTGAGAATATGGAAAGTAAGACCTGCAAGGTGGTAACAAAGCTAGGTATGGCTTTCTGATTCCAAATCCCATTCTCCTTCCACTGCAATGTAGTAAGTTCTTTGCTGTGAAAGCCTGTTTAAACCTTGCATGAGTTTAGCGGATACTCCAGAGAACACCATGCATTCATTCCCTGAAGAATCTTGGTTTACTCAGACGAACGCAGGTGGTGGTTTAATGGGAACCTGTCTGTCATTGGTTATACGAACTGAAACTTTATGACCAGAACTCTACAAGGGGAGAGCATGCATCCCTAGTCCTTGATTTCTTCCCCTCTATTCGCTGTGAAAATCTCTTTTCTCAGGGGAACCTAAAGCTCTGAGTGCAGAGCTGTCACTGGAGCCATGTTGATCTGTTACCATGGAGATCACTCTGGTAACATACAAACCTGCCACCAGTCCTGATACACAGTATCTCATTCTGACTCTTAGAAAGACTGCTGTACCTCCAACTCCCACCAGTTTAAAGTTCACCTCTGCTGGGATTTAGCTCTAAAGTGTTTTAAGATTAACTCTTAAATGCCATTATAAATATAAATCCTCCGGAGACAAGAGGGGAGGTATAAGGAAAGCATGTCTCAAGATTTTAAAGCAACAAAGTGCACATGGAGCAATTGTCCCTAGGTTAGAGTTATGAACCTGGTGATGATATTACTTGACAAAGAACCAGAAGTAAAATCATAATGGGGACACATTCTGGTAGTAATTACTGGTAGTAAATTCTGGTAGCAATTCCATTGGAATTCCTGGTAGTAATTCCTAACACTTATTGATTGCCTGTAATGCACTATTTACACAGTGCCACGCTCATTATTGTGAGTTATGCGAGGTTAAAGCATCACTTGGTGTGAATCCCTATAAAGTCCACTACCTTTCCAGAAACTGGAGGTCCTGTATGTGGCACGCCAGTAGCAATGCTGTCAGAATCAGTGTCTAATGCGGGGAACAAATAGACATGATGTTGGTCATCTGTTAAAGCATGTCAGAATCACTTTGGGGCTTCTGCATGTCTGCTGGATCATCCAGGAGGGTGTAACATAGCCAGTCTTATTCCTCATTCACAGAAATCAAAGGCTTTCTTTCTCTAAAGTCGACAAAGGTACATTTGTGCACAAGAACATGATACCTTTCTAGAAGAAGGTCTATTTTAATTTACCCCAAATTTTAAGGCTATTAGAAGGCAGGAAGAGAGAGGGAGGAGGGGCTGTGGTGTATCCTTAGGTTGACAGTGGCTAGATAGGACTGACCCTCCCCGTTAGGAATTCCCAGGAGTTGTGGAAGGGAGGCTGGAACCACTGTGCTTAGGTTCAGAAACCTCAGACTTTGTGATGGGCCTGGACCACATAGACATACAATTCTGTTTGTTGTTGTTGTTTTTTAAGATGGGCAGAGTAGCCAACTCCAACTTCCGACAAGCCTGAGGTGAGCAAAGGGGTGAAGCTTCCTTTCTCTGCACACCCAGAGTTAAACCTGGGATACCACCTCAGCTGCACGGGGTCTAGGTGGTACAGGGAAACTGTCAGGCACGGGGAAGACACTGTCAACTCCCAACATCCAAGGCCTGGAGATCTACTTGAGAGGCTTCAAGGCCCAGTGGGGTTTTTTTCTACCTGTGTCTGAAGAGCAGGGATATTGAAAAGAAGACAGACCTCAAATGTAATAATTGGCAACTTCCTTTTTTAAAACTGAACAGAGAGGATACTGAGTATCATCTACTTGTCAGTCATTTTGCTCCACTTGGCACCTCTTCAGCTCCTGCAACATCTCTGTTAATATCCTCCTCCTAATGTATTCTCCCCTGGCAATGCTGCCAGAGAGTGGCAGGCAGGAAAACACCCAAGGAATCACAGGACTGGGATGCAGGTGCATGCACACCAGCTCGGATTCCAAACTCCCCTCCACATCCCTTCTCTCTTCCAACCAAAGTCAACAATCAATCAGTCAGTCCCTTCCACACCCCCTCACTTCCTCACCAGAGGAACCAAACAGCATATTAGAGTTTAGCCTTGGCCACAGCATCTCAATGGTAACTTCCTTTTTTATACCATAAGCCCAAATAGGAACTACAAAGTAATGAGGAAAATGATTTTTTTAAAGACCTCCCTGGCTGCTTAGAGGGCAATGGAAAATTAAAATGAGAGATTACATTTCTCTACAGGAGAAATGACACCACTTCTCCCCTTACTATGAACTCACAACGGCACCTACGCAGTGCTTTGCTGCATGCCAAAGAGTAAGTAAGTACTGCTGAGTCTTCTATAATTAGGTACCGTCAAAATGGTGTTTTTTTCCCTCAGAAATTTTCCTGGATCTTATCTGTGTTTTAAATATAAGTAAATTAAAAAAAATTGACTCTTATGGAAAAAGTTTTGAAAGTTTATATTCTTTGGGAAAGATATACAATGGTTAATGAAAGGAATGAAAAGAAGGAATTAATTCCAGAACTATTTACACTATAGTCAAAAAAGTGGGGGGGGGGGAAGCTTTGGACTTAATGGGTCACACACAGAAAGCTTACTTGTACAGAGGAAAGTTAATACAATCAAATGCAGAATCAAGAAGAAATACACTCTCTGTGGAGATATAAAGCACATACTTGTAAGTTTTATATATTGACCTCCCATAATTACTGTTCTGCTGGGCACAGCAGCTGCTCAGTAGATGCTGGTTTATTAACACAGCACTACCCGAGTTTTTGCTTTCTCAGACTGAGCTCCTACCTGACTCATCTCTGTCTTCCTAGCCCAGGCATAGGCTCTTTCATCAATGCTTCTTGAGTAGAACAGGATTTGAGTTTTCTTCGGAATAAGCCCAGGCAGCCACAAATGGTATTTCCAAGGAAATTCACATGGAAAAGAATGCCATCCGATGCTGGTCACTTTCCTTACCTACCTGAAACACGGCCAGCAGACTTCGGTCCTAATCTGCAAATTGTGGCCAGAGCTGGCCAGCGGGTTGCTAGGCCAGGCCGGCCCTAGAATGAACCAGAACAAGCTCTCTAGTTCTGGAGACAAAGCACAGGGTTAGGTTTGCTCAGTTCATCGGCCAGGTGTGTTATTTGCCACAATGGAGAGTTGCAGGCTTTTCTGCCATTACAAGAACATGTTGACTATGGAGTTAGTGTCATTTCTTTTCAGGCACCTGGTAGAGAGTTGCTTCCCTTCTAAGTACTGAGGTCCATCTAATTACAATCGACAATCAGATGGGACACACTGAAGAGACGAAGAACACAAGTTCCCGCGCAGACGGACCTGGGTACAAATTCTGGCTCTCCCACCACCTGTTCTGAGGCCTCAAGCAAGGGCACTGGACATTTCAGAGCCCGAGTTTCTGTACCTGTAAAGCGAAGGTAGTGTCACTAACTCCCAGACTCGTAACACATAGTACACACACAATAAACGCCAGCTGTTTTCCTCAGTGCCTGGGATGTCACCGTCTTATAACTGTGGTTTCATACATGGTCTCTATTTTTTCCAGTACCTCAGTTTTCTCTAATCAAAAATGAATACTGAGATGGCTGTTGTGAGGCAAAATTACTAATAGTTCTTTACTCATACAAACTGAGTACCAGAGGAAAAATAATGCGGCAGTTAAAATTCCACATCAGCATGTAACAAAGCCAAGCTGTCAGGACCAGCCAGCACTGCGGCCTCTACCCTGGCTGACTGTTTGGGGAAGGGTCTCCTTGATGGGAATGGCTTCAATGAGCAACCATTTGGAAATACCCTGAGTGTCCCCTGGAACAGCTAGGAGAGGGTGAACCAAAGCCCCAAGACAAGTTGTCTCAGGGAAACTGCCAGACTCAAACCATGATCCTACTTTTTTTCAAGTCAGCATTCACTCAGAAACACCCCAAACCAAATTGCTAGAGCTGACACATCTGGCAAGCACCAATTTTTCCTGTTTATGCCAGGAAATATCTAGCTTTTTGACGTAAGTTTCTTTACTAGACAGGCCATTTATAATAAACCCTATAAACAACGGTAAAAGGCAGGGACCTCTTTATTAATTATACAACGTCAGAGGTAGAACTTGATTCAAGTCCTACAGTTGGAGGTCCCCAGTTTTACAGATGAGACTCATAAGGGTTAAAAAGTTCACCCCAAGCCACAGAGCTACTGAGTGACAGCTGGGATTGAACCCTGGCCTCCCGATTCTTAGTCCAAGATTCTTTCTACTACACCACGTGGCTGCTCCAAACATCTCATTTTGTTTATTTCCCTGCACAGAACGTAAGCATATTGTACATACAGAAAATCTCTAATAAGTATTTGCCAAATCAATCCACAAATTCTATAATTTTGATGTTTTAATTTAATATTATATTTCAATCCCAAAAGATTCCTTGTTAATTAGTAGCAGCTAATTAACAAGTGCTATTTAGTGAAGGCTTTAGGAGTTTATAAAGTGTTTTTGAAGTCATAATCTAACTATAATCCTCACAATCATGTGAAATCATAATCTAATATAGTACCCACAATCATGTAAAAAAGGTGCTGCTGTATCCATTTTAGAGATGAAAAGGCTGAGAGGTTGGAAAACCTTGTCCAAGTTTATACTGCTAGCTGTGTATTGCTAAAGATGGCACTTGAAATTAAACAGCTGATTCTAAAACCTGTGCTGTTTCTACTTCATTAGGCTAAACCTAATTAATAACTGGCCCCAAATGATACTGCCATTCTTTCTCCCAGTCTCTTCCATCCAAAAAAATAACCTTCACGTCAATTTTTAACAAGGCAGGCTGAGCTGTAGAAAGTGCTCTGTGTTCAGTGTTCAGGTGTAAGAGCCCAACACAGACCCTGACTCCCTCTAACAAAGCAAAGACTTCACACTCAGCTCCCAACACCAGAACAGCACTTATATTTACTGCCTACAAGATTTTAAAGGCCAGCCTGAGGAAATGGCTGCTCCCCCCTGCGCCCCCCCCCCCCGCCCCGGCCCCATTGCTGAAGACATCTTCAATCATTGCTTTGTGTCGAAGGGGGAAGGAAGGAGGTCATTTCTGTGAGTCTTGGCAGCATGGGGCTGTTAACAAAACCTGTAAGGCCTCGGTGTAGGTCAGGGATGGGTGAAGCCACAAAGAAAGGCAGCAAGAGAGACACTCCAAACCTCCTTGCTGGCTGCTCCCCAGGGGCTGTTAAAGATAGAGATGGTGGCAGCTAATGGTGGGGGCGGGAGGAAGGGGGGTGAAGGCTGTGAGGGAAGGTGCGGGGGGACGGATATAATCCAGCATACAGAAACCTGTCAGGATGGGATTTATTTTTGTTCTGTGAGGGAGTATAATAGGGCTTTGCCTGCGCTCTCAATAGCTGTTTTGAAGTGAACCCGGCTGGTATGTCTTTAATTTGTCATTTCATTATGAAACTGTTTCCCTTCCAAGAAGCCTTCAAGTCAGGAAGCTCTGTCTGCCCACACAGGAAATTCCTTTGCTTCAACTTCCCCAAAAAGGAAATTTCCCTCAGAAGTGAGCCCAGCATATGCCTTTGAGCAGAGCTGTTTCAAGAAACTTTGGCAGCTGAGTCCTGAAAACACCCCTGGTTTTCTGCGGCGGCTGGGATGTCGGGATAAACAGTTGGGCTCTGACTCAGGGGGTGAGGACCCCACTGACACTGACCCTGGCCTAGCTCTTCCTCCTCCCTCCCTCTTCCTCATTCTCCTGTGCCCTTGCCGCCTTCACATCCTGTGTAACAGCAAGAGCTTTAACTCTCCAAGAGGGAATCAGTACCTGCAACTTTCATCAAGAAACAGGCATATCTGGGCCCCTGCTGGGTAGCTGAGTTGGTTGGAGTGTCCTCCCAATACACCAAGGTTGTGTGTTCAATCTCTGGTCAGAGCACACACAAGAAGCAACCAGTGAATGCATAAGTGGAACAACAAATCTCTCTCTCTTCCTCCCTCCCCTCTCTTCCTGTCTCTAAAATCAGTAAAAGAAGAAACAGGGACACGTGTACACTTCCCTACCTCGTATGTGCACACAAACATGCACACACATGAACAGGCACCCCACAGCCATCACCACTTCAACACCAGGCACTGGTTCTTATCCCCCCCACCACACACTTGAGATTTCTAGTAGAAAGACTGCAGTATTTCAAATGAAGAGGATGTAGAAAAATGAAACAGCCAATTATAGGTTCCTAAAGCACATATATTACCAAATAACTTTGTCTCAAGAGTGGTGCATTTTTTCAAAACAAACTTCCCCAGTGAGGATTTTAAGTAAAATATGGAAGGGGAAAACATCTCCAACCACAGCCTTATAAAATTAATCTCTCAGACATATTGTGAATGACTAAGCGGTGAGAGCCCGAAGCAGCTGCGCTGAAGTGAATAATAATATATAGTATTTTATGAAGCTTCTTAGCAGAGAGGCATTAGCAAGGTAACTGCCAGACGCACAGCTAAGTTTTTAATTTTCCATTTCTAATCACTTCATTTAAGGGAAAAAAAAAAAGTCGTGAAAAGGAAACAACAGAGAGACCTAAAACACATAAAGGGGAATGACATTGAACTTCAAACTGTACAGCAAGAGAAGGACAAAGACACAGACAGATGAGGAACTAAGATGGCCCGGGATTTCCACCCTGCAATTAGATTGCACTAGAACAGGAGAGTGATAGGATCTGATCTTATTACACTATTCACAAGCCAGGACTCTGTAAGGGATATTATTGACCAGGAAACAGAGTGATATTTAAGGGACTAATGAGAATCCTATAGCTCACTGAAATCTGAATATATTAACTCTGAGGTTTCGGATTGTGGTAGATGTTTTCTGTGGAGAGCGCTTATAATTTTAATAAGTCATTCTATTTTTCTAAAATTTATGAGGTTCTAACCACAGCTGGATCTCAGAGGGGGACCCAACCCTATTTTTCAAGTTCTTGAAGAGAATGGTCTAGGAGGGAATAGGCTTTGGCTTATGTTGGGAGGAAAGGTAGAGAATGTAATGGACCTGTTCTGCCACCTACCAGCTCTGTGGCTTTAGCCCAGCTCCTTACCCTCTTTAAACCTGACTTTTCATTGGCAAAGTAAGGATAATAAAACTCAGTTCATAGGACTATCATGAGGATTAAATGATATAGTGCATGTGAAAAGTGCCTACCGTAAGCACTCAATAAAGGGAAGTTATTACTCCACATGGAGAGCCACGAGGAATCTTTCTTCCCAGTTCCACACACACATGCCCCTCATACATACAGCCACGTGCCTCCAGCCGGCTCCTTCAAGTTCCGCACGAGGCAAGAGTCTCCTGACCACTTCAGCTTGAGATCTGGACTAAAAGGCCCCTTACACACCTGCATGGTCTTGGCGTTGTGATCGCAAGTTTAGTCACCCCAGAGAATGGCTGAAAGGCTTGATTTAAGAATCTAGATCTATAACCCCAAATGCTATACTCTCTCAAGGAAACACAGATGATGTGCACATTCTCAAGTTGACAATGTGCTTGAGCAGGTCCAACTTTTTCAGGGCATTACTGGTGCTAGGAATGTCTTCAGACCAATAGCCGGGCATGGTAAGTGTGAGATTACTTATCTTGGTCTCAGAGTCTCAGAGGTCCAGGTTCACAATGTTTTGTCCAAATCAAGGAGCCAGGATTTTCCATCTAATCTCATATCTTTCTCTTCCATGGAGAAGGCTAGCCCCAAGCAAAATTACGAAGTTTAGTTCCAACCCTCCCCCCCTTCCCTTGACCTTCTCTGCTGGTCATGGTTCCTCCACTTCAAAAGATTCAAGAGATTTGGTGAAATAATTTTCAATAAGATATCAGGAACTTAAGGTATCAATAATCTTTAACCAAGGTACTAGCAGCTAGCATAATTTTTTACTCTTAAAAGTAGAGCTAGGTAGAAATAATGTCTAGCCCAAAAGGAATGTATTTCAGTGAATTTTGAACAGTGAAATTTCACGTACCACAAGTTCACTGTGGGAGATATTTAAGTTCAGGGCAGTCTTAAATCATGCAACTGAGGGACCACAGACCCTGCTGAAGCTTATCATTGGCCCTGTTCACAGACAACTACGAGCTTTCTATCCTGGATCCACAGTAGTGCTATCTGGACAATAAAAGCTTAGAAACCAGCTACTTCCTGAATTTCATTACTTCTGCAGCAAACAAAGTACCAGCCCTGAGCTTGCTACACAGCTGGATGTACAATGTCAATGCTATGATACCCAGTCGTATTTGTTCAAGTTCTTTCCCTGGATCACCTGGGGTGCTAGGAACCACTGTGGAAACTCCACGAAGCGGTTATCTGGTGTAACAGCTATGGGACAATCCCAAACTCACCCCCCTCCTGATTTGGATTCATCTGAAGTAAACTTTTTCTTTGCCTAAGAATCAAAAGGAAAAAAAATTCCTTTTACAAGGGACAAACAAATTTTACATCTGTTTAGATTTTTGTAGCTCTCTGAAGTTCCTCCCAGAATGACCAGAGAATTAAAGTTTCTAACCCCTGACTTTCAAGTGAGAAATCTCTAAGGGAATTTCTTCTTTCGTGTTCCTAAAAGACCTTTAAATAAAACCCAAAATATCTGGGTGAATATTTGAATCATGGCCAAATTTTAAGGTCAGCGAGAGACCCACACAAAATGCTTGACGGAGTTACCAATAAGGGAACAAGGACTATCTGTGCAGGGAGGGGATTTTGTGAGATGGCTTCTGTACCACTTCGCATGAGAAGTGAAAAGAGTAAGTGTGGGAGGGAGTTCGGTTCTTTGAGAACAACTGTGTGGAAGGAAGCAGAATGAAGAAGAAAGGAAAGAGTTTTCTCTCCCACTTTGTTCACATCTAGTAGGAAAATATGCCCAAGAAGTCGAAGCTTCCAACCCATCAGAATAACAGGTGTGTGAACTTGAAGTTATTAGGGCTACTTCCTGATGTAAGGTGTACAAGGAGGAAGGAGGAACAATTTTATTTCCTCAGGAGGGTTGGCACCAAATCATCCGATCATATTTGTTTCTCTATAAAAGAGGTTCTGACATTAGTGACCCAAGAGCTACTTAAGGAGGCAAAATAAAAGCCCTCTTTAGCTTTGTTCATGAATTGCTGCTGCTTTGGGCATTCCTTTCTCTCCAACCCTATACCCCCCTTTCCCAGCCTGTGGCAAGGAGTAGATGATTCAAGTAACTGGTTCAGGGCCTCTATTTAGCAATAGTTTCTTGGGTGTGAGTTTTCATGCCCAGGGGATGGTAAAAGTGTCACAGATTCTCTCTGCTGGCTGGGCAGATGGAAATATACTTTAAAGCTCAGCATCAAAGACTTCACTTTAGAATCTGAAAGCCTTCATTCCTTTACAGCTGTCTGCTCCCCACACCCACCATAATTAATTAATTCAGTATTAATTGTGCATGTGCTATGGTGCCAACTGAAGGAGGATAGTGTGACCTGTCCATGCAGACCAGCTGGCCCTGCAAAGCCCCAAGCCCCATGGACACCATCTAGAGAGAAAGAGAGCAAAATGCAGATGGTCAATTTTACAGGTTGCAGGATAGGCCAACATGCCTCAAGCTGCAGAGGGGGTTCCCACAAATCATAGACTTGGAGTCAAGAAGGTAGCTGCGAGAAGCCACACCTGTGTGTAATGCATGACCTGGGGTGTCTGACTTGAGGCCCAGGATGGCTATGAACGCAGCCCAAGACAAAACTGTAAATGTGCTTAAAACCTTTTCTTTTGCTTATGAGTTTTCGTTAGTGTTTGTGTATTTAACGTGTGGCACAAGACAACTAGTCTTCTTCCACTGTGGCCCTGAGATGCCAAAAGGTTGGACACCCCTGCAAGCAAAGGGCCAACTCAAAGACAAGTGTCAGATTGGAAGTTGGGGGGGGGGGCTCTGAGAACAGGGGAGCAAGCCTGGGATTCAGCTGTAAGGTCCTGGGAACCAGCGTAAGCTGCGAATGGCCATGAGTGACTTCAGAAGACACCTAAGGCCCAGGAGCTGGCTCTGTATCCGATCGCAATCACAGGCAGCAAAGGGAAGCGCCCAACACTGTCAAGTGCTGACTTTCCGAATTTCCTGGCAGAGGGGGCATCCTCACAACACAGTCACGGCTAACGTAGAGGTCAGTTTCCTGCATCACTGAAATACCACCATCTGTGCCGAAACCTGACATTGAGTGCTTGAAATCAAGTGAACGATCATGATTCTTAGCATTTATAGACAATGCTCTACTGCTAAGATCCCTTGGATTTCTCTTCTGGAATGAGAGAACAAGAAAATGGTTGAGCTGCGAAGAACATGAAGAATCATATATTCAGGATACCTGGCTTTAGAGAGGGGCATACTACAGGCCAAGGGGAAAGAATGAATTATTGGGGGTGACCCCACTAGTAAACGTGCTGGGCCAGCACTCAGAGGATGGACACCCAGACAAGGGCACTTCCTGCCCTGTTGCCCTGGGGTGGCGTTTCCCAGCATGTATGCCAAGTGGGTGAACTAAGGCACCGTAAGATCAGACAACCTTTCTGAAGCACGTCAGATTAACAAAGAGTGTTAGAAACTGAAATGCTTTAATTTGTGAATCCAGGAATATAATCTCTATTCCAGCACATTGTCTTTCTTACTGTATTAATAATAATCTGGCAGGTAGGTCATCTCTTTTCAAAAGACAGAAAATCGTGGAAGAAGGAACCTCCTTTCTCTTCATTTAATTTTGTTTCTCACACTTCAGAATTGACACAAATACCTGAAAATACAATGTAAGTAACAGCTGACACAGAGGACTGAATTTTAAAATTTATCTTCTTCGAAGTTCAAAAGATAACTTAGTTTATGTTTCTGATTTTATCCCTTTGGCCTTTCTTGTCCTTAGTTTATATAAATTGTGCTTAAATTAAAAAAAAAAAAATCAACCTGTGGCAGCGGCTCTTCTCCTGCTACCTGTTTTTTCCAACAGCTCGAAGGAAAAAACTTCCATCAGTTCCTAATACTTTCAAGAAGCAACATGGTGAAGTGAAAGAGAAAGAAACCAAACCAAAGCAAACCTGGGTTTGGGATATAGACCTGGATTCCACGAGTGGCTCCTTCACTTTCTGTGTGTCTCTGGCAAGGGATTAATCGCTCTGATCCTCACATATGAAACAGATATAATCATATCCACCTTGCATCGTAAGTGATCATTCAGCATAATACGTGTAAAGCTCCTGGCACTACAAGGTGCTCAATAAATAGTAGTGACAATGATTACTCATTCTACATGTTATTATAACAGAGATTCTCTAGAGTGGTGTCTTATACACAGTTGGCCTCAGAATGGCTCCTAAGGGAGCACAGCTCCTGTAAACTGGCAGGTGGGGTACCATGATGGGGCGGGGGTGGGGGGGAAGCAACTCATTTGCAAAGATAAGCCACTCCTACCAAACAAATAAGTAATTAAGTCCTAACATTGTTACTTCTAAAATAAAGCTACATAAACTGCCTGGTATACTTATGGCACTGTTATTCCACACCCTTCAACACTCATCTAGGTACTTTTTCCTTTTTTTAAAAAAGGGTTGTGACCTCTCTCCTTACAAAGCTTTACACCGCCCAGTGAACCATGCTGTTAATGCCCCACCCCCGGGGTAGAGAATTCAGCCCCAGCCGAGCAGGTGAAATACAGTGTTCCCTCCACGGCTGGACTCTCCCTTCCAGGCACCCGGTCTGTGCCCACCACCCGTCCACAGCTCTTTATCCAGTATTGTATCTGCAATCTGCATTTCTCTCACTGAAATCTTAGAGTCCCATTTGAGGCTATTTCTAGCCATGATCTAGAGGAAACAGAAATAGAGTCTAATTTCAAAAGAATGGGGTTTAGTCCACCTACTCACGATGGAAGCACTAAGTATCAGGGGAGGGTGACTAATTATTCTTGGGAATTTATAGTCAGCCTGTGGCCAGAGACAGGGACAGCTTAAATCCCTCAAAGTATGCTCTATCTTGCTTTATAAGAGACCAGAGAAAACCCCCAAAACACACACGTATGGTCCAGGCAACTGAGCCAAAACCCCCTGTGGCAACAGTGAAATCAGCAACACTGACCTCTGGAAAAGCACAAAGACAAAGTGGTCAACGTCATTCCTGCCAGAAACTCCCAGTGTCTGAGCTACTCATGAGGTTTAACTCAGGCATGAGGCAAAATGGGAGAAAATATCTGTTATTTGAGAATGGAAACTTTCTCATATTGGCATAGACCAGGCCCAATCAATGCTTTGAGGTAATAAAGAGAAGGTGGGAGTAACCTAGGAAATCAGAGGCCAAGCCAACATCACACTGAGTCTGTATCATGGATTACGTAGACATACATGAGGCCGGCTGTGGAACTTATAGGCAGGCACCTCTCATTTTGCAGAACCCTTATATGCCAAGAGAAAGACCGCAGAGGTACTGATGGTCGGGAAAATCCAAGCGGAGATGGTTGAGAGGAGACAGAACAAATGAAAATGTCATTTTGGACTTCCTGTTGTTCAAGTCTCTATTCATAGAATGAATGGGTTCTCACAGGCTTTTTTAAATGGCTCTCTTGCTGAGTCTGTTGTAAACTCTGAATATTGGGTCTGGAATAGAGCTGGGCATCTCTGGACTCACATCAATAATCCACTGCACCAGGTAGAAGCAATCCGTTGCCAACGGTTTCCAAACCTCTACTTCAGAATTCTAAGGACAGCGAGAGGCCCCCTGCCCCTCCCCAGAGGATCAGAGCCCCTTTGACGGAGCTTCTGCCCAAGGAACTGCCTTAAATGTGCACGGAGTGCACGGCATGAAATTCGAAGTGAAAGAAAAGGTCAATAGGCCTCTGGTTATATATTTTTTTTCAAAAAAAGACATCTAAAAATAGCTGCATTTATTGAAGCTGCTTCCTTATCAGGAAGCATGGAGCTAGGAATTAACGTCTGCCTGCATCGGAAATTCTTTCAGACAGCAAACCCAAAAAGGAAATTTCCCTTCCAAAGTCTCCTGGTTGGTCTGCTGTGGGCTGTTTTTTCTCTTCAGGCTGTTTCAAACAGCAACCCTGGGCCCTAATACTCCCACATGGGCTGCTGGAAAAGCAGAAAAGCCTTTAAGCATTTGAATGTAAAAAGTGAAGGCACTCAATGAAAGGCTGAAGGGGAACAAAATAGAAAATGCTGGTGGCTGGCTGTCTTTGTGAGAAGTCATTATTGCTTTCTCAAGATTCTGAACATTAAATCTTCTTCCCCGTGTCCTTGCCTCAACTCTGCTGGTGATGTCACGGCACGTCACAGCCAGCTGTGTGAGGAGAGGCCATTTTCGGAACACTGATAATGGCAAAGGACAGGGGAGGGTTTGCTAGGTCTTCGAAGAGGCTGGGGAAGGCTGAGGAAGGAGGCTTGCAAATCAGGCAAGGCCCATGAAGCCAATAGTTCCAGACAGAGGTACAGATTTGGTACAGGTGGAAAAGGCCCTGGGATGGAGGGCTCGGGAGCTGAAACTGACTCCTAGAAACCACAGGGACTGGTTAGAAAAGGAAGCTGCTTTTCCCAGTGACTTAGGGAAATCTATCTCAGTGCTATGTAGACAGAACTCCAGGCCCTTTCCATAAGGAAACAAGCAAGGATATACATGATTCTCGTGGCCCTTGAAAATGGGAGAAAGCTACCTCCTAAAGAGGCTATTCACCATCCTGGGAAACGGAAAGTAAGCTCTAGCAAGTTACCAGCCACTGTCTCCAGGCACTGAGCTAGGTATTCTGCATTCACCAGCCCTGACACCGGTAAGAAACCCTCATCAGTAGCTGATCAGAAATCTGAGTCTTAGCAAGGTTAAATCACCTCTAGTACAGAGAGGCGGCCCTGGAATCCAGCCCACTTGGGTCTGTCTGAACCTGAGTCCTTCATATTGCCATGCTTTTCCATTTGGCAAGAATGAAAGGAAAATGGGACCTGCTCCCAGAAGGCCATCCCTGATGAAATGTCAGAGAATGGGGGTATTGGGGTGAACCCCACTCCCAGTACTGGCCCTCTGAGGCCTTCACGGCCAGCTCTGTGCTTTGTTTGCAGAGACTAACTAAACTTCCACCTGAGCTCACAAGAAAGTCAAGAGGGAGGAGCAGTAGAAATGGGTGAGCAGAAGCAGAAATAAATTACCCATGGTGAACACAGGCTGGCATTCCTGATGAAAGCCGGAGGTTCTGCACAAATTAATGGTCAAGTGTATCACCGGGACCCTAGCTAGCTGCTCCCATTCCTGCACCCATGGCTACCTCGACTCCCAGAGTCAGTAGTACCTTCAAGTCCACGAGACTCTGCCCTTATGTTTTCTCCTAAGAAAGCCAAATGGTGATTTCAGAAATAGAAATCTCATTAGATTCCTCATGTGCTGTGTGAATCTGGACGATTCAGTGGACCTATTGGAACCACAGTCATCTCATCAATAAAACAGAATTAATAACACCTACTTTAAGGTGCACGATTAAATAGTAGAGATGAATGTGTTTTGTTACTTATAACAATGTAAGATATTAACTATGATTATATGGAACTCCCATTTTTGTGTCTTCTTTGGGAACAAAAATAATTTGAAAGTGTATAAAATTGTTGGATGCTCCAGCTAATGAGAAATGAGAGACACTGCATCTCTTTTTACTACCCTGGTTCTAATATAGGTTTGCTCATCACATGAGCGTCTTCAACTCGGTTACTCTGCTGAGAATGCAAAATCGCCAAGTGGGGGAGCAGTGGTGAGGTAACATTTCCAGAGGAAGGCATTAAATTAAATTATTAAACACACACAAGGAGGAGGAGTAATGTAAGAATTCTGAAAGATTCACAAGGAAAGGCAGCAGAGCCAAGGGACTATTTCTGGTGTTTTGACTCTAGAAAACAGCAAGCGGCTATTGTGCCTATTTATTAACCTGCAACATCAGAAACTGTAATCCTGTTAAATATGATGAATGAGTCTTAGGTTACGATTTTTAAATACCATTTCATAGGGATTTGAGAAGACCAAACAGGTGTTGCAGACTGCAAAGTCATGGGCAAACGGCGATTATGTGACTAGATGCAATTACAGCAAAAATATGAAATGATGATGGAAAAGGAATTTAAAACAAAGAAAACACATTTACTTATTTAAATTCTGCCCCATTGATCTGAAATAGACTTGCTGCTATCATACGGGCAGCCTGGAATACACCTCATGACGCACTTTTTGCTGTGCCCTCAGCATCAGAAAAAGTCTCTCCCTCATGTCATGAGAGCCCTAGCGAGAATTAGAAAGAGGCAGCTTTTGCTCCAAGCCATAACCCTTCACTGCTTGGAGAATCAAGAGTAATTTTGTCAAGGGACTCTGGGGGCAGGGCATGGAGTGGTCTTTGGTCCTTCTAAGTGTTTTCAAGGTATCGTAAAAGGCTTATGTGCTCTTTAAAGAATGGAACTTTTTGTTTTTATCTACTTGCTATAATTGTTATACTTCAGCTCATCTATCCTCAAAGCTTAAAAAAATAATTCAGCACCGTTTATGGAAGAAGAAAACAGAAGCTCTTCCTATCTTCTCAGTAAACACACTTGCGTTTGCTCTCCTGATGACACAGGGGAGTTCCAGGAACCTGCTCCGGGTTGTTGAAGGGCTCCGGCCTGCTCTTTCGGAGAGTGAGGAAGGCAGACCAGGATGGCTGGGGGCTGGCCCTTCTCCCAAGTCCTTTCCTAGGCCCAGACTGGGCCTGACTGTCTCTTTCAAGTCCTCCATAATCACCACTTAACACTATGCTCTATTTATCACTTTGTTTTTATGCAGGCAAATAAAAAGAAAAGGGTTTACTTTCTACTTCTCAGTAGCTTGCTAATCTGTCACACTGTGTCTTCAGTTTGGGTACAACCTTATGTCTGCAGAACAAAATGGTGAGAAACCCTCAGTAAGAGAATCTTAACTCCTATGATCCCTGCCCTCCCTCCAACAAGGGTAGGATATATTTTAGTGTAACAATGAAAGGAGAAAAAGAAGGTCAAGAAAGAGGGTTCAGCTGGAAATTAATGAGGATAAATGGTGAAAAGAAGCCACTTTGAGGCACACCAGTCTAGTGAGTATCACTTTAAAACAAGCAGCAAAAAAAGCTCTCAGCCTAGCAATACCATAAATGTCCTGCTGCTGTGCTAGCTTTCAGATTCTTCCCCGTACTTTCCATGAGCATTCCACTGGGAACTGCCTGGAATCCCAGATTAAAACAGCAGTAACCCAACTCCCCTGTTAGAATATTCAGTTTCTTTTAGATCTGGAAACTCAGCTGGGGTGCATCTTTAAGTACACGGTATCTTTAAGCCTCTCGGCCATCCTAGGTGCTCATGAGATGTTTCTCAAACAGGTCGGTGGGCAGCTGGGTGCTGAAACGGGAGAGGGCAGAGGGCATTTCAGCCTCATGTGGAAAGCCCCAGCTGCCGACAAACAAGAGCCTGGGAACCTCCACTTTCAAAGGATTCATTCCAGATGTCAGAACTAATGGTGTCAACACGGGGCTCATGCAGATTACCAAGGAGGCCCCTAAAGTCATGCTGCCAGAGATTAGGCATTCACGCAAAATCGTCACCCTGACCTGAATCCATAATCTAACAATATATCCTAAGGTTGGCAGCGATAGCTTATAGTCCTGTATCTCATAATTACCTGTGTGGGGGATCCATCCATCCATCCATCCATCCAACTACCTAATGGAGCAAACCAATCAATAACTGATTGACTATGAGTATACTGAATCACTGAGAACAGATAGTTAGAACAGATTCTTAAGAACATCCAACTCTTAAGAACAGATTCCAGCCATAAACCAATGCTATGGTCATACCAGTGAATAATAGCTAAGTGTCAACTCTAATTCATCCCTTTATTCAAAAAAATATTTATTGAACACACATTGTGGCATAATAGGTAAGAACCTCAGTTTTGAAGTCAGATTGAATTGAGTTTGAATCCTGATTTTTTTCTCTTAGTAACTGTGTGACCTTGGCAAGTTGCTTTAATTTTTGAAGCTCTAAATTCTTTATGTGTTTCACGGATATAAAAAGAACATCAACTTTACCAATACTGCTGTGAGAATTAAACAAGATAATTTACATAGAGGACTTCACACAGTGCCTGGTACAGGGTAATCCACAATAAATATTAGCTATTATGACTGTGTGCTAGGCACACAGTAGGTCCTAGCAAAACAGTAGTAAGCAGCACAGCTGTGGCTCAACAAGAAAACTGTCTACTCCTGGAAACACTGAAGTTTTGGTATGGAAGAAACAGGTCCAAGGCAGGGAGAATGATTCCGTGGGTGAGAACCCTAACACCTGGGAGAGGGCTGTTTAACGTTTAAAGTCCTCTTGTCCAGTCAGTGTTGTATGGTAGGAAAACTGGGTATTATAATGACTGACTCACAGTCCAACAGTTGGTTTAACAGTGGTAAGAATAAAGATCTCCTGGCTGCTGGTTTGGTGTGTAGGTTAGCTGTTTCACCACGATAACTTCTTATAGAGAAGCAGTTCTATGGTCAGAGAGCTGACATATGCAAAGGCATCCAGAAGCAAACCAGGGATTAGGGTTTCCTTGGAGGGAAGTGTCAAAACAAAGGAATAAAAAGCTATGAAAGGAACAGCAGCCTACTTGGGACAAGTGTTTGTAATTATTTTCTCTCTGTACCCAGTAAGGAGTTCGGTGCTTTGTTCATTTCTGTATTCCCAGCACTCAGAAGAGTCCCTGGTACAGGTAATCAATAACCATGTGTGGAATGAAGAAATGAATGAGATTAGGGGGAGTAGGAGCAATTTGCCTGTATGGCATGAATGCGTTCTATCTCGAAGTGAATATACTAGTAATAGGACAGCTTCTGGAGAAAAAGATGCTATTACCTGGCTGTCTTTTCTTTTGCAATCCTGTCTGCTGCAGTGGTACCAAAACACTCCAGTTTACTGAGGACAACAGTGTCTGCAGCCATGACCTTGGCACCTTTACAGTCCCAATCTCATCTTTAAAAGTGCCTTGTGGAGAAAGAAGATGGTAGAGTGGAGTGATGCCCCTTTACCTCCTGGCCTAAGTTGAAGGTGGAATGTACTGACCCTAATACGTAGCAACTCTGTAATTAGTGATGGACTCAGTAAGCTGGAGGAGGGGAAGAATCCTCATGGTCCCCAACTCCTTGTCAAAAGCTCAGCAATCATCCTAACTATGGGGAGAAGGGGTCACCTGCAATGCTCCCCCAGCGCCTCCCAACATCAGTCATCTGATTCCCTGAACTATCACAGAAGAGCAAAGAGAAGTCTTTGTCCTCTCTCTCCCATTGTTCTCCACTTTCAGCAAGCTACCTTCTGGCTCCTGCAGAGGGGTGGAACAAGAAAAGGATAACCTGGGGAGCATCACCTTGCCAGAAAGGGATGGCAAGCACAATCATGCCGCTATTTAAGTTATTAGGAATCAACTAGGGAGGGCCAAGGTGACCCCCCGTGTCCTCCACAACCTGGACTTGCGTTCTCAGGATAATACTCAAGCCAGAGAACCTGGCATTTTCTTGGACACTGTGATCAGGGTGGGAATCAGGTGATTCACTCTCCCCAGCTGCCCCCATCACATTGTATCATCTGGGCTGGGTGGTGACACAGGAGAGACAAAAAAGGAAATGACAGGTGTCGACTGCTTTGGATCCTGGACCCAGAAGCACAAGTGTGTTGGCCCCAATGCCCTGCCAAGTTGCAGCTGAAGATTCAGACGGGGGAGGTGGTAGTGAACAGGGACCGAGGGGACTAGGGAGTGGAAATACCACAGGCTGACTGAAGCTACAGAAGTAATGCAGGCACAAGAGAAGAAAGACAGGGGAGCATAAGAAAGGAGGGGGAGAGAAAGGCCATATCCAGGCATGTAAAATCTCAGGAAGAAAAGTGGCTGGCATGTCAAAGGCAGGAGGGAGAAGGCCCTGTAAGGACAGCAAGGGCACATAGCTTAACAGGCAAAGTGAGGGAGTGAGTCTGACTCAGAAGCTGAGCAAAATTTAAGGCCTAAGAAAATATTAAAGGGGAGTTAGTGTGAGTTTAGGGAAACAAACTGTTCCCCCAAATTTACCTCGCCCCTTAGGTTTAGTTGACCCTGCCATATATATCGCCCATTCCCAGATTTGGGGGCAACATATCAGAGAGCTGAAACAAATACTCAGAAAAACCAGGGGCAGGAATCTCAAAATTTTCAAAGCTGTTGAACACTCTCAGAACTTGCCCCTCTCCAGCTTGAAGCCCTGCCCCTCTGGCCCCAGGCAGTCAGTCATTCTGACCCTGTGATCCCTCCGGACACCTGTCCCTCTGTCCCTCTGTCGGTCTGTCTGTCCCTGCCCCCGGCGCGCAGACACTCACGCAGGTGCGCAGGCAGGCGGATTGAGTCTTCCTCCATCCTGAGCGCTCGAGGCACTGGAACATGAAGTGGAGTCGAGGAAGCGTAACTCGGCACTGGGCTCTCGGGAGGTGTATATGAAATTCGCTCCTGCTGTTAAAAACAAGGGCAGGAAGAGAGGAGGGGGAAAAGACAATGAATGCTTGGAACTGAAGTGTGGAATCAGGGAGAGGGGTGGGGGGCCACAGGGACAGGGGTGAGGGGATCTCTGAGCACTGGCCAAGCAATCCTGCCTGCCCCTCTCTAGACACTATTCGGTTGCGTTTCGTATCTCCAGCTTTGGGACTCACAACACAACTCTGGAAGGGTTTTAAATAGGGCTTTTCCTTTGGATTGGGATCAATAGGTGTCCATTTTCTCTCTCTCTGTACTAGTGGTTTTGCTAAAGTAAAGGGGGGTGGGGGACAAGATGAAGGAAATGAGAAAGTATGTCCAAGAGAATGGCTTCAAAGGCTACGCTCAAAAATGACCACCAAGTCACATAATTAACATCACCAACTCATCAAAACCACATGTCCTCTTCTCTGGCAATATCCCCAGTTTCTAATCCAATGGTCCTGTACTCAGATCCAATGAGGTGAGCTCAACGTGATGGATTATAAGCTCCAGATTTAGTTATTTACTCTATGAGCAAGATTTTTCTACTCTACCAATCTCAGTATACAAAAAACACCCAAGTATCTAACACTTAATTTTTTTCTTCACACCAAGGACTTATCTATCTGTAACGTTAAGGGGTGTCTCCTCCATCCTCTAACTCAGGATCAGTATTTCCTTTCTTTCTGAACTATTTCAGAGATTCAAAGAATCATCTCCATTTAAGAAAAGTACTATTTAAATGAACACTCTTACTCAACTGACAAGAAGGCTTGGCGGGGAGGGCTTCAGCAAATCCACTGTTTAAATTAAAACAGGCAGTGCATGTTAGATCAGTTAAAACAACTGGATGGGATGAGAAGGACTATCACTTGTTTGAAGTTAAAACATGGCAAATAATGGCAAGGAGGTAACTACGGTGTTGGACCAGGAGAGCAGTGCGATTTGCATCTTAGATCTGCACACCCACTAGTTTGATAACTTCCGTTAGTTTCTGTGGTTTCACTGGGTAAAGCAAGTGGGACACACAGGATCTAAAAATAGGCTGGGGGGAAAGATCAATAAGATGCCATCATGAAAACAGAAATCGGGAGCAAAAGAAAAATCACAGATTAAAATAAAGCGAAGGGGATGTTTATGTTTTGGAAAGACACTGCTCGAGCATTTTTATATTTTGTCAAGTTCGTCAAGTGTGCAAAGGGAAGCAGGGGAGTCCCCTGCCCTATAAACCAAAGTAAAGCTTTTCTTCTGCTGCTCACACCCTGGGAAGTTTGGTGCTTGTGGTGGGAAATTTCTATTTTATATGAACGTATACATATTTTTTGTGATTTCCGAATGGACTCGCGAATGAAAGGTATAGATTCCTTCCCTAAGGCATCCTTTATCAGCACACAGGGCATTTGGAATATATCTGTTTAAACATACAACCTAAAGTTTCCTGGTGAATTTGATAATTAAGGCCAGTCACATACATCCTAAATTTCATTTCTGTACAAATCAAGATGTCCTATGAAAGGTCACTCAGAGGCGAAACCTTCAACTCCACTTTTCTTGAACTATATCAAACATCACACATATTTTGAACAACTCTAAGGAAAGGATGAGCTCTATTTTGGGGGTTTGGTTTGGGGTTTGGGAGGTGAAAAGAGGCAAAGATATAAACACACATATGAGAAACATACAAAATCTGTTTAGGGGTTTTTTGAGGTGAAATAGGCTTTTAAAGCATTTTCAACAGTCTGTTTTTCTAGTGTAACAACAACTCCACATGCTTCAACCCTCGAATAAACCTTGCCTCCCCCGCCCCCCGTCCCAATATACATCTAGATATCTTATCTACCGTTAACTTCATTCCCAGAAATAGCTTTCTGTTTTGTTAGGGTTTTTTTGCAGAAGTGAAACTGTTGATGAAGAAAACACGGTACAGCCAAAGAGTTTTCAAATGGCTTGGCATGAGCGCGAGAAAAAAAAAGAAGACAGCGTTTCGTAACACGATGACTTTCTTTAAAGCAAGGAGAAACACCCAAGATCCAGTAACCAGTCCATGTGAGTGACAAGCCACCCCATCCTGGCTCCCTCATCCCTTGCCAACTCTACCAAGGACAAGGTGGGAGAAACCCAGTCCTCAGAGAGGATTTTACTTCATTTTTTGAACAAGCCACCTCTGGCCTGCTCACGAAAGAGTCAACTTCAGTACCACCTTTAAAACGTGTACGTTCTGACGTGCTAAACCACCACTGTGTTGTGCCTTCGCATCAGCGCCTTCTCTGCAGGCAGCCCCAGTGTTTAAACTTCAGCACGGTCCTGTCCTTCCTACTACATGGAATGCCACATTCCAGCGCTTGCCTGGGGATGTTGTGCCCCACTGTCCCCACATGTCTGAACAATTCTAGATGGCAAGAACTGTGTTATTTTATGATGAAACCTATAAAAAAAGGCCAGCGACTGAGTCATTGTGGACCCCAAATTCATCTCATTCCTAATGATGGTTTGAACGCGACAATATTTCAACACCCTAAACTTGGGATGGGAAGCTCTTTTTAAAAGGTTCAATGAGGACACTCATCAGTAACAAAAGAGAGGATACCTTGACCAAGAAGGGGAAAGCAAAATGCACTTCTAGGGCCTCTAGTTGTCTGCTGACAGCCATTACAAACCTACTGTGACCCTGGGCTCAGTGGCCAGCAGGGTACTCAGGGGACCCCAGAAAGGACGTAGCCCAATGCCTGGGCTCCTTTCCAAAAAGAACAAAACATCCGTCTGGGAATCTTTTGTCCTTCTTTTTGCTAATCTCTAGGGTGATTCACGTGTTCCGGATTTGTTAATCTATTACTATAACCATGCACTTAACATTCAGCACACTATTGTCAATCAGAAAAACGAAACAAACTGCACTATCTCAGATGGAGACATCCAGACAGAGAGGCTCAAGGAGACTAACATCCAATTTCCCCAGTAAAAGAAACCTCCTTATTCTCACCAGCACTTCTCTGGTCTGACCCCAACAAGGGGACATGCTGGCTTACAGCTCATTCGCCTCTAGAACAAACTGTCAGTGGAATGAAAACCAAAGGTGTTTCACTTTAACATTACAGAGGCGATAACAACTTCCCCAAGAGGATTCTAACCGCTGGTCTAATTAAATTAAAATGCTACAGGCAGTGATATTGGTGCATCCAAGTGTTGTAGGGGGACAAACTGCCAGTGGAGGTCAATGAAGTGACTAAAACTGCCGTGATGTGCTTACATTATTGTTTAGATGCTGAAAAAGAAAAAAAAAAAAAAAGCAAACAAACATAAAACCAGGTTGCTCTCAAATTTGCAGACACAACCGAGCAAACCAACCCGCAGATCCAAAAGGAAGCGATGCCAGTCCCAAGGCCGACTGTGATGCCTATGACAAGAGCAGGGGGTGCGGGAAGAGCAGCACAGAGCTCGGAAAAGAGAAAATGAGGCTAAAAATAGTTTTAGGCAAGGTATGAAGTGTAAATTTTACTAATCAACATAAAAATCTTCCCACAAAAAATTTAATGGAATACGGAGCCAGGTTGCCGTAAGCACAACTCCTCAAACCGGAATAAGTTCTAGTCCCTCTTCGTCCCTCCCCCACCACGAAGGGCCGAGGGAGGGCGCCTATCCAACGCCCCGCATTTTAAACTGGGCGGTTTGGACTCCGTGACCACCACGTGAAACAAACTTATGTGTTATGTGCTGAGTGGAAACATGGCATTTATTCCCCACCCCCATCCCTAACGGCTGCATATTATTAAGAGTCAAAAATATTCTTAATACCCAAAGAAGTCTTTCCTATTCAAAAGTATTCAACATACAGCTTCCTATTCAAAATAAACCAAATCCCAGGGACCCCGCTAGTGTATCATGCATTTGTTCTTACACCACTAACTCAATGAAGAGGCTGCAAGGTTAAGAAACTTAGAGCCTCTTGCTAATCAAATGTTAACTTCCTGGAAATAAAGATCAAGCATTTCTGGAATTGAGAAAAACAAAAAGGAAGTTTGCCTGTGCTTGCTTGTAAAAGATGGTCTGTAGGTAATTTCAAAGATTCCTCTGCTGCAAAGCTGAGGCTGTCCTTGGTTTAGGACCTCTTTTCAGAAATAGTCCCACCTCCATTGCAAATAGCAGGATTCCCCCAGGGACAGTTTCTGAAGCCTGTGTACAGTCCTGAGGAGAAGAGTGTCATGGAAACAGAATGGTGAATGAGAACCATTTCCTGGAGAACTCTAGTGAAAATGCCACAGGTACCCTCTGCATCCTTCAGCTCTTTGGTCTGGAATTTGGCGACCCAGACAAGATGGAACACAGCAGAAACCAGAGACACAGTGGTCACATGGGTAATATTTGGTATTTTGAAGGAAGGACTCTTTTCCACCCTGAAGGATTTTAGGAAAGCTGATACTTGTACTGTAGTTGTTTTCTGTACACTGAAGAGAAGAAATCTCTCCTATAGGAAGCTATTTACCGAGATTTGCTAACCTGAAGTCTGAATACACATTTATTTTAAGTATGCTCTTCTGGCTGAAAAATGATTTAAGGTGGTGGCTTTGGCTTTCTTTAATTAAGCTTTCATTAACAAGCAAACACAATACATCACAAAAAAATGTGCAAGACTGAAATTTGAGCTGCAGAGTTTTCTAGGTTTTTGGCGCAATGGATACGAGTAGACACACGCAGGAATCTAAACTCCTGAATGTCGATTTCGTTCGCTTGAAAAACTACGCTGAATATTTTGTTGACCTCAAAATTTAGCAAGATGAACTTGAAGAACTTGAGAAAAGATACAATCACTGGTCTTCTTTTCATAATATACATTGTATAGACAGCTACAGACCATGGTATTTCTGGTATCTCCCCAGAAACAGTACACACCTTAGGATCTGGGACATACCTTAGGGTCTGAGGTACTCAAAGATGATTTCTGAAGTAGAAAACCAGTTCCATCAAATCACAACAGAGAAGTTGCAATGCTGTCTTCCCATCCCATAGAGGTGCCAGGAGATATCTACACCAGCGGCCCGAGGTGGCTGTCCTCTTGGTATCTAGCCCCTCTCCTGAGAGAAATAGCCCTCTGAGTGCTCAGGCATCAGATTTTCACAACTTACTGAGTCTCTGGCTTTTAACATGCTTGACATGATTTCAGGGGGGAAAAATCACATGGGTAGGGACTATACTCTTGGTCTCTAGAGCTTCCTCCCTTGGTTACCCAGGTGCCCATTCGGCCCTGGGGAGCAGGGTGTGGGCAGGGTGCCCAACAAACCACGCTCACTCTGACGTGGGGGTCTTCCTAGGCGCCCAGCCTCACCAGTTTAATGAGTGCTCTTGCTTTGGACATTGAAGAAGATAAGTTCAGGACCTGAAATAGGCAGACTCTTGCATATTTATATTTGTAACTCAAACAGTCCCTTTCCTCAGCTTCCTGGCCTATTATTTTCTGAAACCAGAAGACAGGGTATTATGTTTGTCAGATACAAATAAGTCAAAACATCTTAAGTCTTCCTTTTACCTGGAACAATGTTATCTACGCACAAGAAGGGGAATAAAAAGATGCGTTAGCAACAGACCCTGCAATCAAGCGTTGCTATAAAAAGGTCATTAAGGTTTTTTCCCTCCTATGATTGTTATGAAATATTTCAGCATTTCATCAGGCGTCCACTAGGAGCCCAGGCATGGGAGTAGGTATTACACATTCTGCCACCATAGTTCCTAGAATTTCCCAGATGGCCCAAACATTAAAAATTGTGTCATTTTACCCATCGATACATACGGGTACTCATGCATAATACTCAGAACATGTGTCCCAATCTTAGCTGGGAAACCCAGTCACTGCAGGAAGTGGAGCTACTGCTGAGAGAGCCCTTGGAATGTGCTTCCCATGAAGCCTTCATTTGAGACTCACAATAACCCTGAAAGGAAGATAATTATTACCTCCATTCCACACAATGAACCTGATCTGGGGATCACAGGGGTTGAGCAATCTGTTCAAGTCACCAGAGCTGGGGAGATGGAATAGTTGGTATAAAGAAGAAAAATAAGAAATGACACTTAGGTAGCACCGGCCAGTCCACAGAGGCTTCACAACTCATGGGGAATCCCAAGAGATAAATTTAAGCTTGTAAGAACTGTTGCAGTTTGGGTTTACTTCATTGCTTTGTGCCCTCGGAATTCAGTAGCATTTTTGAGGGTCATCAAACAGAGCTGCCTGAGTCAGGCTGCGGACTTTCTTAAGCTTGTTGCTTACTCTTCCAACTCTGTGGAGAGCACAGATGCAGGGAGTCAATGCATTTAGCTGAAAGAAGGGGACCAAATATGATGCACCGGAGAAGTCCACCTGGCACGACCACCGAGCAGGTGCAGCCGTTACAATCCATCCGGGGACGTGTACCGCCTGTGGACATGACCAGCAGGGTCAACAGGGCACTTACAGACTTTTTGTGCATGTGATGACTTCACCTTGTATAGAGATCTCCCCTTGGGTAATTTTTCAG
The DNA here is from genome assembly GCA_004027475.1 of Anoura caudifer. Lineage (NCBI taxonomy): Eukaryota > Metazoa > Chordata > Mammalia > Chiroptera > Phyllostomidae > Anoura > Anoura caudifer. The sequence continues at coordinate 344,197 of PVKU01000262.1, read as the reverse complement.
TAACAATGTGTTACTTTTGTCTCTAACATTTTCTCTCACAACAACAAAATACATTTCCCTTACTCAACTCCTTTCCATTCATTCCAAGACCAGCAAATGTACATGTACAGGCAAGACAACAGGAGCAGTGAGGGGGCAAGCAAGGAGGAAAGGCGCCTGTCAACATTTGCTCGGAGCCTGCAGAGTGCAGACCGCCGGACCGCGGAGCAGCCGAAGCTGCCTCCAGGAATCACAGTGGCCGCAGTCCAACTCAGCTTCTCCAATGGCCTGTGAGGGGAGAAGATTTAAAAGATCCTTGGAAATGTCTTTAAACAGGAGGAGGACTAGTGTAAGAACAGTTAAGGCTGACCTGTAGCATCTCAGAGGGCGGGGCCGGCAACATATACCTGTGCACTAGAAACACGTGTGACCTACTGCTCCCCCAAAAGCCAATTTAAGCTGAGACTAGAAGGGGACTTGACGACAGGTTCCTGCAGTGGGAAGGCACTGATGAGGAACTTGAAGGTGCCTTACAACTCCAAGATGCTGCTTCTCTACAATCCTAGATGTCCTGGCAAGTTGAAGGTTATTAATTACAGCGTGGGCAGAGCAGATCCAAACAAAACATGAACACCACAACCACCTTCTCTATCAGTGTAGTCCCCCAAACCCCCTCACAGGCTCCGAGGGCTCTGCTGAACATAATTAGAAAAAGCGATGTCTCTAGAAGCCTAGAACTAGGAGCAACCCCTTTAAAGACAAGCGCCAAAAGCAAAAACAAAACAAACAAACAAAACAACAACAACAACAAAAAACCTCAGGTACATTTCTCTGTTGTTCTAATTTTAAAACATTTTAATCAAGACCCTTTGCAACCTTGAGACACTATGTTTTGTTTTTGTTTTTTTTTTCCTGAACTTCTTAAATATTTCTGACATGAACAGTAAGCAGAATGTCAAGCTGTGATTCCAGGTTGTGGTTTCCAGGGATGTTTTTTGCTTGAAGGGTATTCAGCTCACGTGGCTGGATCCCAGTGCTGATGCAGACAAGGTCACAGCAGAGGCTCTAGACCTGGGTCGCACAAGCGCCCCTCCACGTCACAGACTACACCCCTCATCCCTGCCAGGATGTAGGTGATGGCTGGCACTCAATGTGGAGATGTGTGGGCTCAGCACCACAGAGCACCACTCCTGGAAACCCCGGGGAAAGTGCATGTCCTGCTGGGAGTGGGTCACTTCGGCAGAAGAAAGGTGGTATGGCTTTATTTATACAGAACCAGCAGGCACCAGTTCTGGGAAAAACAAAGTCTTGCTGCTGGATTTATCCACAAATGCCCCCAAGTTTTGATCAGTGTTTTGCAAGCGGGTCACTAAATCCCTTCTTCCTAATTTTAATAGCAGAAGAAACAGGTACTTAAATTAATAGCAGCTTATATCCTGGGCTCAACCAAGTGGCCAAGTACAGCTTTTTATTACCCACTTTCTCCTCCATAGCTGCTATTCTCTTTAACGAGTTGGCTATGACAATTAGCCTGTCTGCAGTGTCCCTGCCTGAGGCTAATGAGTAATGAACTGAGAGAGCTGTTATTTAGTTGTATCAAGGGCGCCATTAGAGAGGCTTCTCAATTTCACCCCCAAAAGAGAGATACCTTCCAGGCATGTTCCACCTGCCATGTGACTGCCCTCCCACAGAACTTACGGTATCCCCACTCCCGGGAATCATGGGACTGTAAAGCCTGGGCAGAGGAAAGGACAGGGGTCAGGCTTCTGCAGAGCCCACAGGCAGAAGGAGCCCAAAGGGCTGCTTTGAACCTGTGCATTAACCATTAATTTCTCCTTCCTTTTCTAGCTTTCCCCCTGCCCTCTTGTGCCTCGTAAATCCTTTACACCCTCCCCAAGCAGCTTTCTGCTTTCTATTACAGCATCTCTCTGGGCTTTGCTCATCTTCATCTCTTCCTTGAATGGCTGTATCTGGAAGTCTTGTAAGAGGAAGAGAGATGAAGCGAAGCTATGGCTCAAACCAGCAACTCCAGCTGGTTGCTGGGGGGTGTTTGGAGAAGCAAGACAGGCTCCCTTTCAAACTAAAAAGACTTTACGCCCTGTGATTTGTCATTACAAGATGCCAACAGCTTTAAATGGACCACATGCCTGATAAGAAGGTTTTAAAGACTGGATACAAGAGCAAGATCTACATTCTAATTCACGTGAAGATAATCCCTAGAAACGCTGAACAGAGTCTTCAGAATGGCAGCCCCAATGAAGCTGTTTGCATGAAGTTCTACATGGTACTATCAGAATCCAGCCCATTTCCAATGAACCAGGAGACACCCCCACCCCCATGCGCCCCAGTCAGTAAGGGAGAAGGCTGGGTTACAATCACCGCCATGTTCAAAGGGAAAAAAGCCCTGCTCTGCATGTATCAGATAATTCCTGGGTTGCCTCAGGCTGAGAAATAAATATAAATAGAAAAAGCCTTGTAAGCTATACCTAAAGTAACAAGCGCAAATTAGATCTGGAAAAGATTTATATCTCTGCAAAATGTTTACTACCAGAATAATTTTCAATAAAACCACATAATACTATGTTTAAAAGGCAAAGTAAAATAAGTAACTCAGCATCTCCTCAGTGTTGCTGTCTGAGAAAATGGCATAACAATTCCCAACATTTACTGCCACGTAACATTGTTTTAAGGATAAATAAGATGAAGCTTATAAAGTATTATGAGTTTCTTGAAACAAAGGCTCTCTATAAATGCAAGGCATTGTTACGAGAAGGAATTTGAGAAGTCTCAAATAAAGTATTACTTTTTATGTAAGCTTTAATAATTAAATCTGTCTTTATGCTGTAAAATGAGAAATTAATTTAACTGAAACAAAGATCGAAGATGACAATGACCTCACTATATGACTGACTGAGGAATAAGGGCTGAATTCATCTTTTTTTTCCCTCCCAGCCTCTGTAACACACAACATCAAAACACTAAGAGTGTCACGCATCTGCGCCTCCTCTTTTAGAAAAACTGTCCTGGCAAGTAACTTCTACCCCTACTTGTCAAAAATCATAGAAATTCCCTGATTCTTAGACGTAAGACTCAGGCATCTTCCCCTTCCCTGTGGTCACAGTTAGGAAGATCTGGGAGTTTTGTTTTTGACAGCTGTTTACTGAAAACAAGTTCTGCTGGCAAGGTGACTATTATTATGAAAAATGCCATCAGCACCAGTACCATTCTAAAATGTAATGACAGCAATGAGAGGGAGATGGAAAAGTATGTGTGCACACATGATGACACCAGCGATGAGCAGAATATTAAGCAGCTTGAAATAATAAGGAAACTGATGTGTTGCGCTCTTGTAGCTTGTTGTTGAGACTAATTAATAGTTTATGTTATGTAAGATCCCTGCCTTCATTAAAATGATTAGTGCTCAGTACATGAAAAATATGCTTGAATATACTTCAGAAACTCAGGATCAGCTAACGATTTAGGAAACACACATTTTAAATCAGGTATTCTGAATCTTGGCTGCATACCAGAGGCATGTGGAGAAGCTTTAAGAGGGGAAAAAAAAAACCCAGCATCCAAGTAAATCAGCCAGGCATCAATATTTCTAAATCTCCCCCTGTGATTCCAATACGCAGAGGAGTAAGGCTGAGAATCACTGTCCTAAATCAAGACAGAAATGATAGAGTAAGTCAAGATACATGTTAGATGATTATCTTTCACAGTAGGTTTTTAAAAACCGTATTAATCAACTTGCCACTTGTCCTTCCCGCCTGAGTAAATTGCTACTGTTCTGCTTTTAATCCTCAAATGGAGATTATCAGTGTAATACAGGCAGTTCCTGAATAGTGACTACCTGACCTATATACGAACAACTGCTCAGACAGGTGTGTCTGCAGTGGTTCCTCTTCTCTCCCAACTGCCTCTGGAGTTCCCCCGTCCCCACCTGCCGGAAGGCCGATGATCAGCTTCACTTTCTGCAGCTCCTCGTGGAGCTCATGCTCCCAGCACTGGCTGCACTTGAAGTGAGCAGCAGGAGCAAGGCAAGGTTAATGAAGAAGCAAGAAGGAATGAGAACCCATTCCACTTCTGGCCTGCCCGCCCTTCCCCTTCTCCCACCCCCAGAAGGCAGTCTGTCTGTCCTCAGTACTCAGGCCCCAGACTCCTTCTCCTCAAGAATGAATCCATATCCAGGCACAGGGAAACTGAAGAGCCCCTCCCCCCCCCCCCCAGGTGAGGTGCACGATCCCTGTGCAGGTTCTGAGGGCTGCATTCGTGCCACGTTAAAGTGGCAAGTGAGACATTTTTTCCCCTCAAAGTAACTTTGGGTACTAGTGGTTAGGTCTCTTGTGTTTGCATAATGAACTATCAACTGATTATACCTGGAAGAAATGCCTTGAACTCTGAGCAGCTAACTTCTTAATAAAATCTTAGAACCCTAAACTAGTAGAGGTGAAGAGCCTGCTAAGATTCTTCCTAAAGACAGGTTACAGTCCTTTGAGGACATGTTACTATATCCTTCTGACACTCCTAGAGTCCCGTCACTAGAACTAGCACAAAACCACCTGACAGGTGTAAGAACTGAGGTTGAAGGATTAACAAGATGAAGCTAATGAGAAGGGGGGTGGGGAGGGAGCAGAGGGATGGAGCAAAAGGAAAAAGGACTCATGGACATGGACAACAGTGTGGTGGGTGCTGGGGGGAGGGAGGTATAAGGGGGCTAAATGGTAATGGAAAAACTACAATAAAGAATAACACACACACACGATTCCTGAGTGAATCACCTTCTCCGGAGAGAGCTAGCAGTGCTCACCCAAAGTTGTCATCTGTCTCCAGCTACCTTCTGCCTATGTTTTTGAAAACTGTTGGTTATCAGGATAAAGTCTGTGTCTAAAATGTCTCCGAAGGGGAAAGAGAGCTTACTTAAGAACTTAGTTGACTTGTTTATTTATTCCTTGGTTAAAAAAAAATCTAAAAAAAAAAACCCACCATTGGAACTTAAAGAACTCCAGTTCTTCCTATAAAAAATTTCTCCTAAGGTTTTGAAACATTTTGATGTTATTAGTATTTTTTTCTCTTCCTTTTAAGCAACACACTGTTCTAAAACAGCGATACGCGAATTTGGGTTTATCATCTGAAATTCACTCGGATGTTGAAACTACTTGACTGGAGAGTACCGGCAATTCTCTTCGCATCCTTAGAGAGCGGCCAGCCAGCAGAGCCGTGAAAGCTCGCTGCAGGACCGCAGGACCGCCCGTCAGGCCTTACCAATGGTTTCCACAACAGTTCTAACGCGGAGACTGGAAAACAGAGCAGCGCGATTTTCAAAAGCTAGCCTTGAGTGTGTTACCTCTAGATTACAGAACACATACTAATAAGATGGAAATCTCTGCCTGACCTTGAATACCCCAAGACCTAAATAAAAATCCCACTCATTCCAAACCACTGTTAATAAACATTTTCTAGTTAAATAAAGGTGTTTAGAAAACTTCTCAGAGTTGATTGTGGGCTTTTAACTCTATCACCCTGACTCACTGCTGTAAGCTGTTCCCTCCCCCTCCATGGACTCAGCTGCACTTATTTCATTCAAGTCCCAGGCCAAGGCTCCCCAGTCTGTACTTGCCAGACCTCCTCAGCAGCCCCTAACCTTGAGTTAGGATCTAGGTCTCAACCTCAGAGTTCCTTGTTTCTGGGTTGATGGTTTGCTGGAGCCTGGATTTTGACTTTCCTGTGTCCACATCCACAGCGGGGGGCCTACCTCACCTTCCCCTGCCACTCAGACCTCAAAACCCCACTGGAGTCCCACGCCCTCCTACTCACCCAGGGGCAAAGGCTGTCATTAGCAGAAAACTCCGCAGGGGCAGGGCCCGTGGCTGCCGGTTCACCACCACGTCCCTTGCTAAGTGAGTGCTGCCTGTTGACTCACAGCAGCACTTGTGAAGTGTTTACTGAATGAATGAACGACCCTCCTTAGACAATCTCCCAGCGTTCCCTAAGGGCAATACAAACTCATCTTTTGTCCTGTGTTTCCCCCTAGGGCCATCTAGTGACTTACTACAAAGTTTTAAGTCCAACTGTCTACAGAAAAACCTTGCTACAAGCGGCCAGCAGCGCCCATCTTCTACTTCTCTCCAGGAAACACATTCTCTGCCTGATTATCCCATTATTTGACTTGTTTTTAGGCCTTATTCCAGGTGGTTCCCAATTCCTGGAATACCTTACCTGCTGTGAGCTCATCCCATCAACTCTGCTGCCTTGCAAGATAAAGACCCTGTAATGTACTTACACCTATTCCAATCATGCCATCACTCCTCAGCAGCACTTTTACAAAGCCTCTTTCAGGGCTTTCAGAGCCAGTTTTAGATAACGGTTTATTGCTATTTCTTGTATCTGAACAAAAACTTTACTCATCACATGTAACAGACGCCAAACAATCTTAGCTGTTTTCAAAATTTAAGACCCATGTCAAGGACCAAAGTTGTTCATCACTCTAATTATCTATGTCATGTCTCTCTCCCTTACGTTGTTGGCTCTGCTCCCCCCACACAGCACCTGATACACTGCAGATACACAGCCAGTCATCGGTGAGTGAAGGAAAGAATGATCCGAAGACCTTTCTAAAGATCCTTCTTGGATTCAACAATTACCTGCCTGGCACCGCTAGGTGCTGAGAATATAGAGATACATAAGAAAACAAAATCTCTATCTTCTTTAAGGAGCTTAAAGTCTAGATGGGAAGGGACTTAAAAGGAAAGAAAAACAAACTATTATTTATCATCAACTATTCTGTAACAGGCACATGTATCATTTCATTTAAATTTCCCAACAATCAAATTACCATGACATTTTAATCCCCATTTTTAAAGACGAGAAGACCAAAGACTAAGGGTTCCACGACGTTAAATAACTTGCATAATGTTAATAAGAGGCAGCCCAGTCTCTGAACCCAGAACCTACAAACAGCAAAACCTGGGTCCTTCCTTCCAAGCAAGGCATGTCCAACTGTCTGGTAAGTGACTACTTTTGAAACTCTGAAGGAGACCAGACTCACGTGGTTATTTCAGTGCTGGTATGGGTACACCAATTTTTTAGCCTTACACCACAATACTCTAGAAATCACATTACATGACTACACACCAACTCTCATCTCGCTCAGAAGTCCTCCAAAGACCAGCTCACTTGCCTAAATCTCTACCCACAACAAGAATCGAGGCTTGACTTATCAGAGGTCCGTGACCCCCATTCTGTGCCAATGTTGGGGTGAAGCTATTTTAGTGTAGCAGCTGCCAAGTGGATATTGGTGGCGCTACAGATGCTTTGGGGGGGGGGAGTGGATTACACAGAAGATAAACAATGGTACACGTGGAACTGGAGGCCTGGAAGCAGGAACCTGTGTCACTAAGGTGGCCGCCTTCGGGACGCATGCCATAAATTACCCAGACACTTTGCCCACTTTTACTAAGGAGAAGAAAATGAAGAATGAAGCCTTTCAAAGTTTCATTTCCATGACATTTTAAAGAGACAAAATTTCGTATTCTCAAATATACACACACACACACAACACAAAAACACTAGAATCTAGGGACTGTGTTCTCCTTTCCTTTCGAGTTCTTCATTCAGTTCTAAATATATTTTTGAGCAGTGCAGAGTGGTGGTTAAGAGCTATAGCTTCAGCTATAAAATCGAAAACAACACTGGCTCTACCTTAAAAGGTTGCGAGGATCGAAGCAGATAAACTTAGCACAGGGCCTGGCACGTAAAACATTTAATAACTATCAATGACAAGTACACGTGCCAGCACTGTGGCAAGTCTTAAGGACACAGAGATATACACACATATAGATACGGTCATTTCTGAGAGGGTTTGCTGGCTCCATCTGTGGTAGCGTCAATATATCACATAATTACATAGACGTCTGTGACAAAAGACATGATGCCCATGTAAAAATTATGATCTATTGTAGAATTTAAATCCTTTTCCGAGTGCCTTTGTAAATCATGTTTTTCAGGAGGGAAAAAAATGAGAAAATGGACATCAAAGATTCAATTCCTATAAAGAGGCTGCCAATAGGAGAAGTGGCCACTGCTGGGTCTGCACATCCTGGCACAACTGGACAACCCATCTCTCCAGGCTGGGGAGGTGCTCAGTGAGAGATATTCCAAGACAGTTTCTCTAACACTGAGGCCCACGCTCTGCCCAAAGGGAGAACATGCATTTTCTTCTTTCGATTAACCTGCTAGTGAGCACATGAAACACTCAGTGGCTCTCCCGGCGGCTGCTACAACAGTCAGTACAGCGGGACAGCTTCCCACGTCAGTTTCACCTAGATTACAGATCAACTCTTCCACACCATCCAGCCAGCGTGGGGCCGGGGTGTGAAATGTACCCGTCTTGCTCTACTAATGAACACATTTCATTCCTTGCATTGAGGGAACTGGTTCTTTGCTAATGACACCTCTTTCCCGGTTGGTTCCACAAGCATTCAGGGGCAGTGTGGCCTCATATGAGCTGTCAGGAAGAGAGATAATTATCCTCTGGTATAATTATTCAGTCAGTACCCATTCACTGTGCACTGACTCTCCTTTACTTGTAACCTTTTCTGTAACCTCTCAATTAAGTCAGAGGGGAAGAATGAAAACCAGGTGATAGGTCAGGGAGCACGGAGTAGGCAGACGGGCTAAGGGAAAATGAAGAGATAAATAAAATGATATGCAGTGCCTTCCATGTGCTAGGCACTGAAACTATGATACCTTTCTGTTTTATAAATGAACAAAACAAGTCTCAGCAAGCTTAAAGAACTTCATTTTAATCCAGGGTATGTAGGATTCCAGAGCCACGATCCTTCTACGTTTTCTCCCCCAAATGAGAAGTTCTTTGGCAAATGAGGATCTTTGGCAAAATGAAGGTGGTATTCCCACAGAATCAAGGAGACAGTAAAAAATATATTAGAAAATGTCTCAAAGTTCTGGTGTTTCACAAGATTATTAAAAACCCGGAGCAGGGCAATTTAAATACTCTGACATCCGGGGTAACACATTCAGGCTCAGCATCAGGTGCACCTGGAGAACCACGGCCACGGCCGCTCCTTCCAACAGTGACAAAGCAGCGCGTTCAAACCACACGGTGCACAGTTTATTAAAGGAGATGGAATCCATTTTCTTTTTGATCTCTCCTGCTTCCTGCTTCTTTCCTCCTAATAAGTTTGAGCCAAAAGGGGCGCTAGGAATCAAGACCAGCATCCTCATTTCTGAGATGAAAAATCTGAGACCAACAGAAGTATCTGAAATCACACTTCTTGTTTCAGAAATCAGGTAGGTATGAGTTCTTGTTTTCGTTTTTCACCATATACTGTGGTAGAGAGACAGGGTAGACAAAACAAAAAACACAAGAAACCAGAAATTTACTTGGCAGAACTACTTATCTCAAATTTTCCTAACTCCAGGACTGTGCACTTTCAATCAAGTGGTGCTAAAGATTCGTACTGCGCCATTCACAAGCTGTTGCCTAGGTCATTTCTAAAGCACCTGGTCAGGTGGAAGGTAAGGGCTGTGGTGTGGAACTCTTTATACAGGGCTCCCTGCACAGGTCACCTTTTTGGCTGCGACCAACCATTCTGGTTTTCCTGGGACTGGGGGGTTCCTGAGACATGGGATTTGGGGGCTAAAACCAGAAAGTCCCAGGGAAACTGAGACAAGTTGATCCCCCAGAGGGACCACATTCTCAACTGAGCTATAGGACCCAGACAGAAAAAATGCATTTAGCTGAAAGTTTTAGCTGGTCTGACACCGGCTAAATGGCAGTTAACAGTTCAAGTTTTTAAGAAGCAGGATGAAGGTTAATGACTATAAAGGGCTCTGAACCCTTGGGGAGGAAGGTATTCTCAAAGTAGGAAGTGTTAAGTCCATAAAAGAAACAATATGAGAATACAGCGAGGCTTTTTCATACCTAACAAGTATGACTAAACCTCTAAGCACTTCCTGTTCCGTCCATGTTTTTCTGAAATTTGCTTTTCCTTATCGGCCAAGAAGGTAGGGGAAAAAATGGTTCTCTCTTCTCCTCTTACGAATAACAGCAGGGAATTTCACAACCTCTAAAGACTTCTAAAGTTTAGTAAAAGCTCTTGCTTTCACACAGAAATACTGGAAGACAAATGGCACTCATTTTTCTCCATAAGCACCCTAAATTCTGGCTAAGGAAAGAACCCATTCATTCAGCCATCTAGTCGTATTTTGTATCAAAAATCTTTTTTTGTTGTGAAACACTGTGCTAGGTGCTGGCAATACACAACACTAAATAAGAAGAAAATGTTTTTATTTCACAAAGACCAAAAGCTGTCTTTTTAGATTTATTCATGAGTCTTACTGCTGTGGAGGAAGAGAGCCACTCCTAACCGAAAACTGCACCATTAAGTGATTTCTCCCCAGCAGCACTTCCCATTCAAAAAGAGCAGGGCCACAAAAAGTGGTTTCACTTTCACCATTTCTGGGTCACCAAATACTCTGCAGGTTCTCGGCCTAGAATGGGGGAGAAAGGATGGGAGCCAACGAGGGGGTTGTACCAGGGCACATGTGAATGGTTCCCTCACTCACAAGAACACCTTAAAGCTGCCTGTATACATACAAATTTGTGAAAGACATTCTCTCACTTTTTCTGATTTTCTGGAAGTATGATTTCAGCAATATAAAGTAATATTCTAGGGCAGGGCAAATGGCAGCCCACTGAGGGGCCATGGGAAAGGCTTTCTCTCTTTACACCTCCACCCTAACGGGTTGACTGTTGTACCCTCAACAAAAAAGGAAAATCAAAAGCAAGCTCAGAAATCCACCTCATTCTACAGTGGACAGAGCTGCCAACACCACTCTCTGCACCTGCAGGATGAAGTCTAGAGGACTGAGAATGACAGAGTGATAGGACAGTGGTGCAGGATCAATTGTCAGATGTCCACCCAGCAACATGGCCAGTTCAGGTAATGCCACCTCACCAAAGAATCCACAGTCACTGAACTCAGCTCGCCTCCTGGGCTGCCATGGACCTTCTGTCCCTGGTTGGAACTCTGGGTCCTGCCTGCATGCAGCCTCCTGGGAGCTCCCTGGGCTTCAGTGACTCTCACCTTTGTGCACATTACAATTGGCTTCTTTGAGCTTGGCAATCCTAGGCCAGGAGCCTTATTGGACTTCCTCTGTTGATACAAGACTTGCCAAGCAGGTTATGCTGCTTTTCTGCCACTTTTATTTCCAACACTTCTAAAATCCCAAGATATCAGGAAGCAATGAAGAATAGGGTTTTCTCACCACAATCCCAAAGTTGTACAAAGGTTTGCACAGACCACAGGCTTTGCTGAAGACTTGTTGCCATTCTCTTAAATGGTGGAGTGTGTTTTTTAAAGATTGTAAGGGAAGAGCTGTCAAAGGTAAGGTCAAAGTCAAATGCACTGTGTTTCTATCATTACTGCTGGCCTCTTTCCAGAGAGAGTAAAATGCACTCCTTGAAGCTGGCAGCAAATCCTATGGTTGTATCAATAATAATTTTCACTTGCACAGAAAAATCCCTCAGTAGCACATAGATGTTCATAAACTTTCCTCTCTATTTTACAGATCTAGAAAAAGTGGTGGAAAGAAATTAAATGCCTTTGTGAATCAGAAAAAAAAGAGAGAGAGAGAAAACCTAGGACAGAACTCAGGATAGCTAGTCTTCCTGCTTTAACCCACATATTTGGCACACCACAGAGAAAATGGTTATTTTTTCACTACAAAAGAGATGACCTTCAACTTTAGACATGTAAGTTAAAAAAATAAAATAAAACCACCAGTTATTTTGTGAAGAGAAGTCACAAAACAGTAGGCCCTGGGCACAGTTCTTTCCAGAGGTCAAGATGGTATCTAACCAAGGTCAAGACTGTCTGAAACCAAGAGTTCAAAGGCCGCTATCTTCCCCACGGTATGAGTCAGTCATACTGAGATTGCCTCAGGGTTAAGGAGGGAATCTTCAAACTGTCAACAGTAACACCAACAGGACTGGGAAACTGGCTACTCCTGTCACATCTTCTCCACTCGTAGTACAGTGGGTGGCCCAAGGAGCAACCCTCTCAAAACCTCCAAGAGGCCATTGTGAGGAGGAATGAACCCACACCTACCCCTGCACATGCAACACGACTCCCACCTGTTCCAAGATGGCTGCTCACAGCTCTAGGGACCTTGAGAAAGATTCTTCAGTTAGGGGCACGAGGCCTTTGAACAGCTCTCCGATCCTGATGCTCCCACACACAGGAGCACACGCACAAGAACACCCAGAGATCAGATAAAATCCTGAAAACATGGGCAAAGTTCAACCGACAGCTGCCCCTTCTAGGCCATGAATTGGCACACCTGGCCATTTGGCAACTGTTCCTTCCTTTAGCAGATCTTACCTGCCTGAGCAGGAAACAGTGATAAGGCTAAATAAAGCTGCCATGGTTTCTCACACTTAAGCAGACTCAGCTCAGGAACAGAGCCTTCAACTGCTGCAGATCAGTTCAGTGGCATGCCACAGAGCCACCGAAAATAACGGAGGGAATGTATGTCACAGTGTTTTGTAAACGCTAAGGCCCTACGTACGATACTACATATTATTATCTTCATATTGAATAATGTTAAAAGTAGAATATTAAATTGTAAGTACACATCGATAACAACTGTGGAACAACTCTGTGGGCATACTGGATAGACTTGAAGAAGTCAGGTACAGGTAGTTGGTTACTATGTAAAAGAGTTTCAAGCTTAACATTTTTTAAGTGGCTTAAACATTTAATAAACAATAAATAAGTCTAAATAGTACCCTTTAACTCTAAATGTCTATGATCCAATTTGAGAGTGAAACTAGTGTCATAATTAACCTTGAAGGGGATCTCCAGGTATCCTCAAGGCCATCCCCATCTCCTGCATCACCCACAGCAAAGGATAAGAATCCGATTTTGTTAAGGTGTATGTAGACTGTTCTCTTGTGAGACATACTAGTACTTGCTTGTGTACAATCTACCCCTAATTTACTCCTCTGTGCTAAACAAATTCCAGCTTGAAAGGGGAACAGACAGGCAACAAACGCCTTTACAGAAGCCCCATGTACTGAATTACAGATCACTAAATCTCAGACCTGGAAACAGCCACTTTCTCCCGCCAGGGTCAGCTCCTGCAGAGCAGTCAAAGGGGCGCTTGGGCCCTGGCTGGTGTGGCTCAGTGGACTGAGTGCCAGCCTGTGAAACAAAGGGTCGCCGATTCGATTGCCAGTCAGGACACATCACATGCCTGGGTTGCAGGCCAGGTCCCCAGTAGGAGGCATGTGAGAGGCAACCACACACCTTGATGTTTCTCTCCCTCTGTTTCTCCCTCCCTTCCCCTCTGTCTAAAAATAAATCTTAAAAAAAGGTGCAGGGGAGCACTTGGTCATGGCACCCTGCACGCACCTGTGGACCACAAAGCCCTTAAGTTTCTTCCCCACACGACTGATGCAGCCTGTCCAGAACCTGTGCTGTAACACTTTCTTCACTTTTCATAACAGTGTAAATCAGGTTCATTCAACACTTTTATTCAAACCTCTTGAATGGAAAATCAGCTCCAAGTATGCTTGAGGCTGTATTTTCTCAGCTCCTCTTATTTCTTATTTTCTGAGTCTTTGTTGAGGATCCATATTCCTCCCAAGTGACTTCAGAGTGACACAGATGAGGGAGATGAGGACCAAAGTGATGTAAAATGATCAAAGGGAACATGAACATTGCAATGGAACAGGAAGCTCCCAGGTACACTGCCACAGTGAGGGAGATGGCCCTAGAAGATGGTTTTTACATGGGCTCCTTCCGTGTCACAAAAGGTAGTTCTGTGAAGGATGCAGTTGGCTTGTGCGTGAGTACAAACAGCCTCTATAGCCTATGGGGTCTATAAGGCTCCTTCTGTGCCGCTTTCTCCATTGGGGGGAGTTAGACTAACTCCACATTCAATAGCTTGTCATCTGCGATGGTGTTTAGATATATATGTAAAGGTAGGATACCTCCTCAAAGCTACAAGGCAGGGCCTCTGCATACTGGTGTCCTCCCCCTTCACCCACCCACAGTTTACCTGCCCTTCACAATATAATAATGTCTCTTCCATGACCACAAGTTCAAATCTTGGCATTGACATTTACTTGCTGCGTAATTTTGCACAAGTGATCTGGTCCCTGCATCTCAGTTTCCTCATCTGGAAACTGGAGATAAAGACACCTACCTTGAAGGGCTGTGCAGACTAAATGAAGTCGTGTGTCTGTGTGTCCAAGGCTCCTACTGCCGTATTAAACACAGTATGTTTCTTCCTCTCTCTGACTTAAGTACTCACATACATAATCCTGAACTGATTTGCACCTTTTAATTATTTTGTTTTTATATAGTATCTAGGTTGTGAAGAATTATGTCATGTGAATGTTTTTGTCCACTGTATGAGCTGTGCACAAAGTGGGTGCCCAATATGACAACTGCGGTCTAGGACAGTGAACAAGGGCATCATTTCCTCCACATCCAATAATATCGGGTGATGTTTCCTGAGGAAATGACTGTGAATTCTGGATATAGCTGATCTCCCCTCTGTCCCTTTGCCTCTTCATGTCCCTTCTTCCAAACAAATCCCTCCACCATTTGGAATGCCCTGAAAAACTCCCATAAGCCAAGTTATCCATTCATCTGATCACTTCTTGAGTACAGTAGCATTTCCTGAGTACACACTACCTATCAACAAGAGGACCCACGGTTGGACACAGAAATGGTATGACATGACTCTCGTTTACCCTTGCAGCACCTGGAGGGAGTCAGATGGGAAGGCAATAAATTCTGAAAATAACACAGCAAATCAAATGCTAAGAGAAGATGCTTCCATCAGTCCTGTGGGACAAAATTGAAGAAATCTTAATTCAGCCTGAGAACACCATTCTGAAATTTTAAATATATATTGCCTTTGAGATAGACCTTTAATACACTTACTTTTTTGAAATAGTAGGTAAAAGAGAAACCCCATCCTGGTCTGTTACAAAATAGGCCAATGCTTAAGTCAAACACCATTGGAAAGACACTCTCAGGACTGCCAAGCCCTTGTCAGTACCTTTTCTCATGTTAAGCCATGTACACTGCAATACAAAAGAATTTTCTTGCAACTCGAACTTGGAATTCTGACCAATCCATTCACACATATTCATAGCATGACATGTAAGTGTTTAGCACCAGATGAGGCGTTGAGTGAAAAACAGAAAGAAAAATATAAGTCTTAAAATCTTCTTGCCAATTCCTGGCAGAGAATGAATGAGTCCCGCAGAAAAGATGTGCCCTGACCCAAAGTGAACCTGATAGGGAAAACGGGCAGAAAAGTGGGGTGGTAGCCATTTCATGACAGAAGAAATACATGGTCACAGAACTCCAGTCTTGCCAAGGGGGAAGTGGGAGAACCTAAGGGCAGGAGGCTAGGACCTGTCTGTGCGGATAGCGGATATCGGAGCAGCTCTACCCCAGACCTTGGTGTCACGCCATAAGGAAGGCCTCCCTACGAGGCTCCATGCTAACGCACAGCCCCTGGTCAGAAGTGGTCTGGGAAGCCTGCAAGGGTCTCATGGGCGAACCACACAGCCAGACAAGCCCCATCCGGTACATATTTACCACAAACACCCTGATGAACAGTCTTAACATTTTTCCAGGTTAACACTTTATTCTAAAGGCTTTTCATCATCTCTAAGTCCCCCCCTCCCCAAATCTTTCTTCTTGTCACCAGCTCAACCCTCTCCAATGACACACAGAGTAGAAGTAAAAGCTTCCTGAAGGCTAGGTCTAGTCTACATTTATATCTTATTCCTCATGTCACTAGAACCAAGAGAGTGCCTGGAACAGAGCAGACCCTTGATCAATGTTTATGTAAGACCCAGTCATGGGGAAAGCAGAGAAATAATGCAAAAACGGACCCTTGAAATGGATCACGGAGTTTACAGATTTGCCCCCGAGTAGAAATTCTCCTGGTCTTACGGATTCAAATCTAGTTCTCATGATTGGCTCCAAATACTAAAGATCCAGGAACACACCTTGTATGGAAGGAAGCTTCCTCTGCAGCTCTCAGGACATACTCCCTCTCTAGGTCTGCTAAGAAGGCTATGCACAGAAACCTTAAACCTTGACGTAAGCCCTGGCCGCATCAACTGTGCAAAACCAGCTCCTATCAGGACCTGTAGGAGAGAAACCCAAGCTGGAAGAGTAACTTGAGACAGGCAGCTGACCTGCTTCCTATCTGGAGGCAGTCATAGTTTAGTTGTGAATTTAAACCAACTGGAACTGGGCAACATCTGACAACCAACTTCCCTGTAAAGACCGAGAGTTGGGTGAACTGCCACACAGCATCCCTTAAGTTGGGAGTGAGGAGGCAGGGAGCCAACCCTATTGGATCAGAGTGCACAGGCTGGCTGTGGATGGCCTGCTCTCCCTCCAGGAGCCCTCAGGGGTACAGGTTCTACCCTTCCCAACCAGGGGTCCCACACATTTCCTGGAGGCTTGAAAGGCAACCTGGACTTATCCCGAGTATGAAACATTCTGACAAGTAGTCCACGTGGCAGCTAGTGAAACAAAAGCTTTCTACATGGCTGGTGATCTCCCTTTTGTTTTGGTGTGTGTGTGTGCCCACAGTTGGGGGAAGAAAGAACAGAGACTAAATTCACTAATGTGTCAGTCAAGGAGAAGCCAGAACAGGACAAAGAACCAGAGGGAACCCTGATGGATGGATCCAGTTTGATTTGTAAGGATGACAGGACTCGTGTACTAAACATTCACCAAACTCCAACTGCATGCCTGGTCCCGCACTGGGATACAGACATCAAGAAGACAAGGGACAGTCCTTAAAGAGCTCATACTCTTGAAGGTCACGCTTTATGACAGTAAACATGTATTTTCTTTTTTATTTAGGATTTGATTCATTTTGTTACAATATAGTTTATGAAGAGCAAAACAAATGGAAGGTATGTAGAAGGGAAGGGGATGATAGGAGAAAGAGAAAGGAAGAAGGCAGGAAGCTAGAGAGGAGGGGAAGAAGGCTGTGGGTCTTAAATGTGGTAATCCTTATAGTGCTTAGTTACATCTTCAGCACACAGTGCTCAGTGAATACCAGCCATTATATTCGTTGTTGGAGGGAACCCATAACCGTGCCGTGGCTAGTCTATACTGAATACTCACCATACAGCAGACAACATTGGGCTTATCATGTATTCATTCATTTAATGCTCACAACCGTATGAGATATCTGTATTCCCATTTACAAGTGACAAAACGTGGACATTAAGAGATTACCTAGGCTGTAACCACCCAGTCACACAACTATCAGGTGAGAGATCTGGGATTCAAACTCAGGTTGTATGATTTCAGAGCTCATCTTCTTATCTAATACACCCGAGGTTCTCAAGGTGTGGCCACTGGAACCTGGGAACTTTGGAGGTTTGCAAATTCTTGGTCCCAACCCAGGCCTACTAAATCAGAAACTCTAGGGGAAGGGCCCAGCACACTGCTTGTGAAAAGCTTCTAGGTGATTCTGATGAACATTAAAACCCCGCCCTCAACGTGATTGGCTCGCTTAACAATGGGTCATCCACTTCTCCCAGTTCAGGCAATGGCCTTGAATTGAGGCGTGGGAGAGCAAACTCAATTCTCCGGACTTTCAGAGTCGTTGACTTGGCTTCTCTGACTTGGTACTCTGGCATAAGGAGGCTAGAAGCGGGTGAGAATCCTTGTGTATTCTTAGAATAGTTTAACTCCTTCATTGCTTTCAACTCCATAAAATGTCGTGTCCTAAAATACCTACCACTAGATAAAAAATGAAGCTTGAAAAGGAAAGCTTTACTTCTGACGTGTTCACTTAGCTTGCGACAACGCACTGCAGGAGAAGCTGTGTGCTCTTTCTACTGGAGTTAATTATTCAAACCGATTACCCAGTTTGTGAATTTTCTAAACCTTTTGCTTCCCCTGCTTTTTGCCACTTCACTGTTCATTAGCACCTCGACTGAGGATAAGCAGGGGAGAAGAAAAGGTGAGGAAGCTCAAACCAGTCAATTTTTCTCCTTGTTAGCGGTTCTGGTAGACTTGGTGGGAGAATTGTTATTGGCTAAAACGAGACACTGGGATCATCTATGGTTTCCAATTCTCATGCTCTCCCTGCCCCTAATTATCACAGACAGTCCAGCCACCAGCCCAATTTTCCAGTGTCAGCCTAGTCTACACGTGAACACAGCATAATGTTCAGATTCAAGACTCTCTGCAGAGGTAACCTATGATACTTCTTATATTAAATCTCTTAAAAATGCCCAGGTCAGGGACTATTCTGATCGTGGTGAAAATACGCAGGGAAGTGATCACATCTCTATGGACCCCATTTTAACAGATGACTTTTCCCACCATTCCAACTTTCTGTGACCTGAATATGGGTATCTTTACTTACTCTCACAAGAAAAATAAGAAACCTGACATTAGTTAGGTACCTACTATACTCCAGGGTGCCAAACTCCCTGTTGGATATCTTATAAACATTATCTTGCTTATTTCTAAAACATCTTGGCAACAATTTTCTATCCTGATTTTAAAGGGAAACTGAGATTTAGAGAATTTAAATCCCAGAGTTAGTAAGTACCAAGGCTAAGATTTGAACACAAAGCTGTTCCCCTCCCCCACCTCACCCCCCAAAACCTATGCTCTTTCCACTCCAGCACCTTGCCTCGATGCTAGGATTTCTTACTTCAAGCCAAACTCCAACTGTGACAGAGCTCTCAATTTGGGGGATGACTGTGCTAATTACCTTCTATGACATTTAAATACGCAGGCTGTACCTGAACATGCTAATAGCATCCTCAGAAGCCCCTTGTAATACCTTCAGATGTCTACTCTCTCGCCTGCTATCAGCACTGTTACAAATAACCACCAGCTTCTATCCCTTTGCTAATCTGTACGAACTGCAACTAGTCGTGTCCACAGCTTCTGATCAGCGGGAGATCAGTCAGGGTGGGAGAGGAGCTCTTCACTTCCCCTTGACTTCGAGCCAGCGAGTGTACCGGGAACTGTACGCAGCGGAAGCCCAAGCCCTCAGTGTCGCCACACGACCACTTCCTACTTCAGTGAGGGAAGTAGCCGAATGGTCCAGTGCGAAGGCAGAAGGAAGAAAGGGGGAAGTGATTCTGTTGACAGTCTTAATCTCCATATTCCATTCCCCTGTTTCTGCTCCTGCCCCTTTCCCAAGCCCCACCCTTGCTGGGGTTTAGTGCCTGGACTTGCTTTCTCCTTCCCAAGCCTCACTGGCCACACTTCTCCCTGTGATTCTGCCCCAGCTCCCCAAAGAAGCCACCCACAGCAGCTCAAGTCTCTCACTGTGGGAAACACCAAGGCCTCTCGGTGTTGGCCAGAGATAAACTCATGTTCATGCAGTGTCCTGTAAAATGACAGGCGGGCTGGCTTCGTTATTTGTCAGCCAGTCCCCCTGGTAACTGAAAAATGGGCTGGTGTGACTTAATCTTGGTGCAGGAAACACACCCACAGTTGTCCTTCAGGAAAGGTAAACTTCTGCACTCTCCTGTCCACAGGACTTACCATCTCTATCACACCGTAGATCTGGAAGATCCGTATCGCTCACAGATTTAGGGCTTCTTGGTATTTTCAGTGGGCATTACACTGTCCAAAGAGATTATAAAATAATTTGGGGCAAGGACCATATTTCTGGACCAAAGAATGCCATTGTGATGCTAGATACTCACGTGGGGCCTCCTAACTTGAGATGCAGGCCTCCTGCCCAGAGCCAATGGATCCCGGACTCCAGTAAACTGGCTGCCTGCGGCCAGGCTTCAGGTTCCTCTACGCGTGGGCTCACTCACAGCACGGGTAACTCCAACACCCTTTATTTAAATCTGACCTGCTTCCCGTTCAGGAGATGCCAGAGAAACCACACTGACTGCCCAACCAGACTGGATGAAACACTAAGCAAATGCTTTCTGCCTGGCCTCAACAACTTCAAAAGAGAAAAGAGAAGCCCAGACCCTGGGTAGTTCCCGTCTGAATGGATCTTTCTGAATCACAGGTCAGGGATGTGTCAAAGGCCCTCACAGGGACTGAGCTGGAGAGTCACGGAACCCTAAAACTGACTCCTATTTTTCCAAAATACAATCCTGAGCATCAGACTGGTGTTATGTGTGACCTGCGCAGGAGACCTGTGCTTGTCTGAGCTTGTCTGTGCTTGTTTTAATGCTGTGCTGTGGCTCTCTGAAAATTCTTCATAATTTTTTAATGAGGAGACTTGCATTTTCATTTTGCGCTGGGTCCCACCAATGATGTAGCAGGTGTTGTGGGCACGTTAACACCAGCCGAAGAGTCACTTTAAAACACCGAGTAAGTCTGGGAAACCATGACAACAGAAGCAGGGTGCAGTCAAGCTGGGTATGAGGCTTTGGGCTGGCAGAAATGAGGGATGGAAGGTGAGGTATGAAGGATGGTCGCTCTACAGAGAAGAGAGCTGGTCTGATGACAGGGAGCACAGGGTGCTCCATACAGGGTGACAGTGGCCCCAGAAAGACCAAGTGTTACTCACTTTGGAGCACAATTTTTTTTTTTTAGAAACTCCTCAAATCTATCTCAAATCTTTGATTATGGGCCTCATTTCCTCTCTCTGATTTATACACAGTCTGACTTTTTCCCAAAGTTTTATAGAGGCGTGTTTTAAAAGCTGACATTCTACCCCTGGCTGGCATAGCTCAGTGGGCTGAGCACAGGCTGCGAACCAAAGGGTCGCAGGTTCAATTCTCAGTCAGGGCACATGCCTGGGTTGCTGGCCAGGTCCCTAGTGGGGGCCATGTGAGATGCAACCACACACTGATGCTTCTCTCTTTCTCCCTCCCTTCCCCTCTCTAAAAATAAATAAGTAAAATCTTAAAAAAAAAAAGCTGACATTCTATTTGTTTGTTCTTTTCTTTTCAGCTATAGAGAAATTTGCATGAGATATAGTTTGCTGAGATGGAGACAATCCACTTCCAGGCTGTTCACTTCTCTAGTGAAAGTCCAGACTCCATCGGATACAGCTGGGGTTGCTGCAGCATGTCACACGGGTCAGACCCCACTGATCGGAACGACAGGTGGGAAGACTAGGGCCATTCACAGTCTGGGGGCTGTGTAAATGCAAACTTCCCAATGATCGGCACCAACAGCAAACTGCAGAACTGTCCCAAAGTGTATTCTCTAAGAAGTGGCTCTAGGAAAGCTTCCCCCAGTGTTTCTGAAAGTAGCCAGAAGAAAAAGACATTGGTTTTTTTTTTGAATGCTTCAACAGCTGTCTTGTGATCACCTGCAGGTATATGAGGCCGAGGCTTTTATTAATGTTCTCAGACATGACAGCTAGAGATGGATGGGTGCTCCCTATTCTTCAGAGCCCACGCGCACTCGTGCACACATCACAGCATTGCAGCTGTGTTCCTTCAAAAGGAAATGTATTCTCTTTAGTATAAGCAAATAGTCCTAGCACCCCTGCTTGGTACTCCAGTCTATCTTAATCCCCATGTACGGCCTCTCCTCCAGAACCATGAAATCAGCAGGAAGCAGATATGTTTTATGGGCTCTGTGTCACTTAGCACTGCCTGCATGTTCTAATTGGTGATGAAATAAGGGAATTCAAGCCATTGCCATTATAGCTGAAAATGTGGCACCCTTGGCTCCAGGTCTGACCTCTCTTAGGAAGGCAGGGAGGACAAGCTGGTTCTGCTCCCCGGCAAAAAGGGAGAAAACTAAGCTGAGTAAATGCTGCTGCATTTGAAGGAGAACACTAACATACATGGTGCAGGAAGAGCAATGCCAGGCAAAAGAAAGGTTTCCTTGAGGCTCTGAGGCCAGAAGGACCCTTCAGAAGGCACCACCTTCTGAAATACCTTCCTGGATGAGAGCTTGCTCCCTACCATACTGGCCCTTTCACTCCTGGAACTGAAATCCACCTAATTATTTTAGATCTATTAGATAAGGAATCTACATCTACTCATAAGCCTGCGTATGTGGCTGAGCATATGTACTGTGGACACTGCTTTGAGTCCGCTGAGGTGGTCTGAGAACTGGATACCATGAACATGGACTTGAATCAGATCAATCTGTGAAGAAATAAGCAAAACCTAACACAGCAGCCCAGATGGCTACTTCATTCACTGTGTTAAAGAAAAATCACAGAATTTTGGAGTTGGGAGGGGAAAGAGTGATCATCTTGATGGGGTCCCTTATTTCACAGGTAGAGAAACGGAGATGTCTAAGGCAGTCAAGCCGCTGGTTTGAATAGCGACCTTCTTGAGCCTCCTTCAGGCATGTCTAGAACAGAGGATGAAGGAGAGAAACCAGTTCTGCTCTGCCCACGTCCACAATTTCAGCCAAAGATGGACTAACTTCCACCAAAATTAATGCAAATGGCAGTCTAGAAACTGAGGCACTCTGGATGGATTCCACTCATTCAGGTAAACTCGCCTGGGTGACATAACTCAATCCCAATTCACCAGATCACAGTCCAACCTCCACCTAGGTGGGTCCAAATGGTCTTAAACACAAGGGTAATAAGACAGAAGTTGCTTTCCTCAACTTTTCTGTATCAGTAATTTGCTCAGCAAATTCCCTTTTACCAAGACAGTAGGCTTGATACAACTAGGTCAAAGGTCACTGTTCTTCCCCGGGCTTTCTTATTTATGTGAAAGAAAGATTGCTGAATATTTATTATTATAATAAACCTAATAAGTAAATCTGATAGAAATTCTCTGATTTGGGTTGGTTACCTCTATTGCCTCTTATAATTTAGATTTTTTAAGGAACTCAAAGCCTTTACTTCCAGAAGGTCACAATGTATAAACGTGACCAAAGTTACAGAGACAGATCAGTTGTCGTAAACCCCCGATTTAAAATAATCAGAGAAAACTTTGTTCAAAAATAAGGAGAACAATTATGACCTTCCTTTATAAAGTTGAATTATCATCAGTAGCGGTTCAGGAGCCAGCAGAGCATAGAAAAGAATAAAGCTTAGACAGGACAAACCCTAGTCCAAATCCCAGATATCCCACTTATGAGTTATATGACCTTGGGTGGGTACTTAACCTCTGAGTCTTGGTTTTCTTATCTTCAAAATGAAAATAACTCAGTGAAATAAATCAGAGAAAAACAAACACTGTAGAATCTCACTTACACGTGGAGTCTCAAAGGACCCCATGTGGCTGGATGGGAGCGGGTAAAGGGGGTCAAACAGGATAGACTCCAGGTTATAAGATAAGTCAGTCCTGGGGAATCTGATGTATGACATGATAACAACAGTTAGCAATGTAGCATTTGGAAGCTGCTAAGAGACTGGATCTTTAAAGTTCTCACTACAAGAAAAAGAAAAAAGTCTGTAGCTATGTGTAGATGCCAACGAAACTTATTGTGGCAATCCCTTTGCAATATATAGCACATATTTTAAATCATTATATGGTACACATAAAGCCAATACAACGTTACATATCAATTATACCTCAATAAAAGATACACAATAAACCATAAATTAAGTAAAAATGATAATGCTACCTACTTCAGAGGAGTTTTGTGAGAGTAAAAGACTATGTACATGAAAACTGCTGATACTCGATCTATAACCAGTAATGGCGAGCACAGGCTCCAGTCCTGGCCCTGATGACCATTTTATGTCTTGGTCTCATTCTCATCTTCAAAATAAAATAGTCAAAATAAGCAATCACTAGGATCTATCTCAACTGGAAGCACTATGTGAAGGAGAGTACTCAGTTCTCTACTCCAGCCTATCTGATGGATAATGAAAGAGAAAACACCGTATAATTACATAATGTTGTAGGGTTTTTAAAGTACATGCTCAAAATGTTATCAAATTTTGTCACCCCAAGAATTCCTAGTCACTTATGTCTGTTAAATAACAGACATAATCTTCTACATTTGAATAAACTTCTCAAAACTCTCCCACATTTTAACATCCTGCTGGCACTGCCCAGGATCAGGGGCCTGTCATCTCACTTGTATATGTGTTATCTGTAACCATCTCCAAACTGGTCCTGATACATCCACCGTCTCCTTTCTCCAGTTACCTCCCACAGCTGTCAGTCATCTTCACAAAGCAGACTGACTCTTCTCCAGCAACTTCACTGCCTTTGCTACAGCCCAAACCCCTGAGCACACGTCCAGCCATTCACATCCCCAACTCAAATGCCTCCTGCCCTCTCCACCAGGAAGCCTACTCTGATCCCCCAATCTGAAGCAACCACTTACTGTTGACCTTCCTCTGTCTACATTCTCTTACAGCATTTGCCTCAAGTTATAAATGACCATCTCTGCCGCTGGACTATTGAGTTATGTCTTTTCCATCTTTGGCTCTTTGCCTCTTGAGCCATGTTAAGCCATGCATGAAGTAAGTAACTCATAAAGCCTTACTAAATTATTACTTAATTGGTTAATTGGTTTCAGTAGACCTCTAGTCAAATATATGCAAGAAGAGGAGAAGCAGGGCTGGGTAGTTAGGCAATTCATTATCACAGTATCTCTCATTAGTCAGCTATAACCTTGAAAAGCGCAGCAAGAGGAGGCAGGCCCATGAGATGGTGGACACCAGGCTGGTTAAGTTTTTACTGGGAGCAGGGAAGAGAGCAGCCCTGTTCAAAGCTGTGCCCAAGGCACACGGACAGGGCAGAGCTTTTGCTTCTATCTTTCCTTCCTTCTGTCCTCTCTCCCCTCCTCTCTCCTTCTTCCTCTTATCCCCAAATTTAAGTCATCGTTCATCCAATAATTATTTAGGGAGTGCTTACTATATGCTAGGCTAAGAATATAGCAAAATGAAGTCATTAGCTTCCATTATAGTACAGTGCACCTCCAACTTCAAGGTTGGCTGGGATCTAGCCAAAGGGCAGAATGGACTCAGGGTGTCTGAGGTGGAGCCAAGCACCTGCATTTCTAATAAGCTCCGTAGTGATGCTGACACTACCAGTCACGTTCTCTGTAGTCAAGTTCCACGCTGGAGCACAGGTTCCCACCCCTGCCTGCACACAGGGATCACCTGGAGAGTTTATGAAATACTGATGCTTGGGCCTCCTCCCCAGAGTTTCTGATTGAATTGTCCGGGAGCTCTTAAGGTGAATACAATGAACATCCATAGTTGAGGACTACTGTTCTAATGGGAGGTACAGATGGAAAATAAATTATTTATTTCAAATAAGTACTAAGGGGGAAAAAGCAAAGTAAGTGCAACAGAAAGTCAGACAGTACATTGTTTTATAACCAGTGGTCAGGGAAGGCCCTTTGAGGAGGTGACAGTTGAGCAAGTAAGTACCTGAAGATGTGCAGGACTAAGGCACACAGTTACCTGAGGGAAGAGCTCCATGTGGAGGAAACAGCATGTGCCAAGGCCCTGAGGTAGAAGTGTGCTTGGCATATTGGAGAAATAGCAAAGGAGACTAACATATGATAATATTCACTAGGAGACTTAATTAAAAACAATGGTTCACAATAATAGTAAAATAGTTAGCTGATCTGAATGGGGAGTCTAGGCACCCAAGGCCTGAGGAAGTTCAAAATGAGATGTTTTAAATCTAAAAAGCTCTCGGACATGGGCAAACATTTGGAAGCAAGGGAAATGCATGTGGCTATGTTAGGTCTTTTAATCATCACAAGAATTGTATCAGATAAATATCATTATCTTTATTTTTAGAAATAAGTGACCAGAGGCTCAGAGAGGTACATTCACTTGCCCATGATCATAAAAGGGCAAGGTTACCTCCAGTCTGAATGACTTTGCGGTTTCTTCTCTTTACATTATAAAGTAATCACACACTGGGTCGTTCTCCCTTATTCTCACTTCACAAATGTTCCCCATCTCAGGCAGAGTGCATGGGAGTAGGAGGGAAAAGGTAAACATGAGGGACAGAAGACAAATTCAGGAGGTGAAGAACGCAGAGGGAGAGAAAAGACACAGAGGGAGAGAAAAGACGAGAGAAGCATTGAAGGACAGTCGCCTCCTCCACACAGGCCTTCAGCTCTTGACTATTCAGAGCTGATGGTCCTTGAGCCCTGGAAGGTGAGGTGAGGGCTTATTTTACATGTCAACAGGGCAGGGCCATGGAACCCAGATATCTGGTCAAATACCAGTCTAGATGTTTCTGTGAAGGTAATTTTTTTAGGTGAGCTTAGCTTCACATGTAAATCAGTGGATTTTGAATAAAGCTGATTCTCTGCTATAATGTGGGTGGGTCTCATCTAATAAACCAGATGAAGGTTTTAAGAGAAAACAATCTGAGGTCCCCTGAGGAAGAGGGAAGTCTGCAGCTAGCTGGACTTGAGCTGCAACATCAACTCTTCCCTGGGTCTCTGGTCCGTGAGCCTCCCCCACAGATTTTGAACCTCCATACTTCTCTCTCTCTCTCTCTCTCTCTCTCTCTCTCTCACACACACACACACACACACACACACACACACACACACACACACACACACACATACACACTTCTTAGTTCTGTTTCTCCGGAGAACCCTGACTGCTACAGATGGGCACAAGCACTAATGTCAGCCCCATCTATGACGAGGGGGTACATCTCTGAAAACTTGCATTTCTAGGAAGGGATGGGACTGAGACTGGCCTCCAGGTCCTTAACTCTATTAGAGCTGGCATTTCACCTTAATTCCTGACCAGGATAAAAGGCTACAAAATCTGACCACACGTGAAAAATTTCCAATAGCATTTTTATCCCATAAAATGGACTGGGTGGATGAAATAGGGCATAGGGGCAAAGGAAAGTGAAAGAATGTAATTCACTCTGCCTACGGCTGATGAGATCCTTCTGACTTCTGGGATTTCTAAAAAGCGAGACAGGAGGGTTCATGTGGACCAAGGTTCAGCCTCCACCTGAAGACTAAACACAACACTTTGTTTTTATGAGGATGCCCTCATGGGCTGGAAAATAATGACGGGAAATTAACACAGTCACGGATGCCAGGCTGAAACTTCAGGACTACAAAACACACAAAAAAAGTCTAGAGTGTCCTGGAGCCTTGACAAAACAGGAGGCAGAAAGCGGAAAAAAAATAGAGAAAAGTGATTCGGTGATGCAATTCCACCCACAGGGGAAGGTTGGGAAATACCATACAATTCTTCCTCAAAAAATGTTGGTCAAAATACTTACTGCTTTGAAAATAATGACGGTGAAGAAAGCAAGGAAATGACTTATAAATAACAACTTCAGATGAGTATTCTCTTTTATTCAGTTTTGAATAATTAAGACTATGTCCCCCAAAGAACCTGGAAGCCATTGTTACCTTGTAGGACTGACGTCTGAAAATGCTCGAGGGAGAAACGTTTGGAAAGCAGAGAGAGCAGCATGGGTCTCCCACAGAAAACAATGGCCAACACAAAAACATTCTCTTTCCTTCGCAAAAGGAACTGGGGTTCAGAAACAATCTCTCTACGCAGGACTATCTACATCAGGAGAGGGAGACGTGATATACGAAGAAAAGGGAAAGAGAGCATTATAAAAATTAAGTTTCTACACTTACATGGAATAACTTCTGCTCCTTCAGCAACTGGAGTAGAGAAAACTATCCCTGCAGGTTGAGATACTCCTAGGGCTCAAGGTACTGCCGTTATTAAAAAAAAATGAATAAGTCTCCACCAAAAGATGCAACTCATTCCTTCAGAATCAGTTTTGGAAACTGAGTAGTGTGGTATCATTTCACCTTTCACCAGAAAGGAAAAAAAGAGTTAAAAACACCGAGGAAGCAAGACTAATGAGCACAGTTGGTGTCAAAAACCTGGAGAAATACAGTTGGGAAAAGGAGGAGGAGAGGGAAGACTAATCTAGGCCCAGTCCTCTGGGGGCACCCAGATCTCCGGAAGAATGGCCAAAGAAACGTCGGGCTCTTTGCCCAACTCCATCGGTTAGCAACGGTTACTCTGAAGAGCGCTGTCATTATTTAACATTTGCCACGGTTCTGGGAGGGAGAGGAAGTACCAAGTATTTGCCTTGCTTTGCTGAGGCTTCTGACCCGCCAAGCAAGATGTCCTCAGCTGAGTCAAGTATGGAGTTTCCTTGCTTCAATGGGCTACAGTCTAGCCTGCAGGATCCTTTAAACACAAAGTAGGGAGTGGCTTTCTTGGTGTGACTTGAGGGGAGGCTCAAGACCCAATCTGCCAGTAACTACCAGGTCCTAAAGGCCCCCTATAAAACTTCTCTCTTGGGGCTCAAGAACTGTGGCCACTGGAAGACTTCTGTCAAAGAACCAGAGCTTTCCAGGAAGCTCAATACATTTCTACCAATGACCTCATCAGCCCGAATCAGCACCTCAAATATCTCAGCTATCAACTAGCAGAGTGTAGGGCCCCAAGGCAATAGGCTCATGTTGATAACAGCTGCATTTTACATTTGCAGAGCATGTTCCAGTTTAGAGTGTATTTAAGAAGAGTAAGGGGGGAACCTAAGGTCAGAAAGCACAGATTCAAATCCCATGTCTACGACTTCACTGCCCTATTCTCACTGCAAAGTGAACCTGATGACAGCAGCCACCAACTGGGACTGCTGTCGTAAGAACAACACGGGACAGACAGGTAAAACACCTTGATCAGTACCTGGCACGTGGTGACACTCTAAATGCAGTCTGATGACTCTCTCCAACCCTGGAGCACAAGAGGAGACGCCATGAGCTCAGAGAAGCTAAGTGTCTTTCCTGGTGCCGAGCAGAATCAGGGTTCTACATAATCAAACACACAGATATGATTGTGCATGTGTGCTGGGAAGGGACGGTGTACAGAGAGGGGATGGTAGGCATATGAGTGACCAGAGAAAGCCACAGGACTGTGGAAGGGAACAGAGTACTAAAAAGGAGGAAGGAGTACTCCAAGAGGAGAGAACGGACTTTGCTCCTACAGAAAAATCAAGGTTTCTCTTCTGTGGCCTAGGGCAGAATCAGCCAAGTGCTTTTCCAGCATGGGGTGAACATACTGTTGATCTGCTAATATAAGAGTACCCTACCGACGTGGCATGCAGAGAAGTGTGATATGCTGTATTAGTCAGGGTGTCCAGAAAAACAACCAACAGGATATATGTATATATGAAAAGATTTATTTTAAGGAATTGGCTCATACATTTATGGAAGCTGGCAAGTCCAAAATCTATAGGGCGAGCCCTCAGGCTGGAGACCCAGGCAAGAGCTGATGCTACAGTAAAATCTAAAGGCCATTTGCTGCTTGTTGCCTCTCACTCAGGGAAAGCCAGTCTTTTTGTTCTATTCAGTCCTTCAACTGATTGGATGAGGCCCACCCACATTACAGAGGGGCAATCTGTTTTATTCAAAATCCACTACTTGTAATGTCAATCTCCAGAAGTTTGACCTACACAGAAACTTCCAGAATCATGTACCTGAGCACTATGGCCCAGCCAGGTTATACATAAAGTCAACCATCTCATATGTCCTTGGTGTTTTGCCTTCAGAGGTTCCATATCACAGAAATTATGAGAGCTCCATAGAAAACCTATGGGCTCTACAAAGATTTTAGAAAAGAAAAGCAATAAAACCGACAAAATGCAAGACAGGGGCTAACTGGGGTGGGAAGACGGGGTGGAAGGGAAAGGGAGAGGAGCACCCAGGAGGGCAGCAATACTGGTAACATTCCAGTTCTTAAACTGGGTGGTAAATTCATAGGGGTTCATTTTATTATCACACTTTGTAACTCAAACATCTCCGTGTGTGTATATCAAATATCACCTACCCATAAAGGGGAAAAAAATCAAGCTGTCAGGCCATGTAGTGAGACTACCACCTCAATACAACCTTCCCCAAGGGCAACCTCTTCTGATCGCACACATCAGCTACTCTGCTCATGGGCTGATCCTGCTGGATGCCTTTCCGCGTGCTCAGGCCTTCCCGTTTCAAATGAATTTTAAGTCCCTTGTGTTCCGGGACAACTTCTTACAACATCTTTTTATTCCCCCACGGAGTCTGGCCGAATGTCTGAGTAACTCAATAAAAACTCATTGATGGCTGAAAAACAAGGTGGGTGGGGACAGGGATAACAAAAATAAACCAGCGGAAAAGCAGAGGTGCTTGGGCGGCACTGGGTTTCAGGTTTATGGAAGGCATTAACAGCTAAAAAAGTTGGCCTGAGAGATCAGAAGCCAGGCAGGGTCACATGTATGATTTTTACAGGCCTAGAAAAAACAATGCCTGTCCCGTGTGGTGGAGACTACAAATGGTACCCATGTTAATAAGGGTAACACAGTCAAGCTTGTAGAAAGGGATGCACCCAAGACAGGTGAGAGCCCGGATTACCTGTACTGTCCAGACTACGAGCAGCCAGTGGGAAGCACCTCCCAGGGATGTAACACATCTGTCCCAAGTGTTCTTAAGAAAACAGAGTAAGGCACCAGGCTACTTCTAAGCAAGTCCCCAGGCAAACTTCCAGTCCTTTACAAGCTTTTTGCCCAGTCCCATCAATAGCTAGGAAGATAACAGGACTCCCCACAAAGTCAACAGTGAGGAGTACTCAACATATCTTCACATCCCTTGTTCACACTCAGTTCATTGCTCTCCTCAGGACTCCCCAGCCCCACACTTGCGATGCTCCCATTTGTCCCGTGAACCCCAGCTCTGACTCACTCCAATTCTGGTTAAAGGAGACCAGGCTGTATGTGGTGGTGAGAGCTCTTTCCAATCAGAAACAAAGGTTCACCGGGGGAGAGAGTATAGCTTTTGACGTATGTTCACCACATGGAGAAGGCTAACAGAATGCTGGATGGAGTACTTCGCTACTCAATGAGCTCTGCGGGATCAGTCTTGGAGAATCATAAATAAATACAAGTGCTGAGAGAAAAATGGATAGACTTCCAACAGCTTGTGCATGCATCCTGTCTAAAAGGTCACTTCATATGCTGTAATACAGAAGGAGAGAAGGCTGAGATTCAAATTACTGGAGCCGTGTTTCCAGCCCAGTCTCGTCGATTAATAGGTGAATACGGCCCACTGAACTGACATGAGCAGCCCAGTGACGTCAAAACACGGTCAGAACTAGAACTGGGTTCCCCCACTCCAAGGCCAATGCTCCTTCTACCATGATACTCAAGGACAGATCATTTTGGCCACATGCCACATGAGTTGGAGTTTGTATAAACTGGAACTGAATCAAAGAAAGGTCCAGATTAGAACACATAAATCTCTATGAAGGAGGTGTAAGGACAGCAATGAAGGGAAAAGAATTCTCTACTTACAGTAAGAGAAGGAAAATCGTTAGAGGCTACACCAAACCGAGAAGATTTCACAAACCCACTGCTCGGACCTACATATTGGTTCCAACAGTTCCAGAATTGCTCGCATTTAGAAGAAAATGCCTCTTTGTGGTGACAAAATTCTTAACACCAGCCCGCTGTTTGGAACAAGAGGGAACAAGCGAGAGCATGAAATGCACCACTGGACACGCCGAATAAAACATTGTGTCCAGCTCACATGAGGGATCCTGCAGTTCTGAGAGGGCATGACTCTCACAGCCATGCGCCAGCTCTGAGCCCAGGGGACCCCCTCTAACAGCCTGGGGCCACCAGCTGCACCAGTCCTGGTGGCAGAAAAGGAGCCCACACCTCAGGATTTCATTATTTCTGAGACTACCCATTTTAGAAGCAGGGAATGAGGATTTTTTCCCCTCTCTAACACATTTTTTTAATCTCTAGCCTCGTTTACACTACTGCTCTTCTTCTAGAATCTGAAATCGGGCACTGTTGTTTACTTTCTTATGAGTTCCCTGAGGTTTGATTGTTGATGTCTGTGCAAGTCAGTGATTAGCATTCTGACTTCAATTCCTTCTTCAGAGTCGGCCAAGGAGCCCAAGAAGTTGGCCACAACCACTCCCTGGGAACAATAGGCCCTTTCTGCGAAATACAGGTTTGTCTTCCTTTTCAAATACACAGGAGTCGGTCCTCTGGCGGAGAGGCCTACCTGACCGTACAAAACATTCACTGTGAAGCTGAGGGCTCCCCAAACAACAGAAACCAACTTGCAGGTCACATGTTCAACGGAGTCAAGATTTTACCCCTCACTCCATTTTACAGCACTCAAAAGGTAAATTACACGCCCCATCAGAAGGCAAACAGATATAGCCGTGGACTCAACCATCCTGGAAATACCCGGCTCTTAACAGCTGGGCCAGGAGGAGAAGATGGGCTGCAGGAAGCAAGCCTTACAGGGACTCTCCCACCCTTGCCACCTGCCAACTTCAGATTTCCTTTAGTGCTCAGTTCACTTAAGACTTACTCTCTTGTCTGTCCTGCTCACTGACAGTCTGATTGGCCTTACTGTTTCTCTAGCACTTGAACTTGGCCATTAGAAATCTCAGTGTACATCTAGATGGGGCCTGGGTGGGTGAGGAGGTATGGAGGTCTCTCCACCAGAGGCTCAGGGCACCCTGCTTCACTTCTGTACTGAGGAAAAAGGAATATGAGCCCCAAAAGCGGAGGTCACATCAGGCTCTCTACGCTCCGCCCCCTGCCCCCCGCCTGCCGTCA
Organism: Anoura caudifer; assembly: GCA_004027475.1. Taxonomy (NCBI): domain Eukaryota; kingdom Metazoa; phylum Chordata; class Mammalia; order Chiroptera; family Phyllostomidae; genus Anoura; species Anoura caudifer. The sequence continues at coordinate 311,679 of PVKU01000262.1, read as the reverse complement.
TGTCTGCTCACATGTGAGCCTGCTTTCACAGCTGAGAGACGTGGAGTCCAGTCCCTGTTCTGCCCTTTACCAAATGGGGCACCTTAACCTCTTTGTGCATCAGTTTTTCTGCTTGTCCAAGGACAATAAGAATGCCACCCTGCTTTTCTCACACGGTTATTATCAGGATGGGCCGAGATAACCAAAGCAAATATTGTCAAACCTGCTTTACAAATGAAAGGCACTGTTATTTTCATTCCTTTTACCACCATGGACGCGGCCAGAGGACATGGAGAGCTCAGACACAGGCACATCAGAAGGAACATTTGCTTCTTATCACCTTTGTCTCAAAAAGGTCTTGGCAGGGGACCTCAGAGCCACTGAAGTCCAAGGCGCTCCAGAGATTTGTAAACCATGAAAGCTCAGGGGGGTGTCTCCAAAAGGTGGGATTCCCGCCACTACCATAAGTCTCTCAGAATGATTCTGGAGAAGCCCATAGGTTCGAGGCTGTCACTTGCATTTCTCTATGCTTCTGTGAAGGGCATACAGGGGTGCCGAGAGTTGGGGGGGCTGCTGGGGGTAGAGTTGCCTTCGCTGTCCTCTAATTTCCCTCCTGGAATATGAGGGAACCCTGTGGTTTGAAAACATTTCCCTGAAAAGCTCCATCAGCATGGGACAATTTGGAATTATTTAATTTGGGGAAATACTTGTTTTGGAATAAGTGATTTTTTTTCCCCATTTTTGTTTAATTTTTTTGCCCTTTTGTTAATCTGCTAATATTTTAAGTTAAGCATACTACGGTTTGGGACTTCGTGTCCTTTAGTCAGACTACAACAGACTAGACTAGACTAAATCAAGCTATTTTTTGGCTCCTTGGGCTGAGGAGAGTTGAACAGTCCACAGCACAGAAGCAGTTTGCTACAAAATTGCTCCATTATCCCGGTGCAGATAATCTAATCTGAAGCTGCTCAAAGAAATATCTGAAGGCCAGGACAGAGCATACAAATAAAGGAGTCAATGTCACACACACACACACACACACACACACACACACACACAACCACTAAAACCTCCAAATGATTGACGCATGAGGAAAACTTGTTTTTTTATAGAGCTATTGTCTGTTTTAGAAAAAATGAATAAACTATGCCAGTGGCAAGTCGTCGAGAATTGTTTCCCAGAGCTAGTGTGTCTGGGCACTAGCTCATGGCATCTCCCGTTCTTTATGTGACACTATGTGACTTCCATTTTTAGCCATTTTTCCCTAATGTACTAGCAACAACGACAGGGAAAGAGGCCTTGTGAATTCACTCTCCTCTCTCACCCACTCTGTCCCTTTTCTCTCTAACCCCCAGGCCCACGCCCTCCCAGTTGGTCATCATCCACTGACTGGTCTCTGAGCTCTCTTCTCCCCTTGACCCACTCTCATTCGTCCATTCAAGCAGACTTCTTGAGTACCTACTATGTGTTGACACATGGTTGATGCCAGAAAGAGTATAGAACTAAACATCCCTGTTCTCATGATGCCGACCTTTTAACGGGGAGACAAATACAATAATGAGTAAATAAACAAAACACGTGCAACTTCTGATACTGCTAAGAAAGAAGCAAACAAGAGCCTGAGGTAAAAAGTACAGCAGGAGGGCCTGAAAATAGTTGGAAATGACCTAGCTAGATAGCTTTTCTTTTCTTTATTTTTAAAAGCTTAGAAATACACGTTGTTTTAGGTGCTGACTCTTACACTCACAGGGCTGTCAGTGACCTGTCTCCTCCTAACGATCCCGTGCAACCTGAAATGGACAGGAGTTGCCCGACTGACATCGCGCATCCCGGACTCCTTCAGCCTGGCCCTCTCAGCCTCCAGAAAGGAAGCTCTTCACTTCCCAAGGTGCTCTGTTAGCCTCTGTGGATCATTCAAAATACCTCCCAAAACTTACTATGCATTTCCTTTCACTTAGTGCTCTTGGGAAACTTAAAACAAAAACAAAAACTTATCGGTCACTTGCACAGTGAAAACCTGGCCCTTAAAGCCCCATTCAGGTAGAGTGTGTGGTTCAAACTTCTGGGCACACTCACATTGGCTGGCCCATAAATATCCTTTTAAATTTTCTTTATTGAAGATAACAAAGTCAGATTGTTTTAATCCCCAGATTTCTCTGACCTCTTCTCTTAAAACCCATGTTCTACATCTTAAATTATTTTTATCACACTTCTCTTGCTCTTCTATATTTATACCTACTCTTTTACAGTGTGACTAAAACAGGGAAAAAAATACTTTAATAGGGAACTGACTAATACAAAGGTTAGAAAAAGGGTTATTCTCCTTGAAACTCATATTATTTTTAGTCTACTTCAGCACTTTTTCCTCAACCAGCTTTTAGCCGACTAACAACGCCCGGGTATTTTATTTCAATACTTGACTAAGTAGTGCTTTCCCTTTCTCTGTGTAAATGTTTGGGGCCCTCCCTACACACCATTTTTTCAGAGTACGGATGGGTTTCAATTTTTTTTTAATTTTCCAGAGTAATTTCTGACATTTTACAACGAGCATATAAACTGCACGTGGGCAGGGACTCCGTCTCTTCCTGCTACACTTACTATTGAAGCACCTCGTGAAAGGCCAAGTCCTCTGTGGACCATCAGACAGGCTCTGACAGCCGTGCTGAGGACTGCCCGGGCCAGCCCGGCTTTGTACTTCAAAGTTTAAGCTTATTCATGTGTATGAACAATTCAGTTCTTTTGTTACCAAGAGATCACAGGGAAGGGGAGGGTGGTGCATTTTGAATGTAGCTTGACTGAAGTGCTCTAATTACTATTACATGTCAATTATTCTATTATCACATACAACCCTAACAATCGATGAGATACCACATCACTTAGCACATGCAAGACGATCAGAAACTACCCCAGCAAGTATTTTACTGAGTGGAAAGCCTGAAGGTAAAAATGTGTCCCACTGTCTTTTATAAATCAATTTCTCCTTGCCACTATGCTACAATAAGGAAAGATATGATGGAAACTGTGCAAAAATGGAACTCTAAACTGGAGTTGAAATTATAAGAATTTCTGTACATAAAAAGGCAGGCTAGGTGGGCGTGGTCTGATGAACTCTGTGGTCAACACACCTGATGATACTGACCATGAGCAAACTGGTCTGTTCTGCCTTGGTTCAGACCCTGGTCATCTGCTGCTTAAAATATTGCAACCACGCTGCCTTTCCACAACCGCCCCCGCCCCCCCGCCACAACACACACACCTGTCTCTAGTCTCCAGCACTCCTACTCCGCTCCGTCTACCACCCCCTCAATGCACACATCCAATTGCGTCACTCTAAATGCATGACCCAAACTCCTCAGCACCTATGGCTTCCCACCATTCCTCTGCCCTGCCCTGTGCTTCTGCACCCACAGCACTCTGCCTTGCTAGTCTTCGAACATTCACGTGTTGTTTTTTTCACTTGCCTTAGTTCAGGCTATTCATGGAATGCTATCCCTTCTTTCTCAGCCCATGTGAAATATGACCTCCTCTTTGAACCTTTCCTAAATTTCCCTCACAGTCCTCGGCAGACCGAGCACACCCCGCTGGCTCCTTGCACTTAGCCCACGGTACTGTAGTTATTAGCTGAGTATACAGCTCACTTCTTCAAAGGACTGTGCACTCTCTGTTCTTAGGCAGAGCCCCTGACACATAGAAGGTGCTCATTTGTTGCACTGACATTAACAGCCTCAGTTCTGCTACTCCGCTACAACACTCGAGAACACTGGGTTTTTCTTCCCAAAGATTGGGTCTTCAGGAAGACCCAAAGAAAACTACTCAGGAAGACTGGGCATGCCCTGGGAAATTTCATCCCAGAAAAAGGCCAAGGACAGGTCTGGAAAAAAACTCTACCTCTGGCTACAAAAACTAAAAACACTAAAACTCTTGACTCCTAAAGGAGAACAGCTTACTTAAAGAGGAATGAAATTCTCACATAGGCTACAGCATGGGTGAACCTTGAAACATTAGGCTAAGTGAAATAAGCTGGTAACAAAAGGGCAAATATTATATAATTCCACTTATAGAGGTACCTAAAATAGTCACATTTATAGAAACAGAAAGTAGAAGAGTAGTTACAAGGGTCTGGAAGGAAGGGGAAGGTGGGCACTATTTAACGTGTACAAAGTTTTAAAGGGGGATGATGAAAAAGTTCTGGAGATGGACAGTGGTTATGGTTGCACAACAATGTGAATGTGCCTGGTGACAGTAACTGTACAGATAAAAATGGTTAAAATGGTGCCTTGGCTGGGTGACTTAGTTGTTAGAGCACTGTCCCATACACCAAAAGGTTGTGGGTTTGATCCCCGGTCAAGGTACATACCGAGGTTGGGGGTTCAATCCCTGGTCAGGGTGTGTGGGGGGTGCAGCTGATTAACGTTTCTCCCACATGGATTTATCTTTCTCTTTCTCTCTCTCCCTGCCCCATCTCCTCCTCTCTAAAATCAATGAGCATTTTAATCCTTGAGTGAGGATTAAAAAAATGGTTAATTTTGTTATATATTTTAACCACAATTTTTTAAAGTCGGAAAAATGACAATAACTGAGAGCCTCTTCCCACTCAAAATTTAAAGAACAAAACACAGGAGCATGAAAAACAGTGATGGAGTAGATTTCAATTTGCTTACCAACTCTCAGATTCCTGGAATGAGGGATCCCCTCAAAGCGTTACAACGGGAGTTTTAGAACTAATGGTTCCACTGTAGGATCAGTATATAAAATGTATTCAAGTACCTTTCATTCAATTTAACCAATTCAGTAGCCGTCCTGAATCCACAGAGGATATGTTCCAGGTCCCCCTGTAAACGCCCAAAACCACAGATAGCACTGAACACTATGCATACTAAGCTTTTTCCTACACGTACTTATGATAAAGTTTAATTCATAAATTAGGCACAGTAAGAGATTGACAACAATGAAATAGAACAATTATAACAACATAATAAAGAGTTACATGAATGTGGTCTATCTCTCTCAAAATATCTGGAATTTTCCATTGACTAATTTTGGATCGCAGTTGACCGAGGGCAACAGAAACCATGGAAAGTGAAAGGGCAGATAAGAGAGGGGCTACTGAATATGCTGAGCATCTCTGACATGTCAGGCCTCATGCTAGGCACTGAAGAGAGATCAAAGGTGATTAAAAAGAGTCCATGGCATTCTAGGGCAAATGAGACACATACCCAAATAACCACAGTACTGTGCTGACTTGGATTGGGGTTGAGCAAAAGAAATACAAATGTGCCATGGGAGAAAGAACAACGGTAAGTTCAAGAAAGATTTCCAACAGGAGTTAAGGGAAGGCAAATTCATAAGCATTTAATGAAGGAAGCTGGACAATGACCTTGGCCCACTTGCACCTTGGCATCCCCGCCAGCAAATGAAGAAGGGCCCTCCGCGTGCTGGGTCCTTCCAGCTGGAGGACGCCGCCACCTTCCACATCCTGTACTATGGGTACTAAGTGCTGCAGCACTTTCAGATGTTTGGCTGGGTCCGACCCAGGATGGCATTTTCCTACCCTCTGACCTCTGTCAGCAGCTGCTCTATCCTGCTCCTCATGAGAAAGCTCACTAATCAACAAACCTGGTCTATCTTCTAGTTCTCCTCCGTATTCATAGATGTTAAAGTATTCTGCAAGATAACTAGGTTTCCAGAAACACAAGCTACTAGATTATTTCACTCTCAAATTTCAGGCTCTAATTCTCAAATCCAGTCTTGCACACCTCTCCCTCAACAAGACCCATCCACATCAAACAGACCTAGTTTGCCTTTTCCAGATTATTTGTGTTTTTATAGAATGATGAAATGTATAACGCCTAATCAAAGCAAACATTTTAAAGAAGTTAAAATAAACAAGCTGTATTCTACCAACTTTGAGGAGCTTGTAATTTTGATTTTTCTAGATGCATATGCAACAGAAGTGTTAATACATGCAAATCCCACTAAAATCTGGTTTCCTTCCATGTGTCCCGTATGTCTCCAGGAAAATGAGAAGGCTTGGTTCAGGTAGAAAGCAAAGAACATTGCCCTTCCATTTTATTAACACATCTTGAGAAGAGCAACCTATTACAATGATCCCTCTGGAATACTTCACTGATTTCAGTGCCTGACAAAAGGAGGAGGAATTCTGAACATAGCATAGCATTATGTCCTCATGGCAGGTTTTCGCAGTAGGGTGACAGGGGCTTCTTGAATCTGCCTGTGTTCAAACCTGGGCACTTTCCGACCACAAACCATGGGCAGGTCACAGAACCACTCTAATCCCCAACTTCCCCACCTGTTAAATAGTTAATAAGAGTAATACCTAACTAACAGTGTTGTACTGAGAATTGAATGAGCATGTAGTGACTGACATAAAGCTCTCCCCACAGTATCTGGTATATAATAAATATTGAATAAATGTTAGTTTTTGTTATTAATCAGCTTGTATCCTCATTCCAATGCCACCACTGGCTGCTCTGCAACCTTACACATTTTCCCTCAGCTTTTTTCAAGCTTTTTGGTTCTCTCTAGTTCTATCTTACCTTACAAGGATAACAGGGGGGAAACTGAAGTCACATCTACAAAAAAATTTAAGCTACAGGAAAATATTAAACTCGCTTGCTAGCTTTGAAGGAGCAAGCTGTCATGCATGGGCTGCTGTGTTAAGGGGCCCACATGGTAAGAAGCTGATAGCAGACCCTTGCCAACAGCTAACAAGAAATTGAAATCCTCTGCCAACAAAAGTGGATTTCCACCCCCAGGCAAGCCTCAGATGAGACCACAGCCCCAGCTGACACATTACTTGCAGTCTTGTGAGATCCTAAGTGGATGACCCACATAAGCTGTTTCCAGATTCTCAACCCACAGAAACTGTGAGATAGCAAATGTGTGCTGGTATAAATGACTAAGCATGTGGTAATTTTTTATGCAGCAACAGAAAATAACATTAACGTGGAGTTTGAGAATGCAGGCAGATACTCATGGTACAAAATACACACACACACATACACACACACACAAATACACATACACACAAGCATTCCTATGATTTAATGTCACTGCTGCAGTGATTTAGCCTCCCTGGAACACTATGGCAGGGAAGGACAGTAAACCAAGGACAGACATTTAGAAGCAAAGAGTAACAATCTTCTCCATAATAATGAAGTATTGGGGCAGGGGGAATATAGCTTTCTGTGGCATTTCATCAAATACGTAACAACCAAACGTTTTGTTTTCAATTTATTTTCAAATTAGGTAAGTCAGCCTTTCTGGAAACCAAATTGGGCAAGAGATTTTTGTCAAGGTCCAAGTTCTCTTGCCAAATTGAATTACCTTATGGGCATGATGGGAAATCTCTTGGGACTCAGTTATGGGAAAGGTTCACAAATCAGATGTCCAGATTGGACAGCGAGCATGCAACTTAGTTCAAGTTAAATCAACTGATCCAAACCAGGAGGTCAAGATGTGGGTTCTGAGTTCATTTCCTATTTAAATACTACAATTTTCCAGTTCCTCTCACAAATAGACACTAATGTCCTTGAGCCACTTGCTCAGGGCTCCCACAGTGACATCCCCGTCTAGTTTATCAGTAGCCCCATTTAAACTTCTGCCCTTACATTCTTCATCAGTCTGGGGCCTTCTTAAACATTTTCCACAGAAGCAGGAAATTTAAAAAAGTAAGATAGTTCCTTGGAGATCATCCAAGTCCCATTGTCAAATTTTACCAGAGAAACTGGGAGGTCCATGGAATTCAAATGACTGGCTCAAGTTTAAAAGCTGAATCTTTTTAGCATCTTTAACTTTTCTCGAGAACAGAGAGGACGAGTACGTTTCTCCCTTCATCTTTTCCGGCACCTGTCTGTTCAGATGCCTGCAGCTTCTGCTAAGCACCCCCTTTGCCAGGGGAGCATTTCTGTGAAGTACCAACTATGAATGGAAGAGATCTCAAGTAACTGCTTGAGGTCATACGGTCTGGGGTGACATCCATCACCCACGAAGTTTCTGCCATGGCTGTCAATCCGCAGGAGATTTCAGCCAAGTCATGGCAACAAAAATAAATTATCTGCCCCAGTGCTTAAGTGATGAGCTAAGGCACAACATAATCACACTATTCCATGCAGATTCACCAACTGCAGCTCGAGGGGAAAGACAGGAAGGAAACCTACTCATTCAAACTTAACAAATATTTACGGAGGTACTGCCTACATTTCTCTATGACTTAGTTTATTTATCCCCTTAACAAATGCTGAATATTACCCATGTGTTAGTCACATCACTACCAGGAATGAAGAGACGATGTAAACCAGTCTCTGCCCTCAGGGAGTTTGCAGTCTAGTGAGGAGGTCAAAATTTAGTAATTACTGTAGTAACAGGGAACTTTTACTGAGCACTTCCCATGTGCCAGGCTGGTTTGAAGTGCTTTATATGGATGAACTCCCTCAGTTCTCAATGCAACTTGATGAGGTGGGCTCTGGTTTTACTTCTTATTTTACTCACAAGAAAACTAAGCACACAAAAAAAAGCTGTTACTTGGCCTAAGTTTATGCAGTCATTGTTTCAATACATATTCACCTACTGTGCTCTGGGCATTGCCCTGGGTGGTGGGGCATATCAATGAACAAAAGACAAAAATCCCTGTTCCCATGAAGTTGCATGATAGAGGAAGGAGAGAAATACTAAGCAAATAACAAAGAGCATCAGACACTCTCTCGTCAGAGAGTAACAAATCCTGGACAGAAGAACAAAGCAGTGAAGGGACCACAGAAGGGTTGTTTGGAGGGGGATGGGTAGTTTTTATTTTGATAACAGTGGCCTGTGGCGACCTCATGAATCAGGTGTCACTTCAGCAGAGACCAGATGTGGACCAGGAGCACCAGGGTGCTGGCTGCAGAGCCCAGGTGCAAGCCCGCCACACTTACTGTGCCTCTCTCCCAGAATGCCGCGAGGAAGAGCAAGTGAGTGGAATTCCGACTTTCCTTCTATCAACCTCTTTAAAATAACTTTATTTTTCTCTTCTTATTATAAGACTAACATGTTCTTAATTTAAAAAATAGGCTTAAAATTGGGTTTTACAGAAACTTTATAGAGGTTCATCACCTAAAAACATCAGAGGGGTTCTTTAGGCCTGACACTGGAAAGTGGGAGACAGCAAGGGCACTGCGTACAGTAAGTAGCCCTAAATGAGGATTCCAGAAACTTGGGTTCTTGTCTTAGCTCTGCCGCTAACCACAACGTGTTTCTGAAGGCCTGTCACCTCATCTTCCCAGGCCTCGAACTACAAAGCCCTTCCTAACATTCTGCGAGTCATTGCTTAGGAAGAAGAAAGATTATCACTAGTAATGTGGAAAAGGCCAGCTGAACATGCGCAGGGCTGCTGACCATGAGATCCCAAAGCTCCTTGAGCTCCCGGCCAGGTCAGAGGTCAAAGAGAATGGCAGAGGTTCCTCGCAGTCCTGCAGATGTCCTGAGGCTCCAGCACTGAAGGAAGCGTGATGAGGAGGAGGTGCCAGGAGGACACAGACACCCTCTACCTGGCTACTAGCTAAGGACAGCACGAAGGTGAGAGCTGGAAACCCCTCAAAATCTTACTGCACGTTTTTGGAGACCTAGCAGATGAGAAAAGTAGTTAAGAAAAGACAGCTTTGCTGGTCTTGAGGCCCACTGACTGACTGGTCCCTCTCCCTCTAGCTTGCACCATTAGTATTCTCTCCATTTCAGTCCCCTGGGCAGTACTGTAACACAGCTGACCTCCGTGGGGTTACCCAGAACCCAGTGAGAGCAGACAGAACCCAGGGCAAACACCAGGGCCTGGCAGGAAGCGTTCTAACATCTGATCAAGGATTCCAACTGCTTCAAAGCAACAGCCTTAACACGGCCTTGGTGGCTGTTGTTCCCTTCACCGCATCATTCCTCTCTCCAGTGTTCTCCACACTCTTCTATCCCTGTCTGCCCACACCCTCCACTTCATTATTCAACTCTCAAAATGCTATTTACATGAGGTGGAGAAATCTCTAATTCAATTCATTAGAAATCTGTTCATATCACAGCAACTTTCTTAAGAGTTCTTTGAACTTGGGCTAGATACGTTAATATCATAAAAAGGAAGGACAATATATCTTTAGTTCATGACAGATCAGTCGGACATGCAAGAAAATGCCAGAAAATTAAATGTTTCCAATGGGTTTGTCTTATAAGCATCCTTTCGCAGACTTCAGGAAAAAATCAGTATCCTGAAGTTACAGAGGATATGCACTAAGGGACAGATACCACCATTACATGACCATTGCCCCAGTTAATCTTTTTAAATCACATGATGAACTAAGGGAAGAAAAGAATTGTAATAAAATGACACATAACAAATGTCAGGCCAATTCTCTCCTAGATTTTTGACTACAGGAAAAATGACATGTCCAAGGAGAAAGAAACCTCTTATTTCACACACCAGTGGGGGCATATCTTTTAAAGACAGAGATGGAACAAACACATGCAAAAGTATGTGTAGATAAATGATTATGACTCTGCAGAGCTAAACACAGGAAAGCAGAGAGAAGGCTGTAACAAACACAGACGCAGTAACCAGGTGGAAAAGAGTTTTCACTGGGAAAGTTTTGTAGGGAAGGAGATTTTTTAAAGCACTGTTTTGAAAATGAAAAAGCCATGTTTAGGCAGAGAGGTGCCTGGTCTGCACACGACCATCATCCAATTTAACATCTGATACTAAAAATGTACTAAGCATTATAGAAGACAGCCCATTTGGTTTCAAGATGGTCAAGTTGACTCTACAAAAAGCGATTATAAAATATTTTACATGCATTACACCTCATATAACCCTTACAATAACCCAGTATAAGAGATATGAGTATTAGTGGCCCATTGTTTAGCTGAGGAAACTCAGCCTTAGAGGTTAAATAATATGCCAAAAGTTCTAGAGCTAAAGACTGGCAGAGTTCAAACACAGGCAGGTCTATCAAACTTAAAGGCTGTGTTCTGAATCACTGTGCAAGGTAGGTACAAGGATACAAAGAAATTAGACCTCTAGTAAGATAAACCTAAAATAAAGACTTGAAAAAATCATCCAAAATATAACACTCTGTTATGCTGTGGCATGATAAAATGTGTTTCTCTACCTCCATCCATTCCCCCTAAAAGATTTATTTGGTATAACTCCATCCCATCTTCCCAAGTGTATGTGTCTGCATGTGCGGAGCTGTGTAATCTCTCTAGTTAGAGGGAGAATTGGCCACAGAGGACTAGCAGTTTTCTCTGAAAAGAGAGATGCCTGCTATCCACCAGCCCCCTCTGGTACTCTTCCCCCAAATCATGGCTCCCTCTGCCAGTCACAGAGTGTCTGAGAACAGATGGTCAGGGATGGGTGCGGGTGACGCCATCATCCTTGTAGCTCCCCAAGTGCTTCATCACTAGAAAGAAGCTGGGGGGGCAGAGACAAGGCAGAGAGAGAGGGAACGAACGAACTACACTGAAAGGCACCAGCAGTAGGAGGTGCACTTTTCCCAGCATGAACTTTTTCTGACCCTGCAGTAGAGTTAGCTTGGTCTAGTCCTTGGAGAGAAAAACACTACTCCGTGACCACAGACTGAACTCTACCATCCAAGCAAACAGGATGACAAGGACCAGAGGTCATCGGGATCTTCCCCCTGCTATAGGTACCTGGTCAGGCCTGCCTTCTTAACCACGTGGATATGCCATGAAGGGGCAGGGTCAGTCAGATATGCCACTAAGTACTAAGGACCCATATGACCAGTAGTGGGATGGAGGTTGGGAATAAGTTAAAATGACTTTGGTCTATCCTCAATCCTCAAAACTGAAGAAACTCACAAAAACACAAGCGTATTTGATTTCTCATCTGCCTCCATTTCATGGCATGCACGTCATGTTCTAGTCAAAACCAACCACTTGCCAGGGCCTGAATGTTCCATGCTCTCGTGCGCCTCTAACTTCCTTGAAATAGTCTACCCCGTCCACCTGCCTAATCTATCTTGTGAACTCTTACTCATTCTCCAAATATCAGATCTACCATGCTATCCCCCTCCAACCCCAAGGAGTCTTCTCTCCCAGGAAAGGTAAGCACCCTTTCTCAATGATCTAAGTGTCACAGCACACAGCATTACACATTATGATTCTCAGTTTGCACAACCCTCTCCCCACTAGATAGGAAATTCTTTAAGGGCAAGAACTATGCTGTGTTAAAATGACATCTGCCTGGCTCATGGGAGGTACCAGACAATCTGATTCAAAGAACTGACCCGATTACACATAAGGAAGCACAGAAAAGACCAGTTTCATAGGGAACATGATCTTACCTTCAAAGAATTTAAAGTAAGATGAAGTCAACAAGCATTGACTGCACTGAAGCCATGTATAAAGAAAGAGCTTCCTGTGTGCCCGGAATTGTTCCAAGCATTGGGTAGGACTGGGAAGATGGTGGGAGGAACAAGCATTGTAAAAGTAAGATGGTGTCTTGTCTCCTGCTAAGTTTATATGCTACTTCTTCACACCAACTAAAATAAGAAGCACTGGGGATTTATCTTCATCGTGCTTCTCACCAACGTTCCTCTGGCTCAGAGCACTAGATTGCTGGTTTCCAAAACATGAAGTCTCATGCACAAAACAGTCTCCTGCACATGGACAACTGACTACATGTACAAGCATATTTGTAGCAAATATGCTTGCTGTAGCTGGAATCCTAGCACCAACCTGCATGCCCATTAACAGGAGGGTGAATGAATAAACTGAGTGTAATCGCACAATGGAACATTATACAGCAGATGAAGAAAATGAACTGCAATGGCGACATGTAGCAGTAGGGGTGACCAATAGCAGCAAAAACATTAAGTAAAAAAGGAAGTCCCAAAAGATTATGTATAGTCTGATACCTCTCTTATAAAGTTAAAAAAAAAACTACAATATACACCTGTACATTTTGGGTGTATGTTTTACGTTGGTAGATAGTCCATTTTAGGACTGCGTTTAGGTGAGAGCCTATAGAAAGGAAAGTTAGAGAACAATGGACACAGGATTCAGATGATGGGTACCTCGGGCAGGGACAGGGGCAGGATGTGGGAGGACCATCATCTGGTCAGATGTAGGTTACTCTCCAGGTCTTAGCCTTTGTTTCAGGGAATGGATTTATGGTTGCTTACTTTGAGTAAGTAAAAAATACAAAGAAAATGTGTCATACAGTAAGGATTCTAATTAATCTAATTCTTGGCATATAAAGCCCAATATCAAAACAAAAAAAAAAATGAAGTTATAAGAATGTTATAACATGGTGCCTGAATGTATGCAAAAGGAACAGGTACCCTTTCAGGGAGTGAGGAGGGTATGGAGAGGACCATGCTGCCACATGCTGACTTCCACCAGCCAGCCTATGTCTACATTACCAACAGAAAGGAGGCAAGAAACAGGCATCTGCCCATCCCAGTGTCAATCCACGGAGCCCTCTTTTTCCCCCTGGCATTTGCTGGAGAAACTTGAGCTCTGGAGAACACCAGATACATTTTCATTACCCCAGTACCACAAAGCACTCGTGGACCAGCATTAATCTCATCTTCCTATATTCTGACCCTTTTCAAATTGCATCATAAATTCATGCTGTGACACTGAGTACACAGAGCTTCTGGCAAGAACATCACTGTACTTGTGAATGAAAATCAATCAATTCTATCTTCTTCTGGAAGTTATACCAAGCAGACAAAGCTTTCTCTGGATGGTCTGGACCATATGCCCTGGAGAAAGTGTGCCACAGATGTCTGAGAGATAGACGACGAAGGGGAGGGAGGGAAGAGTCTCCTGGTGGGAGACAAATGATTCTGGAGAGAACACGCCCCAGGGGAAACGTGGCTGGCCAGGACACTGAACCATGTCCAATGTCCACAAAAGGCATGGCAAAGAGCTCCCACTGCTCCAAACACCCTCAAGCCAAGCCCCTAACCTGAAATTTCAGCCGATGGCAGTTTATTTTTTCTTTTATAAAAAGCAAGGGAGTGAAACATTGGAACCAGAAAGGGAAATTTTCTCTGCTCACCTAAGCCTGCCCGTTGGCATAACGGTGGACATTTTTATGCCAGCATGACTACAAACAATCAAGTTTTCTTCCTTGTGAAGATGGCAGGGGAGCTAGCCATAGTTTAAAATAAAATAAAGTAATATAAAATAAAATAAAATAAAATAAAATAAAATAAAATAAAATAAAATAAAACAAAACAGAAAGTCAAAGTACTGTGTCATGTCTTTAAATAGTCAAATCATGAATAATGAGAAGAATTAAGGTTTGAGCTCTATACCCCTCTTCATGACTCAAAGTCTGGTCTCTAAATTTTAAGCAGGCTGTTTATTTCAGCTTTTGCTGGGGTCCTTCAAAGCACAAAACCATGTTATGGTACTCTCCCCACCCCCAGAAGACCCCCACTTTATTCTTCTTCCCCAACCTGAGCAAAACACCCCACATTTTCCTGCCTGACTGAGTCCTGGGCCTCTTTCCCAGTAAATAATCTTGGTGAGATCTTGCCAAAACATTTCTTAATCACATACTTTCTTTGTCTAAAAAGAGTTATAGATGTAGTAAGTAACCTTTGTTCCCAGTCCTTCCCACATTTTCAGGGGCCCCAAGTCATTTATTGTTAAGCTTGGTTTGCCTCTTTCAGCTACCACTGCTTACACTTCATTTTGGAGCCTGTATTTAAACCCTAGATTAATCAGCATGGAGCAGAAAATTGTGGTTTCTCCCCCTAACCATGCTCTCTAAACATAGGCAGTCTTAACGAGGTGATCACAAAGGATTCTTCTAATTAGCCCCTGGGGACCTGGTGCCAAGCCTCCAGGGACAGCTGGGGCTTTGGTTCTTCTGCAAGAGTCCCTTCCAACCACCATTCTCCTTCAGAGTTTCCAAGGTTGCTGTGAAATGTGGTTTTGAATTCTTTGGCCCCAAATCAAGAGAATAGTAAAGGGATCCCCGAGGGGGAGTGACACCACGTGGATTTACCTTCTTGCTTCTGAGACGGCAGGTTACACACTAGCACTTAGGCCTAGTGTGAGTTGTTGGGAAGACTAGTGGGACAGTGAGCTCAATACTGTCTGATGACTAAGGTTTTATAGTTTTTGATCCTGCAAAGCTAAGGGAGAAAGGGCTAAAGGAACATGAGACAAACCACTGGACAGCCACAAAGCTGAAGCAGAAATGACTAGAAAGCCCAAACTCGAACCATAGTGGTTGCCCTGCAACACCTTCCACGTTCCTCCGTGAGACCCATCCTCCCAGACTGTTGGGTACCTCCTACCTCCTCGGTCAGTTCATTCACTGGTTCTCCACCATCTTCCTGATTGAGTCCCAATGCGTTTAACCTTCACTGAAGGCCTTTTCAATATGACCCTGAAACCTCATCTTTCACCCTTCCCTATCTACACCAGCAGCCTCTGTGAAGTGGTATGGGTCTTTTATCCAAAAGGTTGGGTCCCCCCAACCCCGTCACTCAGGCTTTCCTAGATCACCCTGGAATGGAGGAGACTGTGGTTCTGCACTCAGGCAGCCCAGAAGCCAATGTGGGCCCCACCGTTTCCTTAGCATGTGACCTTAGCAAAAATAATAATAGAAATGCCTACCACATGGCTGACATGAAGATTAAATGAGTGACTATCTGTACAATCTAAAACAGTACCTTGTACACGGTAAGCACTCAACATGTGATTAGTCATTATTTGGTTGTTGTTATTACCATTATTCTAGTTGCAATGAACTCTCTCCCTGTTTTAAACCCCTTTAGCACACATTTGCACTTGGATTACATACTGGTTTTCCATACCACTTATCTTCTTATGCATATATCTTATCTCAATTAGGCCATGAGTTCCTTAAAGGTAAAGACTACGGCTCATGTGCTTTCCTTTCCCTACAATACTTGAAAGTATCTTAAATGTAGGGACACAATAAATGCTTGCTATTAACAACAACAAAATAATTCTTCCTGAGTTCTACTTTGGCCACAATTGTGCTAAGTCCTTCACATGCATTAGCTCACCTAATGAATTCATTTCTCACACTAAAGTGATCTTGACTAAATGGGTAAGCTCCAAGGGATGTTTCTACCCATTTTCTTATTGAAAAAAAACTATTGCCAAAGAAACTTAAATTTTAAGAAAGCAGATACTACAGAGCACTGAGAATCACAGAAGACTAAGTTGTTGAGATGCAACCTCTGTACAATACAAAAATATCCCAGACCTTTTCTGACAGTCAGGGTATGCAGAATCATCTCCAAAAGGCATAAAAGCTTATAAAAAAGAAAACAGTGAACTCCTGACAGGTGTAAACGACGACTTCCTGGTTCGACTTTGACAGCTCCAGCCCCTGAAGAGTGGCCGAGTAAATACGAGTAAATAAAGACAAACTGAATCTACCACAAACTCTCTATCCCACCTACTGCTATCCCACATACTAGGATGAAAAATACCAAAGTTAGGCCCTGGTGAATACAAGGGCATTGATATTTGACAAATGAAGAAAACAAAAAAGTAAGAGTAATAATTTCATAAAAATTGCAAAACTATCCACAGCCTTTAATGTAGCTGATGGGTAAGCCTAAAAGACCAGAACCTTTTTCAGTAGTGACGGTGACAGAGCTTTCTAGGTTAAATCAAAGATAACATTTTAAGCTGTTTTACAACACAATGGAATTTTACTTTGGATTAAATCCAGTGAATAGGAACTCCTTGTAAAAAGGAAAATATGTGAATCAACAAATATCCCTACCATGGACTAAATGAAATGTCTACCAATGTTTAGTCTGACCGTGGCTGGCTGTGTTTGAAGACAAGGCTGAAGAACTCTTTGTATGTACATGTAAGGACTGTTTCTCTCAAATTCTTCTTTTAATGGCTGAGAAGAAAAAAGGGGAAATCATCCACTTTTACTCAATCTTATGAACATTATACCCCATTTTATCTTCATTACAAAAAAGATTAGAACAAGAACGTACTCTGATTTGCGATTACATTTAAATCAAATCTGATAGGCTACTTTCTCTAAGCAATCTTTCCTCCCTTCCTATCACACAGATATATATATATTCATATATTCATGAAAATACATGTGGGTGTATTATTAGTTTCTATACATTCATTTCCCACTTCTTGGTTTTTACTCAGTGAAGAAGAAGTATTAAAAAGTCATAAGGAAAAATAAAAGAAGTTGTCACTTTTATTTTACTCAGAAAAAATCAGGAAGTGCCCAAAATCTCAAGAGGGAACCTGCCCTACAGAAATTAGAGCTCTATTATTACACAGATAAGGTTCTGTGCCCTTAGGAGTTTGCATATTTCTAAGGGTCTTTAAGTAGCCTAAATTTTCAGTGTCATTTTTTTTTCCTGGAATGTCCAGGGGGAATTAAGCAGAGCTGATAAACAAATCCTCACAAAGTTCAATATCAGTGTATTTTCAATGGTTCTATTTACCCTGCTGAAAAGTTAGATGCTGAAAAGTTACACATTCCAGATGACTATAACTACACCCAACATTAACAGTAAAGGGAAAAAAATCTCCTTGTTTAGATGACTCTCACCAAAACCACCAAACTTAGGGCCCTGGCAAGTCCCTCCCAGTGCCTGGAAGCTGTTCCCAGCTCCTTCTCTCCCTCGCTCTCAGCTCCCAAGACCCACCCTCCTCAGGACTTCCCCAACCACCCTGCCTGGAACAGCCCCTTCCCTCACCTGGGTCATTCTCCTTCCTATCATTACAAGAAATGATTTTGTTTTTATTTTATTTTTTTGCAGGTCTCCTTGCATGAAAACAGTGGTGAGTGGATATCAAAACCTTTTAGGCCTTTCTTTTAAAGGCGGTATCCTCAGTATCTACAACTCTAGGTATGTTTGAACTCCTGATATAATTAGATAATATGAAGGAACTACTATTAGCTTTGTGAGGTGTGATAATGACATTTTGGGTTTTTTCCAAGTCTGTTAAAGCATATACTTAGGTATTTATTGATGAAATTATGTGAGGAATTTATACTTCAAAATAATAAGTGGGAAAGTAGTGAGAAGTATGGTAGATTATAGATAGAACAAGATTGATCATGTATTGATGGAAATTGTTGACAGTTGGTGATGAATATATATAGTTCATTACACTGTTCTCTTTACTTCTGAGTATGTGTGGAAACTGTTGTAATAAAATCCTAAATCCTAAATGAAAAACTGAAGCAGGTAACATTACACATATTTAATTGAGTATTTATTTGATTTTAGGAGAGAGAATGTCTTTCTAAGTAAAATTTCAAAAGAAAAAACAAAAAATAGGGTTTCAAAAAGCTACGTACATAAATCTGGATGGTCCCTCAGTTTATTGAATTAGTGATGACGCAAAGCGTGCCACAGATCAGTAGCATCTGCAACACACAAATTTAACTGCCACTAAGGAAAAAAATGCTTTATCATCTATATTATTTTGCACTTTTTGAAAGAACTTTTAGATGTACACGTGACGTTCACTTTCATCTTGTGCAAATAGCAGGAGAAAAATAAGTGACGTGAATTGGCCATGGTGTCCCTAAAACTTCCCACATGCAGGGCCAACTCCCTTGAATCACTTCTGACTCAGTTGTCAATGTCCGTGACAAATGACCATCCTTATCCTCTACCCACATGGCAATGAACAACTGTGGAACTAACTTTATAGCAGTGTTTAGGAAGGTCAGGCCTTTGTCTTTATGCACAGGCTCGTACAGTAATTAAAGGAATACATCTTCCCAAACAGGAGCTAAGCGGGGGAAGTTTGGGAGGCAACTTTATGAAGTACATACTATTATATGAAATCCCACAAGAAAACCAGTAACATAAGGGAAAAAAAGTAACAATTCTTTAGGGAATTTTTCACTGGGCAATTTGTTTTTGAGTGCACATTCTGATGACATTCCTAGGAAGGCAAACTTTAAATTCAGGCTCACAGTTTGCCCTTTGTTACTTGAAACATGTGAGTTACAGAAAGCAATAGACTTACAAAGTAGTCTTAAGGGAGAGCTAAAGTCTAAAGTCCCCTTTCCTCTTTCCATTCCTAGTACTCTAACATACATAACCTGTACATAAATTAGAAAGTAATACAGCCTAGTATACACATCGCAACTAAAAGTAAATCCATGAATGCATTAATAAATTAATAAAGAAATTTCTAAAAAACTTAATGAATTCATTTATTAGAGTTCTTTTTACATTTAATTTATCTTAGTTGCATTGTAATTTAAATATCTTATCTATAATAGAGGTATGAGTTTGAAAAGTTTGGCTAAGTCAATGTGTCACCTGTGAAATGCGAAATCAAAGCAGTCTTGTAGAAATTCAAACAAATTTCATGAGTTTTATCTAGTGGGAATTACTAAATCTAATCAAGGCAGAATCTTAAAATTAAAAATATTCACTTTGACAATCAAAGTGTAAAAAAAAAAAAAAAAAAGCCATGTAGACACTCCCTGAACTCTGGCCTGTAGCCAGGGATAAAAATGAGCATAACACTTACAGCCAGAAACTTTCATTCCTAACTTCAGTCTCACACCTGATTCTCTGCATTATTCCACGCAAGTCTATGGACTTTGTGGTTTATAATAAAAAATACAAGAAACCCACTAGAAACCCATTAAATTTCCTCAAGAGTGTTAAGAGGTAAACTTTAACTATGTTAATGACCATGTAAGGCCACAGAACCCAAATCCTTAGCACATTTGACAGAAAGAAAAAGTAGGGTTTTGTCTGCTACTCATTACACAAACCCAACAAATATTATCCTAAAAAAAAACCCCAGTGGACTCAATGGTGCTTTTAGCCACTCTGGAACCCAGATGCATGTGGCTCACAGCTACCTTGTCGTGCCAGAGATCATCCATCTATCCGTGTGGCTAGTGCACCAGTCAGACAGAAATTAAGTCTAGGCTCGGTGAGATGCAGAGCAGAGAGGCTGGCCCAGTGGGCTTCCGGAGTAAGGTCGGCTTTGTTCCTGTGCTGCCAGAGTGTGGACCAGTCCTGGGTGGCCTTAAAGTCGCCCTACACCCTATGCTTGAGATTCAAGATGATGCCATTTTCCACTCCAGGACCCAAAAGGAAAGAAGATTTTGAAAAGCAGAAAGTAATGAGCATCGTGAAGGATTTAAGAAAAAACAACAACAACAACAACAACAAAACACCTTTTAAAACAACCCCTGAAATAAGAGGTCTGAGGTTCACTGGAAGGAACAAACCTCTTTCTCAGCATTCTTCTACTTGAGGGAGGCAGGCTAGAAAGATGGGGAGATGGGCAGCTGCTCTATGGCCAGGCCCTGCCACGTGGTGCAGCTGGCTAAGAGACCTCAGGAGTGTTCAAATTATAGCCCGGAGGAGAAGCAGATCATGAACACCATTGGGGAAATGCTCTAATTAGTTTCCAAGCAGATCATTTTGCTGCCGGAAGGTGAAATAAGGACAGTCCAGCATTTTCACAAACACTTTGCTATCTGTTCTTCCCCTCACACAAGCCTTCAATGGAGGGAGTTCATCCCTGGCCGCAAGAAAATCAAAGTGCTCAGGTCAAGTCAATTTTACCACAGATGCCTGATGCAGTCCCTGTCCCAGATGGACATGAAATATGGACCACTCGGGATGAAGTCAGCTGCAGCACCACTATTATGGGGCGAAAGAGTTCTCAACCTTAAGATACAAAGGAAGCATTATATTCCATCATCAAAAGTAACTTTGAATTTTTTTTGTAAATGTAAACATTGATGATATTAAATAATGTGCATGGGTCAATTTGGTTTCTAGCTTATTATCAATAGACCTGAAATAAATTGACTGCTCCCAACAACTGTAGGGTTTCTATTTCTAACAGCTACCATCTGAAGCAGCCAGTGTGGTTCCCTTTAGTTCTCATGAAAACACAGGATTTTTTGAATCATCACTCAGATGGCTGACCAAAATGCTTCCAGAAAGCATGAGATATGAACATTGAAATCCTACCTGTATCTTTTCAGCTTTCAGAGGTCAAAATGCCCTTACTGCCAGAGAACTATAAAGTTGGATGTCTCAACTTTTACAGGAGAGAAAACTACAAACCAGGAATGATGAGTCTTATCTAGGGGAACAGCTAGTTCTAGTTCCCAGCCAAGTGCTGGTCCCACTATATCATGATGCCAAACTAAAAAGAAATCAGTAGGAAGAGATCTGTAAACTTGAGAGGAAAAATATGATGGGAAGATATGTAAAACCCAGAGAATGTCATAATGATGGATGTCAATAGGAGTGTGGTCAGTCTCCTCGAGTGCTCATGGCCCCTAGAACAAGCATGTTTGAAAATAAGGAACTGTGAATTTCTCTAGCTCTGATACCAAGAGAGAGACATGGTCTGTGAAAGACACAAATCATTGAACATTACCAATGAGGGAAAATTCTTCCTAAATCCATTTCCCCGTGAAAGGAGAGGAGAACAAGAATGATAAGAATAAATATAGTCAAAGCCCATGAAGGCCCCATTTTAAAGTATTTATTTATAGATTGGAGGGACAGCAAGATCATTTAACATGCCCTAAGTGAACTTTGTGGCAGCCCCACAAGGAAGGAGGAAAAAAGATCACTCTATCACCCCAGTCTGCAGAAACTAGGGCGGGATGAAAGGGTATTCTGTGGGAAGAATTACCAAACTTCACTCAGAAATGTTTGCTCTGAAGAATGCAACAATCCATCTATTCACTCATTCATTCATCAAGCACCAAGAACCTACTCTACCTAGAACACTGTACACAACTGCTACCCGTGGCTATTTCTTTTCAAACAACAACCTGACCTGACTTTGAATTCAATGCTGAGAGCCAAAAGGTGGTAAAGGGGAAAAAATAATCCTTCAAGGCATGATCTCTTCCCAAAAGTGCTTACCCCTTATTTCCTACACGTTCAGACTGTGTTGAAGATTTTTATAGGCCCCCACAAGGGACATAACATTTCTTTTCAACCCAAATGTCTTAATGGTCTACACTAATGATCTAATTTATATAGATAACAACAACACAAAAATATCTGGTCAGAGCAGAAAAAAAGGCAATTTCAAGAAGAGGAGAATCATAACTTCTTTCTGGGAGGGGAAGAAGGTACTGCCATGTGAATTGTGGAGAACAAGGCGTAAAGCAATCAGAATGAGCCTCTTGCTGCCAACCACCTAGATCTGGGAGTTCTGTTAACTAATGACACATTTTCCAGCCTCCAGATTAAACACACAAGTAGACTTCCTCCTTGACCTCAAGAAGTTTCTTTACCTTCATGTCTGATCAAACAGACTTGGGTAGTTTCTCAATATCCATGATAAAACGCAGCACACATTTACAACCTTAAAATAGGAGTTCCTACGTCAGCATCTCTTTCAACTTCCAGAGCCTCAAACCACTCTCCTCTTGTCCTGTTTTCTTGCCCAGAGTTCTAACAGCAATAAAATGATAAGTGTGGTAGTTGGTCATTCATAAACCTTGTTCTTTGATTTATTCAGGAGCAAATACATATCAAGTGTCACGTGCTGGGCGCTGGGATTACAGAGATGGGCACAATATGGCTCTTCAGCAAGAAGAGTCTTGCCCAGGTAGAGGCACCAAAGCAAACGATGCTTACGGTGGGGAGCGAAGTGCCCAGCAGACTGCACAAGGGGCAGTGGAGTACTGAGGGGAGTGCCTCCTCTGCCACTGGGGTCAGAAAGTGCTGGGTAACTACATTGAGAGACATCAAGAATGAACAGGTGTTTGTCGTGTGGAAATGGGCAAACATAAATGCAGTAGATGCTCTCAGCAGCCCTAAAAAGCACGTGTTACCATCCGTACAGTAATCCTAGGTAGGTGTCACTGTCCTGATTTTACAGTGAAGAAATGGAAAGTTTAAAGAGGTAAATGATTTGTCCCCTAAAGTTACAGAGTAAGTGGCACTAAACTGGCCCCATTACATGTCATAGGTGTTCAGTATATATTCAGTTAATCCAAGTGATCAGACTCCATATCCCATGCATACTGTATTAGCTCCATCCCAGTAAACTAACCAAGATAGATTCAGAAAAACTTCAGTCTAGCTGTCCCCCTTCCTACGGAAAAGAAACAGGTCTTCATGTGGGACCATCACGTCAGGTCAAAGGCAGATGCATGGGTGTATGCATGTACATATGTATGCATGTATACAGGGGCGGGCAAAAGTAGGTTTAC
Organism: Anoura caudifer; assembly: GCA_004027475.1. Taxonomy (NCBI): domain Eukaryota; kingdom Metazoa; phylum Chordata; class Mammalia; order Chiroptera; family Phyllostomidae; genus Anoura; species Anoura caudifer. The sequence goes on along the minus strand of PVKU01000262.1, from coordinate 288,482 downwards.
AGTTGTAATAATTACACTTGTAATTCCTGTAGGTTTACAGGAATAAATAAATAATATAAGAATAAACTGTTTCATGTATTCATAACTGTAAACCTACTTTTTCCCACCCCTATATTTTTCCAAGTAGTCTAGATATATATGTTATGCTCTCTTACACAGAGCCAAGAAATAACTTGGACTCTTAGTAGCACTTCAGTTCAGCTTTGTAATTACTGGCAGAGAAAGGGTGGGGGGGGCGTGGGGGGAGGAAGGTTCCTCACAAAGCCAGACTATCTATCTATCTTCTCTATCTTTCCATCTATCTTCCTCTTTTTTCAGAGGCAGCAACTAGAATTTATCTGAGAGGTTTTTCTGTCTTTCAGGAACATCCAAGCAAACCACACTGTCTTTATAGGGAGGAGAAAATGACAAGGAGATCTTCCTTTCGCTGATTTGGTTTACATTTAATAAAAAGCAGAAACTCAATTTAAAAACCAAACCACTGCCGTTCACATATGACTGAGATTCTGAATTGACAACTACAAGTATAAACTCCATGTTGTTCTCCGGATAAGCAAACTTCTTAACAACCTGACTTCATCTGACAATGCTGCAGATCCATACTACCCTCAGCTAACAGTCGGCCTGGAGTTTCAGACACTGAGCCAAACACAGAGTTAACCAAAGACCACATTCAGTTTTCTACACGTTCCTCCATTCAACAAGTATTTGTGGAGCACCAACTCTATGCCCAGCACTGTGGTCCCGGCCACAAAACCAAGGTGGGCCCTAACTTAATGGGCTTATTGTCAAGGGATGGATATAAACAGGCAATTACAAGATTACGTGACAGAAGTTTCAAAATGGATTTTATGAGGGTACAGGAGAGGATTCAGAAGAGGGACATCTCATCCAGACTCAGGATGAGGCTCCTGGGGGCCAGACCTGAGGGCGAGTAGGAGAAGGAAGGTGGTTGGGAGAAGGAAGATGTGTTTCGGGAACAGGGAATGGCATATGCAACGACTGGGAGGTGAAAGGATGGCACCTTCGTAGAGTTCTGAGGCACTGGTTTCGGTAAAGGGAGTCTGGGGGTAAGAGATGGGGGACAGGGCCAGAGAAGTAAGCAAAGCCAGATCACACAGGGCATCACAGCCTCGTCAGGGTCAGCTGGGCTTTCACCTGAGAACAACGGGCAGTAGTTATTGGAGCAGTTTGGGAAAGAGTGATGACTGGGGGCAGGGAGAGGCAGACGGAGCTCCTGCATTTCCAAGCTAAGGGCAGACTAAGAAAAAGGCAGAGAACTCGTGTGCTCCATCACACCGCTTTGTTGGAGCTGAAGTCCCTACTGAGTGTCTGCAGTTGTCTGCAAAGCCATCACCCAGCCTGGGCCCAGTGCAAACTAACGAGGAAAGCGACATGAACACGGCCATTGACTCTGGCAAGAAACACAGGGCAAGGAATGAGATAGGAACCTTTAAGTTGCCTTCAAGGACTTTTTCTTTACTGTATTATTTAACCATTTCTAGGTATACACAGTTCTGCCTTACCTACTTTTTTCTAAAGAAGAAAAATCAGAAGTCCCATGTATTAGCTTCAAATTATCGTATCCTTTGAGTGTACAAGATGCGCTGACTTTAGAGGGTTGCATCATGACTTTGGGAGAGTGAGTTTTTCAAAGGTCTGAAATGTACAGATACTCCAGTTAGTAATTTACAATACTTTTCAAATATATATTACTATGACTAAAGGACTTCCAAGGGCCTTTTGTTTGCTTGCTTGCTTGCTTGCTTTATTTCTGCCCATTAGAGCAGAAGTACAAATGGTGATGTCTACAAAGCTCTCTCTAAATGCCTTCTGAGAAATTCTGAGATCAATGTAGAAATACCTGGGAGCTGCAGGTGCTTTGGGGCAAAAAACATCCCGATGGTAATATATTTCTGCAGGTTGGAGAAGTAGGCTCACCACGGTGGCGACTGTTAGGTCTATAACAATGAATAAATATATGCATGCAGCCCTGACTGGGTGCCTCAGTCAGCTGGAGCGTCTTCCTGTACCACAAAGGGTTGTGGGTTCAGTCCCGGTCAGGGCACGTATGGGAGACAAGAGATCGATGTTTCTCTCTCACATCGATGTTTCTCTCTCATGCTCACTGTCTCTTCCTCCCCCTCTCTCTGAAACCAATAAACATGCCCTCAGGTGAAGGTTAAAAAATAATATTAAATAGATATGTGAAGAACAGGGAACCCTTTTGCACTGTTGGTGGGAATGCAGACTGATGCAGCCACTTTGGAAAATGGTATGGAGTTTCCTCAAAAAATTAAAAATGGATCTGCCTTTTGACCCAGCAATCCCACTTCTGGCAATATATCCAAAGGAACCCAAAACACTAATTTGAAAGAACATAAGCACCCCTATGTTCATTGCAGCATGATTTACAATTGCCAAGATACGGAAACAGCCCAAGTGTCCATCAGTAGATGAATGGATAAAACAACTATGACACACTTACATAACGGAATACTACACAGCCATAAGAAAGAAGAAAGTTTTACCCTTTGTGACAGTATGGATAGGCCTGGAGAACATTATACTAAGTGAAATAAGCCAGTCAGAGAAAGATAAATACCATATGATTTCACTCATATGTGGAATCTAATGAACGAGCTGAACTAACAAGCAAAGCAGAAACAGACTCATAGATAGAGAGTAGGATGACAGCTAAGGTGGGGGAAGTTAGGAGATGGAGGGACTGAGCAAGAAGGAAAAAGGACTCATGGACATGGACAGCAGTGTGGTGACTGCTGGGGGTAGGAGGGCATAAAGGTTACTAAATGGTAATGGAAAAAAGATAACACAAAAATTTATAAATAAATAAATAAACATGTGCAAAGAGGTAAGGCCTATCCTAGGGAACTGGATGAAGGCCCAGCAGCACCTACACAGCCCATAATGCAATCAGAGCCTTCCATACGTGTTGACTGGGGGCTGCAGCTTCCCCCCAGCATTAGGAGGGCTGTGGCTCTCATTAGATTACCACCAGGTTCCCCACCATGCTTAGCGAAGCAGGGACATGGCCATCAGGACTTGGCTCCTGACTCCTGGAGGACATGGAAGCAATGACAGCCAAGCTGTCTCCCTCCCTACCCCCTCAAGTCCATCATCACTCCAGGAGGATGGACATTCATGCTCTCCTGGAAAAGAGGAGCAGGAAGCAGCTGGCTTCCAAATGCAGGGTTGCACAACCAGGTCATCGTGGGGAAAACATCAAAAACAAACCTTAAAAAATCCCCTAGGCCCTGAGCCACAGCACACACTTCAGCCGGGTCGCAGAAAGTGCCAAAGAAGGGTGTCTCCATTCTCTCTGGCTGTTTTCTGCAGGCTGTTATTACATGAAAAACACCGTCTCCTCTTCGGATTGTAAACCCTAGAGAGAAAGCACCTAGGACCACTTTTGGAACTCTCCAACTTGCAGCATTGGCATCACTTCATGAAAACCATGCACAAAAGAAATTACTCTTTTTCACTTTTAAAAGCCTGAGCATCCCTTCCTAGGTCACCGGCCGGCCATCTGCTCTCCGGCCCAGAATTCCTGCTTTCCCTCTTCCTCCACAGGCCCTTTTGAACATCCTCTGGCATTTTATACGGCTACGTCCCCTGGCCTATGGAACTAACAAGCAAGGACTTCCCAAAAATCAGGAGAAAAAGGAAGGAAGCTAACGATCTGGCCACGTGCGAGCACAGTCTTTTTTGTTTTCCGGATTCCGAGCGCTGTCCTTACAAGACCCCTCAGGTAAACAATATCTAAATACGCATAACCGTTAACTTGTACCTTTTAGAGGAAGGGAGCATGGAGGCCATTCCTTCCGGGTACAGAAAAATTCTCCGAGATAGACTTGCATTAGCAGAGGAACAAACACGATGCTCGCTTCAACCAAATTCCACAGGATGGCCATTCCATTCCTGAGTTTTATTACTGAAGTGCACTCACAACAGCAGAGAATCACTGCCAACTCCCAGTTTGGAGACCATGGGACATCAGCTGACTGGGCTGGGAAAAAGGAAAAAGACCATTCTAACAATAGCCACTGGCATAATCTGGCCAGGATCAAAAATGGGACATTAAGCAAGAAAACAATTGAAAATGCTATGGTGATAAAATGAGACAAGCTTTCCTATGGAAGAGATAAGCTGATGTATTTGGGGTAACTACAACTATAACATTGGAAGGGCTTGAGAGGGAAAAAATATTGATTTTTGAAGGAATGTGTTTATGCATCCAACATACTTTTTCTCTAATCATTGCTCCTCAAATACCCCATATTTGAACTTTATGTGACTAAAAGGTTCAAGGTTTAGACTTTATTTAACTGCCATTTCAAAATATGATGAACTCCTCCAGGTCTTCCCTCGGCCCCTTAGGCAGCAAAAGGTTTCAAATCCTAACAGTGGCTTCCTTTTGATACTAAGACAGCCTTTCTTTTCTTCAGCAGGCAGTACTGGCTGCTCTCCTGCATCAGCCCAATCTCTACAGCCATCTAGATTTCTTCCCTCACGGACATGCCCAGAGTGCTCCTCAGCACTGTAAACTCAGGTCATACCCTGCCCCGCCACGGCCCTTCTCGCTCGCCGCCCACCTGCTCAGAAAGTTGCCCCTTCCACAGTCTGGATCAACACCCTCTCCTGCGCACACCATCACAACGCCACAGCTTGGCTCCGTCAGAGCCACACAAATACCCAGCTCTCGCAGCTGAAACACTCCCTTTCCCTTCTGTCGCTGGATGTTCAAGTTCAAAGTTAGTGAGAAGTGCCAAGTTTTAAAGTCTGAACGTCCTTCAGTCAGGGAAAAGGTGGAGGGAACGGAGAAGGACTTCCACATCGCACAGCCTTCCCACAGCAGTAACATGGCAATCACTTCCCCCCTGGCTAATTCAGGGCTGCCCCCAAAGCAATGGCTGTGGACTTAACCAGGCTCCTGAGTGGATCTGCTGACCCCCTTCCGTCCCTCACCCTGAGGACATTTGACTTCCAATCTGAAGCTCAATACTGCTGACCGGTCCCTTTCCTTAAGACAGGGCAGCTTGGTGACAGCAAACATTTCATACCCAGGATGCCCGTGGTTAACGTGTGGCGCGGGTCAGTGAGATTTCAATAAGGCGGCTGTCTGCTACGGGTGGCATGGTTTATGGGCTACTCTGCTGCTTTCCTCTTAACTCTCCTTCACTCTGCATTTTGGTAAATAGCACTGTATATTATAGGCAAGCTTTGTTTCACCCCATTAACAGAGGACAATTGTATTAGCCATATGAATCTGAGTTCCCATGTTACTTAATTGCCACACTGCTGTGTTAACGAAGTTCGGAGGGGGTTTGGCAAGAGCGTAGATCACCTTCATGTACAGATATTTGTGGTTTTATTTTTCCTTTTGCCAGCTTGCCTCTCAGTTTCAATTGCCTACCATCTGCCTTTGAACAATCTAAGTGCGAGCAGATAGATTTTTTTTGGAGAATGAAATGCTTTGAGCTCCTCCTAGAAAAGCATTTTCATACACTGGTTTTCAGGGCATTCGCTGTTTAATAGGATCTCAGAGGCGATTCAGTTTGGGTTGGAAGTTGGTTCCTTTTCATAGTCCAACTGCATTGTAAAATAAAAACTTTGTGATCCTAGTTTTTTACCAGAAGGAAAGAGAGTAGTTGGGGCCAGAACTAACCTCTCACCTTAATATGACCTCTGAAACACCCAGAGTGGGCAGGTGGTGGGACAGGGGAGCCCAGGGTCTGTCGTGTATAGGGTCTACTTCCTACTCTGCCATCCTTAATTTATTTTCAATTTTTTAAAAGATCCAAACATGAAGCATTCAAGACCTTCTGAATTTGTGGTTTTCTTTACATGACCAAAAACACCTGACTGAAATGTACATGTGTTCACTCAGTTCACCCACCTGATTAAAAAACAAAACAAATTAAAAAAAAAATGAATCAGAAGGTTTTGACTTAAACTGATCTATTATTTTGAAAATATAGCCGAAAGTAAATAAAACCAACTAGTGAGTCAAAAATCATCAAGTTAGATGGGAATTAGAAGCCCTGGGTTCTAGTTAGGGCCTTAGTCTGGAATTCCTGTAGCTGTACATGTCTAAATTCTAGTTAATTAGTTATTCCAATAACTATTTCCTGAATTACAAGTGTTCAGCAGTCACAACTGACTGGACAGATATCATGGATGCTTCCTGTTCTGACCCGTCATCACTGTGACCGGAGACTCAGAGCCCTGTACAGCACACCGAGCTTTAATAAAGAGTCAAGGACACAAAGCTTCAGACCCAGGCCCCTCCTTAAATAACTCTCAGACTACAGCAGTCTGGAGCTGGAATCCCAGCCACTAAACCCCACTGGACTCCCAAGATTAATTGATGAGTCCTCGTTGTTTTGGAATTGCTGTGGAGGCTAACGCTGAGTAAAAAAAAAAAAAAAGACCAACGGCTCTCTCCTCTCCTCCTGTGCAGAAGCACAGGGATACAAGCCACGGGTAGAGGATCCCTGTTCTGGGAAAGAGAGATGCACAATAACCTTTAAGGTTCTGGTTGTTCTCATCACTTCTTAAGAGCAAATACATAAGGAAAGCAAGAACAACCCACAGACCCTGCTCCCTCCACCCATCCCACTCCAAAAAGTCTATAGGATTTTAATAAAATGTTAGTGACTCTTTGTTAAATCACAAACGATTAAAATCCTGAAAAGAACATGTTTTGAATTCTACAAGGCAAATTTTGAAGTGTAATACTTGCAAAGTGTCATGCTTTAGGTGGCATAAAATTTCACCTACTCGCCTGACCATGTTAAAGCTATAAAAGCCAACTTCTCATTTATGAAGAGGGAATTAGTATGCATATCTGGCCAGGTCATACAACTGATCCCATGAGCCATCTCCTTAAATCTTCTCCCCATTATTTTTAGAAGAGTGGGAAGTTCTCAGCCTTCATTCCTAAGTGATGCTGCTCTTTCGTGGGGTATGAGTCAAACAGAATTCCCTCCATCTATTCCCAGAACATGGTATATTGTAAACAGGACGAAACTGCCCTTTTACAGAAAAATCTTACACATGGGTAGTAATAAAGGGTCAAAGAATATGGCTATCAAGTAAAAGTCTGACCAGGAAAGCCTATTTAAAGGAATCAATTTCATTACTTCAATATAGCACATATTACAAACTCTGCTATAAAATGAGAAAATTATATTGCCAATCGACTAATATTGCATAGTAACATATCAGAATCATTAGAAGTCTTAACATACAGAAATTAAATTATTAGTTGTTGAAATTAAAACAATAATTATAAGTTCTAAGGCCACTGTCTAAAATAGTCAGACATTTAAACTGAGTTGCTTACCCAAGCTCAACAGGACATACACAAATAACAAAGAAAAGAGTAACTTTTAAGCTTTTACACTATAATAATCACATGGACATTTTTCAATTATTATAAATTGGAATTATCATTATATCAAAAGCTGCCAAAAATTTACTTTCCTTCCCTTATTTCCAATGGGTGTACTTGATATAAGTACTGAATACTACTATGTCCACTTAGCAAATTTAGGTAATGAAAATTGCTATAATCTTTAATTAACAGGAATATCAGCATACCCCCAAGAACAAGAAAAACTTAAAGGTCAGAAGGAAACAATAAAGTTCAAAATGAAAAGCAAGGTTAACCATTAAGTACTAAGTCATTTGGGGAAGGAATATAATTGTAGCAGCATTATCAGAAAGCAGAGAAAAAGGCAAGAAATGGTGTGAAAAGGAGCACGTAGCAGCTGGGGTATCAGAGCCCACAGCCCTGCGGCCAGAGCAAGTGTGTTTTTGGAGACTCACTTCAGCACATCTTACTTTAAAGGTTCAGCCAGACACTATGTGCTAAAGGGCAAAGGTTTCTATTTGGGCACCATGAATGAGTACATGATGAATTGAAGGAGAAACAATTTTATTTTAATAAAAAAGGAAAAGGTTCCCCCAAATATGTTTACACAGGAGAAAGGAAAAGAAAAATGAGGAAACTAAGGAGAGGTCTGGAAGTGAATGGTAAAGTTAAGTAGGCTAATAATAACAGAGACAGAAGGAAGTTGTGCACCACGGGAGACAGAGATGCAAAGGAAGAAAAGCAGGCAGGTAAGCCTGGGAATCACTGGTAAGAATCTTACTGCACAAGAGGTGGCACAGGCAGAGCCTTGAGGAAGGAAGGAAGGAAGGAAGGAAGGAAGGAAGGAAGGAAGGAAGGAAGGAAGGAAGGAAGGAAAGGGGGAAAGAGAGAAGGCAAGAGAGAGAAAGCAAGGGGGCAGGGAGGGGGAGGAATGAGGAAGGAGGGGGAGGGAGGAGGGGAGAGAGAGAATGAGAAAGAAAAAGTCCATCAGCCCCCTTCCCAACTTCTATTAGATCAGACTTCGAAGTCACTTACAACACAAAGTTGAGAGTGGCAGCTGCGAGCCTTCTGTTACAGAGTTCGACTATTAGTTGTGAACAGCATTTTGATGTTCTGGGAATGCATATGGGTTTGATGTAGTGTGGGAACTAAAGTAAAGCCCAGCAAATGGGAAGTGAGTTTACAAAAAATTCTTTAAAGATGCGTGAGCCTGCTTGTGTGGGTGTGCATCCGCGTAGACCCAGTGTCACATCTCCCACAAAGTGAGAATTGCAAAGAATTATAGGGTTTGAAGACACGGCTCTGAGTTCAACAGAGCACCTGGAGGAAAGCCAAGTGCAGGAGCTGCCTTCCATCTCAGAGTGCAGGACTTGCCAAAGGGATTAGGCTACTGGCCCAGGAGGTCTTACATCCTGCTCTGAAGATGGCCAGGATGGAGGCGTGTGCTCCTGTGTGTGTTTGTTTAACACTGGGAGCACACCTGGCTGGGCAGCTGTGCAATCTGATACCACAGGGGGAAAATTTCTTCCCGATCTCAAATTGTGATCAGATTCTGCCCTGAAGCATAAGGCTTAAGTGTCCTTGCAACTTTTATCCAGAAAAAAAGACAAATATACTAAGGAGTCCTTCTTCAACACTACGTAGGAATCAGAAAAATGGAGGAAGTTCAGAAAAAACCCAGGGTCTGGTCACCTCCGCCACACTGAATACTGGTTAGAACCAAGGTTATTCCTCACCAACCCTGATTTCATAGAATTTTATTTTCAATAAAAGCAATTGCTAATATATAACAGCACACCCTTCCCCCCACCTTTTTTGGTAATGCTTGCCACGTAAATAAAGAACAGTGAAAAGTCCTTTATCAGATCGCCCATCACAATGTAGGGTTTGGAAAATATGATAAACTTCTGCACAGACACTTGTTATTCCACTCCTATTTACATTTCCACAGCTCGTTAAGAAATTTTCTCCTAGGCGGGTCAGTTTTTAAACAACTTCAAGTGAAAACAATGACTGATAGCCCTAATAGAGTCATCCAGCTTCAAATTTTGTTCTTAACAAAACAAATTTGTTCTTAACAAATTTTTGTTCTTACTAGAACTAGGATCATAATTCCTCCCAGAACTAAATGGGGGCAGTCCCAAAATTAAATTGTGATATGCCAATTGCCAGGAACCTTAATTTCCATCAGGGCTAAGCCCTCATGTCCCATGAACAGTCAGCTTATCACTGGATCTGGTAAGGCAGGAAGAGAGAGAGAGGAAGCGGACAGGGAAGGAAACGGCCTCTATACCAACAGTGCTGGCAGTGGACATGCTGGGCAAGGACAGCAACAGTGGGAGGAAATCTGACAGCAGCGCATTGTCCAAGTATGAGGTATATGAGCTGAGTTCATAAGAGGGCACTTAGCGGCCACCCCCACCTCAGCAGTTTCGTCAGTGTGTACTTTCACTGGGAACATGTGGACCTCTGCTTGGCTGCCCCCTCGATGGTTTACATTAGCATTCCTGTAACAATTCCCAACCTGCCACACCACCCCTCTTGGATCCTATCTGAGAGGGGCAAGGGTAACCTTGGCTCCCTGAGAAGACAGAAAGGACTACAGTAAAGCAGTGTGGGGACAACCCACCTGCAGCCAAGATGACATCAAGGCCAGCAGGGCCCCCAGGCAGCTACAGTGTGGGTCTGGACAAGACAGCCCTGGCAGATGGCCAGGAAAACCTGGCAGATGTCAGTTTAGGGAGAACTGTAAAAACTCCCTCGCTGGGGTCTGGTTGGGTTCAGGAAGTTAAAACTTCATACATCCTGACGCTCCATATTCCTGCTCAACATCAATAGCAACAAGAGTAAGGCGAAAATGAGCCATTGGGGTTTATGTAAAAGGTCCAGGTGTATCTGCTTCTATCTCTAAATACCTGACTTCTCCCGATTGTCCCATTTCACACTTATCAGATGGTTCATAACCCCAATACATTCTCCCAATAGTCTCCTCTTTAAGCAAACAGCATTGAGTTGTCCACTGTACACAGAAATGTTAAGGCAGCCATACCATCCACTAGACATGACTCTGAATTATGTTTCTAGTCCTGTGGTACGCTCATTCTCACTCGTTTAGTCCTCCAGGGCAAGACCCTGGGAGTGGAATAAGAAGTTCACCAAGGAGATCATCATTGCACATAAGGACAGAAGAGAACATGGGGTCTGAAGAAGAAGGCTGAAAAGAGGTGACCCACATGAAAGGTAATCACAGACTTGGAAAGGCCATTGCAGACGTTGAAGGAGGCTCAGAAAGCTGTGCTGCTCTTGCAAGTTATCTCTACCAATCGGCTAGCAGAGGAATGAGGTAGGGGAACAACTGGTAGTCCCGCACAGTGGTGACAGGCCACTGGTTCCCAGAGTCACCCAGCTAGCAATGTTCAAACTGCACACAGCTGCAACACACAGCCACCAGCTCTCTCTCCCTCACGTAGGAAGCCTCTTGAGCCAAACCAAGAGAAAGATGGACACATGATGAAGTTCATTCATTTTGGGCTGTTGTGCTTCTTATACATCTGGCTTAAAGGTTCTCAAGCCTTTTCTCCAGCTTTCTATGTTCCTCTCTGGAAGGAGGGCAATCAAGCAGTAAAGAATGAGTGGGTGTTATGTGCGCACATGTATATTCAGTGCTTGAGTCCACGGGAACACCTCAGTGTTGGGGGTGGCAGTGTGGTTAGCCCTGACATGTCATCCTGACATGGCAACAACAATGAGGTGTTTCTTCCTTTGCCTCTCTTCCTTTCTCTATCTTCCAAGGGCATTTGCCCAGGATTTCAACTGTGTAAGGTCTTTATCTTACACTTTTCTTAAAAAAAAAAAAAAAGATTTTATTTATTTTTAGAGAGGGGAAGGGAAGGAGAAAGAGAGGGAGAGAAACATCAATGTGTGGTTGCCTCTCGAGCACCCCCAACCGGGGACTTGGCCCGCAACCCAAGCATGTGCCCTGACTGGGAATCGAACTGGCAACCCTTTGGTTCACAGTCTGGCACTCAATCCACTGAGCTATACCAGCCAGGGCTCACTTTTCTTACATATCACAGAGCCTAGCACCTATTGATCCCATGCTGGAAACTTAATAAATACTTGCTGATTTAAAAACTTCTATTCAACTAACATACACTGGACCTTCTCTGTGCCAGGCACCATGCTGGACACTGAAAATAGAAAAATGAATCCAACAGACTCCTGCTCTCAGTGGACGTTCAACTCTAGTTAGAGGATGATGAACAATCAAACTATACCAGGCTCATTGCAAATAACAAAGGCATGTTCAACACAGCATGTTCAACACTGTGCCTGTCAGCAACAAGGAAGGCTTCAGATGACAAATTGGCTACAGGGCAGAAAAAGGATCAGGCGAAGATTCCAGGCATAAAAGTTCATTATGCGGCTTGGGAGAACAGCAGGCTGTTGGTTGGAACATAACGTGGAGGGGGAGGTTGGAGATGATTCTAGAAAGGCAGGCTACGCAGGGCTTTGCATGCCATGATAAAGAGCTGGGTTTTATCCTGAACTGCAGTGTCATAAAGAAACTGGTGTGACCAAGTTTTATTTGCAAAGAATCATTCTGGGTTGGATCGAAGAGTGCATGAGTGGAGCTAAGACAATTAGATGAGAGCAAGCTGAAGAGCCTCGGGTCAGAAGGAAGACAGCGCAAGTCAGGATGGAGAAGAAAGAACGGGGTACGAGATACTGGGTATGGGTCCAAGAGGAGAGTACATCTGTCCTCAAGAAGCGTACAATCCAGTGGCCTAACAGAGCAATGGTGGCTGAGTCTATCAGTGCGCTGTGGGCCAGAGAACAGCCATCACTCGCTCTCCTTGGTCCTGGATGGCTGTTGCGGCAGTGCTGGCTTTAAGCTGGCCTTTGAAGAATGACAGAGAGGTGACTTGGCAGAACTATTCATTTACTCTCCTTCTTTTGGCTATTCTCCCCTGAGATTCGTGTCCTGAACAATTTTATTTAGCTCCATCTTTATGGTGTAAGACTCTTAGATGGATTCTCTTAATAGAAACCTCCACCTCAGAAATAGCTACCATCTTCTCTCACATCAATGCTGCTCATCAACACCTCTTGACAGTATCTGACCTAGGTGGGACAAAATAAATAAATTAAAACAATACTAATAAGGCTCTGCCAGGCTGGCAAACTGATCCAGTCAGAGGATTATAAAAGACACCTGGGGTTTTTTTTGTTGTGGTTTTTTTTTTTTTTTTTTTTTTTTTTTAACACAGCAGCTGCAAACACAGTAGAAGCATGGCATCCTCGTCACAAGAGAGTTCTCATTAAAATCCAATAGCAGCAGAAACTGATATGAACCAATTTTCAGCAGCATCACCTGAATGTAAAAAGAAGTTCAAGTTAGATTAAACACATAACCCTGCTTTGCTGAACTTGGGAACAGGAATGCTAGTTTGCTTATAGGGAGGTGATTATCTCTTCATCCAAGTATTCTAAATCCTTAAAGCATCTATTATATTCTTAGGGTACCCTCATAAACAGACTGAAGCTTTCTGAAGCATGCTTGATTTGTGCCCTGTGGTTGACCAAACACCTCTTCATTTAAGCCAGCTTAAAAAGCAAACCAGGATACAATCCAATGTAGAACGTGGATACTACTAAAGGAGCAAATAAACAACACTTAAAATTATTTTTTCAGTTCATTGGCTACTGCAGATATATACACACATAAGCTACCAACTTACAAACACCACAGGCAAACTATTTCAGAGTTGCAATGTCTACATCACCTTCCCAGACCAGACCAGGCAGACACCCTCGGAAGCTGCTTGTTAATAGCCCCTCACATTGCTATTTAACAGTCCACTGATAGCCCAGCAGAAAGCCAACCCTCCAAGGAGATATATTTTATATCTCTATGTAAGATTTCTTCACCACAAGGCTGGGTTTTGTGCAATCTTCCAGTCTATAAGCCAGAAACCACATTATAACACAGTTTCTGTGACTTACAATCCTATAGGCATGCCAGGTATGGGCACATATGCAAAGAGAGTCACAAGAACAAACCCCTGGAATAAAAGCAGAATGATGCCCAAGAAAGCACAAGTCACATCATACAGTCCGGACCGGGACTAAAAATAGCACATCAAAGCATGGTGTCAGCTACCCTCTCACTGTTCTCGCTAGACATGCTAATTCTAACATCCAGTGTCAATTCTTAAGCTTGAGCCTTCAATAATACCTAGGAACCTTACCCCAACCCAAAGAAGCTCCTTTCTAGGCTTTGGAGTGGGGAGCAATCTTTCAATGCACTTCAAGTATGAGGCCAAGAATGCACACAAATGCAAGCAGAGAGTGAACCTTAAATTGTTATTCACTACCCCCCAGCAAAGCCTAACATTTGTGCCCTGGGGACACTAGGACCAGCAGAGAGACTGCCTTTCTGGAAAATGGTATACTAAAGCCCCTGACGTGCTAGGCATGGTCAACTGGCCAACATGCGCCCACCCAGACTAAGGCATGCCTCACCCTGCCTGCAGAAATATGCAGCCAGACCTCCCCAAGTAGCAGAATCTTGTCAACGCAGGCCCCACTCGGAGTCCCAAAAAGATTAGAGAAGTAAAGCCTAGGAATGCAAGACCCTAAGAAGAACCACAGACACCACCAATCCATGGGCCAGAGCTGCGAGGTGAATTCTTTCCAATAACCCCTTTGGCACTTAGCCCGGCAGTCCACAAACATGTGCTTCAAGGCAGAGTCGCTGAATTTGCCTTGGGGTCCACGGATTATCCTACACTGCATCCAAATAAGAAACAGGACATGTTGTGAACTCGCGGTCACCTATAACCTAGATAGAAATGAACTGAGAGGCAAGAGGCCTACCCTCTCGTCCACCCACACGGACTTCACGGTAGACCTTTAAATACCACAGCTGAAATGGAAATGTGCACAGAACCGTCCTTCCCTTAAATCGGACTGCTCCACATGATGGCTAACCACAAAAGCACCCACAGGCTTTCCCCCTACCTTAGAGAACTACCACTTGGCCATTTTCCCAAAATTCTCAAGATAGATAAATTCTCGGAAGAACTGGCTAACGTGAACAGTGACTGGGCCCCAGGTCCACCTCTTCCATCTCTGCTGGAATCACAAGGCCTTTCAGTGGGCCCCACATGGCTCTGTGCCTTTTTTCCTTCTTATGTTTTCAAGGTTCTTTTCCCTCGAGGCCTTTTCCCACATGTCTCCAAGCTCCGCAGGCTGCCTTGCACCCAGAATATAATGAAAAAATATCATGCCGTTGACATCAGTGCCTCCTTGTTCATTTTCTAGGGTAGTCAGCTTAGAAAAGCCACAATGCCAGGAAGGGTGGGAGCACGGGAGACAGGTACACTAACAGGTGCCCTACTTGAGATGTAACCGAACACCTAGGTCCCTTTGCCTGTCGCCCTGCCTGTCTGGGTGAAAGTTAGATACCTTTACAGCATGCTGAAAACGATTAGAGGATCATCACTCCAGCCTTCCTGTGCTCGCCAACATTCCCCCTGGATTCCATCGTGTGCAAACGCTGGGTCTGACCTCCAGCTGACTTCTGCCTGCAGAGCAGTGCACACTCGCCATCTAAGGCACGCCCTGCCAAAAGCACAGAGCCTCACAGGCACAAAAAGGCAGAATGCAAAATTCAGAAAGTGACCCTTTGTGTTTCTGGTTCTCAGAAGCTAAAGATTCTTAGCCTTCTGAATGGTATGGTCTCTATTTTCACCTTACAGTATTCGAGTCAGCAGACGAAGGGAAGCACTAAATGGCACGAAGTCAAGTAAGGAGCTGGCACCTTTCCAGGGGATTTGAGAAGTAGTCAGCCAAATCAGGTCATTCAGGTCTCCGAATCAGGAGAAGAGGAGACTTACTCAGCCTTAGGGAATCTATAGTACTCGGACCTCATTCCCAAAATGACAGCTCTCCCACCTGGCTTACCTCACTTGGAATATAGATGAGATCAAAGGGCGCAAAGTGAGAGTGACTCCTGACCTGCTGTCCCCACCTATCACTGGCCACTACTTTTAGCACTCGTGTGTCAGGAGAGACCCAGGTACCAACAATGCAAGGCACCGGTCAAGTGAACTCATGACATGCATTTTAAAAATCTCCA
Organism: Anoura caudifer; assembly: GCA_004027475.1. Taxonomy (NCBI): domain Eukaryota; kingdom Metazoa; phylum Chordata; class Mammalia; order Chiroptera; family Phyllostomidae; genus Anoura; species Anoura caudifer. The sequence goes on along the minus strand of PVKU01000262.1, from coordinate 272,943 downwards.
AGACAGCCACAAAACACACCAGGGGTCTGATCTTTGAAATTTTCCATTTCCCAAAAAGCCAGGGGTGCCAACTCTGGCAGGAAGTTGGGCAAGGGCACACAAAGAGGCCCAAAGAGAACCCACTTCTGTCCCTTTGGGTGCTGGCCTTTGATCACAAAATCGACACATGAAAATGCGTAGTTGGTCCATAGGGCTGAGTGAGGAGACACTCCAGTCTGGTTTGTCCTGTCAGGAGTCTTGACTGGATGGTTAAGGAGAGTCTCGGAAAGACAAATGGTCCAGAAGTAACATGAATAATGATGGAACTAGTGTGGAGAAGTTTCCTTCCTTTGTCTGAACTCTTCAGAGCAGTACAGAAAAGAGCTTGGCAAACTCCCACTCCCCTTTCATAAAGTCTATATTACATTTCCTCTTGCCCACTCCAGTGTGGATCTATTTAACCAACTATTCAAAATTAGAGTGGAACAATCCTAATTCCAAATTGTCTCTTGACCTGGGTTCTTCGTTAGAGACCCCAACACTGTTCCTAACCACACCCACAGCAAGGGGGATACCTGAGCTCTCCCTCCCCCTCTCATCACTCAGCAGGGCCACACTGGCCACACCTAGACCCACACTTCCGCTAGGGAACAAGGGGAAGTGCTGGGAAATGGGCAACTTCAGAGACAAACAGGCTGTTCTTTGGGGTTGGATTTTTTTTTTTTTTTTTTAATTACAAGGCTGATTTCTATCTGTAGCTCATTTCTTCCAGGAAATACTTTACAGTCAGCACCTCATCTTTGGTTTCTGCTCCCTCACGAAAAGGGGATGTGAGTGAAGTAGGATTACTGACCTCATTCTATAGATAAGTCTTCAGAAAGACAAATTACACAGCCTGTCAGAGGGCACTGGAGAAGGGACAAGGCAGCCGAAAAGAAATCACAAACTTTCACTGTGTTTTCCAGGAAGAGTGCAGAGGAACGATGATGTCTCTCTAAACCTAACAAGCTCTTTCTTCTCGTCCATGCCTGCTTCCATGGGGTCAGCAGAAGAGGCAGCTAACATTCTCTCCACTATTTTTCAAAAAGGGTCATTGTGCAGTGTACATTTCACCTTCTCATTTAACTTGCACATACAAAGGAAAACTCGGGAATGCATTTTAGCTCCCTAGCAAAGAGATTATAGCTGATCAAAACAGATACATCAGTCCCTTAACATCTACTAAAAACAAAGGTCCCCTCATGCCCCAAAGTAAAAAATTTGGCTTTTTCCAGCTCTTCTGTATAAACTTTCACTAAGAACCATCTATTCCCTGCTCTTGAAACTGGAAATTCACCACCCACAGCAAACAGTGTCTGTTCTGTGGTCAGACAGACATGGGACCGCCTGTTAAACAAAAGCAGACTGAAGAATTGATGCTCTCTTTCAAGACTTGCCCCAGTCACAAATAATAAGCAACTGTATGAACAAGCAGATCCCTGAATAGGTTCGAATGCTTGAGTTCTGAGTAATAACGCTAGTCAGAGTCACTGTACAGTACTTCCAGGCTTAGGTTTTTTTCCCTTTCTTTCATCTCTGGGAACTTATTCAGAACCATACTAGCTATTCCCCCAAAACTTTACTGTAAGATGCAAAAGGCATTTATTATCCTGTAATTGCAGTTGGCTTGTCTCTCCTGCTGTTGAGGCGAGTATTCAATTAAAGCTAGAATAAGAGCTTTTCTGAGCATTGACTGAGTGACCCCAGCCCTAGGAGAAACTCAATGGAATAGTGACAAGCTTACTTGCTGGGAGTGAGCCAATTTGAGAGGCCTAGGTTTTAGTTCAGGCAGGGCCATGAACCAGCCATGTGAACTTGAGCATGGCCATTAATATCTCTGGCCTCCATATTATCAACTGTATAATGTAGGAAAAGGACTAGAAAATCTCTAGGGCTAGGCCCTTCTAGATCTATATGATGTGGAGGGTTATAAAAAGAAAGATGAACTTTTTTTCTAATCCTCATCCAAGAACATTCTTTCATTGCTTTTAGAGACAGAGGAAAAGAGAGAGAAAGAAAAACATCAATGTGAAAAAGAAACATCAATTGGTTGCCTTCTCGTATGTGACCTGACTGGGGATTGAACCCACAACCTGGGTATATGCCCAGACCAGGAATCAAACCCATGAACAAAACTCCAACCAACTGAGCCATAACGGCCAGGGAAGAACTAACTTTTTTAAAAAAAACATCATAAGACACTGGACTAGAGAATTTACATATCCCTACAGCCCTAAGAGATAAGCCTTTTTATTACCAGTTCAGATGAGTTAACTGGTTCAAGATGAAGATGAACAAGTTCAAGCTCAAGAATTAGAATTCACACTCAGTTTTGTCTACTGCGGTGTCTGTGTTCTTCCCCTAGAAGCACTCTACAGTATGGCAATTACCTGATGCCTCTTCTCAGCAACTCATAATCCCCATAAGGGAAATTGACTTCACAGATAAGAACTAAAGAACATCATCAAACAGAATAAAATACAAATCAAAATCTAAAGTTGGCATGATTGGCACTACACTGTGGCAACACACATCACTGAGCACATTCGCCCACAGCACTCACACCAGTGGGGTAACGCATCCTTTTCGGGTCACTCAGGCAATGCAATCGTTTTCCGTACGTCTGACTCCCACATATCAAGGGAAAACACCCCTGAGGAGAATGCAAGGTCTGGTGAGCCTGCAGATTTATTGAATACTTCTTTCCTGACTTCATTGGAGAATGAAGTATTTTTCATAAGTCATTTGTCCAGATAACGGAAGTGTAGCCTTTTCAAGCTTAACTTTATTTTATGCCAACCATTTTTTGTCGGAGAGCTTTCCAAAATGTATGACATTATTTCCTCACTTCCTAAATCTTATAATTGAAAGTTTGTCTTTAACTAAGATGTCATTATCATGATCACGTATATCATCAGTCATTGCGTGGTGCCATACAGCAGGGTTTAACTCTCTGTACCTGTGTCCTTCCGATGAAGCTATGCTTTCAGGATTCTTGTCGTTTTTTATCAGTTTTCCTTGGCCACACTGTTAGAGAGCCATGGCCTGAGGACAGAACACCTGAATGTGACTCTGGCTCAGACACAATGAACAATGTGACCTGGGGCATGCTATTTAAAAGCCTCGGGACTCAGTTTCATCATCTGTTCCACGAGAAATTTGGGTTATTCTTTCTTAGTCCACTCTTATTACCTCCACAGCACACCTGTCTCTCCACTTCCTTCTCTATATCTGCTCTGAAAACATGCTTCATTATAGCTGTCCGAATCCAGAAATTTATGAAGTAAAAGCCAAAATTCTCTCTTTGTTCAAGTAAATGAAAACAATGCTAGTATGGTCACACTATCAGTTGAAAGGAAAAGAAGAAAGATTATTCCTTTGGTAGTGGGGGATAATCAGGGGACACCTAAAAACACTACAAATAGATTCTTAGAAATCATAGTTTTAAAGATGTACATGAATGATGGTTTTTTTTAAAAAAAGCCACAGCATTATGTTCCTGGATGGTTTAAAAAGGTTTAAAGGAAACAAAAAGTTGTGGAAGGAGAAAAGACCAACCAAGGCATGATACAGGTGAGGCATGTACCCCTGAGGCTGGACAGGACGAGGATCTAGCCTCAGCCTGTCACCCACTCAACTAAGGAGTAATTAGGCACTAGGAGAAAAAAGAGAGGCAGAGAGGAAAAAGAAAAGTTTCTTAGAAAAGCACGAAGGGCTCAAAATGAAGCCCACTGAAAGACAAAGTATGACTAGAGAACATCGGGTTGGTATAAAAATGGAACATGTGAACATTCGTTCCAAGGTAGATAGCGTGGTGTGACCACTTGGCTGTCCCTACTATGACAGGAATGCCTAGAACAACCCGGCTTCAGAGGAGACCAGACAGGGGAGCCAAAGTTGGGACTTTAATAAACATCTCTACCCACTCCATTCCTGCCTCTCAGCTTGGCTTACCTGAAGCCCTACCATCTCCCCATCACTCTTATTAGTTTCCCGGTTTTCTTCATAGCAATGGCTGCACTTGAGAACAGCGCTGTGGAAAATGCTTTGGGACTGTGGTCTCATGATGTAGATTCTGGCCCTGCAGTTGCTGGTACAGCCAATGAGATCTCAGACCAATACATCACCTAACCACTCTGGGCTCCACATTCTTCACTTGCAAAATGGAGAGGAAAAACTGCGTCCCCGAAAGAGTTGTTAAGAGTAAATGAGAGATAATGTAATAAAACACTTAACACAAGGACCATTCACTAAATGATGCGGGTGATGATGATGGAGGAGGAGGAAAAGGAGGAACTGTGGAAACAATGGCCACTAAAACAGCACACAAACACCTCTGATTACATAGAAAGGATAAAGCTCCCAAAATGCAAGTGTCCTACAGCTTTCCATAAGCATGGTCCTAGGACTGAGTGAGCAGCTATGCGCACCTGGAAGTCCGCAGCGATCAAACACAAGCTAATGCCTTCCTTAGTCAGCCCCCTTCCCTACCCATACTCTGAAAATTCCACCTCATTTAGACAAAGATCGGGCTGAACTGTATATTTTCACAATCTAAGAAGGAAGGGCTATCAAGCAAATAACATATATTTGCCGTAATGTGCGTATTTTGACACTGAAGGAACAATTTCAAACACACAGTAGCACTCGTTCCAACAGATGACGCAAGTCATTTTTGCCTGTTCGCTGAGGTGCACCCTGAGATGCCCCAGTAGGCAACCTTTTATTAGTCTGGTTCCCATGTGTTCAAAAATCAATAAAAACGTGTTTGTTTTGGTTAACAGGCTATAATTCTAACTTCTCCCTAATTTAGTCTAGTGTTTTTCTCACCAAATACTAGGTTTTTGAACAGTCTTTAAGCTGGGCCCCTTTGGGCGTGGGAACCCTGAGTACTCTCACACGCATTCTGTTCAACAAATACACACGGAGAGTGGATTCTTAAACACATCTAAAAACAAATACAGTCGCGAAGGATTCTGCCAGAAAACAAACTCCAGTGTTCTTCCTAAAGTAGCATTCACAGAGAAAAATATGTCATCTGTATACCCCACACCCTAGGGGGCTACATTTGACACTGATTCACTCAGCTGGGAGATCCCACACCAAAGGGCAACTTTGGAAAATCGATAATAAAAGGCAACTGCTCTTCAGGTCAGTACCAACAACCCCTTACCCCCTCGCCCCCAACCTTCGTCGGTATAAATGCAGCTCAACTCTGATTTACAGAATTTGGTTTATTTCTACCTTCTTCTGGAGCCCCTGTTGGGAGTATTTTTTCCACTTGACTTGTCTATGCTGAAGAGGTGGTAAGCTACTTCTCTAGGACCAGCTGCCATGTTTTTGGCTGCTACTGTCTGAAGCAAACAGCTTACCACACATAAATTGACGTACAAGCGTGGCTGCCCCTGGATAAAAGAGCCTATGGTCCACTCAAGGATTCCTCCAGAAAAGTCCTGATAACATGTCTGGTGCCCTCAGCTCAAAGCAGAAGTACCAGTCCCTCACACACTGGAGGAAAAAAAAAAAAAGCATGGAGCCTTCAGATAGCTGGTTCTGCAGTCCCTGGGGCCATCCTCCTGTCCTCAGGCATGGCTTGTGTGGGTCTGGTGGCCAACAACGTGAACCTCAAACCTGGGAGCACATTCAAGTGTGGGCCAAGGTGGCCCTTGACGCCAAAGGCTTCATGCTGAACCTGGGCACAGATGGCAACAGTCCATGCCTGCACTTCCATCCTCGCTTCAAGATACACAGGGACATCAACAAAACTGTGTGTAACAGCAGGAACGCAGGGGTGAAGGGGAAGGAGCATCGAGTCTGTCTTCCCCTTCCAGCCTGGAAGTGTTGCAAAGGTGTGCATCACATTCGACAAAGTAGAGCTGACCATCAAGCTGCCAGATGGATACACATTCAAGTTCCCCAACCGCCTCAACCTGGAGACCATCAATTACATGGGAGTAGAAGGTGACTACAAGGTCAAGTGTGTGATCTTTGAATGAAGTCAGCCAAAAATCCATACCCCCAATAAAAGCAGCCACCTCTGAACCAGCAAAAAAAAAAAAAAAAAGGACTGTTGCTCCTACCCCTCTGATATTGGGTATGTGAAGAGCTATTGGCACACTCATGTTCACCACAACTGCATTCACAACAACCAGGGGATGGAAGCAAACCAATGTCCATCAACAGATGAATGGATAGAGAAGATAAGGCATCTACATTAAATGGAATATTGTGCAGCTTTAAAGAAAAAGAAGGAAACCCTGTTGCATGCTTTAACACTGATGAGCCTCAAGGATATTATGCTAAGTGAAATAAAAAATAATGTATGATTGCACTCATGTGAAGTATCTGAAGTAGTCAAAATCAAGGGCTGGGAAGAGAGGAGGGAAAACTAATGTTTGGTGGGTACAGAATTTCAGGGTTGCACGATGAAAAAGTTCTACATATCTGTTGCATAACAATGTGAATATACTTAACACTACTGAACTGTACACTTAAAAATAGTTAAGATGGCTCTGATCGGTGTGGTTCAGTTGGTTGGATACTATCCCAGAAAGCGAAAGGTTACTGGTTCAATTCCTGGTCAGCGCACACAACCTAGGTTGCTGGTTTAGTCCCCAGTTGGTGTGCATGCAAGGGGCAACCAATCAATGTTTCTCTCTCATCAATGTTTCTCTTCTTTTTCTTACTCCCTTCTGCCCTCTCTAAAAATAATTAAATTTTTTTAAATTTAAAAATGGCTAAGTTGATAAATTTAATGTTATGTTTTATACCATAATAAAAAAATTTCTGCTGCCAGTGGTACAAATATAAGTCCACCAAGCCCTTCTTTCCTCATCCCCCACTCCTACTCCTCCTTCTCACATCTAACAATATACCCTCTCTGCCCCACGTGCCCCCCATTCACCATGCTCCTTTGGCACGTACCTCTGTGCCCTCATACCAGCTGGCTTGTGATTAAAATGGACCACGCTAGGAAGTGCCACAGAGAGTGCGACCTATTGTATCGAATTTCCTTGGCCTTTTTTAGGGCTGGGAACCAGGAGGCCTATGCGGCTCTAAAGCTGGCTCAGTCACCAATCAGCTGAAGCAAACCATTTAGCTCTCTGGACCTCCTCTCTACAAAAATAGGACGTTGGCCCAGTGATCTCTGAGATCTTTCAGCTCTGAGAGTCTAAAAGTTCCCTGATTTGACTGACAAGAAACTGAGGAAAACACAGAAGCCTGCTAATCTGAACCTTCTAAAGTGATTCCTGAACTCCCTTTGTTGTATCTTTGATTCAATTTCTTTTTTTGTTCGTTTGCTTGTTTGTTTGTCTTTGTTTAGACACAAAAGCAGTTTTTAAAAATTTTATCAAAATAATACCAAAATTCTACTGATGATAATTTAGGGGCAGACCCAGGGCCTGAGACAGCAGTGTAACCCTATTAAATACTTGGTGCAAACTAGTAGATGAAGGTGTTAAGTCACCCTGAGGTGCATGGGGACAAACAAAGGGCCAGGACCTCATCCCAGGCCTCTCTTCAAATCAGCAAACATTACTGAAAAACATTTCTGTGCCATGTGCCAAGCTAGGTACTAGGACACAAAGTTAACTACCATTAAACTCAAGGAGCTCAGAGTCCAACAGGCGAAACCCAGAGAGTCTTCCAGTTAGTAGCAAAATAAAAAGAGATTTCACATGTGAAGAAAGCCAGCCAGGACAGAGGGCAGGGAAAGGGGGACCAGGGAAGTTACATGACCAGGTTTTGTTTTCTGGATAGCCCTCCCGACTACAGCGCCGTGCCAAGCCTTACGGAGCACTGTGTCTACTGGGCCATAACCACTTTCCGCTGCAACTTGGCTGAACTTAAAACTGAACAGGTGACTTGAAGGTGAAGGTTGATGATGGAAAAGACAGCCTCTTCCTTCCTCCTTTGACCAGTACAGTCAGCCACTAAATCCTCTGAAAAAACAAACATCATTGGCTCTTTTATGTAGTTAGCTGTCCCTGTCCTTAAATTTAACCAACTCCAAATGGTCAGAAACGGAAGCATTTAACCTCTCCGGAGAAGAGTGTCACTACACATGCGGGCAGCCCAATGAAGAGATTCAGGGGGACTCAGTAATAGTTTAGGGGACCTTGAGCTAGTCGACTTGTCATCTGTAAAATGCGGGTCTGATACTAACTTCCCTAGGTGAGGGGAACATGCTTAGAAAGCACAAAAGGAACATAAAAGCCACTATCATACACATACTGGCAAGGAGCACCATATAAACAACACTTATAAAAGTGACACTGATTGACTCAGAAACTTTCACCTTGGAAATTCCACCTACATGGTACACTACTCAGAAGTAAACAAAGTCCTTCCTAAGGAACTGATTGCCTGCTGACCAGCTGCTAGTAAGGAATGAGAACAAGTAAGGAAAGTTTCAGGAGCAGAGAGGAGTGAGGGAAATCTCTTCACATGCAGGGAGCTTTCCATGTGACATGTCTCCAGCACATCTGATTCATCAGCTCATCCTTGAAAGCTTCTGACATCCCTTCTCTACTCCACAGAAAAGTGTATTGTTTACTGGACTCCAGAAGCAATCCCAGTACTTGCTTGTGGGTTACCAGCAAGCATATTTATTATGCACTGTACCACATCCCAAGGACTAAATGAAACACTGCACCCACCACCAGAACATTTTCAGATGACCTGGAATAATCCCACTCCTTGATCTCCAGTGCTTATTATTGGAACATTGTGAATTAAACAAACTCCTCGGAAAAAATACACTTCACATATGCGCACTGAAACAGCAAGCCTGTAAGTCTGTATACTTGATCCATAAAGAACAATCCAAAATAAGATACTTCTACTACTAGTGAAGAACCTTAAATTTATTTTTGAATTATGTAGAAATACAGAGTCATGAAAAGAGGCACCTAAAAAGAAATCAGAGGCTAAGTAATGAGGAAAGGAACAATAGGCAAACTATGGCTTCAATTTTTACATCACATTTAGGAAAGTGTTTTGTCGGGGTTTGTGACTGGTTCTGCATGTGCAGGTACAGAAAGGGGCTGCTGCGCCTTTTTCCCACTAAAACACACAGTGAAACGAGCCACTTGGTAGCACTTCTGCCTGCAGCACACAAACAGAAGCCTATCAGCACAGTGGGGGTAATAGTCTCTTTAGAGGAGGCATCAAGAAAAGTCACAGGAAGATTTTTCTGTTGTTGTTTCACCCTAAAATTACTGCCCATCAGTGGCCCAGGTTTTCCTGGTGTCAGATTTACTGGCAAGCTAAATACAATTTACTGATTTAATACCCTATTATTTAGTTACCTCTGTTTGCGTTATGAAGTGTCAAATAAATTAGATTTTCCATACCGTAAGATTTTCTGAACTTGTTGGAGTGTTTAATTTACACAGCAAAAGAGACTGGTTTTGGAAGTATCAAAGTACCCTAAATTCTTTATTCTGACACCCCCTTCACCACAGAAGTACTGCTACCCCCAGATATGTACAATCACAGAAGCCCAAAAGTTCCATTGGGCATTATTGTAAGGCAAAAACAAGGAAACCCAACCAACTTTTCCAGTTTGCATCAAACCCATGAAAATCTTTCCTGGTAAGAAACTAAAATCTGAGTGTAAGTATGAAAACTTAGTAAGCCAACCTGATAAAATACTGTGTTTCCTCTAAAAAGATCCTAATGGAAAAGCAGTGTTCAAACAGGAATGGTTTCCCTAATTCCACACAGATGAAGAAAACAGGTTATTTGTTCATTGTTTCTGCAGTGTCTGCTCAATAAACACACACTAAATAGGCCAAACCAAAACCAAACAAACTTCAGCAGTTTCAGCCTCTCACAGAAACGGAAGCCTTTTCCACCTGGCTACCAATGGAACAGTGAAATAAATAAAGTGCACAAGAAACGCAGTCATGGGAAAAATAATTGGGGGAGATGGACAAATCATTCTGCCTCCTCACGGTGGCAAACTTTACAACTTCTGAGAAGCAACAAACCGAAGCACCACCAGCCTAGATCAGAGATAGATATGCACAAACAACACTACTTGGAAGCCAAGCACAGTGTTTGCAAATATCCAGCACCTTGCATTTGCAATACTGCAAAACATGGCCAGAAAGCCGGGAGATTTCTACTCTTAGATACCCTCCCTGCACTGTCAAACAGGGAAGGTCATTTTGCCTGCTCACTCAGATAATTCCTTCTCTCCCTGCATCACAGGAGTTTTCTACTTTAAGATTGCTCAACTTTCACATGCATCGGAGTAAAATAACCATTCAGCAACTTTATTCACCTTAGTTAAAAGGAAAAAGGGGAGAGAGAGAGAGAGAGAGAGAGAGAGAGAGAGAGAAAGAGAAAGACATTCATTGTGCAATGCCCAAGAAAAGCTGACACCAGGACTGTCTCTCCGACAAGCGCTTGCAATTACCGACGCGGGGGGGGGGCGGGGGGGTGCTGAGAATCCTGTCTGATCAGAACTAGGGAGTCCTTAAAAAAAAGAAACGATTCTATCCCAGTAGGGGCCGGAGAACTTTTTTTCTAAGGAGACCACCCCTCGGGAACAAAAGTTACATTTCAGTCACATGGTGGGAGTAGGAGTAAGTAGAGGTATTTTGTTTTTGTTTTGTTTTTTTAAGCGCACTAATTACGGGGGTGTTTTACTGTTCTGGAGACCACTCAGGCTCCTCCTGACCAATTGTGACGGGCATTTCATTGTCAAAAAGAAAGGGGGTGGCGTGGGGACGACGGAGGCGACAGGGGGCTCGGCCGGAGGAGTAGCAAGGTTACACTAAAGGGTACAAACAGCCGCCGCGAGCTTCATCTCCTTCCCTGGCACCCCAAATAATTTACTGCGATGAGAACGACTGCAACAGCCCCCTCTGAAGAGCCCAGCACGACTACCCTGGCCGGCGCAGCTCAAGGTTTCCGATCACGGAGAAGGAGGGGGAGAAGATCTTTACCTTAATGCTACACTGAGCAGGAGTCTCAGACATGTCTCACAGCGAGAAAGATCAGGAAGTTCTCAGTTTTTTTCCACTTTCCTTTCCTCTCCCCAACCCAGAAACGCTCCACGGCCAGTCGGACGCGGTCATTTAAGAAGTTTCTTCAGCATCTCTCCCGGCAGCCGCCCCGGGGGTCTGCGAGCGCGCGGGGCGGGCGGGGCGGCCGGCGGAGTTGGGTGCGCTGGGCGGCGGGGGCGTGGGAGCCGAGCCCCAGCGCAGCACGGGGTCTGCAGGTCGCGGCGCGGCGCGGCGACCGGGGGCGCAGCCCGGCCGGCCTCCCGCTCTCTCCTCCCACCCGCGGCCAGCGCCCCCGCCCCCCGCCCTCCCGCCGCTCTCCCTTGCTCGCTCTCTCGAATGTTTTCCTTCCTGGAAGAGAGAAACTGAAAGGCAGAACTGAGAAAGCTCTCTGCTCATTGATCTTGAGAGTTTCAGTGCAGAAACTGACGCGAATTCCCAGCACTGAGCTCTGTCTCTTAAAGGAGCCACCAGGAAATAAAAGCTCGGGTTACAGCCCGGCATCGGGGAAATAAAAGCTGGCCGGGGGGAGGGGCGCCGGCGGGGGTGCGGGCGGAGGAAACCGGGGAAGCGGGGCCGCGCGAGGCCGGGACGGCTAGGCGGGCGGCACAGCCCACCCACCGCAGCACTGCCCAGGCGCGGGCGCCCGCCCTCCCCGCCGCGCCCCTCTGCCGGTCCGGGAGCTGGGTTTCCTAGGCTGAGCCAAACAATTGCCTCGCTCAAGGAAGACACGGTTAAAAACGTTACACCGGGACCTAGGAAACCACGAAACAGGTTTATTAAACGCCTCCCATCTTCCCCAGCTCCGTCTCTTTGATGCACAAGGTACCCCCCCCCCCGCCCAAAGCACAGAAAATTATATAGGAAGGGACATTCCAGTAAGGACGCAGAACCCAAAGGAGGAAATAAAACAATAGCCTTTGTTCTGCTTCTCGACCGCTGCCTCTTTAAGAGAATCCACCAGGAAATGGGAGATCGGATTACAGCCTGCACACCGGGAAATGTGGGGAGAGCGAGCGCCGGAGCGCGACGCCGGAGACAAAGCCCCTGTGGCTGCGCTGCAGCCGCAGCAGGGCGCCGGGGTGGGGGGATTCCCCGCGAAGGTGGGCTCCCCGAAGAAAGGGCGCACAGCCCGCGCCAGTCTGGGGCTGCGGCCGCCGCGGGCGCTTCCCCAACCGAGCACGCGTTCTAGGGAAGGGAAGGCTGCTGGGCAGTTATCAAAGACAGTTGAGTTCCTTTTCCTGACCAACCCCCCCCCCTTCCTCCCCGTTTCGGAATACTCTGTCCATTTAAAGAAATAGCGGTCGCTAACAACCGAAATAGGTGACTCGACTGCAAAGTTGACAGGACGTGTTCCTGAAAATGAAAGCCCTCCCTAGGACCACTGCACTGAAACCGTCCTCGGCCGATTGAAGGACTTTTCGACCCTGCCAGGGGAGCAATAAATGATTGGAAAAACAATTGAGGGGGAAGTGAAATCTGTGGGGCTGAGGGTTCTAGCCTAGGGTATGTATAAGTGGTCTGATTATTTATTATTATTGTTTATTGTTTCTCTAAGCGCTGTTACGTATCCACTTCTGAAGCCTGAAAACATTATAATTATATTTAAATCCCAAACTTTGCTAATACATACATAGAAGCTGAACGTGTGGAATGTGTGTTATGTTGCAGATATACAGATACAGATATAAAAATATAGTGTGTGTGTGTTTATACTTAGAGACCAGGACAGATTTCCCAGACTCTCCCCATCCTACCTGCTGTCTTTCACTTCTCCAGAAGTTCAGGCTTTTTCACGTGCTCATTAGAACACTCTGGACCAGAATTTATTAAAGGGATTGGGGTGGAAGAGTCCTGTTGCTGGAAAGGTGGGAATAACGAGTATTTGTAAGCGTCCAGGGACCTCAGCAGTCTTTGTCACCTGGTAGTCCTGTCCTCCGCAAGAGAGCTCATGTGCACAGCAACTCCTCTTGGATCACCTGCTGCCTCCCCACCCCATCAATTATCTATCTGCCTTCCATCCCTGGGCTGATGTTGCAAACGCTGGTTCTGATGTCCTATTGCTGGGTTAAATCCTGGAAACCTCGATTTCACGTACTTATAAATTTAATAGTTGGCAACTCACTCTCAGCTTCTATAAATAGGGGTGCAGAATAGTATCTAAGATTCTTTTGAGTATTAAATGAGCAAATATACACGAAGTGTTCAATTACCTGAATGCTTGTTACATACTATATGTGCTCAACTAATGTTGGCTTCAATTGTTTAACCTTATGACTGAAACAACTCTCAACTTCCCTTTCCATCTATCTCCTTATCTTCTCCAAGTGACTCACTGAAGTAGCAGTTTGCATTAGATTGTATTGTGTAGTGCCAAAGCAAAAAACACAGTAGTAACTGGGGCAAAAAATGCTTTTAGACTAGGGATCGGCAATCTCTTTTTGTGAAGGGCCAATAGTAAATATTTTAGGCTTTGTGCACAGAGGTAAAATTGAGGACATTGAGTAGATACTTATATAACAGGAGAGAAAACAAATATCCACGATTTTTTATTGATAAAAATGTAAATTCTAGTAGTAATAACAATTGTAATACAGGTCCAATGATGAGAGGAAAGGAACCTTTTTTTGGGGGGTGGGGGGTAGTAGCATTTCACTTAAACCCCAATTCAAAGTGTTCTCTATCATCAAAAATAATTGTAAATACTTACCTGTTAATACTGATCTATATTGAGGTTTTTACAGATTTCATTTTAAAAAATAACCTTTTCACCCAGGTAGGTGCTGTCAAGTATATCAATCCATCAGCATATGATTTTTTTACCATATTCATTGCTTAGAAGGCATTATACAATCTATTAAAATTCTGTAAATTCTCCTGGTATTTCCCCTTTAGCATGCCATTACATTGCAGACTAATCGCTTACAATTGAAGGTTAGGCAGAAGCACTGAAGTTGCATGGTTGCGTGGTTTTTAAATATGAAAATTTCCTTTTCACATACATCAAAATCCACAAGCCACTGTTGGAACTGTAGTTTGAGTTGATAAAAAATTAAATGCTCCAAATTTGTGTCTGCTTGGAAATCTTGATTCTTGTTTTAACTTTTGACAGCATGGGAAGTATATAAAGCAGATTAATATTATTTGTGGTTCCAAAAATGTTAGTTGTATTAAAGTGACTTAGTTGCAGCATAAGCTTCACACATTAGCTCTTTTGCCTTGTAGTTTTAGGTTGAATTCATGAAAACCATTATCACATCTATAGCAAAAGCTAATTTCCAAAGCCATTCAGGGTTCAGTAATAGTCATTGAGGGAAGTTCTTTTCATTAATTTATTCCCATTTGTCAATTGTTTCCTCTATGCCTTGTTTCCTTGACTTCTTTTGAATAAATTGGGTGTCTTTTTCATATTTTATATAAATTCCTAGGTTATCTTTCTAGCTTTTCTTCTGTATGTTAAATATAGTGGTTATTCTTAACATTACAATTTGCATCTTTAATGATCACAGTTTATCTTCAAATAATATTATTTTATTTTATGACTATAAGAAATTTACCACAGCATGTTTTCATTTGTCCCTCTCCCACCCTTTGTATTGTCTTATATTTTATTTCCACATGTTGTACATTGTATGGTTTTTTGACATTTAAAAATTGTGAACATATGTGTTTAATGAAGATAATAAAATATGTGTCTCTTGTTAATTTGCCCAAATGTTTGTCCTTTCTGGTACTTTTTTATTACTTCTTGCAGATCAGCTATCATTTTTCTTTGGCCTCAAGAACTTTTTACAACATTTCTTGTAGTGTAATTTGTTGAATGAACATGAAGTCTCTCAGCTTTTGTCTGCATGAGGATGTCTTTATTTCACACTTGTTTTTGAAAGATAATTTTCACTGTACATAAAATTTTAGGTTGACAGGTCCCCCCCCCCTTTTGGCACTTTAAATATGTCATTCTATTTCTGTCTCCATTGTTTTCTTACTAAAAGTCATTTGTAGTTCACATTTTAGCTCTGTGTGCGCCGTGAATTTTTTTTTTTCTGGATACTTTGAACATCTGCTCTCTAAACGTGGTTTACAGAATTTTGACTGTGATGTGTCTAAGTATACTTTTCTTTCTGTTTACTCCACTCGATCTTGGCTGCCATTCTTGGAACTGTAGGTTGATGTTTTTCACTATATTTGGAAAATTCTCATCTATTATCTCTTCAAATATTGTTTCTGCCCATTCTCTGTCTCCTCTCCTTTTACTACTCTAATAACACAGATGTGAGATGTGTGACATTGTTCCATAGGTCTCAAATACTCCGTTTTTAAAATAATGTTTTCTTTTTGTGTTTCAGTTTGGATGCTTTCTATTTCTCTCTTCTTAAATTTCTTTCCTCTGTTATCCCTCTTACTGTTAGGCCCAGTTTTCTAATATTTTACTTCTAATATTATTTCTAGCATCTCCATTTTTTTATATTCTCCATCACTTTTCCAAAGTTGCCCATGTCTTCATACTTGGTTTCCACTTTTTATTTTAAGTCTTTTGGCATTTTTGTCATGCTATAATTTTAACATCTGGAGCTATTCCTTGATTAACTTCTGTTGATGGCTAACTTTCTAGACAATGGGTTACCTTTTCCTGCTTCTGTGTGTCTTAATTTTAATTTTTAATTTATGTAAAAATATAGTAGACAGTGAATTAAATTATATTTTTCGGTAAAAAGGCCACTTTATAAGGCCACTAGAATTGAGACTGAGTAACTAATCATCCAAATTATATTTATACTATATTTATATTATAGTTGAGCTGGATTTGGGCTATGTTGTAATTTTTTTAGTTTGATTCAATTCACCACTGGCCTCAAATATTTTCAAGTCAGGATCAAGATTTTCCCTACAAACAAATATCATTTTAGAGCTGTAATTCTCAGCTTTTCTGCTCTTCTCAATATCTTCCTTAGTTTCTAGGTTTGGGAGAAGATCTCACTTTTCTGCTCCCAGCCCCTACCTTTCTTATCTGAAGGTCTGCAGAGCCAGGGGTTTTCTCTCAGCCCTTCTACCCTGCAAGTCTTTCTAAGCTTGAAAGTCCAATATATCTCTTAGAGTTCCTCTTAGCTCTTCTTCATTGCCCTTGTTTTTGTGGTCCTGCCCTAGTAGTAAGGGAATGTCAGTAGGAAAGAGTTGTGAACTAGTACAGTTTGGCTCTGTGCCTGGGACTCCTCTGGATTCTAACCTGTCACATCAGCCCACACACTGCCATGGAAATTTGTTAAAAATTAGGCTGATTTCTCCTTACCATTGTCTATGGTGGATGCCTCTTCTCTACACTTTAGTCAGGGGTAAGAACCACTGTGGATCTTTTCTCTCATACGGAGGATTGTCATTTTCTGAAATTTCGTTCACTTAGTTTTCTCTGTGCTCTCATCTCTCTGATGGTTTTTTAAAACACTATAATTATGTAGATTATCTGGTTTGTTTTGGGTGTTAGGGAATGAATTATGGTCTCTTGTGACTTTCTACATATAAACTGAAAGAGGCACTTAAATGTCTAATCTTTATCATCCAAAAGAGTGATGAGGAGGGGCAAAGAGTGGGGAAGAATGGACAGTTAAGAATGTGTGGAAGTGGATGTATTTAATTGAAAAGCCTGTAGCTATTACCATAGTATAATGTTATATTTAAAAAATCAAAAGATAACATTTTAAACAATATAAACTACAATAAGAAACGGCATCCATATATCTCTATTGAGCCATAATTCCTTAACCTAATGGGCATGCTTCTTTAAGAGGGGTCTGTCATAACTGAGAGTGGGAAAGAAGCAGGGAAATGTTTATGCTTAACCAGATAAGACATGGATTTTGAAATATTGAGAAACACTGTCCTAAACTATTTATTTTCTTCATTATATCAGGGTACAGTCAGAGAAGCAGAATCGTGTGTGTGTATGTATAATATATGTATATATGTACATTCACATATATGTACGTAGTGGTTTTGCTTCTCTGAATCCATGCTGACTGGTATAGGAAAGAAAATGTATATATAGGGCAGGCAGTTGAGAAGAGCAGATGATGTAAAGTAGATAACATCAAGAATAAGCTGCAACTCAAAAGCATGAGCTGGAATCCATGAGGATACACTAAAATACTTGTCAGTTCTCATTGTATCTGACCTTGATGGCCCGGGTGTCCTACACAGCTGGGGCCCTTTGTCACAGAACTAAACAAACACACACTCCCAGCTGAGGAGTTGCAGAAGCTCTACTAGTATCTGGGGGAATGAGGATGAGTCACCAGCTCACACACCAACAAGGTAAGGCAACAGAAAGATGACAGATGCAAACTACAAAATAACTGCTGTTTCATTTTTTTTTTTTTTTTTTTTTTTTTTTACCAACTCACACAAGTCTCTTGTGTCCACCCTAACTGGAAATGCAAAGAGAAGAACTCTGGGAATGTAGTTTAACCTAGCCAAGTTGTCAAATTACAAAGTCATTACATATAATCAACTTCTGACAATTTTTTTAATTTAATCTGTATTGTATTTTTTCCATTATCATGTAGTTCCCTTATACCCCTCTCCCTCCAGCAATCACCACACTGTTGTCCATGTCCATGAGTCATTTTTCCTTTTTGCTCAATCCTTCCACTCCCTCAACTCCCCCTCCTTAGCTGTCATCCAGCTCTCCACCTATGAGTCTGTCCCCATTTTCCTTGTTAGTTCAGTTTGTCATTAGATTCCACATATGAGTGAAATCATATGGTATTTGTCTTTCTCTGACTGGCTCCTTTCATTTCGCACAATGTTCTCCCGGTCCATCCACACTATTCCAGGTGTAAAACTTTCTTCTTTTTTATGGCCAAGTAGTATTCCACTGTATAAATGTGCCAAGGGTGTTTTATGCACTCATCTATGGATGGGCACTTGGGCTGCTTCCATATCTTGGCTATTGTAAATAATGCTGCTATGAACATAGGGGAGCTTATGTTCAAATTAGTATTTTGGGTTCCTTTGGATATGTTCCCAGAAATGGGATTGCTGGGTCAAAAAGCAGGTTCATTTTTCATTTTTTGAGTTATCTCCATACTTCTTTCCACAGTGGCTACACCAATCTATATTCCCACCAACAGTGCAAAAGGGTTCCCCTTTTCCCACATCCTCACCAGCACCTGTTGTTTGTTGATTTACTGATAGTAGCCATTCTGACAGGTGTGAGGTGAGAGCTCACTGTGGTTTTAATTTGTATCTCTCTGATGACTAGTGACATTGAGCATCTTTTCATATGTGAATTGGCTATCTGTATGTCCTCTTTGAAGAAGTCTCTATTCAGGCTCTTTGCCAATTTTTTAATTGGGTTGTTTGGTTTTTTGGTGTTGAGTTTTGTAGGTTCTTTATAAATTTTGGATATTATCCCCTTATCAGATGTATCGACAAATATGTTCTCCCATTTGTGGGTCATCTTTTTATTTTGTTGATGATTTCCTTTGCTGTGTAAAAGCCTTTTAGTTTGATGTAGGCCCATTTGTTTATTTTTTCTTTTGTTTCCCTTGCCTGGGGAGATATGTCCAATAAGATACTGCTACCAGCAATGTCCAAGATTTTGCTGCCTATGTTTTCTTCTACGATTTTTATGGTTTCGGGTCTAACATTTAAGTCTTTGATTCATTTTGAATTTATTCTTGTGTGGTGTAAGAAGGTAGTCTGGTTTCATTTTTCTGCATGTATCTGTCCAATTTTCCTAACACCATTTATTGAATAGACTATCTTTAATCCATTGTATGTGCTTGCTTCCTTTGTCAAATATTAATGGACTAGATAAGTGTGGCTTTATTTCTGGGCTCTCTGTTCTGTTCCATTGATCTGCATGTCTGTTTTTATG
The DNA here is from genome assembly GCA_004027475.1 of Anoura caudifer. Classification (NCBI taxonomy): domain Eukaryota; kingdom Metazoa; phylum Chordata; class Mammalia; order Chiroptera; family Phyllostomidae; genus Anoura; species Anoura caudifer. The sequence continues at coordinate 254,037 of PVKU01000262.1, read as the reverse complement.
CTGGTACCAGGCTGTTTTAATTACTGTGGCCTTATATTATAGTTTCATATTAGGTAGCATGATTCCTCCAACTTTACTCTTCTTCTCAGGTCGCTGGTGCTATGTGAGGCCTTCTGGGGTTCCATATAAATCTTTGAAATATTTATTCTATTTCTGCCAAATGCATCATTGGGATCTTGATAGGAAGTGCATTGAATCTATAGACTGCTTCGGGTAGTATGGACATTTTCATGATGTTAATTCTTCCTATCCATGAACACAGTATGTGCTTCCACTTATTTGTGTCTTCTATTTCTTTCTTCAGTGTCTTATAATTTCCCAAGCACAGGTCTTTTACATCTTTGGTTAGGTTTATTACTAAGTATTGTATTCCTTTTGAAGCAATTGTAAATGAGATTTTTTTTTAAAAAAATTCTCTTTCTGTCAGTTTGTTATTGGCATATAAAAATGCAACTAATTTCAGAATATTAACTTTGTATCCTGCTACTTTGCTGAATTCATTTATCAGTTCTAGGAGGTTCTTAGTGGAATCTTTGGGGTTCTCTATATACAGTATCATGTCATCTTCAAATAATAACATTTTTACTTCTTTTCCGATGTGGATGCCTTTTATTTCTTCTACTTATCTGATTGCTGTGGCTAGGACTTCCAGTACTATGTTGAAAAAGAGGGTGAAAGTGGACATACCTGTCTTGTTCCCTATCTTAAGGGAATGTTTGTAGTTTTTCCAGTTGAGTGTGATGCTGGCAGTGGCTTTGTCATACATGGCCTTTATTATGTTTAGGTATGTTCCCTGTATTCCTACTTTGCTGAGAGGTTTTTTTTTTTTATCATAAATAGGTGCTAGATTTTATCAAATGCTTTCTCTGTATCTATTGTTATGATCATATGGATTTTATCCTTCATTTTGTTTAGGTGGGTATCATATTTATTGATTTGAGAATGTTGTACCAACCTTGCATTCCCAGAGTAAATCCCACTCAATCATGGTGTATGATCTTTTTAATGCATTGCTGTATTTGGTTTGCTGATATTTTGTTGAGGATTTTAGTGTGTATGTTCATTAGGGATATTAACCTATAATTTTCTTTCTTTGTAGTATCTTTATCTGATTTTGTAATTAGGATAATGCTGGCCTTGTAAAATAAGTTTGGGAGCCTTCCCTCCTCTTGAATTTTATGAAATAGTTTGAGAAGGAGAGGTGTCAGTTCTCAGAATGTTTGGTAAAATTTGCCTGTGAAGCTGTCTGGTCCAGGGCTTTTGTTTGTTTGGAGTTGTTTTTTGTTTTTTTTTTTTATTACTGTTTCAATTTCACTAGGTGTAATCTGTCTATTCAGTTTCTCTGATTCTTCCTGATTTAGTTATGGAAAATTGTAGCCTTCTACGAATTTATCCATTTTGTCCAGGTTGTCCCATTTGTTGGCATATAGTTGTTCACAATATTTTCTTACAATCCTTTGTATTTCTTTGGTGTGAGTTGTTATTTCTCTTTTTTCATTTCTGATTTTATTTACTTGGGTTCTCTCTCTTTTTTCTTGATGATTCTGGTTAAAGGTTTGTCAGCCTTGTTTATCTTTTCAAAGAACCAGCTCTTGGATTCATTGGTCTTTTGTATCATTTTTTAAAAAACTCTATTTTGTTTATTTCTTCTCTGATCATTATTATTTCCTCCCTTCTATCCACTATGGGTTTTGTTTGTTGTTCTTTTTCCAAGTTCCTTTAACTGTGAACTTAGATAATTTATTTGAGCTTTTTCTTTTTTTCTTTTTTCTTTTTTTTTTTTTTTTTTGAGAGGCCTGTAATGCTATCAATTTCCCTCTTAGGAATGCTTTACCAGTGTCCCACAAATTTTTGACTGTTATGTCCCCATTTTGATTTGTTTCAAGGTATCTTTTGATTTCTTTCTTGATCTCATAGTTGACCCATTCATTGTTTAGTAGCATGTTATTTAGCTTCCATGTCTTTGCATGTTTTTCAGTGCTCTTCTTGTAATTGATTTCTAGTTTTATAGCATTGTGATCAGAGAAGGTGCTTGCTATGATTTCAGTCATCTTAAATTTATTGAGACTTGTTTTGTGTCCTAACATGTTGTCTCTCCTAGAAAACCTTCCATGTGCACTTGAAAAGTAGGTATTTTCTGCTGCTTTGGGGTGAAATGCTCTGAAAATATCAATTAAACCCATTTGATCTAGTGTGTGTCATTTATGCCACTGTCCCTTTGTTGATTTTCTGTCTGGAAGATCTATCCATTGAAGTCAATGGGGTGTTAAAATCCCCAACTATGACTGAATTTCTGTCGATCTCTCCCTTTATGTCCATCAAGATTTTCTTCACATATTTAGGTGCTACCATGTTGGGTGCACAAATGTTTACCAGGGTTATATCTTCTTGTTGGATTATTCCCTTTATCATTATGTAGTATCCTTCTTTGTCTCTTACTATAGACTTGATTTTAAAGTCTATTTTGTGGAAAATAAATACTGCTGCCCCAGCTTTTTTTTTCCCTTTCCATTTGCATGAAGTATCTTTTTCCATTATTTTACTTTTAGTCTGTGTGTATCTTTCAATCTGAGATGTTTCTTGAAGGCAGCATATATGTGGGTCTTGTTTTCTTATCCATTGAGCTAACCTATGTCTTTTGGTTGGAGCAGTTAAGCCATTTACATTTAAGGTGATTATTGACAGATATGTATTTAGTGCCATTTTATTATTAGACTATTTTACTCTTTCCTTTTTCTTTTTCTTTTTCTTCTTCTTAAAGCAAGCCCTTTAACATTTGTTGCAGTACTGGTTTGGTGTTAACAAGCACCGTTAGCTTTTTCTTATCTGGGAATCTCCTTATTTCTCGTACAATTTTAAATGATAGCCTTGCTGGGTAAAGTAGCCAATAATCAGCTTTTGATAAGTCCCCTCTGACAGTTACATTCTTAGAATTTTTCAGTACTCTATCACATCTTTCCCATCTAACCTTCAAACTATTGTATTCCACACTCTTTCTCCCTCTTTCCCCATCTTTCTTACTAATGCCACATATTATCAATTTCCAACTTAATGGACTCCAAAATAACTTTTGACATGCTGCTTTCTTTTATGCCATGTGTATTGTTTATTCCCAAATCTTCCTGTTTTGTCTACAGATCCTCATCTATCTTTCCAGAAGTTATAACTCCATTTTAGATTATTGCCACTTCCCTTTTTCTAGCACCAAACTTCTATAGTTCGTCTCTGATCACTACTGGATCTTTCTTCTCTGTTCAAATCTCTTACTCCATTACTTCCATTTCTTTTCAAGACCTTGTCCCACGTTACTCAAAACTCTACCCACAGTCACAAACTATGAAATTTTATGTTTTCTGTCAAGTAGTACTGGAAAACCACCTCTTTTATAAATCTATCTTACACTATATAAATAGAAATTGTCTAAAAGATAAGGAGTTGAAATGCTAGCATGGATTTATTATCTAAGAACTGTTCAGAAGATACTCCCTTCATCAGCATCCCTGTCGATTTCTGTAGTAACCATTCTCTGTAAGCCAGTAATGCTATCATTAAACTGGGGATGATGGGATATTGAAGTGACAGGTGCTGAGTGACATCAGTTAACTATCTGAACTACCAGAGAAAAGGAAGGCATGGTTGTCATAATGGACAGAGCTAAAGAGATGGTCAGAATGGTTTGATCTTTGGTGTTGCCTGATTTATTGTGATCTCCTTAGGATTCAAATGTATATACACCCTACTAATATGTTACTTGATTTTTATACATAAAAGAGCTCTAGGTTTAGAGTAAAGAATTCTGACTTGAATCCCAGAACAGATGGCCCTGGATCCTCAAGTGATTCTCAGTCTTAATTCAGTACAGATCAAGTGGATGCAGAGCCTCTTAATTTAAGCAGATCTCTTTGAGAAAGAGCCAAAATGTATAGTGTAAATCTTCTCCCTACCCTTCCCTAAAGGCACTTACCAGTGTGAATGTGCATTGCTGGAGGAAAAAAATAACTAAAATTTGGTGGGAGGCAATAATTGCACACTAGTTCTGAATTAATACTAATTCCTAGAAACCCAACATGTCACTTGGGCTTGCCAATCAGAGTACGGCCTAAGAAGTAAGGGACTAAGTGCAGTTCTGGCTTTAGCCCAACTCACTGTGGGCCTGGTGGATACCCAAACCCACCCCATGGTTATTTTTCTAGTTCTGAATGCAGAACTGGAATCTACATATTCAGCAAATGGCAGAATCTCCACATTGTTCCCCAAATTATGGAGGAGAGCTTTATAATAGAAAAGGCCAAGAAGAAGTTCCTAGAACTATGTTTACTTGCTAAAATAATAAACCGTAGGCCATTTAGCATTCTTGGAGGGATTACTAAGAACAGTGCCACAATAAAGACTTGAAAGGATGGGGAAATGGTGATTTCTACTACATTCTCATTTATTTCACCAATTTGGCCTGTGAAGAAGAAAGAGAGAGATCTTGGAGAATGTTGATAAATTATGGTGAACTTAATCAGGTCATGATTCCAGTTGCAACTGGTATTCCAAATGAGCTTTCTTTACCGGAACAAACAAATATAATCCTTGGTACCTACCTAGCATGCAGCTCTTGATCTGGTTAATACTTTTATCTCTCATAGTGAAGACTACAAAAAAACAAACAAACCAATTTCCTTTCATTTGGTAGGATTAGCATTATACTTCACTATCTTATCTCAAGCCTTTATCAACTCTATAGCCCTCTAGGGTAATCTAGTTGAAAACCTTGATTGCTTCTTCATTCCACAAATATCATTTCAGTCCATTATAATAACAATAGCATGTTAACTGGATCTCAGGAGCAGAAAGGAGCAAAGATCCAGAGGTTAAGAAATAAATTTCACAAAAGTTTATGGGTCTTTCACCTTAATGACTGCCTCTGCTGATCTGGGGCAGGGTCAAGATATCTCTTCTAAGTTGCTGCATCTCGCCTTCCCTACTCCACAGAAAGACATATAACATCTAGTGGGCTTCCGGTTTTCAGTGGAGTCCATATAAATAAAGTCTCTGCAATAAGTCTGAGGTGTGTGCCAGCTGTTCTGCCCCTTGAGCCTTTTCATCCAGAAAACCCACTGATATTTTGAATGTCTATGATAAGAAACTTTTATGGGGCCCTTGGCAGGATCCTATAGGTGAATTACAGTGGAGACTTTCAGGATTTAAGAGGAAAGCTGTGCCATATTCTAAACATAAACATTTTCCTTTTAAGAAATAGCTTCTTGTTTGTTTCTGGGCCCTGCAAAAGACCAAATGTTTGACTTTGAACTACCGAGTTATCATAGAGCCTGAACTGCCTGATATGAACTAGGTATTATTTGACCCACTAAGCCATTATGTTGGGTATGCACAGTGTCACTCCAACATGAGTGGAAGTCACGTATACAAGGTTGGACTTAAGCAGCTCCTGAAGGCACCAGTCAGTTGCATGAGCCACTGGCTCAGAATCTTGTGGCTCTTATTATGAAATTTTGTCCTCTCTCTCAAACCATACCTGTGGCCTCATGGGAAGTTTTCTGTGTGAACTATACTAAGGAAGAATAAGTTCAGGTCTGAGTACAGATGGTTTGGGGGCCTATGCCAGTATCACCCTAGAGTGGAATACTACAGCTACCACCCTACTCGGGAGTTGACCTAAAACAACAACAACAACAACAAAAAAAAAAAACCCGGTGGCTATAGAAAATCCTTCCAGTGGTCAGAACTGGATATGGATTTGCCTCTTCTGTCTGCCAAATTTCTGGAAAGAGTATCTTTTGCTGACTTAAAAATACCTTATTCTTCCTTGTAGTATTTCCACACAGCTTTGCTTCTAGGCAGGAAACTGATTTCATATCAAAGAAATCATAGCAATGGGCTCACACTCACGGAATGCACTGAGCTGATCATGCTGCCCATCATTCTGAAGCAGTTGACCTGATAGGATAATGGGATGGTCCTTTGCAGACTCAGATGTGGGGCCAGCTGGATGACAACACTTTGCAGAGCCAGAATAAATTCTTTCAGGATGCAATATATGCACTAAGTAAGCAACTGCCGTAGGGTGCCTTTTCTCTCAGTTCCAAGAATTAAGGGCTGGAAATGGGATTGGCTCCTTGTATTACTAATTCTAATGGTTCACTAGCAAAAATGGTGCTTCCTGTCCTTTCAACTGCGCACTCAGTTGGTTTACAGGTCTTAGCTCCCAAAGGAAGCGTGTTTTCACTGGGGGCACAGTGGCTCCATCCAACTGGAAGCTGACACTACAACCTGGCCATTTGGAGTTTCTCATCCCACTGAAACAACTGGCAAATAAAGTAGCTTACTATATTAGCTGGTGTGATTGATCCTGATCCTCAAGGGGAAATTGGGCTGTCACTACACAATGGGCCAGGGAGGAGCATCTCTGCAATTCAACAGATCCTTTGGGGATCCCTCTTTATACTCCTATGTCACCGGTTGCAAACACAAGGCCTGTGGGTGAATCCAGCCCTCCACCTTATTTTATCCGGCCCAGCACCTTGTTTCTACCCAGTGGCAGCGCCAAGCTCTCGCTTCACTGTTAAGGAGTAGTTACATTTACACAGTCCTAAAATTACATTCAGCCCTTTGAAGGCAACCGTGAGGCTGATGTGGCTCCTGGTGAAAATGAGTTTGATACCCCAGTCCTACGTACTGTGGAAAAAGTTGATAGGAAACTATAATACAACAACCCAAGACAGCAGGATTGCAAAGGGTACAGATCCTTCAGGAATGAAGGTTTGGGTCACTCTCCAGGAAACCTGTGGAGCTTGATGAGAGCAAAGAATAATGACTGGAGAGTGGGGGAAAGGAGGTTATAAATATGAGTATTTTTCTTTAAAATGAATATATTCATACATGTGTTTATGTGTGTATGTGTATATACACACACACATCATCCTGCCCCCTGGTCCTCTACTATCTAACCTAAGACATCAACTTTGTACATTAGTATTTAAGTTACAGGATATCAGAGGAGTGAGATCCAGCTGTAACACAAATGGACATCATCTAGTGGTGAATCTCATTGGTGTATCCTTTGAGGGAGAAAATCAGTGCCTTTTCGGTTGTATGAAGGGCAGTTACATCTTCTTAGGTGGAAAATGATTTCACTATTATTTTTATTTGGAAGCGGTTAAAAGAAGGTGTACAGCTGCCAAACTGAACAACAGCAGACAACCCTAAATTATGCTGCTTTTTTCCAGAATTCCCTTTCCCTTATCATTCTGAGTTAGAATTGGCAAAAAGAACAAAAGAGCCTACATAAACTCTGAAAGGCAGATGTGAAGTAGTGGCCCCTGCTTTTTGAAGTTTGTTGCGTCAGATACAATGAGCTCCCCTTTGGGCCCAAGCTTGTCTTTGTTTTCCGTAAATTCCAGGATTGGCCCACAGAGACAACAGCTTCCCCTATTTGGGCATCTGGATACAATTGGCCTCTTGGGTTTCCCTGCAAGTTTCCACTTGCCCACCTGTGCCAATGTTTCCTGTTGACAGATTATTGACTGCTCATTGGTACAGTGTATGTAGGAAAGACATAATAAATGCTTCATTGTTGTCTCTTTATTCATCCGTTCCCAACATAATGTATGATTCTTGATCATCTTTCCAAGGTGACCTGCTAGCTTTTTCCCAAGTATTTAAACTTATGGATTTAAACATATTTGATCTGCTTTAATGCATTAGTAATATTAAATTGTCTATCTTGGACCATCTATCAAGTTCTAATGTAGTAGTATCATTATAATTTACCATATAGCATTCTAAAATTCCCATTATTTTTCTTCTTTCATCCTCGCAATTTTAAATCCTTTAAAATTTGCAAGAGCATAGAATTTTTACATTTTAATTTATTTTTTATTGACATCTTAATTGCATTGTGATTCAAAGACGGTTGTCATTTGATATGGATATCCTGAAATTTGCCAAGATGTCTCGTGTTCATGTACAGAGGTCTACAAACTTTTTCTGTAAAAGTCCAGTTAGTAAATACTTTAAGCTTTTGAGCATATTCTCTCTTCACTTTATCAATTTTTACTTCATATTATTGGATACTATTTTATTAGGTGTACATAAGGTTAGAATTTCTCTATCTCCTTGGTGAATTGGGTTTTTTAAAAATTAGTATGAGTTTCTCCCTTTTGACTTAATTTTTAAGTCTTAATATCTATTATTTTAATAAAATATAGCCATATCAGCTTTATTTTGGTTAATATTTGCCTGTTATATCCTTTTTTGTCCTTTTATTTTAAAGCTTTGTTTGTTTTTAACGTTTTGGGTGTACCTCTTCTGAATATAGTATGAGCAGATTCCAATAACCCTTTCTGACAGGCCCTGCTTTTTTTACTCATGAGTATATTTCAATTGTGTATTGTGCTTATGGATTTATCTGGATGTTTTTATGCTATGTCACTTAAAATTGCTATTTGTCTTAGTTTTTCTATGTTTCTTTAGTCTCCTCTTATGGCAGAGATAGCCAATCAGCAAATATTCCATGTGCTACCCTAATTTAGGAGAAGCAACAGGAGTAATCCTGAGCAATATGAATGAAACTGACTTGTCACTTCTGGTCCAAAGCTGGAAAAGGTGGGTTTGAGTTCTCCATGTTCTCTAATTGTGCTGCAACAACTTACAACAAGCCAACGGCAAAGCCTTCATCCATCAAGTCCTTCAATGACTACAGAGCAGTCTCCTGCCAATCTGCATTGGTGTGCAGCAAGCATGAAAAGTAACCTGGCTTTATGTTATGTCAGCAAGATATTGAAGTTAGTTTATTTTCATAGCATCAAGTAGCCTATTACGACTAATAAGTTATATTGAAATTGTTTTAATTTTCTTCCCTGCCCCCATTTTTTCCCCTTGGTTTGGAATGTTTTGTCTATTTATTTTGTATTTAGATTGTGCTTATTTATGAGGAAGATTTCCATTGCTGCTTTGGAATGCAGCATGGCCTTAAAACTATGTTTTATTCAAGATCCGATAGTTTTTATTTGTATTGCCAGGCCCTTCGGAATGTCTGGAGCACCACACAGGTGGAATCTCTTCTCTTTTCTGGCAAATACGCAGATGCCCTCCACGAGTCTCCTCTCACACGTCACAGGTTTGTCGTCTCTAGGCCAAAAGTCTGTGTCCAGATGTGTTTCTGCATTTAGGTATCTTGGTTTTAGAAAGGTAATAGAGTGTACCTCCAAGTCAAAGATTAAAATAATTCAGCAGCCAAATATGTGAATGTTCAGAAAAATAAGATAAATAAGATAAAATAAGATAAAGATAAAATAAGAAAAATAAGATAAACAGAAAATCAAATAGCTGCCTGTGGTTCATATCAGAGCCTGTCACCAAATTACTTACGAAAAAAATTGTTTTTCATCATTTTGGGGAATTATTAATAAGGTATTCTTGACCTGTATGTCTTTATTAGACTACAAAGTGACTGATTAACTTATTGATTTATTAGCGACCTTCTAGTTCTAAGGATAAATTCTGGCCACTTTCGTGAAATTAGTGTTTTCCAAGGCTCTTCAGCAACAGTGTTTTTCATGGTGGTTTTTACAGGCAATATCGACATTACCAAGTGGAGGTTATCTCATGGTGACTCCATAAACTGTAATTGTGAATAAGAAATTTTAAGGTTATCTATCTCATCAACATGCTTTCATAGGTCAAGTAAAATAGTGAAAAGTTCGGGGAACTTTAGCATATGAAGGATATTTGAATAAACCAAGTACGTTGTAGAGTAGAAAGCCAAGGAAAATATCAAGTAGATTAGAGACAACATTTCAGGAGGAAGTTTAGAGGCCTCTTATTCTGACTTTCTATCCAATATAAGAACCCTATCCTAAAGACTTCCAAGTAGGTAATCACTGCTCTCTTTTGGAGCAAGTGTGTGCACTGGTTTTTAAGGCAAGTCTCCACATTATTTAATTGCTAAACAAATAGTCAGTTTTCTCTTGTACCTAGGAGTTTATTGCTCTTACCCGCAATTCATCTAGGACACACATGCGCGCGCGCGCGCACACACACACTTACACTCTTTGTTTTCTCTGAGATAAATTCACACAGTTCCCTCAAAATATACAAGGACAAAAATGTTCAAATTGCAAATTTCAAAATAAATATCCAAAAGTAGAGGTGATAAAATGACAAGAACAAGACTCACAATAAGATAGAATTTTCTGACCTGACCGGTGTGGTTCAGTGGGTTGGGCATTGTCCTGCAAAACAAAAAGTTGCTGATTAGATTTCTGGTGAGGGTACATGCCTGGGTTGCAGGCCAGGTCCCAGACTGGGGGTGCAGGATAAGCAACCAATGGATGTTTCTCTCATACTTGATGTTTTTCTCTGTCTCTATCTCCCTCCCTTCCCTTCTTTCTAAAAGTAAATAAATATAATCTTTAAAATTTTTTTCTGATTCTGCTGGTCTGGAAGAAGAAAGAAACATCTATGTTGTGAACTGTCTATGGGAAGGAGCGGCCTCCAGTAGCGGAGGGCCTCGGTCTTACAATCACAGAGAACTGAATTCTGCTGGCATCCAGCAGAGTCTGGAAGTCTCCGAGGCTGGAGGCTTGAGGCTCGGATGAGATCTCAGCCGCAGCTCACGCTGCACTTACAGCCTGTGAGACCCAGAGTGGTGCCCAGACTCACAGAGGACACAGACCCACGCAAACTGTGAGAAATAAATTGATGTTCTTTTCAGATGCTAAATTTTAGTAATTTGTTACACTTTAAAAAAGAAATAATTTTCTAAATCGAGCTTTTCAATATTGAAGCATACTCTGTCCAGCGTGGGGACATTTCATTTCGGGTGGTAATAAAACACGGTGGGGGTCCACTTGATCTTACCAGAAATTTCTGCCATGAAGGAGAAGGCATAACCTGCGTGCCTCGAAGCTTCTCCGCAATTCCAAAACTGCACATAATTCTTTGCTTCCAGATGGATGGGGAATGGTGAAATAAAACCTCTTTTCCAGTCGTCTTCCTTCCTACCTTAATGAATAACTAACCTTGCATTGAATCACCCTTCCTAAGAGAAGTTTTGAGTTTGTTATACCCAATTGTCTTGCAGTCAGTTTGAACTTAAAAGACAATTTTTACAAAATTCCCAGCAGAGGTGCCAAATACTGATTTATGGTTGCCAGGTGGAATGTGTGTCCTGTTCTAGTCTGTAATGCATTTCATAAAGTTAAATTGGATTCAAAAAGACATTTAAAAATATTTTGAATTGGTATAGATATGATGATTATATGGTTCTTACTGAGAATGACTCTTTTCTCATGTGAGACATTATTTATTGTTTGTTGTCAAAACACTGTTAGCAATTTTAAGATAGACCTAAAAACCAAAAATACTTTTAGCAAAGGCAGATATATTTTGTAGCAGGGGTCCCCAACCCCCGGGGCCATGGACTGGTACAGGTCCGCTGCCTGTTAGGAGCCTGGCCGCCAGCCAAGCTCTCCTGAGCTCCACCCCCTATGCTGCCCCCCACTCCCCAATCCGTGCTTCCTCAAAACTGGTCCCTGTGCCAAAAAGTTGGGGCCCGCTGTTCTACAGCACACTTAAAGTTGCATGCAAAGGCACCACTAAGGGTAAGCAGCTACTACCCATGAATCTCATTGGGCTTAAATAAAATTCTGTAGAAACCTTACATGGCAACATCTGTACTACATATTTGTTGACAGTTGATTAATTAAAAATTATTAAAATATTGATTAAAATTGATTAAAAGTCATTTCTTAAGCATGTGTTTTACCTTAAAACATGTAAATATGTATTTTAAAATATTCTGCCAAATCTTTTTTAAGAAAGATTTTAAATTATTTTCTGTTTCTAACATGGGTCTGCAGGCACATCTTTCTTTCATAAACTACACCCATAAGTCATGGTCTGTGATTTCCAGATTGAGTTTCTGCAAGGTGCATCGAGGACTTTAAATCACATAGAAAGTGATTGAGTGCAGAATCTTAGATTTTGCATTTTTCTCTTGCCAACCTTTATTGGCTGCCTCCCCACAACTAACTCAACAGCTATTCCAAGCACTTACCCCTTTCCAATCTTTGCAAAGTGTTAAACTTAGTTTTCACAGAAACCACAACCCTCTCTCTTTTTATGCCATGTCATCAGTTTGTTCAATATTTAATTAATCTGGATCATTGCAACAGCGAGTACAACTGGTAGAGACCGTTCTGGGAACCAGTCGGGGTGACTGACACACCAGAGAACGTAACTGGAGGGAGCAGATGTGCCCAGGGCTGCTAGAGAGCGTCCACGAGCTGCTGGCCTGGTGTGGCATGGCACTTGGCAGTGTGCTCCGCAGAGGGAACGAGAGGCATAGGTTAATCTAGAGAATATGATAAGAGAAATTTCCTTGAAAACAGTACTATAAAGTCAGATGTGCCCAAAAATACAATGCAGGGGTTACTGACATGGTTGTGGTGAGCTTGTAGGGTCCTTCGTGTGAATTTAAAAAGACACTCCCCTAACACAGGGTTTGGTGAGAAAAGCATGGACTCCATCTGCCTCACTGGACGGCACCACTCTGGTGGGCCCTTTTGTGTAAGGTTTCAGCCTACACAAACAACACAACAGCCCTGGCTCCTGGGACAGAAGATGGATTATGATTAGGAGGAGGGGGCAGGAGCTGATCTGTGCCCATACAGGAAAAGATGGGCAAACAAACAGGAAGGATGGGAAAGATCTGACCTGTGGGACAGGAAGACTTCAGTCCTGAAAAGACTCCATACAGATTTCATGACGACTGATGCAGACTGTCTGACTAGCCCACCTGCAGATTGTACATCTGAGGGAGAACGTTCTTTAGCAAAGAGGACCGTGTAGTCACTATTCATTTTACCACAGGCTCCTGGACTGCTCCTTTCCTCTCCACCCCTCCTGCTACTCCACCTCCCCTGCTACTCCACTTCCCTTTGATTCTCTACTTCCTCTACTATCACTGCTCCCAACTGCACTAAAAAGATCTCTAAGATTGACTTTCAGAGCTCTCCTTATTGACCTTGGAGGCTTTTCTGCTTGACTCAGAAATGTTCCTACTTATGGGTGATACCTGTTCCTCCTTTTACCAATGACAGGACCTTTCATTCCAGAATTTATTATGAAAAACAAAATGAAAAGGCGTGGTTGACATAGCACAACATGAAGTTCATTCTTACAAAAGTGTTGAGAGTCAATGAAATAACAAACATATATGACTGATAAGGAAATGAAATTAAAGCCCTTGTCCCAGAAAAGCAAAGGGGGAAGATCCCAAGGGGGATGCTATGGAAAGCAAACTAAAATCTCAGTTTTGCAGCTTTATTCATCTGTAACCAGGCCAGGAAAGAAAGTAGCTGTTTTTTCTTGTTTAATTTGCTTCTTTGCTTGTGTGTTTTGCTTTGCTTAGCTTTGCTTTTTGGTATTAGAGCTCAGCCTCTGAGCTTTATGATTCTGCAGAACTTCCAATGAGCCTTGAAGATTTTATTTTTGTAAACATAAGCAGCACTACTATAAAATAGCTAAGGAAGTTCATTAACTGAGTTATAAGTGTATTTTTTAACTAAAGAATTTAAACATTAAAAGGGAGGGAATTCTCTTCCCTCCCTCCCTCCCTCCCTCTTCTTTCTTTTTCTTTCTCCTCCCTTCCTTCCTTCCTTCCTTCCTTCCTTCCTTCCTTCCTTCCTTCCTTCCTTCCTTCCTTCCTTCCTTCTTTTTCTTTCTTCCTTTCTTTTTCTTTCTCTTTCTTTCACTGCCTGCACACTGAACTCATCCTGATATGTATGTACCCTAATAGGGAGATTACTACCAATGATTGTCCTTGTCTTCCCACCTGTATGGTCTTAAACTTTGCTTCATTTCATTGTTGGAATGCTCCTTGCCTGTTGGTTGTTCTCACACCTCATAAAACCAAATGGGTAACCAAACATTTGTGTAATTCAAAACAAATAATCATGTCTCATCCTATTGAATATCTTTTTAAAAATCTTTTATGCCAGTTACTGGGGTAAGCCAGACTCTTTCATTTCTCACTTAGAATTAGAGTGTTTACAGCTCTAAGGAATGCAGAGATCATCTCCATGTTGGCGTACTCAGTGCCTTTCTCACTCAAAGGTCTTATTAATAACAAAGGAGATTGCAGAGTCTTACCCCGTTTCTGACTCAGCAGGTTTGGGATGGGGACTAAGAATTTGTATTTCTAAGAAGTTCTCTTGTGAGGTTGATGCTGCTCATTTGGGGATAACACTTGGAGAGTCAGCTCAAGCTCTTCATTTCACAGCTGACGAAACTGAGCCTTAGAAAATTGAAGTGTTTGGCCCAAAGTGACACAACCCATCTGAGGCAGAGACAAGACTAGCACCCAGGCCTCTGACTTTCCATGCTAATTATCCATTGTTTCTTTTAAGGATTAATCAACTGTCTCCACTACCCATCCCCTTCTGCTTTGGCACCAGTCAGGGTCTCAAATGTCATTGTGCTACATCTCTCTATTAAGCTTTACAGTGAATTCACACAATACTGTTGGGTATGAATTCTGTTGTCTTCCAGCAGGACCAGTCCTAAGACCCTTCCTCTCTCTAAGAAAAAAAGTCCTGTGCCACAGTCTTGATTCATTTTGCTTCTAGAAAAACTTCTGCTGAATCTTAAACAGCAAATTCTTGGTAAAATTCCCCACTTCACATTTTGGTTTAGGAAGATTCTTTTTCTGTTTCTTTCTATTCTATCCTTTTCCTTCCTTCCTTCCTTCCTTCCTTCCTTCCTTCCTTCCTTCCTTCCTTCCTTCCTTCCTTCCTTCCTTCCTTCCTTCCTTTTGCAGAGATTTACTCTTTTAGATCATTGCCTTGACCTCTTTCTGCTAATAACTACTCAGGCAACCCTGAGAAGCTTTCTCTGCTTTTCTTCACAGATCTTTATTTTTCCAAAATAAGTAAACCAGAAGAAGAAATCTTGTATAATATCTAGCCACTTTTCTGATCAGTTTTTGATTTTACAGCCTCTTTGTCAGCCCCTTCTTTCTGTCACCTGCTGCTCTCCATCAAGGCTGACATCTCCACAGGAGCAGACCACTTCACTGCCTCTCTGGCTCCTTTTCCTCACCTTACCTTAGCTCCTCCCATGTGCTTCTCTCATTTGTTATTATTTTACACCTAATCTCTCTTCACCTTTCACTTCCTCCCATTAATAACTTCCTATCTAGGCCTCTTGGGTTCTAGTAGTGAGCCTCTAACTTTTCTCTGGTTGACATTGTCTTTGCCTCTTCCTGCTTTGAACATGATTTCTTCAGATTGTATGCTGACTTTCCACATGTCTTAGGGATGGAGAAAGGAATGTATGGAAAGAGCGCCAATGTGTGCATTATATTAGAAAAAGTGGTATGGATGAACTAGTCACTTGGCCTCTTCAGGCCTTACTTCATTAACCATAAGACATGCACAGGTTGGTCTAGCAAGGGTTGCAAACTCAAACCCTGCCCACAGAGTCCAGGCAGGTTATGCAAACAAACTGAAGCAGGGACTGTGGGAAACTGGGGAACGCATGCCCATCCAAGGGACATAATTGCTGAGAGCTCTAGTTACAACAGTGGGGAAAGACCTGTCAGATCTTCTGATTTTTCAAGAGTCATCAGGAATCTAGATTTTTTTTTTTAAATGTGAACTGTTCTTGTTTTAAATGTGAACAACTAATTCAAATAATGAACCAGACAATGCACATCCCACCTGTGGGCCAAATTTGGCCGAGGCTGCCAGTTTGTGACCATTAAATGAGATGGGACCTTTAAGTTCCCTGCAAATCAAAAATTTCATAACTCTAGGGAGATAGAAGAAAGTAAAGAGGGGATAAATGGTGATGGACAGAGATGGGGTGGTGATCACACAATACAGTATATGATGATGTATTTTAGAATTGTACACCTGAAACCTATATAATTTTATTAAACAATGTCATCCTAATAAATTCAATAAAAAAGTAAAAAATAAAAATAAAATTTGATGACTCTTCAGTGATGTGTTTCAAAACTAACGAGCTCTCCCTGGGTGCATTCTTTCAATTGGTTCCTTGTCATTTGTGTCCATTTGGCTATCAGTCTCCTATGTGAACACTTTGGAGTTTGTTGTAAGAGGAAGGTACAACCTCTTCCCCCTGCCTCTAACATAAAGTAACTAAGTGTTTTGCCAGGATCAGCCGAGCACACAGGCTCTCCTGCGACAGCTGACTCTGATGTGTGGATTGATCCTGGGGTAGGCAGCCCCTGACGTTGATGTGTGGATTGGTCCTGGGGTACGCAGCCCCTGTGCAGTGTAAAGTTTGCTCCTCTGTTCCTTAGTCTGGAGGCAAAATTTTAGTCTTTCCATGTACTCTATGTAGTGTTAATTTATAGGCTAGTCTAACTAGGAGGAAGGTCAACTATCAAAGAAAGGCTTGAGGTTCAGAAGCCCAGGGAGAGGAATGTATGCTAAAGAGTAAGAAAGTGGAGGAAGTGCCATAAAAGGACAGCAGAGCCAAACGCTATTCACAAGATCCTGCCTTATCCCATTTCACATCTTTCTTAGAAATGTCCTGCACAGGACAGCCTTTGGCCATTCGCCTCAGGCCTGTCTTCCCTGGACCAGCACTCCTCTGTCTGTCTTCCCTCCAGGAGCTGTCAAAATTTTTTCTGCTTAAACCTTGGCTGGCTGGCTGGCATTCTTTCTCTTGCCACCCTAGGTCACTCATGGGTAGGATCTATCATTTCCTCCCTGTAACTGGACCTGGAGAATCTTCACCTTTCAGTGTTTCAGTGGAAATAACTATGATGCTTTAAATTCACAATGCTACTTTAGAAAGAAAATAAGGATCAAGGATCCATGATATTAACAAGGAGGAAAAAACCGTCCCAGCAAGTTAGAGTGTCTGTAAGATAGCAGCAGAAAGTGTTACTGATCAAGTTAGGTGTCCACGCATTATGGAATTGGGAAATATTTCTCAAACTGTGAGTTCTCTATAAGAATCTTCAACTTTAGAATTTTTGATTACATAAAATGCATGTATCCATTTTTACAAGTGTGTTCTGAATCACTTGATAACCTTTTAACCAGGGACTGGCATGTACATAGTTTCAGGTAATTTATTTATATTTATTTATACATATATTTATATTTATGATTGTATCATCATTAACTTCTAATTCAGTACTTCTCAAATATTTTTCTTCCAGAAATCCTAGGCATTTATAGGTTTTTAAGTTGGAAAAATAACTGATGCATGTATAGAAACTAGGTCCTGGAATGAGGAACTTCCAGGTGTTATTTATCTCAGCAGGTTATTTAATCTAAGCTTCTAGGTCCATAAAATGGAGTGAATGTTAGTGAGATTTAAATAAAGTCATACTTGAAAAGAGTAAAACACAGTGCCCAGTATATTTAAACCACTAAAAAATTAAAAAGCCAGCTGCTTCTACTATATGGTTATTATTACCATTGTTGGCTACTTTAAAAATTATATCATCTATTCTTGCTTTTGATTCCATTTTTGTCACAGATATTTTATCATCTATTTCAAAATAACACACAGGCACACACTTGGAAGACAGAGTTGGTGGTTATGATATGTAAGGATCTGAGGCACCCTATGAAGACCTTCTTAATAATCTTATTTGAATTTCTTCCTTGCAACTAAACTTATTTCATTCAAGATTGAATTCTCATCTTCTTGTATCAGCAACAGCTAACTATCTGCCAAAATCCATGCTTCTCCTTCAGAGCCTTGAGCTGTCCCTGGGAGCTGCCTCCCAGGTGAGGACTATCATGTGAATTGGTGGGATGTGAGCAGAAATACTGTGTGGCAATTTCTGGTCAAGATTTAAGAAACAGGTTTACATTCTCCATCATCTTCCTCCTTCCAGCAGCTGGATTCATTTGAAGAGGAGGCCCTAGGGGAGTACTAAACCACAAGATGGAAGAACCCTGGATCCTTGAACTAGAGCATGGAGGAAAGCCACCCATCAACTAGGAACATTTACCATAGGTGGTTAAATAAATGAGAAATAAACCTCTATTATGTTTGTGCCATATATACATGTGTACATGTAGATATTTGTATACATGCATATACACACATATGTGTGTCTATATATACATATGTGTGTATGTATATGTATACAATCTGTCCAGAAAAAGTCCAGACATTGTTAATATAAAAAGGACAGTTTATGTGTCATTGATGTAACTTGGCAGACAAGGAGAATGGACTGGAATGCACATGCGTGAACAGTGATGACTTCGCTGTACCAGTCAGTGGGGGCAGCAGACACCCTTGAGTGATTATATGTACTATGTGGCTGTCACATTCAAAATGGTTGAGCTAGTGGAACAACAAATCTGCATCAAATTTTGCATTAAGTTGAACATTCCTCCATAGAAACTATTCAGATGATTCACAGGGCCGCAGCTACGGGCAACTGGTGATTGGCAGCTTCATCACAAGGACATGCCTGCTCATGCATCATATCCTGTGCAGAGTTTTTTCGTGAAACATCAAATCACCCAGGTGACTCAGCCCCTCCACAGCCCAGATTTGGCACCCTATGACTTCTGGCTTGTTCCCAAACTAAAATCACCTTTGAAAGGGGAGAGATTTCAGACCATTGATGAGATTCAGGAAAAGACGACAGGGCAGCTGATGGTGATTGGGAGAACAGGGTGAGGTCTCAGGGAACTGTCTGAGGGAACTGAGGGAACTTTGAAGGGAACTGAGGTGTCATTGTCCTGTGCACAATGTTTCTCATATCTTGTATCTTTTTCAGTGAGAGTCTCTCTCTCTCTCTCTCTCTCCTCTCTCTCTCTCTCTGTGTGTGTGTACACACATACACACAAACACACTGGGGACTATTTTTTGGGGGAGAGGGGGACTATTATTTACTGCCCCTAACATTATGCTAGTTAATATAGAAGTTGGTGCTTTGAAGGAAATGCTGCTACAATAAAAACCTAAAGTAAATGTATTTGGCTGCACATTTGGGCAGCAGGTGGCAAAGAAACAGATGTTGGGTGCTAGAAAGATGGAGACATTACACGTTGGCAAAGCATTTTAAAAACTATGTCTATGGTAACTTAAGAGGCTGAGTTCATTACTATGGTGGACCAGTGACTGTTACATTTTCCCAGTTCTCCTCTTTCTTAATAGAAGTTTTTATTATGATTATCTTGTCTCTGTTTTACTATCCTATAATGAGAGATGCAGATAACTTCTCTATATGTTTGTGTATCATAATACTGAGATGAGCTGCAGATGAGAAGACTTCAGATCACCCAATGATGTTGGACTTGGAGCCATGTGCTTGAACTGGATTGGACTATAATGTGCATCCTTGGAGTGAGAAAAATAAAAGGATGTGCATGAATATTTGGTCCCGTGAATGGCAGACTGAGTTTGTTCCCTTCTCCATATTATACACCAAATTTTATCAATGCTAGGATTTCAGTGATTGTCAAACACACAATTTTATGTATTACTGAGATAGAATAATACTGCCAAATAAATATGAATTTACACTGAATATTTGTCCTTGATCAAATAGTGCATTCTTATCAAAGAGATGTTAAATGATGAAAAAATTATGTAGATTAGGAGTAATGAAAAAATTATTTTTTTTCTGATGACTGTCTCATCTGAGACAATATTTCTTTATCTCTTTTGCATCCAGCTGTTGCCTTGAGACTAGTTCTTACCAATGAAGTATGAGTGGAAGTGAGGCGTGTCCCTTCTGGCCAGAATCTTCACTATGTGCGTGCCTTGTCCATAGTCTCTTTTTTCTTTTGTGGTTAAAGGCAGATGACGGAGATCTAGGAGATGGCAGAGCCTCAAAGGAAAAAGGAAAACCTGGTTTCTTGAATCATCAAATGGAAGAAAGCCACCCACAGACCAGGGATATACTTACTGGCTTGTGATGTGAGGGAGAAATAAACTTTAATTTTGTTTAATGTACGTATTTTCAGCATTTATTCATTACCACACTTAATATGACCCTAATTAACAGCTCTCTTACATAGGTTGTTGCAATGATTAAAGAAATTATTATATGTAAAGCCCTTAGAAGACTGGCATATAAGAAGCACTAAATGCATGTTAGCTGTTATTTTTTAGAATACTCTTTAAAAGTGCAAATAGCTTCAACTTTTATTTTTTGAAGTGAGGAAGTGACACTAGAAAATAGGAGTCAATTAATCCAAGCTCTGTCAGTTTAGAGATAAGTAAATAAAGTCACTAGTAAGATGAATGGCTTGTTGTAAAGTCACTTTATCAGTCATAAGAACTTTAGTATAAACTGGTTGTTCTGCTTCAGCCAGGAAAGAGCAAGCTGCTATAGGAATGAGATTGCGGATGGAGAGAAGACGTGTAGATGCTTTTGGAGTTGGGTTACTACCTGTGAGGGAAAGCCTGGGACTGGGGCTTTTGGCAGTCAAAGCAAAAACAACAGGACATTGGGAGAGGCAAGGAGAACTACACAATAGCATTTTCATCCCATTACTAAGCATAACAATATGTCCAAAGTTGCTTAGTAGAATAATCCATATATTTTGGATACTTGTTAGCACAAAGTCCCTTTCTCTGGAACTTCTCTCAGAAAAGCTTCTGTATAAGAGGTGAGCGTGGGTGGTCATATGGACACAATGCATCCTGGCTCCTCTACCACGGCAGCCTGGACCAGGGATGTTGGCCTCACCCAAGCTGAGGCATCAGCGGCTCTCTTGGAACCAATGTGGAATTGGCTCTGAGAATTAGATGTGTGAGCGGTGGGAGCCTATCTGTTATATGTAACATTGGGCCTAGAGTCATTTTTAAGGCCTAGAAAAAGCCATGTACAAGCTCAAATCATAGAAGAACAGATATTATGAATAAGTGAAAGGGTCTGGTCTGTGGTGATAAGAATGGGGCAGATATTCAGAAAATAGCAAAGAAGAGAGGCCATGTGCTTCTAGGTTTTATAGCACATGACCTCCAGCCCGACAGCTTCCTTGTTCCCACCTTCTGCTCCCATAAGTCTGGACTGAATAGTGTTTTCATGAGTTCTCTCTGTCCTTAAAAATAAAACCACTCAAATAAAATCTGCACTGAATTAGTGTCTATTCTTTCAATCAAGGAATTGGTAATAACATAGTGAATGACGAAATCAATTACAATTAAAATCTTCTAAACGTACTCAATTACAAATTGTCAAGTAACAACAATAAAAGTTCACCCCTGCCCAGAGCAAAAGGACTATTAAAGCCAGCAGTACAGCTAGCTTGTACTGCTATGTAAAGCTAGCAGTACTGCTATGTCCTTGAGGTTCCACTTCTAAGAGTCTGACTTTGATGGTCTCCTGAAGAGTCTAACATATTAGAGATTATCTTAGTAATGTTTTGAATTGGTGGGATCAATGTTTGCTAGTTATACCACAACAGATCAAATAAGCCAAATTTTTAGATGATATTTGGAGGAGGAAGAGCAGTGGAAAGGAAATTTTTATTCAGTACAGTAGTAAGTAGTACATGTTCATTGTAGAAACTTTTTAATTTTTTTAAAGTCCTCACCCAAGGACATGCTTATTGATTTTTAGAGAGAGGGACAGGAAAGGGGTGGGGGGGGGGGAGAGAGCGCGCGAGAGAAAGAAACATGATGTGAGAGAGAAACATTGATCGGTCACCTCCTGCATGTGCCCTAAGTGGGGACCTAGCCCACATTCTAGGCATGTGCTAGAATCTGACTAAGAAACCAAGAATCTAACTGCGATCTCTCAGTTTACAGGATGACGCTCCAACCAACTGAGCCGCACCAGCCAGGGCCATTGTAGAAACTTTTGATAATGTAAATAAGTAAAAGAAAAATCCTAAAAATCACAGTTTTATCATTAACCATTAGTAATTTTTAGGACAAAGCCCCCAACAATAATGAAAATGCAATGACATCAGTATTGTGAATCTTGAAAGAAAAATTGACACCTACTAAGAAGGGCTCCTGGTGGCTAACTGGGCTCAAATAAAAGATCTGGTCTTAGAAAATGAATAGGAGCCTCTCATGCGAACTGCACGTTCCTAGAGAAGCCTCTGAGCCGCTAAACTGCCTGCCTGCACTGTGCTTCTGCTACCTCAACCAGCCGTATAAAAGAGTTCCTGGGGTCCTATTTCAGCCAATAAGACTGAGGCTATCCCCATCCAATTGTAGCTGCACAGCTCTGACCAATCAGAGCAGCTCTATTCTGACCAATCAGGATAGTGCCATTGAACCAATCAAACTGCATGGATTCAGAGTGCTCATGGGACCAGGGGTGGGAACTTCTGTCCATGTAGGCCAGATCCCCTGTAGCTCCAGAGTGCATTTTCCACTGAAAACCGTTTTTCCCTGACTGAGCTGAAACACCAGAACACTTGCCAGAACAGAGTGAAGCAGACCATCACAGAGTGGAGTAGACCAGCACAGTGCAAAACACAGAGCAGAGCTGTCTAGCCTCCTGGCCCCAGAACTATTCTACAGCTATGCTGTATCACAATTAAGCTGTTTTGCATGGAATAAAGTTTTCTTCTTCACTGCACCCCCAATTTGGGATTCTTGTTGGTGTTGAATGTCAATGACCATCGGTTGACAGTATCTTGAATTGCCCTCAAGGATACATGTAATTGTACTAGTTATACGTCTTCATGTGCTCATAGATATTTATTTTTTTCAGAGCTCATGAAAGACTAGAATTTGAATCACTGGGAAACAGTTTGGGAAATCAGACTTCCGGGGTTTTTTTTTGGTGAATGATAAATTCATTTACTTTCTTCAGCTTCTTTGTTCTTTAAGAAATGAAAATAAATCATTATCTAATTGAGATATCTTGTATGTCATAGAGACAAGGGGATTTAAACCATGTTCCAAGTTCTTTATATTCCCTCACCTGCTTTTTATAAGCAATTTAATGGAAGCATGTTTTTTAGTTGCTAGCTGTCCACTTGTGTTTCCTGTTAAGGCACTGAATCTAAAATGACTTCAATTCCAGAAGGGTCTGCTTGGCCACTCTAGAATCATGATCTATTTTACCGCCTTCTTATTTTGGGCTTTCACTGGGTTTGTCTCTGTTCATTTTCTAACATCAGATATTTCATTCTTTTTCCATTTGATGTTAACATTTATGATCTTTGTTTCTCTTATCATTTTCTCTTGTTAGATTTAATTGACCCTCTTGTTTTGTTTATCATATCTTGAAAATGAATTATCCTAATTCCATTTTACTGCTCCTGACATCAAGGGTTTATTGCCTTAGTGAAATACTGCTCCTCTAATAACCAAAGTAGAAATAAAAGTGTTAGAGGTACTTTGCTTTCTTTCGCACATGTGATTTTTGCTATTAGCTATACTTATCTCTGTTTTCCACTAATAAAGGAAATACAATTAAAATGCTAAATTTTCTAAAATCTGGTAACTCCCCACTATGGTTTTCTGGGTTCTTTTTATTTTTAATTCCAAAGTTTTGGGGTGGGATCATTTTAGGAGGACAACATTCTCTTGATTGACTGCCCCAGGCTTATATCCCTATTCTGCTGGATCATGATCTTACTAACCAAGAAAGACTCACACTTCTTATGAAGATTTAGCTGAAGTTTTGTTGAGGGAGTGGAAGATTTTATACTTACATGTGACTGGCAAGCATCATAGAATAAAGAGTTAACAAATATTTATAGAATTTCTACTGTGTCCTAAGCACTGTTCACCTATGAATAGGAGAGACATGACCCCTGTTCACAAGGGAAGTAATGGTCTACTGAGAAAGATGAATAAATATGTGTTGCAACATAGGGTGTTAGTATCTATGATTAGAGTAAGCACAGTGTTAGAGAATAGAGGAGACTAGAGAGAGATCTGATCAGATTACTGGGAAGGTGTAGGGAATGGCCCTAGGGGGAGGTTGCCTGGGGAAATGGTACCAAGCCTAGGATGGGATTGTCTGAGAAGCTAACCACCTCTGGAGTGCGTGTAATTATGGGCCAGAAGATTGAAAATAAGGGAGGGCAGAGACTGGCTTTCAAGCTCTCGTCTTCAAGGATGCCTGGATGATGGTGATGCAGCTGCCTGCATTTCCCAAAGGACAGTATTTTGGATGGGAGAGGAAACTCTGGGTGCAGCCGAGGATCGGCCTAGCCTGGCAGAGGGTGGCAGGGTTATTCTTCTTTGGCTATTCTAGAGGGGACAAGCTCTGAGGCAGAGCCTGTCATTCTTCCAAAACCGTACAGCTGTTGTATCATATGTTGTTTTAGTTTGTAAACTGATCCTATAGAAATAAGATAATCAAAAACTAACAGCAGGAATAATGGGGGAACTCAGGAGTTTAAGATTTTAGCCTTAATTGATAGGCTTAAGTGACTAGTGTGTGTGGAAAGCTGTTATTCCAAAATTGTGTAGCTCTTGGATAAAAACTTCTTTCTTTTATCATTAAACCTTTGCTTCTGGAATTTTTCCTGGAGGGTGCCTGCAGGAAGCAAGCAGCAGGACCCCATTTGCTGTTTGGGAGCAATAGGATGAATGTACTGAGCTTCAAGGACTTGAAGAGGTAAGGAGTGGGGAGAGTATTCTAGAAAGATAAGAGAACTGAAAAAAAAAAATTAGAGGCCTGAGAAGGGAGGTTTGGAGATCTCCAAGGACTTGGTGTAATGAACGATGTTGTGTGAGCATTGGGAGTATGAACGTTGTTGGGAAAATAGAGGAAGATATGATGAGATTATGGATGGTTTGTGTGTCATGCTGAAAAATTTGCACATAATCCTGGAGATGCTGAGAAGTCCTTGAAAAAATTTAAGCAGACATGTAACGATCAGATTTGTGATTTAGAATGACTGCTTTAGCTGTGGGGGATGCTAATATGGTGCAGAGGGCCTTTTTTAGATGTATAGAGGGTATTTCTCATATAAAGAGCCTAGAAACAGTGGAGGTGAGAGGGATCAGGACCACCCACCAACACCTGAATATTTACCATTTTTCCTCCTTTTCCTCTCCCTTTCTTCTCTTTCTCCCTGCTGCCTCAGCCCCCTCCTTCTCTCAAAAATTCTCTGAAGAAGCTTTTAAAACTTGAACAGTTTATGGGCACTTTAAAAAATGGTAGTGAATACTTTCCAATTTAGTTGTGAATGTCTTCAGTCTTTTTCTCTGTAGTCAATGTTTAATTATTTGCTGGCTGAACTTCCTTTCACATGTGCTCAAAGCTCCTACTTTCTCTTTTGCTACCTGTAATTCTTCATCACTATTATTATCACCTTCAACGTAGGAAGGGGAAAAGTAGAAATTTAAGAAAATTGATTTTACTGTTGACTTGCAGTTCTTAATATAGAGAGTTTATGAGTAGTATATGAAAACTTCAAGTGACCCATGTGTAAGTCATAAAATCAATTTAATAGGTCATAACTTGCATTAAAAAAGAAAGAAGGCATAATCTATTAGAATAAAATAGCACTCAGATGAATGTGCTGAATTGACAGTATCAATTTGTTTTATGAAGCTTTTGTTTCATTTATAGGCATATGTTTATTCATGTAGATAATATAAAATATATATCTCACTATGGATGGTAATCAAAAAATTAAAATAGGAAAGTAAAAAACAAATTTCTAAACATTTGAAAAACCCTGCTCAAGATCAACATTTTCAAATTGTCTTAGTTTGAATTAAAAAATAGCTATTTTTAAAATTATAGCTTATTTTTAAAAATTCTGAGTGGGTCAGACCCCATGTTTCACGTTGAGGATATGACGGTGAGTAAGACTGACATTGCCGTTTCCTCAAGAGGCTTTTATTCTGATGAAAATAAATTACCAAAAAAAATTAATAAAGGAACTTTAAACTGTGGTAAGTATTATGAAAGAAATACTCATGGTTTGGAGAATTACAGGGAAAAAATCTTTTTTATGTAGATTAGTCTGGAAGACTTCTCTGGAAATATGACACTTGAGCTGTGACTAAAAGATGAAGTGTTTGCAGGTAAGAAAGGAAGAGAAGATGTTTGTGCGCTAAGGTCTCGTGGCGGGAAAGGATATGTGGTTTAGACACGAAAAGAACAATTCGATGCAAGAATGTCTGAACCTATAGAAAATGTTATGACTTATTTGAACCAAACTGAGGACATGCGCAAAAGCAAGATCTTAAAATGCTCCATAGAATGGCAGTTTTACAGTTCTTTGTATATATTTGGAATCAAAGGAGGGACCATAAGGAAGATTACATGAAATGCATTGGTGGTAGATTAAGGAGGCAGAGAAAGCAAGCCGGGGAAATCCCTATGTTTGGATAAAACGTAAAATAGAAAGGTACACTTCTTTGACATTGGTAGGTATAAGCTAGTAAATATTTATAGTGAATAAGTGTGGCGTATAAGCAAAAGATCATGTATTCTCTTGAGGGTGGTTATGCCTCTAGGGGGTCTGAAAAAGAGGACTTTTCTGGAATTTCACAGGTTGTTAACCTAGATGCAGAAGAACAATGGACAGGTCTTGCTTAAGGCAAAAATAAACCTTTTACTAAAGAAGTTATAGACCTACATACCACGACCTGCCTAGTTAGAAATTTATGATCAGATTTCCCTGTGAGGTTACTTTTGGTCACTGACCTTGGCTGATTTATTACATAACCCCTTTTTGTTCACAACAATGTGCCTGGAACTTAGTAAGTGAGAAAAGGAATGATGCAAAATGGAGCTGGACTGGTGGTGGGGGCCAGTTATGTAGGGCATTGTAGGACGTGGTGTGGGATTCGGGTTTTGTTCTGTAAGCCTGGCCTCAAAGTCCATACATTTCATTCAATCTATTTATTACTTACTATCATTATACGTTGACCACTTTTGTGCACTATTTCAGATCTCCTGGCCTCATTCATCTCCAGAGACTTGGGCTATGAAGGGAAGAAAGACCTTTTTTCCTGTACCTTCCCAGGTTCACTGGCTGGGCCCTCCAATTAAACTGATAAAAAGCCAGATTAGCAAGAGAGAAAAAAAACAGATTTAGTTACATATACACCTCGGGGTGGAGGGTTCACAAAGAAATAAAAGCCCGAGGAGGTGCCCAGATGATTGAAGTTTATATATCATTTAGGCTAGACAAAGGAAAAGGGGTTTTGAGTTTCTAGGTAGAAGAGGCAAATTATGGAATGGCCAGGGGAGGGACTGTCCAATAAAGAAGGCTTATCTTGCTATGCAGGTAAGAGCTTTTCAGGTGACAAGAGTTGCCTCTGGGTGTAGCTTTCTCCCAAGTAAGAGACACCTTTACAAATGAAAATTTCCTTTTTAAATGTAAATTTCTTTTCTAAAAGAGGAAATTTATACTCTATTTTTAGGCAGTTGAAGGTAAAGATCTTTTCCTGCATTTGCTTGTTCTCAATTGCCTTTAGCTCAAAATAACCCTTATGCCGAATAGGCATATTTTGGGGTGACATATCTTGATATCCTTTATTCTACCTTTTGAAACTTCTTGTTTTTTTTTTTCCCAAAAAGAGGAATTTCCATGGAAACAAAAGAAAGACAAAGGTTAATGGATAAAGTAAACTGTAAATCCAGTTTTGGAGACAAGAAGGAAGTCAGACAAAAACACTTCTAGATGTCGGTCTCAAAGCATTTTTGGATGACAGAGTGAGAATGGCAGTGACAGTCCCACTTTAATTTCCATATTTACAGTTTGAGTGCCTTTGATCATAGCATATATACTGGTGTCACAGTCACAGTTCAGAGAAAAGAGGAAAAATGTTCTTTAATCTGGAAAATACAGCTTTAAAGAACAAGCAATGTTTCAAACAAAAACATCCCAAAATTGTAATTATTCTCATGAGTTCATTCAGTCCCATGAAATTAATTCTTGTTTTGCTTGATATTGGTTTGGCAGTTTTATGAATCCATCAGTTTCTGCATTTAGACTCTTGGAAATCTTTACCCATTCTAGTGGCATGATCTTAAAGTTATTAGAAACCTGCACTCCAGAGTACTAACAGTGTCTTTTCCATGAACTTGCCCCAAGATGAAAACATTTTTCACTTGCAATTGATTGCAAAAGGTTTCAGAAAAAAATCAGAGTAAAGCATTAGCTGTGTGAATGACAAAAGACTTAAATGTGGCCATGGTTAAAGATCTGATGAGAGTCCATGATAGCACAATTAACAAATAAATTAGGTTATTTCTGCAACATACAACATTTTATAGTAAGTAGGATCAGGACTGATAAAATGTTAGGACATATTATGAATAACAAAGGCATTGACAAACTTCTAGGAACTTCATACAATATCTGAAACACATATTAATAACGTATCCATGCAAGTGTAACTTGAAGAAGGTTAAGCATCACTTCTTACATGACAATGCTTCCCATATAATTTAACTCATCAAATAAACTAAATTAGTTAAACATCTCTCTTTTACAAAGTGATACAACAAATTTATTTTGAGAGAAAAATAAAAGACCCCATTTAGAATCTGATTTTCAGAAATTTGTCATAATGTCAAAAGTTTTGAACATCTTGCCCTGACTAATGTGGCTTAGTTGGTTGGAGTACTGTTTCATAAACCAGAAGGTGGTGGTTTTGATTCCTGGTCCAGGCACATGCCTAGGTTGTGGGTTCAGTCCCCATTTGGGGCATATATGAGAGGCAACCCCTTGATGTTTCTTTCTTGCACTGGTGTTTCTCTCCCCCCTCTCTCCCTCCCTTCCCCTCTCTGTAAAATCAATAAGCATGATCTTAGGTGATGATTTTAAAAAGTTTGAACACTTGATTAAATAGGACCACAGGTCAGTATGAAATAATACTTAGTTATCTATTTAACCAAAGTGACAATAAGAGATTTTATGACTGGGAAAAATAAACCTTGGCAGTTTCAATAGTAAAAAGACTCAGTTTTCTTAAGTAATCAAAGACATAATAAAGACAATACAAAACACAAGAAATTATTTTGATAAGACAGAATCTTTATTTCCTAGGTGGATTACTCAACAGGTAAAGAAAAACTTTTCACAATCTCTCATTAAAAATGGAGCAGTAATCAAAACTCCAGTTTTGTGTCAATGTTACCAGCACGGGATTCTTGTGTTCCCCAAGACAGCAATCAAGAGGAAATCCCAGAGAAATTTCCAGACAAATTTTTATTTAGCTTATACTTGAACACAAGGGAGACAGTACAGGGGAAAGGAAGGTCCCCTGAATAGGCTTAGGGGCTGGGTCTGCCTGGCTGCTTTTATAAGCTAGGGGCAAAGGTAGGCTTTTGGGAAAAGGTGGGTTTTTTGAGAAAGGCAGGTTTGCAAAATTTTCCACCTAACTGTTGACTGACTTTTTTCCAGCTGCGTTGCCTGGTAACTATGTCCATGCCTACATCATGGGGCAAGATGGCAGAGTGCCCACTACTGCCACCCTAGGAAGGCTGTGTAGCAGTCAGGCCTTGGTCCACTGTGCATGCAGGTCAGTATAAGCAGGTGTTTAGAAGGGAGATAAATTAGCTATCTCTCTGGTTTTGAGGAGAGATTGAAGGGGTAGTGACATGTTTTTTTGGTCAGCTTATCCCTAGTTCCTTCTAATCGCTTAGTCTTAACTTGGTTTCTTGGCCACCAGATATTCTTCATTCCCCAGGACCATATGCTGTCTCAAGTACTTTGTTACTATTAAAGTTCATTTAACACCCTTATGATAAATTTAATTTTAGCCAACTTGACCACATGAGACAACTTTTTTCTTCTTTCTTCTTTTACAATTTCCTATATCCATCTTGGGTTTTGTCCTTTATTCTTCTCTTTTGCATCTGAAACTACCTTTAAATAACCTTAAACTACTTTAAGACAAAATTACTCTTCTTTTTCTTAACAATAACACATCCTTCATATCTATACCTTGCCTTACAAAAAATATGTTTTATTTGCATACTTTTCATAAAGAATTTCTCCTTCACCCTTATTCTTACTGATTTATTTACATATATTGAATAGAATTCATAACCTTTAGTAGCCTTAATTTCCAGTGAAAACAAGGCAGTAGGCAATTGTGAACTGTGGCAGATATCAGCATTCTGTAGTAGATAAGTAGATTTATGAATATACTAATATTATTATTTTTAGAGGCATGTTT
Organism: Anoura caudifer; assembly: GCA_004027475.1. Classification (NCBI taxonomy): domain Eukaryota; kingdom Metazoa; phylum Chordata; class Mammalia; order Chiroptera; family Phyllostomidae; genus Anoura; species Anoura caudifer. Next base: position 223,941 of record PVKU01000262.1, on the reverse strand, counting down.
CTGCATAGGACAAATTTCAACATGGTAAAAGAATGTTTACTAGCACACTCAAATTTTTTAGTCTCTCCATAATACCAGTCCAAAAGTAGATAAATTTATGTTTAGCAATTAATATTTCAGTAATGTCTCATATTTGGAAATGCTCTAGGTAGTCAATAAATATCCATCATTTCACTTAACTAAGTATAACTTTGAAGTTTTGTTACCAAAAAAAGTTTTGGAAACTTTTTAAGTGGAAAGGATCACAGAAGCTTTTATCCCATCTGCATCCATGTACTTCATGTGTTCTTAACCATTATGCTGGGATTATTTATAAAAATTTCATGAGACGTTAAACAAAGCTAGCCGTAGTTTAAAGTAACTTTGTAGTAACAAATTTTGTAACATCATATATTTAGGTAAACATTAAAAATAACAGAAATGAAAAACCTAAAAGTTAAACATATGACTTAGGTTGAATTTATAATTTTATAAACAGCTAGTAGAGATTAATTTATTACTTACTTATAATAAGTTAGAGAGACTAACATTAACTTATTTGACTAATTAACTAAAGTAGAATAAAATTGTATCTGTGTTATATATAATGTTGACAACTCTGAAGACATACCTAGTTTTACTTAACTAAGAATATTAAAGAAGTGTTATTACCAAAGATTATCGTAGATCATGTAGATTTGAAAAAATTTTTTTGGGTTAGTTTCAATTTCTTTGACAGGTTTAGGAATACTTTATATATAAGTACTAATTCTTTCTAAACTAATTAAAGCAGAGGTCTTTATGAATTTTGGCAATATCATCTGAAGGTAGAAAAATGCTACAGATACAAATCTTATATATATATAGACATACATAAATGTACAGACATTCACAAATAGATCTTAGAACTTTCATTTTAAAATTTTAATCGTGAGTCACATACTTCTGGTCATGATGGAGATATAGGAAAGCATGCCTTGCCTCCTTGCACAACTACAGCAAAAATTACAACAAGACTACAAACAAATATCACCCCGAATTGTCAGAAAAATGGAGCTGTATGGAAGTCCAACAATCAAGGATTTAAAGAAGCCATATTCATCCACACTGGTAGGAGGAACAGAGATGCGGAAACATGTGAAGAGCTGTGGAGAGCTGGAGAGGTGCAGAGAGGCTCAGAGACATGGAATGAGTGGTCCCACAACCATGGGTGGTAGAAAAAAATCAAGACAGATACCTTGGGAGTGAGGGATCCCAGCCCCTGTCCAGACTACCCAGCCCCAGGGTTACAGTACCAGGAAGGTAAGTCCCCAAAACTTCTGGCTATGAAAACCAGTAGAGGTTGAGATGGTGGAAGAAACTGTGGGATTCTCAAGAGATTCTTTTAAAGGGCCCACAACAGATTTAGAACGTATGCAGACTCACTCCCTCTGGGATTCATCACCAGGGCAATAGCTGGAAGGGCACCGGTGGCATATAGGGAGAAATTGAAGTGACTAGCAACAGGGAAAGTGCCAGGAGACAGCTTCCTCCTGGGCAAAACTCCAGAGGCCAGGCGGTGGCATTGTCCCTCTCCAAGCCCTCCTCCCCATAGAGCCACATAGTCACACAGCAGTGACATGGGTTGCCCTGCCCTGGTGATTACTTAAGGCTCCACCCTATACATCTTACAGGTTCACTTGTCTACAATAGACCATGCTACTAAGACAGGGAATCAAAACAGCTTTATGTAAGACAGGGAGACAAAACAACTCTATGTAATAGAAAGAAACAAACACAAGGAGGCTGCCAAATTCAGAAGACAAAGAAATATGGCACAAATGAAAGAACAGAACAAAACTCCAGGAAAAAAATAAACAAAATGGTGATAAGCAACCTATCAGATGCAGAGTTTAAAACACCGGTTATCAGGATGCTCAAGGAACTTATTGGGTACTTCAACAGCATAAAAAAAGACCCAAGCAAAAAAAAAAAAAATTAAGGTTATATTAAGTAAAATAAAGAAAAACCTAAAAGGAACCAATAATGGAGGGGATGAAGTTGAGAATCAAATCGATGATTTGGACAACAAGGAAGGAAAAAACATTCAATCAGAACAACAGGAAGAAAAAATAATTTAAAAAATGAGGATAGGCTAAGGAGCCTCTGTGACATCTCAAATGTATCAACATTCAAATCATAGCAGGGCCAGGAAGAAGAGGAAGAGCAAGAAAACTTATTTGAAAAAATAATGAAAGAAAACTCTAATTTTGGTGAATGAGATAGATGTATGAGTCCAGGAAGCACAGAGAGTCCTAAACAAGATCGATCTAAAGAAGACCACACCAAGATACATTATAATTAAAATGCCAAAGATTAAGCATAGAGAGAGAATCTTAAAAGCAGAAAGAAAAAAGCAGATAGTAACCTACAAAAGAGTTCCCATAAGATGTCAGCTGATTTCTCAAAAGAAACTTTGCAAGCTAGAAGGGACTGGCAAGAAGTATTCAAAGTGATGAAAAGCAAGGACCTACAACCAAGATTACTTCATCCAGAAAAGCTATCATTTAGAATGGAAGTGTAGATAAAGTGCTTCCCAGACAAGGTAAAACTAAAGGAGTTCATCATCACCAAGCCATTATTATAGGAAATGTTAAAGGGAATTATATAAGAAAAAGATCAAAATATGAACATTAAAGTAGCAATAAATTCACAACTATCAACAACTGAATCAAAAAAACAAACTAATCAAACAAGTATGACAGGAACAGAGTCATAGATGTGGAGATCATTTGGAGGGTTATCAGTTGGGAGGGGGAAGGGGAAGAATGGAGGAAAGGTACAGGGATTAAGAAGTACAAATTGGTAGGTACAAAGTAGATACAGGGATGCTAAAAACAGTATAGGAATTGGAGTAGCCAAAGAACTTATATGCATGACCCATGGACATGAACTAAGTGGGGGAATTGCTGGAGGGAATGGGGGTACCAGGTGGAGGGGGGCAAAGGAGGAAAATTGGTACAACTGTAATAACATAATCAATAAAATATATTTTAAAATTTTACTCATGAGTCAGGCACAAGAACACAAAACTCACTAGTTTATATATTGAATTGTGTTTCTGGCAGATAGAACAAGTGAAGGCTACCTACTTAATAGATGCCTACAACTTTTAACGAATATTTCTGGAGAAGACCTTTAAGATTTTTATTTGCTCTTGATAAGTAATCTTATAAGGATTGTACACTAAATTTTGGATGAAGGGTTCTTTGTAAATATTTAGCAGTTTGTTTCCAAAAGCTTCTTTTATTTATTTATTTTTTTTCAGTCTCAGGCAGTTGTAGATAGTTGCTGTAGCTGAAAGTTATCTTTTGGATGTTTACATTTTAAGGGAATGATAAGATTTACACCTCCAAGGCACAGAGAAAGAATGTAAGTTTTCTCTAAGAAGGAGTTCAGAGGCGTATTTGCTTAAATCTAGGGCAATTACTACTTAAGGCTTTTTAAAAAAAATTAGTGTAGGGCAGTCCAAGAATTACTTATGGTGCAAGTCCAAAATACTTTCACAAAGGTCTTTGCTTGGAAAGTTTTGGAGCTGATGGGATCTGATTACACAGCAAGGAACAGTAAGTACATCAGCCTTGCTGTATGTTCTCAGGACCTTTGTTAAGGCTATTTCCTGGCCATCAGTATTTATATAAGTCTCACAAAGACTGACTTTGCAATTCTTAACATTTTTTTAGTCTGATCTCTATCTCCTAATCTTTCTAATAGAGTTTTGTTTTGTTTTTATAGGTCAGCCAAAGCACTCTCCAGTTATTTTCAATTTGCTTTTTCCCATAGGTACTAGTTGGATATTTGTTTTAGGGCGAGAGGTTTCTTTTAAAAAATCCTAAAGGCCATATTTGACAAGCCCACAGCTAACCTCAAACTCAATAATGGAAAACTGAAAGCTTTTTTTCAGGAACAGGACAATAATCCCAAGTTTCACCACTTCTATTTGACATGGTACTAGAAGTCTTAGCAAGAGCAATTAGGCAAGAAAAATAAATAAAAGACATCCAAATCATAAAAGAAAGAAAACTGTCTCTATTTGGAGATGACATGATATTACATATGGAAAACCCAAAAGGCTCCACCCTAAAACCATTAGAACTAATAAGCAGACTCAATAAAGTTGCAGGATACAAAATCAATGTAAAAAAGTCTGTTGCATTTCTATGCAGTATTAAAAAACTATCAGAAAGACAAATTAAGAAAATAATCCCATTTAAATTTTAAATTTTTAAAAAAGATTTTATTTATCTATTTTCAGAGAGAGGGGAAGGAAATGGGAAAGAGAGGGAAAGAAACATCAATGTGATTGATTGCCTCTTTCACACTCCCAACTAGGGACCTGGCCCACAACTCAGGCATGTGCCCTGATTGGGAATCAAACTGGTGACCCCTCAGTTTGTAGGCCAGTGCTCAATCCACTGAGCCACTCCAACCAGGGTGAAAATAATCCCACTTAAAACTGCAACAAAAAGAACAGAATCCTAGGAATAAATTTAACCAAGTAGATGGAAGACCTATACATTGAAAACTATAAGACATTGGTGAAAGAAATTGAAGAAGACATAAATAAAAAAGATATTCTGTATTCATAGACTGGAAGAACCAATAGTGTTAAAATGTCCAGACTATCCAGAGAGTCAATGTGATCCCTTTTAAAGTTCCAGTGGCATCGAAACTTTAGGAATAGAAATAGGACAAACCATCTTAAAACTTGTATCACACCACACAGGACCCTAAGTAGTCAAAGCAATCCTGAGAAGAACAAAGCTGTTCTTCAGACTCAGACATCATGCTTTCTGATTCCAAAGTATATTAAAAAGTTACAACAATCAAAATACTTGAACCCCTTACTCTCTCAAGCACACTAGGCATGTTCCCAACTCAGGACCTTACATTTATTGCACTGTTAGACAGACAGGTGATGGCCCCAGATCTCCACATGGATGGCTCCTTCCCCTGCCTCAGGCCTTTGCTCAAACGCTACATTCTATGTGACATCTCCCTGACCTCTCTCCATCCCTGCCAACTGTAGCCCGTGCTCTTTCTCTTTCTAACGTTACTTTTCTCCAGGACACATCCTATTATACAGGGTCCAGCAGAAGTAAGGGTTGCTTGAGTGTGGTAATAAAATGGGTGTAATAATTTGTAGTTTTAATTTGAATATTTTACCTTAAATGTCACATGGTGTGCTTGAGTGTGATATTGTTATGTTACAGAATTACACACTTAGGATTTTGTAATAAAAGTTTTTAGAATAAGGGGCATTATTTGTCCCAGACCCTGTATTACGTACATTAACCCCAGATATAAGGCACCAGGCTCTCAGCCTCTGCCTGGGCCCCTATTCTCAGCTCATTACCATCTCAAGTTCTTTTGGGTAGGGGCAAAGCAGAGGTGGGAAGGAACGCAGAATTGAGCCCCTCCTAAGAATGTGGGGTTTTCTCAGCTCAATTTCATCGATTGTGTGTATAGCTTATGTTGTTGTCTTTATATTCTCAACTAAAAATATAATTCTACATTAACTTACAATAATGTAACCACCAATTTCACACAAGTGAATTTTTGCAGCTCTCCTTTGTTCACACTGGTTTGTTGATTGTCTCTATCCTGTCCACAAGGACAAGAATTCTTATTGGTTTTTTTCTTATAGCTGTATCTCCAGCACTTCAAATTCTTCTGGTGCATAGTATGTCATCAATAAACACTTGGAGTAGTGTTCAATTAGTGAATGGCTCACCCTCTTTATACATATACTGGACATGACTCCCCTGCTCTCAGAAACTAATAAACACCATTTGCTTAATTAAAATATTAACAAGACCATAACCTAAAATTCATAACACCTTACATTTATATAATGCTTTAGCACCATTAAAATACTTTCAGATACATTATGTCATTTAATTCTCACAACTACTTTCTATTCCAATTTTTCACAGGCTGCCAAATCTGAGAGAAATAGTGTTTTTGTTCAAGGTCACAGGAAACTGAACTGTGGAGAAACTGAGTGATTTCCTCAAAGTCCACACAACACAATTGAGATTCAAATTCATGTTGTCCTGACCACAGATTTGATGCAATTTCTAGTCTAATATTCCAAGTCTGAAATTCTGTCCTGGATCAATTGCCCATTTATTCCTTGATTCTGTATCAGTAATATCTGTCTCCTCTCCTTGGACAGCCAGGCTCTGGACTCATAATCCAGTTGTTCAGTTCTTATTGACTGTGCTAACCTTGCAAAACTGGGGCTGGCTGAATGGCTCTGCCTGGTTGTAAAACCAGGATTAGGGAGTCTAAAAATGCATGTCCTCAATACAGCTCATCTGCAAAAATATAGATAAAGATTCAGGATGTAAATACCCAGAACCAAGAGTCTCTAAAACTCAGCTTATGTAGAATTGAATGCAGATAAGAACTTAACCAAGTTTACAGTCAGACCATTTAAATATGTCATCTTATAGCTTTAAAAATACCATGCCCCTTTCAAAGACATACATTTTTTTCTTATTACTTCTTACTCCTAGGAAAGAAAGCCTATCTTTTAAGCACTGTCCAAAAATCCTTATATAAGTGCTTATTAAATACCTACTGTATATGTGAAAAGTATAATGCTGTTTCTTCCCTTCCTGTTCATTCATAAGCAAATATTTAGCTTTCTTTATAAACTTTCATCGTGCTTAGTCATTCATCTTCATTCTTCTCTCCCATCTTTCACAACCCACTCCCACTCATAGAAAACTCATTATTATTAGGGGTCCACTCTGCCTTTTCTTTCCTTGTAGCTTCCCCACTTCAACTATAGTCAACAGAGAGTTCAAAATCCATTTCTTTGTCCTACCACAGATTGTAGATGTTCAAAAGCTGGTGGCTTAGTTAAGGTAGAGGAGCCCCATTCATGATTTGAACCAGAGAAGGGGAACTTATCAGATGCCCCATTTTAATGGCATACAAATAACGCGACTCAAACTGGTTTGGGTGCAGTCTGCATACATCAGAGAGGAGGAGGTGGATGCTGACTTGGCAAAGGGTTGTAAACGAAAGCTGACTCTGGTTTGGCACCTATAATCACAGCCAAGCCATAGCTTGAATTTTGATTGTTTCTCAGAAAGAAAAAAAGGAAGGAAGGAAGGAAACAAGATGATCAATTTTGTTTTTTACCAATGGGATAGACGCAGATTTTCAGTGTTTTTATAGAATTGATTTTAAACTGGGACTTCTCTTACAGAGGACATCCATGAGAATATCCAGTAGAATAAAAACCAGTATAATCATCTAGACATCCATAACAGTCTCACAGATTCCATAGAAAGCATTAATTCCAAGGCTGAATTAAAATTTGAAATCATTAGAACAGAAACAAATCTACATGTCATAGCTAGATCAATTTAATAGGTGTTTGGTGAAAACTTACTAAGTAGAAAATACTATGTTCAGTGCAGCAGGGGAGGAAAATCTTTTTTTCTTCTACCTTCCTAGGTTCACGGCCTGCTCCTACCCCCAAACAGATAAGAAACAGATTCACAAAAGAAAGTTTTAAATTAGGATTGTGTAAATGACAGAAGCCCAAGTTGATTCATCTAAAAAGTAAAAAGGGGGAATTTACTTGCAAAATTAGGTTACTAACCTAACTTTGGGGAGAACAGAGATAAAGTCAGGTAGGCATGATTGAATTTGGGCTTCGGATATCATTCTTCCTCCACATCCTGTCTTTGAAGGTAGCCTTTATAATTTCATATGATACAAAAGCTCTCTCCATGCTTGAGGATCATTGCTCTAGCCAGTTCTTCTGGTGTCCACCTCTGGAAAAGCTAGAACTTGTCCAGAGATGGACACCAATGGATGAACATGGGTCACATATCCATCCCTTGGATCAGTCACTACACCTGATATATAAGGTGTGGTTTTTGGCTGCTCCCACCAGAAACTCCTGGTTGGGTAGGGGTAAGGGAAGGTGTGACAGCATGGCCACAGGGGGACTCCTGTGGGTCATGGAGCCATCTCGGCTTTCCCAATGAGGGCACAGTAAAGAGGACAGAAGACTACAAAGCGTGACTGGGATTCTGGGCGACTATATTTGGGAGGATGGTGATGCCTTTAACAAATAGAGAAATGGGTTTGGGTAATGTGATGAATTTTATTTCAGGCATCTTATTTTTAAGGTTTATCCAGCTTTATATGTAGTATTATGTTGGAGGATCTTAGAAATTGGGGTCTTTAATTTTTGGGAGAAGTTGCTTTTCAAACCGTGACTTGGGGGTCATTAGCATATAGATTATGATGAAATGAAATGGATTAGGCTGCTCAAGGAGGGTATGTTCAGAGGAGCATGGAGGGCAGAATCCGGGAAACTGATACAATTTGAATGGTGAGCCTAAAAGGGTAAAATGGAAAAGCAGACTGAGAAGAAGCTGTTAAATAACAATATCCAAGAGAGGAAGATGGGTAAGAAAGTGTAAAAAAAACACTGAGTGCTTTGTAGGTTCCTTTTTACCTTCTTTATCAAGTCAACAAGTCCTCTCTGGAGTACCTATGGTGATCATTGCACTTTGATAGGGTACTAGGGGAGCTAGAAAAGAAAAAAAAGACTCCGATCTTTCCCTGAAGTGAGGACAACTTGCCAGCCGTGAAGGACGGGGTAAGGTAATGGTGGGCTGTTCGAGATTGTGCTGAGGAACCAACTCAGTCTTGGCTGGCCAGCACACTGATGATATTTGGCCCATTTGACACCTTTGGCGTATGTGCCAGAAATGGCAATAAGAGAATAAGGGGAGAACTGAACGTGATAACCCGTGGAGGCATTTGCTTGTTAGTTTCTTGTAACAGAAAATTACATGCAGGACACAGTGCCTTCGGAAGAAGTGGGTGATTTCAAAGTGCTCTCCTGGCTCAGAACCAGGCCAGGTTTAAAAATAGCATGTAATAATTTTCACTATTTTAAAGAAAGTAATCCCCTTAGTTTGGACTGTTGTTGTTGTTGTTGTTGTTGTTGTTATTATTATTATTTTGGTTTATATATTTTTTCCAGTTGTGTTTCTTTAGTAAACAATAATAGATTAGTAAGAGTGGCATCCTGTGGCAAAAAGATTGCTGTGTGAGAAGGCAGGGAACCAGGATTGCACCCTCCCCTCCCCACCACACATACAAACTGTATGCTCCTGTTTTAAAACCTGAAATAAACCACTTAATCTCTATGTTTCAGTTGCTTCAACTAATAAAAAGAGAATGCCAGTACTCCGTTGGCCTCAGGGCAGGGACTATATGGATGATATTCTTGAGTTTCCTTCTGCTATGATTTTGATCATTCATCCATGTGACATGGGTGCCACATGGGCTACGAAACTCCGAGGATTGGTTCCTGCCTTGAGTCTGCCCTTGGAAACAGGAAATGTGTGATTTAACACTTAAGTGCTGTGGTGGAGGCAAAGGAGACAGACATAGGGCATACAAAGACCAGGGGTCTCACATCATTCTAGGGAATTTTGGGGACTTCCTCAGGGGAAGCAACACTTGAGCTAAGCCTGAAAGGAGTTTCCATAGCAATAAAGAGAACAGAGGTTCCAGGCAAAGAGAACAGCACATGTTTTAAAGAGGAGACACATTTTGAGGAAGAACAAACAGTAGTTCACATTAATGGCATATAAAGAACAAAGTATGACGTTGTGAAAACTTGGGGCTGGATGGATGGTCAGATATTACTCAAAAGAGTTATGGAGCACTCCCTGGCTGAGGGCCAGTGTGCTAGGGGCTGGGCCGAGAGGAAGGACGGGACCCTGGAGAATGACTTAGGATGGCTTCAAACCAGAATTACAAAGACTGGAAATGTCTTTTCCCATGATCTGGACAGATAGTATCTGAGCAAACACACTGGAAAGAATGAAGGTGTGTGTCAACTGAAGTCCACACAGATCCTTTCGCCTTAGTCTGATCCATTCTGAAATCTGGTGGATACCCTGAACAGCAAACTCCCTGGTGATTTTTCTAACATCTGACCTCCCATACTGCCCAGGCACGCTAGGTCCTCTGTTGACACCTTGGAGGCCAGCCATGGCTGCTGGCTGTTTGAATGAGCACACAAAGGAAAAGGAAAAGGAAAAGGAAAAGGAAAAGGAAAAGAAAAAGAAAAAAAGAAAAAGAAATGAAGCTGTTGAGAGAATTTAGGAATGATAATTAAGGACAGTGGCTGTGGAGAAGGAGTGATATTTATGAGGTTGAATCAGCCCTTAGTTTATCGGATGAGGCATAAACAGAAGGGAACAATGAAGGATCACTTCCAACTTCCTGGCTTGGGAAACTGGGTGGATGATGGTGGCATTCACTGAGATAAGAGGCAGCAGGTTGGTGGAGATACATGTCATGTTGGCATTCATAGATTTTATCCTGCCTTTGATTCATGGACGCAATACCATTCTTAATCTTTCTAAAGATACTTAAGCACTTTGGTTTTCTCAGGCTCTTGCCTTCTGTAGAATTTGGAGTCTGAAAATTGAGTTTCTGGGTTCATTCTGGGCAGTATGACTCCTTCACTGGCTGTGTCTCATTTTCATGTGTTCTAAGGTGTAGATCAGTGGTCCCCAACCTTTTTGGCACCAGGGACCCACTGACAGGAGTGGAGGTGCAGGACAGTAGACAGCGCTCAGGTGGGCTTCCCTCTCTGCCAGTTCCTAACAGGCCACTGACCTGTACGGATCTATGGCACTGGGGTTGGGGACCCCTGGTGTAGATTATTTCCCTCTGGTCATCAGTTATCCCTCCTCATCCATCTCTTGACTTCTTTGCTGGAATTTCCACTCCTCTCCATCCTCGTTGTTGGGTGTGGTTGGTCATGCCCACACCTCTTTATTTCTTTACCCTGATTTTAATGTGGTTTTTGAAAAAAAAAAAAAAAAGATAAATCAATGTGTTCAATCTGCTGTCTTAAATGAGAGGTTCCCAATTTTGATCTTTGATGTGATATATTTAAAGTAGCTATGGAATGTCTAGGCTGAGATGTGTAGCAGGCAATTTAGCTGTATGTATGGACTTGGAATCAGGAGACAGATCTACATTACAGGTTAAGATCTGGAGTTACTGGTATAGAAATGATGGGTGGGGATGAGATTGCCTAGGGAGAGCATGCAGAATAAGAGGCTAGGAATTAAGCCTGACGCCAGGGACCATCTCTATTTCAGGTCATTGTTTGTAGCATCCAATATTCCTCTAGCATTAGGGAGACTAATAATAACTCAGAAGTTTCCCCTTACGGATAGAAAGAACTCAGATGGGCTCTCTGAGTTCAGGAAAGTTGCATTTAATATACAGGGTGGGGTAAGTACGTTTACAGCTTTTTTTGGTTTGGAAAATAATACAGTGATTCATAATAAGAATAAACTTTGTGTTTCAGGTACTCATGACTGTAACCCTAGTGTTGCTCCACCTGCATAATAAAGCTGTGAAAGCAGTAGTAAAATGATTAGGTGTAACAACGTTGAACAGAGTAGGGATAGGAGTTCTGAAGATGAGATAATTAAGGGTGTCATCATTTCCAGGTGATGCTATCTGGTTTTTTTTTTTTTTTTTTTTTTTTGGTTCTGAGCCCATTTTTATGTGGAATGCTGGCTCTCGTAATCTGCTCTCCTATTTTCTACACTGAGAATGTGGCTCTGATTCAAGGACCATTGTTCAGTGAGATGTGTTCTGATAGTCTCCACACATTCAGTAAATATTATTGAGGCCCTGAAATGTACCAGACTCTGGGTGAGGTGCCAGGGATATGAAAATATATAAGATAACATTCTTGCCCTCAAAAAACCCACACATATGCATCAACGCCCCCCACCCCCACGCTCAACCCAGGGCTGCTCACTGTCATTTTATTAGCAAAGTTCTTGTCATGGGCTTTCAGGGAGGTTGGCTATCCCTCATTCTGATAGGTAAATACGAGGGTCTTATTTTGCTGCCCAATGTGGCCATTTTGCCCTCCTTGTTAAGCAAAAAGATGAGGATCTTTTTGAACACTGCCTTAAGAGTGATAGTTGTCACCCTACCGCAATACAGCACAGTGCCTGGTGCATAGTGAACTATACATTAGATTATTTAGTTTTTTGTTTCTATTACCCCAAATTATTATTATTAATCAAGGATTCTAAAAAGGCACAAGCCATAGCATAATAGCATATTTTAAAGAAGGCCGATGAAAGCAAAGCTTTTTTAAAGAATAAATTTAAAATAACTATAGTTGACCAACAAGTCATTGGTTAAAAAAAAATAGAGCTGATCAAATAACAACTGTCTATTGCCTTTCTTATAAACATCAATATTCAGACATAGATGAATTACTTTAAACATGGAATTTTAGCTGTTGTGTCTCTAATCTCAGGTTTTAAAAAAAAAAAACTCATGATTTTTTTAAAGTATCCAAAAGAGATAGGGAAATTTTAATTAAGTAAAGAATAAGGATGTAGGGTGCCACAGGGGTGAATAGAGAATTAATCTAGTATATAGTGTGTTATTATTGTTACTAAAACTAATAAATTTGTAATTAACATGACAATAGTAGTGATGGGATAAGAAGTAGGGAACAGGACCACTTCAAATGATGGCTTTTTCTAGTTTAGGTGGGTTTTCAAAATTTCTTCATTTATTCATTCAATTAATTGATCCACTCACTCAACAAATATACCCAGAATGTGCCAGGCACTGTGCTAGGTACTCAGAATGCAGAGATGAGCTCAAGGCCTCTTCCTTCTCATGAAGATGGTCTCCATAGCTGAATGAGATCCCAGCCAAGAAAGTCACAGTGCAGACTGAATACGCGAGATGAACTGGAGAGTGGCCTGGCAGCCTTATTTTACTCAGGTGATCTGGTGCTGCCACCTGCCGGGTACTTTCTTTTTCACAGAGTTTAACTGTAGGCTTGGACAGAGAAACCGGAATTTCCTGGGTGGGCAAGGCTCCCATTTCCAGCTTTGCATGCAGGACCATGCACTTTTTCTTCATGAACACACCTTTCCTCTTCCTCTCCCCCAGCACCACGTGGCACCAACCCTAACTCCTCCAGAATTGCAAGCTCCTTTCTGTCAGGTGTGTTGAGTCACCTGTGCAGTGTGCCCAGGGCAGTGGCCTCATTTCTCTCCCTCCCACAGAGTTTTGCTGCGAGTCTCTGTTTGAAGGATTTGGTCTTCGGTTTTCTTCCCACTCTTGGGAGAGTTAGAGTTTCTTGCCAGGACACTGGTAGTGTGTGCCAGAGTAGCTTGACACAGACAGGAAGAGGCCGAAGGCCTTTGTCACAAATACTTTTGTACAGGGGAGCAGTGTCGTGAGTGGGGGTAGTTTGCTTACATCCTCTGGGCTGCTTCAGAATGCTGAGCAGAAGTCAGGGCTCAGGAGATTAAGCACTAAATAGGTCATTTGCTTTGCATCATCAGTTCCTGAAGTGAGTCAAATGGCTTCAGGGAGGGTGTCATCCCTGAAGAGGAGCCAATAGCACCAAGTCCACCAGTGATCGAGTGACTTCCTGCTTCATTTGGCCCTGCTTCCAGCCAAGGGCTTCCCATGAATTGCTAATATTTGGCCTGGAAAACATTAACCTACTTGGTTAGTAGACTACTTGGACACAAAATCATAGAAACCATGATTATTCTGGATTTTAGTAGATAAGAATGATTGTTGAAATATTAAAATATTTTTAAATGCAATATTTCATTATTATTTTTTAATCCTAAACTAAATCATGAAGTGGAAATATTCTGAGGCATGTATATATTTATTTCTATCTGGAAGTCTGGCCCCCCAAAAGTTCTTTGAGAAACTAAGTTTATTCTTCTTGACTGTGAACCTTTAAAAACATATCCTCAGCTCAATGCCCTGCATTGAACCACGAGGAAGGCCAGAGTGGACACAGTGTTAAACTAATTGCCGAATCTCTTTTCTGACACTATTCCTTGGTTGTTTTTCTTTCCTCATTTAACTTGACAAACCATCTCATCAACTCCTTTAGCTCTCTCTCTCCGCATTCTGATCTTTTCTCAGGCTCTAATTTGTGTGCTTCTATCTTCCTCCTCCTTGCTAAAATCAGTGGTAGTACAGACCGCCTTCAACACAGCCTGTAACGTTCCATACCTATATTGTTCTTGGACACAGCACAGCTCGGCCAGCCATGCCCCGTTTCTTCATCCCATTTCTGAGAATAAAGGGATTTTTGTGAAAAAGTAGTGTGGAACTGGGTATGGACTCCACATGCCCTCGATGTTCTGTCCAATAGACTAATGCTCCCCACAATGAGTTATGATGTCCGGTGTGTCCTTGAGGACAAAGGAAGACACAGAGGAAGGGGAATGAGGAAATGGGGAGGGGGCAGCAATAAGAAATTAGGTCAGAAACAAGGAGTCCTGAGGATGCGAATGTGGGTAATATGGGAAAGAGGAAGATGGGAGATGCTGTGAAGAGGAAGGGTGAGATTGTGGGCAAGTGGAGAGTGTCAAAGGTGAAGGGATATTATCAGAGAAAAAAGGAATCAGCTCCTCAAGCTGAAAGTGGCCCTTGAAAGATTAGGACTCAGAAACAGTCAAGGTCAAATTCTAATTCTTCAATATATTCCAAAATGTGAACGGTTGATTTTAACTGCCCCCTCCATCGCCCCCCACCCCATTTCACATTTCATCACTTTCAGGGAGATGTGGAGTCACGACAGGCAGAAGGAAAGTGAAAGTCTAATTTTTCAAATAATTTTTATTGATGCTTTTGAGAGTATCATTTGAAACATCGCTAAACTGACATACATTTTTTCTTTTCACAATTTTATTTTATTTCTTAAATATTATAATATTTGAACAGGTTCTCAGTTTCAAGTCAAACATATTGAAATACATAAGCAAAAAAAGATGGTCCCTTCTTCTTCCAAAACCACCCATTAAAGAGCTCACATTAACAGTTTGATGAGTCTTTTTATGTTTGTTTGTTTTTTTACAAAAGAAGAGATAATATATACACTCGCACTGTAACTTACTTTTTCATTTAATAATATATCAACATATTAATAGCTACATAATACTTCAAGCAATGGATATACAGTTCTTACTTCCTCCCATTCTACTGATAGATATTAAAGATAGTCAAGCCATTCTGATACCACAAATATTGTCAAAATAAAAATATTCATACACACCTCCTTGTATCCTGGCTCATTTAAAAGAGAAGTTCTTAAAATTGAGATTGCTGGGTCAAAGGGTTTGTGCACTTTTAATTTTAGTACTGCCAGGTAACTCTCCCAAAAGATTGGGAGTGCAAACTTTGCATTGTCACAAGAGGGCTTATATAAAACTTTAGCAATTTCTCTATAACTGAACTCAGCTTAGCACACAAGCCTCTATTTTCACTTGTTTTCTGATAACTTCATTTACTCTCAGATTTTTACAAGGAACTCAAATTAACCAGCCAGCCTTATTTTTTCTACTTCTTTTGCTCCTGCAAGGCCTCTGAATTTGAGGAAGGCTTGTCTGATGCGGTGGCATTAGGGCCAGGGGTGTGAGTTTGGGTCACGGATGTCTCTGTCTGTGCTGACCTTTGTAGCTCATTCCCTCTGGCCTTGAGCACTGCTCTCTGCTCCCGCTGAACGTTGCCATGGTCGCCTGTTGTCAAGGCAAAAAGCTGTACCTCCTTCGTCCTCATCCCAAAGGGGCATCTGATGCACTCAGCTAGTCCAACACCCACTTGGGAAGCCTGGCAATTCCAGCTCCCTTCCCTGCATCAGGCTGGGGTGGAAGAGCCCCTGTAAGAACCTGAGGGTCTATGTCCAGCCCCTGCCCCGATCCTTGCGGATCATTGTCCTGCTCCAGTGCACTCAGGCTGCTATCTGAGGTTTACGGTCCCTCGGGTTGTCTTGGAAGGCAGGCAATGGTTCTGTTTGCTCCAGAATGCCACAAGCTTATCTAAGCTTATTAGACCTTTGCAAAGATTCGGCCTTGAAGGTGGGTGCAGAAAAGAGCAGGAGGCCCCAGAACTAAGGCCTCAGCACAGCCCCCGCAATCCTATGAGAATCGGTGTAGGGCAGACACACAGACTCCCACCACCACCGGCGTCCAAGGTAGACCTTTTGGCTCACACACTCTTAGCATGTAGCTTTTATCTTTTTGGTTTCAAAATGACTGCTGCATCTCCTGGCCATTCACTCAGGAAGCAGGCAGAATTCGGAGAGTGCACCAGAGACTTACTTTCAGATCAACAAGAAACGGTGGAATTCAAAGTTTGGCTTTCGTCTCCTCCCTAGTAGAGTCAGGTGAGGGAGAAACATGTTGCAAATGATGACTGAGTCCACAAAATTAGAGTATCAGCCATATAATATGGCACAGAATAGAGGCAGAAAATGGACACCATAAGAAATTAAAAGATGTAAAATCATCTGAAAATAATAGACCTCAGTAATAATCATGGAAATTTATGAAAAGCTGTTGGGCAGTATCAAAAATTCCTTACCTTTTGACCCATTAATTTTTATTCTGGGGCTCAGTCCTAAGGAAATAACTCAAAACACAGATGGAAATGCATCTCCTAGGCTGTTTATCACAGTAGCTGCGTTTTTAACAAAATTGGATTTGACCTAAGTATTTGTCTAGGCCAGTTAGCTTCTTGTAGGCTGTGAGGCTGCCTCAGTTGATGGCCTGTGTTTTAGGAACATATAAAAAGCGGAGAAAGAACAAACTAATCTCATCAGCCACAGAGCTAAGGAATAGGACACACAGGCCTGAAAGGCCACTAAAAAGCCCTGGTGATAAGAGGCAGCCTTGTCAATCTTGTTATCTTGTCCCATAAGAGTAGACATCTGCCGCCCTTTACGCAATGCTCTGCCATTAGGATGACTCAGCTTCTCCTTGTTTCTGCTGCTTCTGCTTCTCTTCTCTTTCCCTGCTGGCTCGGAGTTTCTAGAGCAACTGTTCGCTCTTTGCAACCCTCTCCACCTCATTGGTGTTTGCTTGCTTTTGCTTTTTGGCTCCTGATATGATCATTAGGCACTCTTGATGCAGAGGCTGTGTGCAGCCAGCATAGGAAAGAGATTGAACTTAAACACGGACCACATCAAAGTGCTTACAACAGAGTTTCTGTAAGTATGAATGTTCTTGAAAGTACAGCTCAGATTTTAGGCTACTATCTTAAGGTCTTTTACAATTTTATTTCAAGTTTTTCTTGAAGAAGCAAGCCATGCTAATTAGAGACCACTTGGGAAATACAAAAAATATCTGAGAGAATAAAATGATCCATAGTACACAATTCAAAAATAATCATTATTGATAGGTTGTCTTTCTTAGAGTCCCTTTTATGTGGAACAGTTTTTTTTTTATCCCCTTTTTCTCCACAATATGAGGAGGGAAATTTCTGTTACTTGAGTAACCAAAGATTAGAGTATTTATGACCAAACATAAAAATGAGCTAACTAAATTCTCAGAGAAACGTTAAGGAAGTCATTCAAACTCTCTGGCCCATTACAGCTTCATCTGTAAAGTTTAGGAATAACAAATGATCTTCAATTTTCCTCACAACCTCAGCAAGTAAACTTGGTTCTTACTCACCAAGAAAAGAGACGTTTTCAGGCAATAAGAGTCCAATTTCCTGTTTCTAAATCCACATATTTAGCCTGCATCAACCGAACCTCTCCCGCTACACCTCTCTGTGGGTTCCACCAAAATAAATAAGTAAAACTGGAATGGAAAGGCATGCAATTGGAATGAAATCCAGCAAATCCTTGTAAGATTGCAAAAAGGCAGCAAACACAAGGTTAGACCTTCAAATGCCAGCTAAATTCTAAGAATGTGTCCCCCACTGTTTTATGAAAATCATACCCTTGGAAACACTACCCGCATTAAATAAAATATCGTAATTGAAGAATGATTGCAGATAAATTATGTCTGTAAGCAGATATTAATCGTTGTGATTAAGACTCTTTGTCCTAAAACCTCCCAGCTGCATGTTATTAGAACAGAACTGGCTACTGAGTGTATGAATTAACAAAGAAATGATTATGGTTGATTTGCTTGAAGCTCTTTTTTATCTATTACCCGACTACAGCTCTAAATTAAACAGATCCGAATGCTGTCTCATTTAGTACAGTCATTTGTAGCTCAAAGCAATATAACCATCCACCAAATTTTCTCAGTTTTAAATAGTGGAATTATTATTCTACTGATTTTGTGTGTAGGACCTTGTGTAATGTTTTGATTTAGATTAAACGATCCAACACTGGCTGGTGTGGCTCAGTGGATTGAGTGCCAGCCTGTGAACTGAAAGGTCCCCATTCGATTTCCAGTCAGGGCACATGCCTGGGTTGCGGGCCAGGTCCCTTGTTGGGCGTGTGTGAGAGGCAACTGACTGATATATACTAATACATCACATTGATGTTTCTCTCCCTCTCATTCTCCCTCCCTTCCCATTTCTCTAAAAAATAAGTAAATAAAATCTTTAAAAAAACCCCACACAGCTCTACTTTTCCTTAAATATACAGCGAAACCACCATCACTGAATTAGAATTTCAGAGTTGGAAAGAACATGGAAGCACCATTTACTGTCACTTCCTTGTTATACAAAGAAGAGAATTGTGCTCCAGATCCCTCTAGATTGGTTTAGTGACTTATCCAAATGCAGTGAACTACTCCCTTCAGTCAAAGAAGTGAATCTGCTAAAGGAGAGCTGGGAACCTGCTAGGATGATATAAATCCAATTGCCCCCCATGGTGGGTGAGAGGAACACCAGGTGACAGTTTGATAAGGACGGACATAGTTCTCTCCAGATAAAGAGACAGTGGAGGACACTCTTAAATGTATCGGAAGAAAAAAAGAGGGAGAGGCTCCAGCATCTGGCCACAAAGATGGGGTGGGCAAGAGCTCTTGAGCTGTACATACTGTCAAAGTCAAAAGCATGGAGAAACATCTGGAAAGCAGGTTGTAACCACAGGGGCAGGTTAACAACGAGTGCACAGGGGAGAATCAATTACGAGGTGAGGCCATGTCTGCATGACATCAGTTAGTTTTAATTATTTTTTTTATTTTTGACTTACCAGCATTTGGAACTTCTTACATTTGGGTATTTCTAATCACATGAATCATGGCCTCTAGAAGCTAAAAATTCTAAGTATTCTTTACCAGCCCTGTGACAGTTAGGATGCAGATTCATGTCCCTGCTGTATTTGGCATTTTTTAAAAGTATATCTCTTTATAAAAGATACATCAGCAAAATCCAGGGTTGAGAGTATAAATGGATGAGGGACTTGCTTGTGCTTGCCTGCAGGTGTTATAATTCATCACCTATGGCAAAGCTGTTCTCCAGTTCCCTGTGGATTGAGTGGGCCACGGCTTTCCTCACTCCATCCGGAGGGATTTTTCTAAAATAGCATTGCCAGTCTCTCTCTGACTCTGCACGGGCTCCTCTGCTAGAGATGGCTGTCTGTAGAGAGTATGCATTCTCATCAGCTCTTGGCCATGCTCTGAACCTGTGGTCCAGGCTCTATCTCTCTGAGTCCAGTTTGTTATTTTAGAAAGTTAATTCCTCTCATTCAATTCCAATGAGCATTAGCAACCCCACTTTTATGGCCCCTATTTAATGCACCTTCTCTAAATAGCTTTATCAGTATTAAATATGATAGTTTAGCCTCTATACGCTTTACTCTTATATCTTAATTTGTTTTGAATTTGGACATAGAAAAGATGCGTTATGTGCTGCCCCACTAAAATCCCCAACACACTGTATTATCTGTAAGCATTTAAAGTTAGAACCTCACACAAAATGCCTTTTAGGTTTACGTTTTGCTACCCAGTAATGTGTTTCTCAGCTCAACCTACAGGCAACAAGTTTTGAGCTTCAAAGACAGTCCCATTTTAAGTATGCTCTAGCTTTGCTAAATGCGGTCGAGCACTAGTGACATCCTGGGGAGCTTGTCAGAAAAGCAGAGTCACAGATCTATGGGACCAAAATCGGCATCTTAACAAGTCCCCTGGTTGATTTGTGTCCACATTAAAGTTTAAGAAGCATGGTACTGTAGAACATTTTGTGTGAGTTCTTCCACACAGACTATTCACAGAGACTAATTCTTCAGTCAGTTCAAACTCTGCATTGACTCCTAGGATAAACAACTGAGCAGTATTTGTAACATCTGTTGACTCATCAAGAGCCAAGGAAAACCACTCAAATCATTTGTCTGTTTTTTAATTGACTTTTGATGTTGCTCCCAATGTCCTCAACTCTGCCAGCAACTGTTAATAGTCTTGAAGAAATTTCTTTTCTCTGGACACATTTCCTTGGCTGTTGCAAACAAATACGATTTAATTAACTCACCACCAGTGACCAGCTTTTCTTTCTTGGCTAACGAATCTGCCACTCAGAAACTTACTTTGATTGCGCTCTCATTACCATGTTTAATTTTGGGACATAATTGTACTGTGATAAGAAATTCCATTATAAAGTTTTAATTTTTTTCTGATCATTGCTTTCCTGTGAATTGGAAATACTATGATGAGAGCTTAGCTGGATAATGTCAGTGTACAGGGTATTCTTTTAGCACAGCCCTAATGTCATACTAAACACAATGCCAACTAACACAGCAACAAAATAATGTTCACTCCACTGTGCCTTACAAATGTGCCATTCAAAGCCATACTTTATCAACCTTGGAATAGACTCTTGAGTTTTGCCTATGGATGGTCTAGCAGAAATGGGGATAGGGGAAGCTAGCTTTTCCTCTCTGTTGGGGTTGTGATAAGACCAACAGTGGGAATGGAGGGAAGTGCATGAGAGCAGAAATTGTGGTTTGGTTTATTCTCTCCTAGCTTTGGTCCAGAGCTGAGAAGCAATAGCTTAGAATGGTGTGACTAAGGACAGAGTGGGCTCTAGCCTCACATCATCAACTACTTGCACATTTTCACCTTCCGCATCCTTACTTATTCCTATTTGAGGATGCTACCTGTCATGTTGCCTTGTGCTGAATTGAGGGGCAGCCATGCCAAAACCAACTTGTTGATATAGTTGGCTTTGGCATGGCTGCCCCTCAATTAGACAGAGGGAGATCCTGAGGTTTTACCTTCTTGTATTGCCATACATGTCCATACTGCACAGATCAGACTCAGGTAGAATCAACCAAGCCAAAAGAACACAGATCATATGTTCACCAGTCATAGATCTAAGCATCAGATCCCTGCAGGGTACCAGTGACCAGATGGACAGCGGTCAATGCTCCAGAGAAAAGCTGATGCCAGCCAGCTCATATCAAGGACTGTCATGAAACTAGGGGGCTCCTTGCTCCTCTCCCCAAAGCTATATTGTGACTGATAATTTTCTATAGAGATTGTTTAAGTTACTAGAGCAAACTAAATTTTAAATCAGAATCTCACTTTCCCATATCCACTGATCGGGGAGCTAGTACATGTGAAGAGAACCAGAATAGATCAAATCAAATTAAATTATTGTATTACCTCAAGAGGATCACTGTGATTCAAGATTTGTGACTTTGTTTATGGACTGTCTTTAATAGGTTGATACTCACCTGAAAGACTCTCTTTCTGATCCTTTAAAAAAGCTTCTTTAAAGCATATACTGTGTTCATGGATTGGAAGAATTAACATAATTAAAATGTCCATACTACCCAAAGCAAGCTATAGATTCAACACAATTCCTATTAAAATACCAATGGCATATTCACACATCTAGAACAAATAATTCAAAAATTTATATGGAACCAAAAAAGATCCTGAATAGCCTCAGCAATCTTGAGAAAAAAAGAACAAAGCAGGAAGGACCACAATACCTGATGTCAAACTATACTACAAGATCACTGTAATCAAAACAGTCTGGTATTACATAAGAACAGACACATAGATCAATGGAACAGAATAGAGAGCACAGAAATAAACCCATGCTTCTATGATTAATTAATATTTAACAAAGGGGGCATGAGCATACAATGGAGTAAAAATAGCCTCTTCAACAAATGGTTTTGGGAGAACTAGACTGGTATTTGCAAAAAAAAAAAAAAAAAAATGAAACTAGACCACCAACTTATACTATATACCATATTAAACTAAAAATGGATAAAAGACTTAAATGTAAGTCATGACACCATAAAAGTCCTAGAGGAGAACATAGGCAGTAAAATTTCAGATATCCCTCATAGCAATATTTTTGCCAATATATCTCCTAGGCAAGGGAAATAAAGGAAAAAATAAACAAATGTACTATACCAAGTTTAAAAGCTTCTGCACAGCTGAAGAAACCATCATCAAGGTGGAAAGGGTACCTAAAATATGGGAGAACATATTTGGCAATGATAACATCAGACAAGTGTTTGATATTCAAAATACATAAAGAACTCATCTGATACCACAAAGACAAACAATCTAATTAAAATATGGGCAAAGGACATGAATAGACACTTCTCCAAAGAGGACAGACAGATGGCCAATAGACATATGAAAAGATGCTCACATCACTAGCCATCAGAGAGATGCTGATTAAAACCACAATGAGACACCACCTCACACTGGTCAGAATGTCCATCATTAATAAATCGACAAACAACAAGTGCTGGCAAGGATGTGGAGAAAAGGGAACCCTAGTGCACTGTTGGTAGAAATGCAGACTGGTGCAGCCACTGTGGAAAACAGTATGGAATTTCCTCAAAAAACTAAAAATGGAGCTGCATTTTGACCCAGCAATTCCACTGCTGGGAATATACCCTAAGAATCCCAAAACACCAATTCAAATGAACTTATGCATCCTTATGTTCATAGAAGTGCTATTTACAATAGCCAAGTACTGGAAATAGTCTAAGTACCCATCAGTAAATGAATCAACCAAAAAACTGTGATACATTTATACAAAGGAATACTGCACAGCAGAAAGAAAGAAGGAACTCCTACCTTTTGCAACAGCAACTGGTTGCAACAGGATATTATGCTAAGTGAAATGAGCCAGTTTGTGAAAGACAAATACTGTATGATCTCACCTATAAGAGGAACCTAATCAACAAAAATAAACTAGTGAGCAAAATAGAACCAGAGGCATGGAAACATGGAACAGACTGACAGTGACCAGAGGAGACAGTGGAGGGGACAATGGTGGAAAGAAGGGGAAGGGTCTAGTTAAAGAACACGTATGAATGACCCATGGACATGGACAACAGTGTGGGGATTGACTGTGAGGGCGGGGGTGGGTGGGGCAGAGGAGAGCAAAAGGGGAAATATGGGATAACTATAATAGAACTACAATAAAAAGTTAGAAAAAATAAAAAAGCTTCCTTATTGTCCCCTTCCTATTTGGTGAAGCTTGTTGAGGTCCAGACTTTCCGAAGATGCGAGGCCCGCTCTCTTCTGTGCCTCCATGGTGATTTACACTCTCAGTGTTACATACACAGACTGTCCTGGCATCTTTGTCACTATAATGAGAACAAAGACACATAACTTCCCAGCAATTGCATTCAGACATTTATCCAAGTGAACAAAAAACTCACATTCATCCAAAAATATGTATGCCAATATTTATGGCTGTTTTGTTCATAATTGCTAAATCCAGGAAGCAACCAAAATGTCCTTCAACAGGTGAATGGATAAACAAATTGTGGTATATCCACAAATATGATACCATTCAGCTGTGAAAAACAATGAGTTATTGATTCACATAACAACACAGATGGATCTTCAATGCATTTTGCTAAGTGAAGGAAGCCAGACCCAAAAGGCTACAAATGTATGATTCCGTTTATATGACACTCTAGAAAAGGTAACACTGTGAGGATGGAAAACAGATGCCAGGAGTTGGTGATGGGGCAGTGGTTGATGACAAAGAGGATTCATGGGGGAATTTTAGAGTAATGGAAGTGTTCTCTGTTACTGAGATGGTGAATAAATGACTCTGCATTTGTCAAAATCCATAGAATTCTGCAACACCAAGAATGAACTTAATGTATTTAGTTTAAAAAAATCCACCAGGATGTTGGGGGATCCCAGGATGAAATGCAGACTTTGACAAATGAATCTAACTGTATTATAAATATATGACATAACACCATGAATAGGATGGAGGAAAAGATCATCTTGTCCTGGCTGGGGCAGCTCACTTGGTTGGAGCATGGTCCTGTAAATCGAAAGGTCACAGGTTCAACTTCTGTCAGGGCACACGCTTGGGTTGCAGATTTGGTCCCTGGCTGGGATGCATAGAAGAGGCAACCTAATCTCATGTTGATGTTTCTTTACCTCTCTCTCCCCCTCCCTTCCCCTCTCCTCTCTAAAATCATTCCGTCCTCTGGTGAGGATAAAAAAAGTAGAGGAAGAAGAAGATGAAGAAGATGACAGTGATGACTTTGGAAACAGATGTCTGGACTTGGAATTGTAGGACTAAAGACTAAAGAAGCTGTCAGTAAACACTATACTTTCATTGGTAAATTTGTTTCTCATGGGTCTACACATTAACAATTCTAAAACCGTTTCATATATAAAATAAGTAACAATGGACAAATAAGTAAATGTATGGTGGATAGTGGGGCCAGGTTTCTCACTGCTGGTGAGTGAGGTTGTAGGTGAGCAAAGGAGGAACGCTAGAAGGAACCCTATGGTGCTAGATTAGAGTCTGGAACATTAGTATAGACTCATACTTAACTTAAAATATGTTTGATATATACATTCATATTTAAGTTATAAATAAATATAGCATACATCAGTATGAACTCATAGGTAAAATGCATATTAAATATTTAAATATGTATTTGTATGTGTGCTATATAGTCATAGGTTAAATTTGAATGTACATTTTGATAAGTTAAATGAGTTCATACTGATGTATGACATATATGAGATATATTTGCACACATAGATATAAATGTAATAATAGATGTTTATATAATCATGTTACTATATTTATATGTATTATTTTATATTATTTATATATTATGCATTGTAGTAGATACAGAAATAATAAATGTGTGTCTATATGAGGTCTGTCCAGGAAAAGTCTGGCTATTGTTAATATAATGAGAACTGTTTGCACGACATCAGTGTAACCTGGCAGCCAAGGAGAGTGGACTGGAATGAGCATGTGTGAACACCGACAACTTCACTGTACTAGTCAGTGGGGGCAGCAGATGCCATCGAGTCAGCATGTGTACCATGCGGCTGTTACATTCAAAATTACTGAGCTAGCAGAGCAAAGTTTCTGCATCGAATTTTGCATTAAGCTTGAACCTTCCTCCACAGAAACTATTTGGATGATTTAGAAGGCCGCAGCTATGGGCAACTGGTGAATGGTAGCCTCCTCATGATAGTGCACCTGTTCATGCATCACATCTCACGAAGAGTTTTTTGGTGAAACATCAAATCACCCAGGTAACTCAGCTGCCCTTTAGCCCAGATTTGGCACCCTGTGACATCTGGCTTTTCCCAAAACTAACATCACCTTTGAAAAAGAAAAGATTTCAGACCATTGATGAGATTCAGGAAAATACAACAGGGCAGCTGATGGCAATTGGGAGAATTGCTTGAGGTCCCAAGGTGCCTGCTTTGAAGGGGACTGAAGTGTCATTGTCCTGTGTACAATGTTTCTTATATCTTCTCCAATAAATGTCTCTATTTTTCATAGTACATGGCTGGATAGCTTCTGGACAGACCTCCTGTGTCTTATCTCTGTTCTGGAGAGGGCCTAGAAGGAGTGTCACCAATGATAGGATTACCAGATAAAATACAGGGTACCCAATTAAATTGGAATTCCAGATAAATGATGAGTGCGTGCACACAAACCTGTAACTGAGTGAAATATCTTCGGAAGGGTATACATACAAGAAAACTGGAGCTGGGGGCGGGGGACTGAGGTGGAGGAAAGTTATTTTTCACTATGTATCCTTTTACCATGTGCAGGCATTTCCTCTTTGCAAAGTAAATTGAACAAAAAATAAGCTAATTGAACAAAAACTATGTAGGTAACTTAGTAGACAAAAATATTTTCTAGGAATTGGGAAAAAAATGACTGTTTAACTTTTAAAAATTTCACTGTTTAGGGAAACCACTTAAGCCTTGTACCATAGGTTTATGAGCCCTAGAGCCCACCTTTCTCTGTGAGCAGATCTCTGCCTTCTGCAGATGGGCCGGTGGTCGGAGGAGATGCGACCATTCCTTCCCATAGCCCTTCTTCCTTGTGCAGGGGAAGTGAGACCGGCTGCAGATCTGGGCGAGGAGGCAAAGAAGGCAGGTTCCCTGGGATAATGGCCGTTTCTCACCCTAATCTGTCTCCTCCTGAGTTAGAGATGTGAGACTGTTATTCTCAGCTGTTGACACATGAAAATCCTTTCATTAAACACAGCCTGGCTATCTGTGCCAATCATCTCAAGCCAGTGACAAGGCAACAAACTTCGAATAATGTAGAGGTCACTTTTTTTAAATTGAGGGAATAATTAACCTGTGCAATTCACGGTTACAGAATCTCACAGAGATCAGGTAGCTTATAAAAAATAAAAGCCAGCTTTCAGCCTTAATCTGGATGAGACTGGCCTCCACAGGGACATAGCGTGCCAAGAGGCCACTTCCCAGGTCTCTAGAGGCTTATGGTAATTGTCAGAAAGGAATGTTGAGGACAAGGAATTTCCTCCCACTGAGCAAGCACAAAACAGAGTTGTGCAGAAATACTGCAAAGGACGTGGGAGGGGACCTTCGTCGGCCTGAAACAGGCTTCAGGGACCGTGCTGAGTCAAAGATATCATAAGAGAAAGGAAGTAAATATGCAAAACAATCTCCTCTTTGGGTTCAGCCTTAACAAAATAAAAGGGCCTGCCACGACTTGGTTAACAGGCTGGGCTAACAGCGGGCCTGCTTTCTCTGCTGACCTCGGAACTGAATAGGGCTGGGAAGTCGTTAGGGAAATGCAATCTATCAGCCTGGCTCTCTCTTCTTCTCCAGGTCAGCAGACAAGGAGCATGGACCATGGAACAAGCTCTCCTCCTAGGTGTAGGAACCTACCTCCTCTTGTGAGAGACTTCTGTTGGGAGGACCGTTCCTTCAGTGCAACATGGAAGTTATAGGGCTGACAAGTAGAGTTCATAATTCCTTTACTTATGTCTTGATTCCTGAACTGCAGGAAGTAATGAAAGAAGATTCCCAGTTTATGAAGACCTGGAGGAAATTTTAGATGTTACCCTCCACATTCTTGTTCCCTTTCTTTGCTCTCTTAAGTGTTGGGAGGGCTTCCTGATGAAGCACTCAGATGTAGCTGGCTTGATAAGGACTGGCTGGAACGAATCCTGCACTAGTTTGTGGGTAGGAAGAAAAGCTCTTAAAGAAAACCCTCACCTCATGTAGCTCAGAGTATTCAGTGTCTGCACTATGTCTTTAAAACAACAAAAACAAAATCAGGTCTTGGGTGCTGGGGTGGGAGTCAGCCTAAGAAGTCCCACAGACCCTTTCCTTCCTCTGCTTTGGGTGGGGAAGAGTGGACCTTATGGACCCTTTAGCAATTGTATTGCTTTCCTTGCGTTGCTATTTGTCAGTGTTTTTAAATGATTTTGTCCTCATTTGGTGACTAGTCAGATTAAATAGCATTGAGCTATTTTCGACAAGTGACTGCATGTGTTACTGTGCAGTCCCCTACCAGATTCTTCTGTGGTGGGTGAAAAAAAGAATAATTGTAAAAAGGGGGAAGACAAAGAGAACAGCTCTAAGGATAGAGGAAATTGTTCCCTAGCTTCATGATTGATTACTCACCTGTGAAGTTAACCTTCTGTGTTAAGTTTCAGGTAATGAATCCTCCTCTTCACCTCGGTGTGTTAGGAAGAACTGGGCTGGAAATCCAGAGACCCTGGTTTGAATTCTGGCTTTGCAATTTGTATCATTAATACAAAATACCAAACATCTCTAAGATTTCTTCATCACCTATAAAATGGCATTAAAAACGGCCATCGACAAAAATGTTGTGATGAATAAAGGAATTTAAATCCCTACCAAATATTTTTTCATTAAATGCATGTTGAATCTGAGTGATGTTGAACTTAGTTTTACCATCATTTAGCATTCTGAATATCTTGATTTGTTCTTCCCAAAGACAGAGCTTTTTTGGGCTGTTAAAAGTTCACAGTGGAAGGATATACCCCTCCACCCCCAGAGACACTGAAGCTAGTTTACCAAGAATTTTGAGCCACTCAGCCGGAAAGGTCAGTGGTAAAAGAAAGGATTATTCAGGGGAGCACATGGTATGTCACTTCTTCTGTATATGACTTATGAACACTTATTAAAGAATCAGTCATACTATACTGAAGGGAACAAAATTCTGCCACTCTGAAGATGCTCCTGGAAATGTGAATTTTAAGCTGTTTATTAAGAAACGAAAGACTCAGAAAGATTCTTTGATCCTTTCTTCTTTCTTGCCCAAGAGATTGAGGCAGAGGAGGGAGAGTTTAGGATGCCCACCTTTGCCTAATTTGAATTAGCTGTGGTAAGTAGAGGGCTGCAGGCAGATGCCTGTTAGCTAGGTACCCTCTGTGTCCCACTGTTTCTGAGGCGCCTAGCAAGGATTTCGCTGCCATGAATGTTCCCCTCTTCCTCAACTACCTGTAAATTGCTCATTCTCACTTTTAAAATCTAAAAGTGAGAAAAGTGAAGTCCCATTCATTCCCTCCTTTCTCTTTTGCCCAGGAATGTCTTGTATACCCAATGCTGCCTCATTGTTTTGGAGTATTCAGGAGATTATCGGGTTGCCTGTGTGAATTCCTCATGCACATGTATTAAACTCTGACTTCCTCCGGTTAGTCTGCCTCTGTTAATTTGATAATTAGCCCAGCCAGAAGAATGTAGAAGGTGGGAGGGATAGTGTTAATATTTTGTTAGCCCCCCAACATAGTTTCAATACTTCTATCTTCAAGGTTAACAGAGTCGATTCACTAGCATACAAAAATGGCACAAAA
Organism: Anoura caudifer; assembly: GCA_004027475.1. Classification (NCBI taxonomy): domain Eukaryota; kingdom Metazoa; phylum Chordata; class Mammalia; order Chiroptera; family Phyllostomidae; genus Anoura; species Anoura caudifer. The sequence goes on along the minus strand of PVKU01000262.1, from coordinate 195,038 downwards.
ATAGGTTTTTCTATTTGCTTGTATAGCTTGATAGTTTTTTAAAAATTATAATCCATTTGATGAATCTCATAGAAAGTTTACTTTCAAATTGAAAAAAAATCTATGTTTTTCAACATGCTTTAATGTCTTTGACATTGTTACTGAGACCCTAATGTTATAGTCCGCCTGCCTGCATGCCCTGGCCCAGAGCAATGCACAAGCAAGCGTTTGCTGTATATAGAGAAAAACAATTTAGTATTGAATTGGCCAGTCCGGAGATGGGGAGCTTATGCTGTAAAGACCTGACTCCAGGATGGCGTGTAAGTCAGAGAGTATATAGGGCGAAGTCACAAGACACTGTGGGTTAGGGGCTCCAGGTTGTGTTGGGAGCTGATTGGTTAGAGGTGAGGTAAAGATGATGAATCATTTCTTCAGGTCTTGAGGGCAGTTCTGAGGTCTGCTGCCAGGTCCCTCTGTCTGGTTTCATGGGAAAGTAGCCAGGGGTTGTTCTACCTTAGGGCTCAGGAACTGAAACACAACTTAAGTCAAGATGGTATCTTTAGCCTGCCAGAGGTCTGGGCCTGTGACCATTAGTCAGGTCTGCTGCCTGTGGGCTCCTGATTATGGGGGGCAGGGTGAGGGGAAAAGGCTACATCTCTGAGGGGAGAGGTGATTTCTAGAGCTAAGATTTAAAGTCATAAGGACTCTTGTTTTCAACATAATTGACTGACATCCTCTTTCTCGCAAAACAATATTATTCATTTGAACATATTTGACTAAAAACGTGTGGGACTCTAAATAAGTTTCACTTCAGATAATACAAAAAGTCATACAGGATTTGCATACTTCAAGAGCCTTGGGATTTAGTAAAGAAGAAAACAAAAAACGTGTACAATTGCACTTTGGCCTGCCTTCCTCTGATCTCTAATTTTCTCACCCAGAGGTGAAAGACACAAGAACACTATTGTCAGGGGATTGACTTCTCTAGCTCTCTCTGCATCAGCCACAGGACCATCTCTCCTCTGGTACTTTCTGGGCTTCCTGCTACCACACGGCCTCTCCTGGTAGCCTAAGTAAGGACGTGGATTCATGGCTTCCATCTAGTGGTTATACAAATAATCTAAAAGTTACAGGTGAATTATATGACGTTGAATCCACTGCTTGTTTTGACATATGGGGAAACCTAGACCTAAAGAAGTGAAGCAAAGGATTCTTGGCCCATTACTGGTTATGGCAGAGCTAGGGCTAGAGCCCAACCTCCTGTCTCCAGCTCCAACTCTCAGTCACATTCGCTGTGTTCCCCACCTGTGCCTTCTCCCCTGATTTTACCCAAGCAGGTGTGGTACAATGCTGTTTAACAATATTTTACTCTCCAGGAACTTACACGTCTTGACATTCAATTCTATCGTAAAAAATAAACAGGAAATATAAAAGGATACTTACAATGATTATAAATACAGCAATAGAAAATTATATGCTTCTATTGTATATATTGTAAGGTTAGTATAATTTAACATTCAGTAATAAGATTTGTTGAAGGACTGAAAGACAGAAGATTTCAGTGTAGGAAGACTTCCCGGAGGAGATGGAAATCCCTTATCTTCTTGAATGTGAGGGAGAATAGATGGAGGAAGTTTGTTTGAAGGGCATTCTGGGAACTTGGAAGAGCATGACAAAATGTGTCTTTATGATAAAGAGGTTGGTTGGGTTCCCTAAGCAGATACCAGGAATTTTAAAGACAATTTTCTTATTATTTTAATTTTTAATAGATTTTTAAAGTGTACAGTATAAATTTGATAGTATGTTTATGTCAGGAAAGCCACAATCAAGATAATAGTCATATCCATCGAGCCCCAAAGTTCCCTTGTGCCCCTTTGTAATCTGAATTCTTCCCTCTGGCCCCTCCCCACTCAAATAACCAGTGATCTGCTTTCTGTCAGTACAGATGAGTTTGCATTTCTTAGCATATTAACACATTTAAAATGCTCTCAATCTTAATTGAAAAATTGCAAGAATAACACAAGAATTTTCATACATTCTTTCTTCATCGAGATTCTCCAATTGTCAACATTTTGCTGTCTTTATCCTATCTCTCTATCTATATACTTATACATATTATCATTATTATTTTTTCTGAACCAGTTGAGACAATGATGCCCCATTACATTTTATTACTTTGGTGTGATCTCCTTAAAACATGAACACACATAACCAGAGTGAAACCCTCAAGATCAGGACATGAATCTTGCTGTGATACTGACATCCAATCCACACAATACAATCGACTTCCAACCCCATCAACTTCCAACAGTTGTCTCAATAACATCCCTCATAATCTCGGAATCCAACCCAGGATGCTGTGTTGTATTTAGTCATCATGTCTTTGCTTGCCTCCCTCAACCTGGAACATTTCCTCATTCTTCCCTTGTTTTTACAACTTTGACATTTTCTAAAAGGGAGCAGGCTAATTACTGTGTAGAATGTCCTTCACCTTGGGTTTCTGATGTTTTCTCATTGTTAGATTTGGGTGATGTGTTTTTGGCAGAATTTCATGGAAGGTATGCTGTTTTCTCAGTATCAGGAGTAACTTAAAGCTGATTTATCCTGTTACTGATAATGTTACATTTTGTCACTTAGTTAAGGTGGTGTTGCTAAGTTTGTCCATTTCAACCTTAATTAGTAAGGATTTTGTTTTTATTAATTAATAAGCAGGTAAATATTTGGGGGAATTATTTTGAGGCTGTTTCTATATCCTTTTCCAATGTTCACTTACTAGTTTTAGCATCTAATGATGATTCTATATAAGTCAGTTGTTACTATGATGGTTGCCAAGTAATGGTTTTCTAATTTCATCATTCTTCATCTATTAGTTGGCATTTTATTAAAAGGTAAAACTTTCTCTTCTCCCTCATATTTATTTATGCATGTATTTATATTAGTATAAACTCACAAATTTTGATTTTTTTCAATGGGTTACAACAAGTTAGTCTCACTATTTATTTTGATGCTCAAATCATCTCAGATTTGGCCAGTGGGAGCCCCTTTAAGCTGACTCCTGTTCCCTTCGAGCACATCCTCATAGTTCTCTGAGTGCTTCTTTATTTTCTGGCACAACAAAAGTCCCAGACTCATCTTGTTCTTTTCCTACCTTAGCTCCGGATTCAGACATTTCTCCAAGAAACCAGAAGCTGAGATTTGGATCCTGGGATGCTCTTTGGAACAGGGGTGTTATTCCTTTTAAGCCTTCTTGGTGCACACAACTAGGAAATATAACACACCTCTACATTTTTATCTATAGCTCTCTATTATCCATCCATCTGTCTATCTATCTATCTATCTATCTATCTAGTAACTGATACTTCCAATTCTAATCCAATACCACAGTTTTTCCTTTCCACATTTGTAATGCTTTTCTCCAATAGTGGAAAACTGTGCTCTTACCATCTTCCATATATTTACTTATTTGCTTAATACTCTTGCATCAAACCAATCTCTCAGCTGTGCCAGGCTGTCCCCAGTCCTAGTGCTACCAGGTGTACCATTTGAGTCACCCAATTCAGAAAAACAGGAAGGTGAAAGATGAAATTACTTGCAGTTTTCTTTTTCCTCATTCTCTACATATACATTATTATTTTCTCTTCTAAACATTGCTCAAATCCATTCTGTCCAGCTCCACTTCCTGAGTTCAAGCTGTTAACAGGTGCTACTGCTCCTGGTTTTGCTATGACAGTTTCTGTCCTTTGTTATATACCTAATAAATATTTATTGAACCGAGACTATTTTTTTTTTTTTTTGGCATAGAAAGAGTAGGGAGAATGATGTGGTAAAGAAGTTAGGGGTGTGGTAGAATACTTTAACAATCTTTTACTTTGCATTTTTATGTATAAAAGCACCCTAAAACATAATGGCTTAAAACAACAACTGTTTATTGTTTCATATGATTCTGTGGGTGGACTGGGAAGTTCTGCTTCATGTGGTATCCCCTGGGTGCCGGGTGGCTCAGAGATTTAAATAGTCTCATTCCTGTGGCTGGACGTTGGTGCTGGTCACTGGAACTCAGCTGGTGCTGTCAGCCAGGGGTCTCGGACTTCCTCTATGCGGGCCTCTTTGTGCTTGAGCAGGGGCCTGGGTTTCAACTAGGAGCATTCCAAGAGGGCAAGTCCCACATGCAAGCTTATCAAGAATCCATGGTGTCATGCCTGCTAATATCCCAATTGCCAAAGCCAGTCACATGGCTAAACCCACTGTCAACATGAAAGGGGACTCCACAAGGACATCATACTGAGAGGTGTGGTTTATCAGGAAAAAATAAAAGCAACACTTTACTTCTAGGGGACTGTAGATCCTTTTACATATTAATATAAGGCATTAAATTGTGGAGGAGGATTTTAAATGTGAGAAAATAATGAAATAGGAACTCAGTGCAGTATCTTGAAAAGAGAATTATCTTGGGTCAAATATAATGGACTCTCTCCAAATACAATGACTGGCCCCCAGGTCTGACACTCTTTCAACAGACTCAATTTATGATGCAGCAATTCAAGCCAACAAAGTGCAATATATTGAATATATTTAGAATGATGAGGGGTGCTGGATGGAGGGGAGTGAAGGGTGAAAAATCAGGACAACTGTAATAACATAATCAATAAAATATAATTAAAAAATAAAATGAGTTATCTAATCCAGTATTTAATAAAAATAGTGATAGACCTCTTATTTCAAATAGATTCTGATAATTAAAAAAAAAAAAAACAGAAACAAAGCAAATTACTCATGGTTATTTTATTTAATTAAAGTTGGTGTGTTTTGGATACTCTATTTTCATTTATTCTTGACAATTTTAATAATAAAAAGCAAATAATATATAAATTCAAAAACTAAGACTCACAAGAGAAACATATGAGGAAAGGTTTAAAACTTTGCTCACTCCCTTCTCTCTCATGACGGTCTCCTGATACCCCTTCTGCTGGCATCTCTTAGATGCCTCTGAGGATTTCAGGGCAAACAAAGATCATGGATTTGAAAACTGTTGACTATGTTGACTAGAAGATGCCCGAGAGGATATCAGGCATGAAATTTTGGTATGGTCCAGGTAATATTGATTGAAAACACTAAGTAGAATCGGTGGTCTGTGATGGATACTGTCATATAAGAGGTGACCAGGAAAATGGGCTGATTAAATAAATAGTTCTTTGAATTGGATATGCGGTAACTCATTGGTGTGTCAAACAACACCGTATTAGTTTTCTGGGGCTGCTTGTAAGCCACCAACTGGGTGGCTTAAAAACAACAGAAATTTAACAGTTCTGGAGGCCAGAAGTCTGGGATCTAGGTGTTGGCAGGGTTTGTTCCTTCTAGGGGCTCTGTGAGAGAATTAATTTCATTCTCTCTCCTCGTTCCTATTTGCTGACCACCCTTTGCTTTCCTTGGCTTATAGGTGCATCACTCCAAGTCTGTCTCTTTTGTAACAGGATACGTTCCCTGTGTGTCTGTGTCTCTCTCCTTATAAGCATACCAGTCATAGTGGGTCAGCGGCCCACCCTAATCCAGTATGACCTTCTCTTAACTTGATTATCTGCAAAGACCCTATTTCCAAATAAAGTCACAGTCAGAATATCCCCAGAAAGGGACTGGGACCAAGGTGGGTCTGCCAGGCATGGTTTGAAATGTGTGGGCTCTTGAATTGGTGCAGGAAAGACATCACAACATTAGTCCAGGTGATTTTTAGAGTATGTTTATTAAAGCTGGGAACAATGAAACAAAGGAAGGGCTTAAAATAGAAAAGGCAAAATCATAGCAACAGGAGAGTGCCTAGGTGGAGCTACTTTGGCCCTTTGGAAACGTGAAGAAGAGCTGAGCTTAAGTGAGGCTGCCTTGGCCCTTCAGGAAAAAAACCATAGAGGCAGAAAAAGTGAGCCAGCTGGGCTGAATGGACTCAGGAAACAAGTTGCAGGGGCAAAAGGAGGGCCCTTGGAGATAGGTTCAGGGGCTTAGCCTGGGACGAGCTGCGAGCTGCGTTGCTCACTGTTCCCCTGATGACAAGTGTCCTGGGAACCCTTAGAGCTTAGGAGAAAGAAAACAAAGACTCATGCCTGAGGAAAGAAGGGGGAAAGGTGTGGGCATGCTCCAGGGAAAGCATGCACTGGGTCCTTTGTCTTAAGATTTTTTATCTATTTTCTAAAAGTGGAAATTGTAGGGGAGGTCTCCAGGGAGGATCTCAAAAGAATATTCTTCAGCTTTGCATGTGTATCCTTTAATACACTGATGCATCAAAATGAGCTTGTAGAGGGATCAGTGCCATTCACTGGTCAGTTTCACCTTCCAAGAATGTCAGGGAAGAGGGACCAAGATGGGCCAAGGTGGGTTCACCCTGGCATAGTCTGGAACGTGTACACTATTTGCACCTAAGTGTCCTTGGTTAGGGAAAATGAGACCTTGCAATTTATTATCTGGTTATACATTGCTTAGCCATTTAACTATCTGTCTCACTTTCCCCATTCCACTTGTCAAGGAATTTTCCTAGCTTCTCACTGTCTTGCCTCAACAGGCTCCAGGTAGCTATGGAGTTTGGGAGGACACTATTCTACTCAGCACACATACCTGTCACGGAAGACAATGGAGCGTTCATTCGCTCAGTGTGCCTCCCTCTCTTACCTCCTGTATCAGGCCTCCCTGGTCACTGAGCTCTTCATGGCCCGGTCCATCACTTCCTACCTTCTCACACAGACGGGAGTGCTTTCAAACATGGTGTTTGAGAACCATTTCCGATGATTTAGTACTATCACAATGTAATAAAAGACATTTCTTTTAAGTGATTGTTTAATTAGAATGGAAGTCCCCCTGAAGTTTAGCCATGCATGTTTTAGTAGTCAGTAAGACGGCAGTTAGACATAGCTTTAGGTACTGCAGCAACCTTCAGCCCAGATGGGACAATCTTTCCAGGGCTGTCAAATTCATTTTCACCGGGCGCCACATCTACTTTGCAGTTGCCTTCAAAGGGCTGAGTGTAATTTAAGGACAGTATAAATGTAACTACTCTTTAACAGTTAAGCGAGAGCTTGGTGCTACCTCCAGGTAGAGACAAGGTGCTGGGTCAGATAAAACAAGGTGGAGAGCCGGATTCTGCCCTCAGGCCTTGTGTTTGCCACTTGTGCTTTAGGCATTGAATAAATTAGCATTCTTAAACAATTTGTTTAGACACTAGGACAATATATTTACAACCTATTCCATCAGCCAGCATACCCCAGAGTGCTGAAGTCACAGAGTTCTTTATGAATTGCACTCAGCATGGATTCTCCCTTGGCCTTGGAGGTCATCCTTGACCTTAAAACACTGGTCCATCTGAATCCCCTAAGGGTATTTTGTCTCCTGTTCACAATCCAGACAGTGACTTTTAGTCTGTCAGGCTTTAACAGGCTTTTCTGCTTTAACAGGCAGAAATCTGTAACTACCTAGTGGCTTTCTGGAAAGGCACTGCTGTTTGGACAAGGCAGGAGGATCTGGGGGCAAGGTGAAGTTCATGGAAGATGGCGGCTCTGCATCCTCTGTGCACCTCCAACCTCTATGCACCTCTATGCACCTCCAACCTGGCTGTTGCCCAGGAGTGACTGACTGCTATATGCTGCTCACTGCTACCAAGAACACAGGAAATGGGGGTGGGTAACTTCTGATTTCTGACTGAGCATGTGGAAAGTCATGCTGCAAGGATCAAAAGTAGAGAATTTTCTAAGCCATTTGTGAACTGCATTCCCAAGGCATTTGCTAAATGGATTCCAGGAGCAGCAGCAGCAGCAGCAGCAGAAGCAGCAGAAGCAGAAGCAGCAGCCCCCAGAAAAATCCACAGAAGCATTAGTCTGTGCAGTGTTAACACCTGTATTGTACACACTTTCCTAAAAAAGGCTCGAGGCAAGTGGCTCCCCGCCAAGGGCACTGAGCTGTAGGGAGAGGCAGGGTCAAGAGCCTTGCTTTGTTCATTGCTTGCTTACCAAGACTCCTGCTGTTTCCTGCCTGAAGGAAGCCTGTGGTCTCCCTGGAGCTCAACTTAATTCTTGTTCATCATTGAGTTATTGCTAGATCTATTCATTTCACCACTTTTTTCTTTCTTTTTTTTTTCTTTTCTTTTTTTTTGATGTGCGTTTTACTATGTTCTGGCCTCCATGTTTAATCTTTAAGGGCTGATAGACAGGAGTAAGTCTGTCTTTGTCCTGAAAATGCTCACAGTCTGCTGTGTGGTTAAGATCAATGCTGGCAGAGTACTGACTAGACTCACTAAACAGGCATTTGGGAAACTAGAAAAGTGGAGGAACAATGGTATTTTTTGTTTTCTTTTGTTTAAAAGAATAACATGTTTTCCTCCCAAAGAATAAAAGTCTTAATTATAGAAACTACCAGTGTTATTATTTAATTTTTAGTAGATCATAATATTTTAAGAATAGTAGGTTTCAACCTGGCCCTGTAGCCAGCATAAAAAATATGTACACAAATAACTCTACCATAAAACTGAATGTGATCAACATGAAGTACCAAAGTGCCAATGTGTTGAGAGACAGAAAGACCACAAAATCTGAATGGAGGAGGCACTGTTGAAGTGGACTTCGATGGTTAGGTAGGAGTGATTGGAACACATGATCTCTAAATCTATTTGAACTCTAACACTGATGTGCAATATGGGGGTGGGCAAGGTGGGCAAAGATATTGTAGGCAAAAGGATTATCTTGGCAGCCCAGAGGCATGCTGGGGGAATTATGAGCTTCCTCTTGTTCCTGGAGAAAAAGGGACATGGGAGGTCAAGGATCTCAGGGCCCGGGCTGGTCAAATTTCTGCAGCAGAGAGGAAGGGTTCCTCAGACCTCCTTTACTCTCCTCAATCCCAGGCATTGCTTCCAATAGGAATGTCAGGAGAGATGGCTTTCCTTTTCACAGGGCAGACTGCCTAGGGGCAAAGGTCAGACTTGTCCCATCTGTATGTGACCCTGCTCAGGGTACAGGGGTGGCTTTTTTGTTTGATGTGCCAGTGCCCAGCTCAACTATCTGTGTTCCTAGACTGCACCTGTTTACTTAGGCTTGACCTTTAAAGGATGACATTTGAGCATGCAGAGCCAAGCTTCCTGTGCAAAGTACAACAAGTTCATGAATGTGTGCAGAGCAACAAACATTCCTTTTTGTCTGTAAGCTGCATGACTAATGTGCTTGGCCTCTTTAAGAATGACATGGGGACATGGGAACGTTTTCAAGGCATCAACTAGTGCTGCTTGGACAGAGGAGGGGCACCACATGAAAATACCCCAAAGCTTCCTCCTGGGGCAGGGCAGGCCAGGTTCCAAATGTGACCTTGTCCTCAGCACCTCCCTGACACACCCTTTATGCATCCTGGTGCTGATAGGAAGTACCCTTTTGGACAACACCTGTGTCTGCCCTTGTGCCCTTACACATTAGTGAAACTTCCATGTGCATTTTATTCACAGAGTTATGATAGTTTTTTCCTATGCAAATTTATTTCCTCCTTGATCTTGTTCCTTTTGCCCAGTTTCCATCTAGAGTGAAAACCAATATTATTAACATAGGGACATTGATGTAACTTTAGGGGTACAGTTCTAGGAACCATCCGACCTGCTGACAGAAGTTCTGTGTAGTCATAGAAAGGGAAGTATGTGTAAACATACCACAACAAACTCAACAGAGCCATTTAAAGATGAAGATGAATAACGTTCCAGATAAGAAGTTCACACGTAAAACATTTGCAAATTTAAAACATACTCACACACCTCTTCCTCTTTAGGACTTGCAAACATAGGCTTGCATAATAACGAGCTGCAGTTAGCACAGGAAGACAGTGCTAGATGTTAAAAACGGGTAACTGCTCATGGACCAACATAAACTGAGTCATAGGGAGGAGGGTCTTTTTACGTTAACTATGTTTCTTATCTCCACTGCTCCCCTGAACATACAGATTTACCCTAGATTAATATTTGAGATTACCCAACACTTGTATGTGAATGCAGAGACTAGGGAAGAAGAGCTTGAGTTGGTGACAAGAAGCCAGCTGTGTGACCATGGGAAATTTGACACCTTTCAATATGTGTTTTCTCACTTTTAGAATAAGGAGGTTGGACTACACGTCCTTCCCTCTTTAACAATAGGTGGTTAGCAGAAGAAAACACTGTGTAGAACAGTAAAGACTGTCTCAGGATTCAGTATTGGTTTTGATCCTTACAGTTGTGTGGTCTGAACACCCAAATTTCTTCTCTCCGGACCTCACTTCATCTGTAACATTGTGGGATGGGCCTCTATGTTCTTTATTGTCCCATCGAACCCTAATGTTTAGTACTTTTCCTCAGGGTACAAATCTTACCCTGCCCATTTTTTGTGTTCTATTCCCCTGTTGGGAGGAAAGGGGTGGGGGTTGGGAGAAACCTGATATTCATTATCATTAATTTTCTCCCAGTTTCTCACTCTCTCTGTTTTATCCTCCATCTCTTTTTTTTTCTTTCTCTCCCCTCATCCACCCTCCCCAACTTTCTCTCTTGTTGTTCTTCTAGATAACTGGGGAAGTTTTCTCATGATTGAATTTGCAGACCCAACTTTCTCCTAAAGGTAGCTCTGGGTCAGGGCAGAGGGGCAGAAATCCTTAGGTCTCTACCTTGTTTGTTTCTAAGACAGTTTATCTTAAGTCCTTTGGCTTGCAGAGGATCAGGCTCTCTAGGCTGCCAACACTTTGAGCCCTGTATTGCTTAGGAATAGGTTTCCCTGAGAGTGATATAGAAAATCTAAAAGTAACAGTGACTTTAAAAAATAGCTTCCTCTTCCTTCTTAGGCAATAGTCCAGAATTTTTCTTCCAAGGCTGTATGTCAGCTCTGAGCCATGAAGTCCTTGGGGTTCTAAGCTCCTTTGGCTTCTCTACCCCCTCATCCCTGGTCTGTAGCCCTCCACCTATTGCTTCAGGCTGAAAATGAGGAGGGAGAGGGGGTTTGGGAAGTGCCACCCTGCCCTTATATTTACATCCCATTGTCTAGGCTGTCAGTCACATGACCACACCCAGCCACAAGGGAGGATGGGAATTGAAGTTTCTTCTGGGAGGCCATGCAACAATTGAGGAGCCCATTGTCTTGTGAGAAAGGAAGAATGGGTACTTGGAACAACTAGCCATCTCTGCTATTGTCTCAATTTGGTTAATGGATATGTTTTTTCAGTTTTTAGAAACCAGAGGGGAGGGGGGAATCCTACAACTTCCAATATCCAGCATCCTCTTATTTCTCTTCATTCTTTCTTATCTGAAAAGACTCCTTGACACTCCTATTAAGCATTGCTATCTCCCAAGAACTCCAAACCATTCATGTATTTACTCATCTATGAATGTTTGCTGAATGCATGCTATACAGTTGTATCAAACAAAAGAACCAGAAAGGTAAATGAGGTCCTTTCCCTAAGGAGCCCATAGTCTAGCAGAGAAGCAGACATATAGACCAACTGCCCTGAACTGTTATGGAAGTGCTGATAGACACTTGAACTAGGTATACTGTGGTACAAGAAAAATGGTTAATTCTAACTTCAAAAACAGATGGGGAACGGGTAAGGAAATGCTTTGTAAAAAGAAGTTGCCCTTAAACTGAGTGTCTAAAGTTGAATTCCTTGGATGAAGGAGACAGGGCAGGGTGTCTGCCCTTTCTGTTCCTTTTTTACTTCCTCCCCCACAACTAATGTTTTGCTTATAATCACTTGCATGTAAACAGATCAACTTGGCTTCTGTTCTATTAAAAAATATAGTGTCCTTGGCTAAGCTCAAGTTATCAACTTGCATGTTTGTATACACGGCGATTCCTGTAACCTTGTCTCTTAGAAAAACTAGACAAAATAAAGTCAATTATTGAAGGCAATGAACTACAGAAATGCCTTAATTCTAGGTACAGCTTATAGAATGTGGGAACCATGGGGACCCTGATGGGAGTCTACAGAAGAGGCGGAGCAACTGTTTCTACATGGAGGAATTACTACATTCTGTACAGTGCGGTTATGAGGTAAGACAATGAAATATGGCTTCACATTTACTAAATTGTTGAGCCATTGTTTAAAGAGCCTTTTCCCCCTCTAGTTTTATAGAGGAAAATAAAATGAAAACTGAGAAATGTATGAACAATAAAACTTGATGTTTAGAAGTATATTATTTATCATCTATAGTGTACAACTGAAAAGAATTAAAAATATTCAGTTCACCACAAACATTCAAGATCATTTAAATTCTTTCAGTTAGATCAGCCAAGGGCAGACTTCCCAGTTCTTACAAATTCTTCCTTCCCATAAATTCTTGTTGACTAAGTCAACAGAAAATTCTTCATTTTTTCTAAGCTTTCAAAATATGCATTTTCCATATACAAGTCTTATCTGCATAAGTTTTACTTTCCAACTTAAATTCTTTAGAGAATTTTTTCAAGTACAAAATTTAATCTTATAATAGGTATTCTTTATTTAATAAAGCAAGATGAACTATATAAAGCAGAGGTCTGCAAATTTTTTTCCATAGAAGACCAGAGAAGAAATACTTTAAACTTTGCAGCCCCCATGCAGTCTTTGTGGCATATTTATCTTCACTCTTTTTAAGCAACCCTTAAAAATGTAAAAATCATTCTTTGCTTGTGGGCCATGCAAAAACAGGCTTCTTTCGACCTGTAGGCTTTAGTTTGCCAACCTCTGAAAGCCTTTGAGATATTAATTTTAAGCTGTTTATTAAGAAACGAAAGACTCAGAAAGAACCTTTGACCTTCCCCCTCTTCCTGCCCAAGAGATTCAAACAGAGAGACCTGCTGTGGGAAGGAGATCTTAGGAGTTTTCCTGCCACGTGTGCCCCTCTTCCTCAACTACCTGCAAACCACCCACTAACACTTCTAAAACCTAACCCTCCATTAGCCCCACTCCCTTCTCCTTTGTCCACAATGATGCCCAAGGATGCCTCACCGTCTTTGGAATTTTCATGCTTCTATGTGAATTTTCTGTGCACATGTATTAAACTTTGATTTTTCTCCTGTTAATCTGTCTGTTAATTAGCCCACTCAGAAGAACACTGTATGTGGGAGGAACAGTATTAATACTTTTTAGCCCCACACCTTGATTTCAAAACCATACATGCATATAAATAACTATAAGACAAAGCAGATACGTTAATGCTGTGTAAGAGAAGTACATGTGTGGATATGCGGAATTTGGCTCTCTCCCAGTGTTCTTGCTCCTAGCAATGGTCTCATTTATTACCCATAATATTATGAAGTCAGAGACCTTCTCATCCTGAAGATGACCCCTTTCCTTTCCCTCACTCTTTGTATTTAATCTGCCACCAAGTTCTGTCCATTTTAACTGCTAAACATCTCTCAAACTGATCCACTTGATTTCACTGCCCCACGCCTGTAGAACTGCCGCCAGTCCTAACTTGGAATACATGATTCTCAACTGTGAATGGTGTCTCTAACCCAACCCCATCTATTTTGCTTCCTATTAAAAATGTATGTCTCCTTCCTATTTCTCTTCTACTTTCCCCTCTTTTTTTTCTCCTTCTCCTCTCCTCACCCTCCTTTCCCATCCCTTTCTGAACAATTCATTTCTAAACCATCTGCAGTGGGAGGAAGTGGGGAGATTGAGTGGCCCAGTGGATGTCTGATCCTGAACTGGATGCAGACTGTCCATGTGAGGCAAGATGGCAAGACTGTCCTGATGTGGGAGCAAGAGTCCAAGCAAGTTAAGGAGACACCCCCGGGGAGGGTGGCCTGGATTGGTGTTCAGGGAAGGAACAGGGAGGGAGTGGCAGTGAAGATGGGTGAATATATTTAGGACACTAGAAGCCAGGCTTTTCACTATCTGAGAAGGAAATTGCACATATTGAGAGAGAGGAAACTAGAATGATCCCAGTGATCCGTGGTGTTAGACTGGAATTGGAGGTATCAGTGAATTTATGGTTTTCAATATGGTAAGTGTGATTGTGTGTGTGGTTGTGTATCTATTTATATGTATCTGTGTGCATGTGGGTTCTAGACTGTGGGAAAGTTCTACAGAACAAATAATCAGTTTTATCAATTAAAGTAGAAAAGCAAGAAACTATACACAAAAGGGGAAATCTACAGATAAAAAGAGATTTAAGAGCTATATCAATTCATCACAAAGTTTGGGTCTTATTTTGATCAACATTCAAACAAACAAATAAAAAACATTTTACAAGAATCAGAAATGTGAGCACTAACTGCTTAATGACATTAAGGAATTATTAATATTTTAGGGGTGGTGATAGCAAAAGTCAGTCGGACTCTTGTGTTTCATCAATCTAATTTGTCAGTATTATATTATATTGGTTACTATAGCTTTATTTTATTTAACAATGAACACACACAAAAATCCAAATTCTTGAGCGATAAATTTGACAGCTTCCCTTGTAGCTCTTGGGTTGCTTGATGGGTCTGTGCTCATAGGTTAATTTAAGGTTCTACCCCCAGTCCTTTTTTAGTTTCAAGCTTCAAGTTCTCCTCCGGGGATGCAATTCTCTTCCACAACTTCCATTACCACCAATCTGCTGGGAGTTATCAAATCCATCTGCCTGGTGTCAAGAACCAAATACCTGACCAACTACTAGCATCTCCACTGGAATGTCACACAGACCCTGATGTAAGATGTATACTTCCTGTTGTATTCCTTATTTGAGTGATGGCTCAAAGATTAACCTCATTATCAAAGTCAGATGATTGAGATTCATTTATATCTCTCCTCCTTTTCTCTTATCTCCTCCATTCAATCAGGTCCAAATCCTAAGGAGTCTGACTCCTTTACATTTTAAAACATTTGCTCCCATCCAGATTTATACTTTCTTGTTCTGGTCCCTTTTATCTCTTACACAAATGATTAAAATATTTTTCCACTTACTTTATCTGCCTGTAGTGGGCATTTCAGTTTTATGCTTTGACCTTTCCAGAATCCAGCTCCCCACTCCCTATTTGGGGGACCCTCCAGTTGACCCCCCAATACACATTTCCTTTCTTCCATAGTAAGAGAATTTTAAATGACCACATGACCACATGGTATCCTGGCTACAGTTGTCAGGTTTTCTTGCAGCTAGGGGTGGCCATGTCACCAAGTTCTGGACATTAGCTTGTAAATGGAAGTGAAATATGCAACTCCCAGCTTGTGCTCTTCTTAAAAGAAAGAAGCATGCTCTCTTTCTCTTTTTTTCCATCCTTCTTTCTGTGGCTAGAATTGTAGAAGAAAAGTCAACTAGGACAAAGTGACCCAGAAGAAGAACCGGGAACTGGGAAAGAGTTTTGTTTAGGTTACTTAGAAACCGCAAAACCGTCCGGTTTCGGATAGGTAGTCATAATTTCTGCTTTGGCTTCTGTACACCCAGCTTCTGATAAGGACACCTCAAGGCTAGAGTTATTTTTGAATCAGCCTCTGTACCTCCTGCTTTTGCCACGTAGGATAGGGCGTCCAGAGAGCAATGAAAGCCCTGCTCAGCCAAGGTTCAGGGCCCCGAATTTGTAGACTGCCTCCTCTGGGTCCGTGCGTGTAATAAAGCCTTACTCTGTCACCCCGAATCGTGCCAGAGTCGTTATTTTCCGAATTATTTTCCGTAACAGAATGGCAAGGTGGTGGTGGGAATTAGAGCGGTTATCTTGTACCACCAAGTGGAAACCATGTGTGGGGGATTGCAGAGTAAAAATCCAGGGGTCTGGGTCAGTGCTGGTTTCACAGAGAAGAGCTGCCCGACCAACCTGTGCCTTTCCATGAAGAGAAATGAATATTGTTCAAGTCATTATGAATTTGATCTCTGTTACTGCAACCAAATGGGTACCCTAAGTAATACTTCATTTAAGAAGTCACAACTACCTAGCAACCAAGGTGTGGGCAGATGGTTGGCAATCATATGCTTCCACTGGGGTGACTAGGGATAATTCAGGACAACAGTGGCAGCGATGTCCTCCTGCTACCAGATCTTCTTGGTCAGACTGTGCCAAAAGTATGAGACAACTCCTGTGCCTCCTCCAGACTGCCTTTGCTCCTGTCGCTTCCGAGTGTGCTCTTCCAACCTCTGGAGATTGTTGTACGCCGGCTATCCTTCCAATAAAGCCCCCCTTTTAATTTAAGTGAGTAGATTGGATTCGTGTGACTTGCAACAGCAACAATAAATTTCAGATCAACGCACTGAATTCCAATTTCCCTTTCTTTCAAAGGAAAGGTATCGCTGTGGGTGTGGTATTTGTAAACAGAGGTCTAATCCCGTGTTCTCTCTGCTTAATACCTACCAAGAGTTCTGCAGTTGTTTCCTGCAGGATAATCTCCACAGTGTGGCAAGTGAAGTCTCCCAGGATCTGGCCTTAGCCTCCCTCCCCAGCTTTCTCTCTTGGTGCCTGCCCTTACACCTTGCATTACCAGGCTCAGCCGTACTAAATCACTTGGCAGGCTCTTACCTCTCCTTCTGTCTGGAGCTCCCAGCTCTTCCTCAAACCTGCCCATCAACTCACTTTTAGGAGATTTCCTTGGGTTTCGTAGCCTCAGTAAAGTTTTCCTAACTTCCCCTAGCCTGGTCTCCCGGAGTTGATCGCAGACTCTGTCCTTCCCGCTGCACACCGCACCCTGTGTAACCATGCTTCGCTTCCACTGCGCCCCAGGGTCTCTTTGTGCTCACCTGTCTTCAAGATGCCTCCTCCACTGTGTGCTATCTTCTATTTTTAGCATCTCTTATATGGTTGGTGCTTAGTATACGTGATAAATGGAAGTAAATTACCTTTCTGCAAAATATTTGAAAAGTTTAAAAATAAATCAGTAGGTGGCACCCAAGCCTTCCGCTAAAACCAACGACTGCACTTTTTTCTATAACCAACATGAACCAGCAGGTGGCGCTCACTGACAGGAAAATCCTTTCTCGCCCACTGAGTCCCTCTGACCTTTTCCCCCTCCCTGCTTCTTTAGGGAAAGAGTGGATGCGTGCTATATATATCATTATAGGGTCATGCACCGCATAGTGACATTTTGGTCAACCACGGACACAGACGGCATAAACAACGGAGGTCCCAGAAGATCAGAATGGAAAATTCTGATCAGCTAGGAAAATTCCTATCACCGGATGACGTTGTAGCCATCTGACCGGCACATAGCTGACAGGTTAGGGGTGATGCTGGTGCAAACAGACCCACTACACTGCCAGTCATATAAAAGTATAGCACACACAGTTATGAACAGTGCATTATCCTTGTACTACGTTATACTTTTTATCATTATTCAGAATGTACTTTTTCTACTTACAAAAAGTATACTCTAGAAGGGTGTGCTGTGTTACATCAGCAGCAGCCTCACACACTTGGTGTTTACCCCATGTCTCGGTTGCATCCTTTTCTCTGTGCTTGATTTAATTTCATGTTGTTTTGTCCAGTGAAATGCTGTACAAGCTTGTCTCCTAGGAGCAGTAGACTGCACTGTATGTTGAGGTGTGTAGTAGGCTACAGCATCCAGGTTTGTGTAAGTGCACTCTGTGCATTCACACAATGACAAAAATGCTTAATGATGCATTTCCCAGAATGTGTCTCCACTGTTAAACCACATAGATGTGCACATCTGTATTAGAATCCAAAACCATTTATACCCACACAGTTTACTCTCAGTAAGACTTTACTATTCACTGTCCTCATCAGTAAGTTTTTGCTATTCCAGGGAACTTTTGCCCAGGAAGATAAATGTTGCAAAATCATACTGTTCGACCTTCTAGTAGGTAACATCAAACTCTAGAATCCCTTGCTGCCCACCAGTCCTTAATTATTATAGCATCTTTACCCCCAACCTCACCAATTTTCTGCATCGAAAGGTCCACCCCAAACCAAAACCCCAAACATCATATATGTGTCCAGCTTTTTTAAAGAAATTACATTTTATTGATTATGCATTACAATTGTCCCAATTTTGCCCTCTTTATCCCCCTCCACACAGCATCCCCTACTCCCTCAGGCAATCCCCCCACCATTGTTCATGTCCACGGGTCATGTGTTTAAGTTCTTTGGCTACTCCATCTCCTATACTGTACTTTACATCCCCATGGCTACTCTGTAACTACCTATTTGTACTTATTAATCCCCTCACCTCTTCACCCATTCCCTGACACACCCTGTGCCATAAACCACCCTCCAGTTTTGAGATGCTGCTAGGACTTAATCTAGGCAGTTATGTCCATTATGACAGTAAGGAATCACTCAGCTTTGCCTGGTCAACAGACTGTTGTATTGGTAAATAGGGGGAGCCAGCACTTGACAGTTACACATACACCTGATCATGCAGGTGTATCTTGGGCTTTGTTTCTCAAAATGCACAGACTGTTAGAGTGCAGAGCCTTGGGCCCTGTCCCAGTCCTACAGCTTCCAAATCCGCACTTCAGCAGGACGCTCGGGCGGTCCTGAAGTGTGCTGTTCTTGGGGCATGACCTCAGTTTCATAAGAAATGCGTGCAGACTGAAAGTTTGTACTTTAAAAAACATTTTTTGTGGTTTTTAATTGAAGTTTATCTGGCAACAAAATACAAGAAAGATTTGGATTCAAGCTTCTGCTTAATTAGAAAATATTTTAGTTTTGTTTCAGACCAACCTTCCTTAAGAGGACAGGCGGGAATTTTTGAGTATTCGGGCAAACATTTCTACTGAATTTATTTACATCATTTTAAAAACTCTGGCAGTGTTTCCTAGGAGAGACTGTGTGGCAGTGGGTGCAACATGTATTGTAATATCTGGGGCCACAGGCCTGCGCTTTGCAGATACAGTGCTGAGTCCACAGTCACAGTGCGCACTCCGTAACACTGAGATAGCTGTTGATATAATTTTTTTGAAAAGTATTTTATTAACTTATTTAAAGTATTTTATTAAATAAAAAATCAATGTGTTAGGGCAGCATTGATTAATAACATTGTATAAGTCTCAGATGTTCAAGTTGAATTACATCATCTGTACATTGCATATGTGGTCACCACCTGAAGTCTCGTCTCCTTCTGTCACTGTAAATTTGACGCCCTGCAGTCCCTTCATCCTCTTCCAACCCCTGCCCCTCTGGCAACCACCCTTCTGTTGTCTGTGTCTGTGAGTTTGTTTGTTGGCTCATTTGTTCTTTTCTGTTTTATTGCCCACATATGAGTGAAATCCAATGGTTCTCATCCCTTTCCATTTGACTAATTTCACTTGGTATAATACCTTTAAGATTCATTCCTGTTGTCACACGTGGCAATATTGCATTTTTTTATTACTGAGTAGTAGTCCATTGTGTATTGTAGCACATCTTTATCCAATCAATGAATACTTAGGTTGTTTCTGTGTCTTGGTTATTGTAAATAATGCTGCAGTGAAAGAAGGGGTACATGTATCTTTATGAATGTTTTCACATGTTTTTAGTAAAGATCCAGAAGAAGAATTGCTGCATCACATGGTAGCTTTATTCTTAACTTTTCGAGGAACCTTCACACTGTTTGTGTTAATTCATGTTTTCCACCAACAGTGTACAGGGTTTCCTTTTCCCCACGTACTCTTGAACACATTAGTTCCATCTTTTTGATAATAGTCATTCTAACAACATGAGGTGGTATCCCATTGTGGTTTTGATTTGCATTTCCCTAATAACTAGTTATATGGAACATCTTTATATGTCTGTTGGCCATCTGTGTGTCTTCTTGGGAAAGTGTCTGTTCTGGTGTCTGCCCAGTTTTTAATCAGATTTTGCTGTTGTTGTTGTTTTTGTTGTGTGAGTTCTTTGTATATTTTAGATATTAGCCCCTTACTGGAGTTATTATTTGCAGATATCTCTCCCCACTCAGTTGATTGCCTTTTTAAAAGTAATTTTATTCTGGATTTGTTATTCAGACCATACTCTTTCACATGTGGTGTTAGCCCTTTTTTTTTTTTTTTTGGATTTCAGCCCCTTTTCCTACAGATTTTTGCTGATATATCAAAGAGATATAGTGGAAAGAATACAGTTTTTGACATCAGAAGACAGATTAAAATCACAGTTCTGCCACTTCCCACCTGTGGGACTTGGGGCTATTCCCTTAACCTTGCTAAGCCTCACTTTGCTTATCCTAAAATAGGAAAAATGTTATTTGTGTATAAAAGCTGATTTGGGGATAAAAAGAGATAAAGTTTTTGATCAGAGATCTATAAACCAACCATTGCACTTGTGGTCATTTATCTTTTTAAAAAATATTTTACTTATTTATTTTTAGAGAGAGGAGAAGGGAGAGAGAAAGACAGGGAGAGAAACATCAATGTGTGGTTGCCTCTCACGTGGCCCCCGCTGGGCACCTGGACCACAACCCAGGCATATGCCCTGACTGGGAATCGAACCAGTGACCTTTGGTTCACAGGCCATGCTCAATCCACTCAGCTACACCAGCCAGGACATGGATATTTATCTTAAACACACTGCCAGTATCCACATATTACTAGGTGTAACAATAATGGATGTTAATTAATCAATTAATGTGCCACATCGTTTTAATAGGGATAGAAGAGGAAGGCCAGAGTGTCTAGAGATAATGGCTTACCGATCAAAAAGCTTTTTGTAATGGTGGTAAATATGCATATATATGGCCCAGTAAATCTCAATTTCATTCTCGGAGAGCCAGATCCCCAACTATTACACTATTCAAATTTATCAAAAAGTACAAGAAATTCTATAAGGGGAAGGAGACCAGCTGGTTGCAATCAAGTATTTAAAATTTTTATGTTATTTTTAAAATTGAAAATATTTTAATTTTTAAATTACAGTTGGCATTCAATATTGTATTAGTTTTAGGTGTACAATGTAGGGGTTACTTTTATATAACTTATGAGGTGATGCCCCCAATAAGTCTAGTACATACCTGGCACCATATGTAACTATTACAGCAACTTTTTAGAGATAATTGAAGTATCAGCTCTCTTTTAGCAGTTTCCTTATGTCAAGAGTTTAAGTCCATGTTAACATCCAAGGCACATGTGAATGAATGATCCATTACCCAATTTTCCTGCTGTTATCTTACTGTCATCTACAAGAATGATGCTTGGTGAGATTATATACTAGGCACTTTCTAAATTACTTCATAATGTCAAAACTATCTTATCAGAGTTTGGGACATAACAAAACTACTATTGTATGTAGTTTACTGGCAAGAAAATCTTTGCAGTGGGCTACATGGAGGCCCCTCAAAAGATAGGCCCACGTCCGCATCTTTGGAACCTGTAAATGTTGGCCGTATTTGATAAAAGGGTCTTTGTAGGTTTAATTAAGTTATGGATCTTAAAAATGAGATCAGCCTGGATTGTTGAGATGAGACTTACACCTGGTGACAAGTGTTCTTAGACACACAGATAGGAAAAGGCCACATGAAAAGGCAAAGGTTGGAGCGATGCTGCTGAAAGCCGAGGCCACCCGGAGCCACAGGGGCAGGTGGAGCAACAGAGGACTCTCCCCTGGGACCGTCAGAGAGGGCACAGCCCTCCCAACACACTAACTTCAGACTTCTGGGTCCCCAGGACGGTGAGAGAATGAATTTCTATTGTTCTCGGCCACCCAGTGTGTGGTACTTCGTTACAGTATCCTTTGGCAATCCACCTCATCCTTCTTCTGCAAAGAAGAGTTCAAGAGTGTAAACGATAGTAAACAAAATGAATGCAAGGCAGAAATTTTAAAAGTTGTGAAGAATACTTTCTTTTCTTCAAATATTAAAATAAAAAGCAAACAAGAACACTATATCCATTGGAAATCGCTCAGCCAGGAGGGAAAGTCTGTTTGGTCCATTTCTAAGGTCGTTATTTTTTGAAGTTTAATATTAATAAAACATGCTAGATATATTAAGACAGGCTAGGTGGTAGAAAAAGGAGCTGTTTGACTGGTGCTACTTTTTCTGCCAGAATTAAAGTGGTGGCCAGGCAATAATCGAATGATGTGACGTAACTGAAGTATTTCTCTCAGAGGGAAGCAAGGAAGACCTCACAGAGGGTTGACATCTACACTGGTTCTTAAAGCCTGAGTAGGAGTTTCTCAGGCAGAGAATAGAGTGAAGTCTGGGCACTTGACTATTTCACAGAAAATATAGCACGTACAAAGGCACAGAGATGGAAACGTACATCATGTACTTGGGAATAATACCTGGTTCCCTGCAATTGGTCCCTTAAGTGCACAGGTGGTTATGGTAAAAAATAAATTAGCCAAAGTAGGTAGGGACTGGAATCAGATGGGTCTGTAAAACTTTTCTGGCAACGGAAAGCCATTAAAGAGAGGAGGTGCCATGATTAGATTTATCAGACATGCAGATAAAATAGCCGTCCTTCAACACTGGAACTTTGGATGAGGCGCCGAGGATGCTGGGACGGTACAATCTCCCAGTGAGCCTGGAGCTTACGAAAGGCCTTGTCCCTGCTTAGGTATTCTTGCCACCTATGCTTAAGGACATTGAAACACTATTTGGAGGAGGAGTAAGTAGTTGGTGATGCATGCTGGGGTAGGCATGGTCTTTCTCTCTTAATGGAGACAATAAAATACCCACACATGGAAAATATTTCTGAACTGGTACAAAAGTTAGATCACACACATACACACAGATAGGCATGTATACCTTATGTTTATATGTAGTATTTTTAAAATATCACTTTATTTTTCTTCCATGCTTAACACTTTTCAAAGATCCCCTTAGTCTAGCCATTGTTATCAAACTTTATTTAAGAATCACCTGGGGAGGCTGGTAAAAACATGTAGATTCCTAGGTCCTACTCTTTGGAGTAGGGCCCAGAAATCCCCTCATTTATCAAGTTACTCTGTGGATCTGAAGTAAGGGGTATTGGCCCATGGGGTCACAGGATGGAGCCCAAGGTTCCTAGCAAGACATTCAAGGCCCCTTATCTCTCTCCAGTTTCCCAGCACACCTTCAGTTCTGAAATGCATGCCTTTGTTTCACCAAACTCACCACTTTGTTTTAATCCATTTTGCTTTATTGTGTTCCCAATGTTCTCCCTGTCAGTCTTCTATAGGCATCCCCTTCCTTACTAGCAAATCCCCTCCCTGTGAAATGTCTCAGGCCAGACTCGCCTCAAGATCTGTCTTCCCTCAACCCAGTACTAACTTCATTTTCACATTCTTCCTCCATGGAGTTCATTCAGGCTTGCATTCTTGCTCATGGTTGGTTACTTGCCATTATTTCTTTGTAAGCCTCTGTCTCATGAGTCTGAAATCTTGAAAGGGAGTATTCACATATTTTAAATCTTTTTATGCGCATTGTTCAGCACACTGCATGACATCTAGTATGTGCTCAGGAAGTGATCGATGAGTGAGGGTTGGGAAAGGTGGACCTGGAGTCAGATGGAAAGTGGTTGGAAAGAAATAATTTCTTTTCTGTGTCTTGGATGGAAGAACCACAACAGAACTTTTCCTTTTTCTCTAAGTAGGAGCAATTACATGAAGAATTCCTGTGTTGTGGCCTCAAGGAAGCATAAGGACTCCTTCTCCTTGCAGTACCATCTCTTAAGGGGAATTAGGAAAGGGATAAACAGGAGCAGACCACTTCCCACCCAGAGGCTAATTACTTATCTTTTCTTAGTGGTTTGACATTAATGGAAGGTGAAAAAGGGCTTCAGGATCAGAATGCCTTTTCCATCTCTGATCTCCTACCCTTGAAAGTTCAAAGTAAATTCTGTCTTCTCCAAAACAAGCTTCTCATTTCCTGATTTTAGCCACTTGTCCTTATAAGCTCTCAGCACTGTTTCTCCCTCTCCTCCTCCTTCTTTGTATACTTGCCTCCTAAACTAGGTTATAAAATCAAGGAAGGCCTAGGACCCTGTATTTCTTCTCATTTTTCCTCTCAAATGAGAATGGGAGGAACCTTCATAGGAGGAGACTACTCTTTCCTGTTAATTTCACATATAATAAGTGCTTAATGAACATTTCTCTGCAGGGAGCAATTATGTGCGTATTTTGTGTTATATTTGTCTGCTTCTAGACTTAGGAATGACCATTATTGTATAAAGCTGGACTTGTTACTGAATCAAACTAGGAAGGATTATTGGTATTAATGGTTTTGTTACCAGGCCACTTCCACGCAAGGGGCTGACCCTGCCCCTACATGGTCCAGGACCTTGCACTTGTTAGGCAACCTCCAGGTTCTTGACTCATGCAGGAAAATTTCAAGACACAAGTCCAGGTGAAAGTGAGAGTAAGTTTATTAAAGCTTGGGACAAGGAGGCAAAGGAAGTGCCCCTGGGGACAGGTGCAGGGGGTAAGCCTGAGATGAGCAGCCATTGCCCATCGCTCCCCCGGGTGCAAGTCTTGTTGGGCTTCTAGAGCTTAGGGTAGAAGAATCAAGAGGGGTGCTGGTGTGCTTGAAGAAGAATCTGCACTGGTGTCCTTTGTCTTGAGGGTTTTATCTGTTTTCTATAGGGGGGAATTATAGGGGAGGTCTCAGGGGAGGATCTCAACAGAATATTTGTTAGATTTCCAGATGTGTCGTTTAGTATGCTGTTGTATCAAAATGACTGTGTAGTGAGTGATATCGGGGGTTATTCTCTTAGTTTCATGTCTATCTTGGATTATCCTGGCTTTTATTGGCTTTTTTGTTATCTATCTCTCTGACTAGGATAATTTAAAACACCTGCTGTTGGATATTATCGGTTAGGGAGGATAGTGTCTTGTGCTTTATTAGCTGGCTGTTAATTGCTCAGCTATTCCAGCCATTTGGTTCAGCCATTTGGCTCAGTTTCCTCATTCCACTTGTCAAGGAATTTTCTAGTTTCTTACTAACCTGCTTCAGTTTATTTATTGCTACTTTCAGCAGAAAAGGTATGAAGAATTACTAAGCCAACGAATGCGTTACCAGTGAAAGCTAGTAGTAAGCCAGTGGAAATCCATACTTAATGTCAAATGAGATGACTCTGGACTCAAACGGAGTGGATTATAGGATATTTTTGAATAATGATATCCATGGAATTGCTACTATTGGCATTTAATTATAAGTACAAGAAAGGGGAGCAGAGGGACTTAGACTTTGAGTTTAATAAACTGGGGAATATAATCCTGCTTACTTAGCCAGGAAGCTACAGCTTTTTACTCCAGGGGATTACAGCATTGCTCCACCAAGGAGAGTAACATTTCTTCCCCCTCCAGTACGGGGGATTGTTGGGGAGGGGGGCATTGGGAGTGGTGCTGGGCCATGGAGGCCTGTCAATCTAACTAAGGGGTGGGCTGCTGAAAAGCCTGTGAAAGCTTGGGAATGGATTGGTTCTCTTGAAATGGCACCTGGTCTGTCCTAAACCCAAACATAATCCCAGGGGAACAAAGAAACACACACACACACACACACACACACACACACACACACATTCACGCACACTCTGTCTCTCTCTTGCCTGATGCCAATGGCCTGCACTCGGACCATGTACTCGTGCATCCTTTTTCCATAGCCACGTGACCGATGGCATGCACACTCCACATGCGGGCTCCAGGTGGGAGCTTGAACACCTCAGCACAGCAATGATCACGGGTGGGAACACAAGCTAAACTAGCCAAATGCTGAACTGGATTGGACTTTAACACAGAGCAGAAACTCTGGACACTGGCTTCTGTCTTGGCAATGCTAAAGACAAGATTGGACCTTCCCCATGGCCAGACAGAGAAGATTGGACATTGGAAAGTCAGGAGATGAATCCCCTTAACTTTACATCATCCATCAATTTACCACAGAACCCCACCCTCTCATGCGGGTCTCAAAAAATTCTTTTCCTTGTGATACCTTGTGAATTCTTTTCCACTGTTATCAGTGGAAAACAAGTAAAAAGAACTTGTTTTCCGCTGATAACAGTATGAGTTTAGCACTGCTGCTCATGCTCTCTTTTCCAGTCATTCTGGAACATTCTTCTTATATTTTTGTATCTGCTCTTTGAAGTTTTCCTGGTAGCATTCCTTCACTGCCTTCTCTGACTATTTCTCCTCAGCCTTCATGAGCTCACGTAGCTTTCTCCCTCAGCTTCATTTAGCCTATTCTTCAGCTTGACTCAAAAACTTTGAAAAAATACTTAATAAATTAGTCAGTGACTACAGTAATATTGACTTCCTGCTGTTATCATTTTGGGTCTTCGTTGTTTGTGTTAACACTTACCTACTCTCTTCATTCATGAGGATTGTGTCTCACTCTTTGTGGTTTCCACAGTACCTAGCCCAGCAATGCACAAAGCAATTCACAACAAATACTTGTCATGTGAGAGAACAAGTCAGAACTCACCTGGGCAGGTGGTTCTTATGGCAAATGAACATATAGCATTGGTGCTATCACACTGATTCTCTTAGACACCTGATCGCCCTGATTCTGCTCATAAGCAGAGCTGGGGCTCCTGCCCAACCAAAGGCGTTTATCTTTTGTATCTAAGTAACTAAGAGCATTGGGGCTAGAAGAAGTGAAGACCTATCCACTGGATTAGAACAGTAACATTTACAGGTCTCTAAGAGTATGCATTCTATAAAAAACTGGCTTCCTAAGTACTAAAGGCCCCACACACCCTGCTAGGAATTTTGTTTTTCTGTTTTCTTTAAGCAAAGATGAGATTTATAGACTTAGATATTTAGTCATAAACAATGGCCAGCACAAACACATTGTATTGAAAAAGGCCAGTTTAGGAATGAAAACACTTGACACCTGGCTTTGGGCTGTTTATTCTGCATCTCTAAAATCGGGGTATGTGACAAGATTTCTAAAGTCATTTCAAGTTTTAATATTGTGTGATTCTACATCATCTTTGTTTTGTTGTGACATTTATTCTACGTGGATTTCCTTCCTTGTGGCCATGGAAACAGTGTGTTCAAAGTTTGACCCTAGATGTCAGACACCATGGGTTTGCATGCCAGGCTCAGCCAGTCACTGACCGTATGACCTCAGACAAGTGGTCTGACTTTTTGTTCTGTTTGTTTTTTGTGTTTTAAATTGGGGATAATAGCATCTACTTTGTAGAGTTGCTGTGGAGATAACACTGTTTTATTTATATAAATTGTATATATTCATATATAAATTATGTATAAATTATTATATATAAATTATAGATATTAATTCCTTGGAACTGTGATTGGCACAGAGTAAATGTTCAATAGATGTTAGCTGTTATTCTCACAGACTTGATTCCTTAGTTATGCTTTGCTTAAGCTAAGCGTGCTGTGGGTTGGCATTCCTTGAGTATATACATACCAATTGCTCTGTGTAAAAGGAGGGAATAACATAGAACATGGTCTTAAATTGAGTTGAAGAGCATTGTGACTGTTTGGAAATTATGATCTTTATTTTCCAATCTTAAGCCATATTGAAACATCAGTTTCCATATAGGAAAGATCAGCTATGTGTTCCTTTTTTTTTTTTTTTTTGATTCACCTGTATTCTTTGTAGAATCCATGTAGGTTCTGTGGCTCCTCCTCCCCACCAACACACACATCCCTGCCCCTCTTCTCTGCCTTGCTTTTCTTCTTAGCACTTGCACTGTACAGCATACAAAGTATTTTTTACTTCTTTAACTTGCAAGTGGTTCCCTCTACAATGTTATGCTTCATCACAGCCAGGAACTCTGTTTTGGACTTTGCTTGGTCCCTAACACTTAGAACAGTGCTTGGTATCTTACAGGTACTCCACAAGTATTTACTGAATAAATTAAGTCTGGTATTTACATATATTTAACTCACAAAAATTTCTCTTTGGTAGTTCTCGATTTTACTCATATGATATTGGGAAAAGACTTGATAGCAGAGCATGAAGAAAATTTACTGATTTCATGTCTCCTCAGGGCCTTTGCACTTACTGCTCTTGCTGTCTGGAACGCTCTCAAGACAGCATGTGTCTCTCTCCCTCATGTCGCTGAGAACCCTTCTCAGAGCCTCTAAATAAAATAGCATACCTGTCAACTTCCTTCAGAGCTTCCACACCAACACTATTTGTAATCTTTCCGTGTTGATTTTTCCATACTACTTGTCCCATCTAATTTATTTATATTTACTTGTTTATTATTGATGTTTCTCTTCCTTCACCATGATGGCAGAGGCTAACCCTATTTTCCTTTCTAGTTGTACTTAGAACAATGTTTGATACTAAATATATATTTGTTAAATATCAGAACATGTAAAAAGAATGGCAGTATTATATTTGCTTTAAATAATTGTTATTCCTTTTTATAAAGAGTATCTTGTTCATGCAATAAAATTATTATTAAAATAAATGAGAAACATCCAGAATTTTATTATACAAGTAGAATCACACACTCAGTAACTTGATAGCGTTTCCATCACGGACTTTTATATATGCCTATTATACCCTGTTTTTTTTTTTTTTTAAATTTAGTTATAGGCAAGTTATATATATAGTTTTGCATTTTGTTTCTCTCCCTTCATTACAGATTATTAGGTGGGGGTGTTGTAATTAGGTATTATAGGTGTTGACCATTTGTTTTTAAAATCAAGGTGGTATATTTCCAATGCAACTTTAAAGTGCAATTCAAAAACTCTTTATTTTGTTTGTGTCTTCTCCACCAATTTTTCATGAATTTAAATTCTTTTCTGTCCATGAACTACATGGTACATATGAGGTATAATCATATGTTGTTTTATGGCACTTTACTTTCTTGCACTTCATAGATATTGTGGTTTTTACAAATTGCAGGTTTGTGGCAACCCTGTATTGAGCGAGGCTGTTGGTGCTCCTTTTCTAATGGCATTTGCTCTCTTCTGTCTCTGTGTCACATTTTGGTCATTTTTGCAGTATTTCAAACATTTTCATCATTGTTATATTTGTTATGGTGAGCTGTGATCAATGGTCTTTGGTGTTGTTATTGTAAGTGTTTCGAAGGGCCATGAACCGCAACCATATAAGACAGCAAACTCAATTGATAAATCTGTTTGTTATGATAGGTCTGCCAATGTCTCTCTGTCCCCATGTCTCTCAGTGTCCCCATGTCTCTCAATGTCCCCATGTCTCTCTTTCTCTTTTCAAGCCTCCTTATTTTCTGTGACATAATAATATTTAAATTAGGACAATTAATACCCCTACAATGGTGTCTAAGTGTTCATGTAAAAAAGAAAAGTTGCATGTCTTTCACTTGAAATTTAAAGCTAGAAATGATTAAAATTAGTGAGGAAGGCATGTCAAAAGCCAAAAATAGGGGAAAAGCCAGGACTCTAGCATTAGTCAAGTTGTGAATTGAAAGAAAATATTCTTGAACAAAGTTAAAAGTGCTATTTCAACAAACACACAAAAGATAAGAAAGGAAAACACCCGTATTGCTGATATGGAGAAAGTTTTAGTGTTCTGGATAGAAGATCAAACCAGACAGAATATTCTCTTAAGCTGAAGCCTGACCCAGAGCAAGGACCTAACTCTCTGCGGTTCTCTGAAGGCTGAGAGAGGTGAGAAAGCTGCAGAAGGAAAGTCTGAGCTAGCAGAGGTTGGCTCATGAGGTTGAAGAAAAGAAGCTGTCTCTATAACATAAACGTGTAAGGTGAAGCAGCAAGTGCCGATAAAGAAGCTGCAGAAAGTCATCCAGAAGACGTAGCTAAGATAATTGATGAAGGTGCTACACTAAATAGATTTTCAATGTAGATGAGACAGAGTTAAATTGAATGAGACAAAGAAGTTAACGCCTGTCTTCAAAACTTCAAAGGGGAGTCTGACTCTCTTGTTAGGGACTAATGCACCTGATGGCTTAAAGTGGAAGCCCATCACCCTAGGGCCTCTAATAATTATGCTAAATCAACTCTGCCCGTGCTCTACAAATGAACAACAAAACCTAGATGGTACCACATCTGCTTACAACACGGTTTGCTGAATATTTTAAGCCCGCTGTTGAGGCCTTCTATTCAAAAAAAGATTTTTTTCCCCCAAAATATTACTGCCCATTTACAATGCATGTGGTCACTCAAGAGCTCTGATGGAGAAGTACAATGAGATTCATATTGTTTTCACACTGACACAACACCCATTCTGTAGCTCTATGAATCAAAGAATAATTTTGACTTTTTAAGAGATACATTTCATAAGGCTATTGCTGCCATGCATAGCAATGTCTCTGATGTGGATGCACATAGTAAACTGAAACCCTCTGGAAAGGATTCACCATTCTAGATGCCGTGAAGGACACTGATGATTCATGGGAAGGGATCAACATACCAACATTAACAGGAGTTTGGAAGAAGTGGATTTTAACTCTCAGGGATGACTTTGAGGGGAGGAAGACTTCAGGGGAGGAAGTGACTGTAGATGTGGTGGAAATAGCAAGAGAACTAGAAATAGAAGTGGAGCCTTAAGATGTGACTGAATTGGTGCAACTTCATGATAAAACTTTAACTGATGAAGAGTTGTTTCTTACAGATGAAAGAAGAAAGTAGTTTACTGAGATGGAATCTTTCCTAGTGAAGATGCTAAAAAGATTGTTGAAGTTATAATGAAGGATTTAGACTATCACATAAAATGAGGCGAAAAGGATTTGAGAAGATTGACTCCAATGTTGAAAGAAGTTCTACAGTGGATAAAATGCTATCAAACAACATCACATGTCACAGAGACATCATTCATGAAAAGAGGAGTCAATTCACATGCCAAACTTTATTGTTGTCTTATTTTAAGAAATCGCCACTCTGGTCAGTCAGCGGCCATCAACACTGAGGCAAGACCCTCCACCAGCAAAAAGATCATGACTCCCTGAAGGCTCAGATGATAGTTAGCATATTTTAGCAGTAAAATGTTTTTAAATTAAGGTATGTACACTGTTTTTCAGATTGCACACTTAATAGAATATAGTATTGTGTAAACATAATTTTCATATGCACCAGAAAACCAAAACATTTGTGTGACTTGTTTACTGTGATATTCACTTTATTACAGTGGTCTGCAACCAAACTTGCTGTATCTCTGAGGTACTGCCTATAAATACACAGTTCTAGAAAAGAGACTGAAAAAGAGGGGTTTGCTTCTTTTTCTGTAACTAGGAGCTTCTCCCTACAACACTTATCCCCTATATAGGGCAACACTCACCCTTTGGATTTCACGTCTTCACGCCTTCCCCTTTACAAATAGCATTGTGATTAGCTACTTGCTTGCTTTGCCTCTCCTCTGGATTGCAAACTCCCTAATGGCAATGATCATGTCTAATGCACCATGGTATGCTTGACAGATACCACACAGCTTGATATATGTAATACTCAGGTGATTTTTGTTGAGTAACTGAATGAAAGGCCATAATGAACACGTATCATTTTATTTCTTAGACACCCACTCCCTTGGACGAATCCAGTTTCTACTATAGATTAAAATATGGGAAATGGGAATTATCTTTGATGCCTTTGGCAACTCAAAGAGAGCAAATGAGCTCCTCCCACAGAAACTGATAATGCCCTGTGGTGAAAAGAATACTGGATTTACAGTCAGATTTAGTCCCAGCTCTTCTATGGGTGCTTGGTAGATGATGATCCTGGTGTTGGCTATTTATTGAGTACTTTGTAGGTACTCAGTACTTAATAAGTGCAGTCATTATCTTAATCCTCACCACAACCCTACCAGGTAAGTATCCTTATTTCCATATTACATATAGAAAAAAACTGAGGTATGGAGATATTAAGGAATTTGCTAAGAGGCAATGCTGGGATTAGAACCCAGACAATCTTATCTAATCTTTCTGTACCTCAGTTTCCTTCTCATTAGAATGAAGGTAATGGGCCATAAGGTCTTTGAATTTATTTCTATTCTAAATGATTCTGTGAGATTTTACAGATGGGGATCCTACCAGGACAGCTGCAGGATGTTTTAGTTTCTTGTAATAATCAGGAAAAGTAAGGTTGGGTGCCCTGGGAAGCATAAATCCACCCATTTTTCTCACTTTTAAAGAGCCAATATCAATTCTTGAAGATAATCAATAAAATAAGAATCACACCCACCCCACAGGACTCCCCTGATACTCAAATAAGGTAATGCTTGGGAACTCTCCTGTAACTTGTCAAATTCTATATAAATGCAAGGAATTATTAGTATTGTCTTATAACACTGATTCACAGTTAGAAACCAGTGGACTGGTTTTTCCACTTGAATTCCCTGCAAATTGCTTTTGGGAAGCTTAACGTACATTCTGTCTGCTCAGATTTGTGTCTGTGACAATTACAGGGCAAGGTACACCCAGCTTTGCTTTAGCTTTTCTAGGGTCAAAACACAACAATCTCCACAAACAAACCTCTAGGCAGTTTGGTTGCTAGTCACGAGTTCACAGGCCCACCATGCCATTGCATTTTCCATTAAATTTCCGTAACCAGTGAAAAATAAAAATAGTAAGTAGGGCAAAATTCCTGCTGGTTTCACTTAAAATGCTGTTTGAGTAGTGACTTTAGAATTCTACGGGATTCACATAGCAATCCTCATCATCCATCTTTATATTCTTGGGTAAAAAAGCTGGATACATCCCTGAATTTCTTCTGCTGTTATTTCTGGCTTCCTGGGTCTTTGGGCCTGCGTTCTACACATTTTTCTTTTCTTTAATTTGGGTGACCCGTTGCTAAGTCACACAGAATGGCTGCCCCAGGATGGTCCAGTGAATTGAGAATGGAGAATATTTAAAATTGTCTTGAAAACATCACCTTGTTTATATATTGGCTTATTTATTCAATGAGTATTTATTTTATTGACCTCCCATTATGTGAAGAACATCATTGGGGATATGGAATAAAGGGTTCCTTGGGGACCATGGCACCAGTGTGCCAAGGGGCACACTGGGGCTCCTTGCTGGCTGCTGGGGGGTTGGAGGAAACACAGCAAATATTTCTAATCACTGATGCTGAGTAACTGCTCAGAAGGGCACTGGCATTCAGCATCCTAGTCATAAATACGAAACTTTGGGAGGTAAAATACCTATCTGGCTCCCTTTCCAGAATATTTCCTATGATTCCGCTTCAGTGGATTCCTGATGTAGGTATTAAAAAAATGTTTTTTATAGTTAGCCTTTCTGTGCCTTAAGCAGGAGAACTTGTAAATTTTCATGCTTACAGTAGGACTTCTTAGCTAAATGTAGTGAATAAAGATGAACAAACTGATTGTTGTGTTGTGGATGGGCTGCTACAGGGGGAATAAGTTGAGAATATATTGATCTCAATTATTTGGAAACAAATAAGAAATTTTCTTGCCTTTCACTATTTTACTACTGTAGGTATAAAATAAATTAGGGAAATGTGCTTGTACGTAGTTTTCCATAAGTGATGGTGAAAAAAATGCCAATTATGGGACATCTTGGTTTTCAAAGAAAAAAAAAAATGAGGAATTGGATGCCTCCCAGTATTTCTCCCAGTATGGGTTGACTGAGGCTCTTCAGAAGTTGTTGTCCATCAAGTCCGGCATGATTAGAGGTGGAAGGAATTCTAGAGGCTTTTGTTCTACCTTTCGGCATTGCACTAACTAGCTGTGACCGTGAGCAAGTCGCTTACCATCTTTGATTTCCCTGTTTAGCACTTAATATTTAGCTATTTATGGAGGCAGCAATGTACTGGGTGCTCACTTTTAGAGTGATATTAGTATGCACTCTGTCAATGACTTAGAATTGGTATCAGTAGATCTGGATTTGAAAATCCTTTGGAACATTCATAAGCCTCATGCATCTCAGAATAAAAGACTGCAAATCAAAGATGGAAATTCTTGCCTCATTTAAGACTGGACTTGTGATAATAATAAAGCCTTTCACTAAATAAACAGCAAAGTAAAGCAAAATCAAACTGGAGATTTTCATCATAGCAGGCCTCGCTTTGCACAAAGAAATGGAAACGCAGGGAAACGAAACTGTGTGCTTATGACTCAGTCACACCAAAATTTCTTTAACTTCCTATCATATCATTTTCACTGTCTCCTTACTGATACAGACCTTATAAATCTTTTCCTTCCTCTCCTTCCATCTTAAGGAAGCAACTAACAGGAGTTCTGCAAGGTGTCAGGTGTGGATTAGTCTGGGCTACTTGGCTACACGATCAGTGCATCCCACAGCAACACCACACCAGCCCTGCCTCACACAGGATAGAAGTTTACTTCTCTGGCCTGGTATGGTGGCTCTGTTTTGCAACTATGAGAGGAATGCAGGACCTTTTCTTTTCATCTTCTCAGCCATCCCTGCAATGTTGCTCTCATCAGATGGTTCAAGATGATTAACCACCATACCCACATACCATACAGCAGAGCAGAAGAACATGGGGGTGAAGGAGAGGCCTCTTCATTTTGAGGACTACACCAAGAGGCTGCACACATTAGTTGTGTTTTATCCTCTGGGAAATGCCATCTTCATAGTAGTCTCCATAGTTTCCTCTGGGAAAGGCACTCTGTACACAGGGATTCTGTCACTCTGGGTGAAAAGGGGAGAATGGGTATCAGGGATAAGGAGTAATTTCTCTCTGGGGAGCAAATATAAAAGCTTTTGGTTCTTTCCTAAAAGTTATTTACTTTGGTGGAAGAAAATGAAAGTGTAAATGAGAAATTAAGCATATTTTTTGCAACTCTGTGCTGTTAATTAGCCCAACACTTTCACTCCCTTACTCCCTTTTGTCTCCTTTTCCTCTGCCTAAATTGTGCTCTTCTCAACTGCTAAAAAACAAAATTAAACTAATTTTTAAAGATCTTATTGCAAGTCTCTTCTTGCCTACAAAGTTTCTTTTGAGAAATCAGCTGATAGGCTTATGGGAACTCCTTTGTATGTAACTATCTGCTTTTTTCTTGCTGCTTTTAAGATTCTCTCTTTATATTTAACTTTTGGTATTTTAACTGTGACATGTCTTGGTGTGGTCCTGTTTGGGTCCAACTTGTTTGGGACTCTCTGTGCTTCATGGATTTGTATATCTATTTCCTTTGCCAGATTAGGGAAGTTTTCTTTCATTATTCTTTCAAATAAGTTTTCAATTTCTTGCTCTTCCTCTCCTCCTCCTGGCATCCCTATAATTCAGATGTTGGCACTTTTGGAAATGTCCCAGAGGCTTCTTATAGTATCCTCATTTTTTTGGAATTCTTGTTTCTTCTCCCTGATCTGATTGAATATTTATTTCTTCCTTATGTTCCAAATTGGCGATTTGAATCCCAGCTTCCTTCCCTTCCTGTTGGCTCCCTGTAGTTTTTTCTTTACTTCACATAGGGTAACCTTCATTTTTTCCTTTGTGTTGTTGTCGTATTCAGTGAGTTCTTTCAGCATCCTGATCACCAGTGTTCTGTACTCTACAGTTGATAGGTTGACTATCTCTGCTTTGTTTAGTTGTTTTTCTGGAGTTTTGTTCTGTTCTTTCATTTGGGCCATATTTCTTTGTCTCCTCAATTTGACAATCTCCCTGCGTTTGTTTCTGTGTATTAGATAGAGCTGCTTTGCCTCCCTGTCTTAGTAAATGGCCTATTGTAAACAAGGCACACCTAAATTGCGTGGGGCAGAACCTTAGGTACTTGTCAGGGTGGGGCAACCTGCTTCACTGTTTTGTAGCTATATGTTGGTGGGGGAGGGCTTGGACAGAGGATAGTGTTGCTACCTAGCTTCTGGAGGTTTGCTGGGCACTTGCCCCATTTCCAGTCACTTCACCCACTTCCTGTATGTGACTGGTGCCTTTCCAGCTGCTGTCCTGGTGGTAAATCCCAGAGTGGGTGGGTTTGAGTGCAATCTAAATTTGTGTGGGCCCTTTAAGTGGTGGAAATCTGGCAGTTCTTCTGGCAAGAAGTATTCAAAGTGATTAAGAACAAGGATCTACAACTTAGATTACTCTATCCAGCAAAGCTAATGGAAGGGCAGATAAAGTGATTCCCATACAAGGTAAAGCTAAAGGAGTTCATCATCACCAAGCCATTATTACATAAAATGCCAAATGGACTTATTTAAGAAAAAGAAGATCAAAACCATGAACATTAAAAAGGCAACAAATTCACAGCTATCAATAACTGAATCTAAAACAAAACAAAACAAAAACCCCAAACTAAGCAAACAACCAGAACAGGAACAGAATCATAGGTAGGGAGATCATTTGGAGGGTTATCAGCTGGGAGGGGAAAGGGAAAGAAAGGGGGAAATGGAGCAGGGATTAAGAAACATAATTGGTAGGTACAAAATAGACAGTTAAGGATGGTATAGTAAATGGAGAACCAAAGAACTTACGTGCATGACCCATGGACACGAACTAAGTTGGGGATTGCTAGAGGGAAGAGGGGTACTGGGTAGAGGGGGGCGAAAGGGATAAAAAATTTGAACAACTGTAATAGTATAATCAATAAAATATACTTAAAAATATCTTATTGGTTTTATTCAATGATTTATGAATTGGGCAGCACCCAATCTAGCATATAGAAAGGAGCTCTGAAGAGATGTACAAGATGAAAGACTTTTATAGGCAGAAGGGAGCAGGAACAAAGGAGGTGTAACAGGCAAAAAAGTGGGTTGGTTATTGCAAGGATACTTTCCTCTAGGGTGCAGCAGGGATCTATCAAGCAGAATACCTAACTACCAGGACATTTCTGATGGACTGGTTTAAGGTTCCATTTCTGGAACAGCTGAAATTGTAATTAAGTCCTGGTCTGGTGACATGGACCTTAGCATAAGTAACTCCATTTTGGGCCTGTTGTCTTGTTTTTAACACTCCTTACCTAAAAAAAACCCAAAATAGCTGCACTTCCCCCACCCCCCCAAAAATATATTACTGTACTTTCTCTTGATCTTTCTTCTCTCTGCGCGTACTCCCTATTTTTCTTTATTTTGTGCCTCTCTCAGTTGTATCTAATGCTGCTAATTATCTCCTTGTCTTCTGTGTCCATGTCACAGTTTGGTTCTCTACTTCTCTAACTTCTCTATTTTTCTTTGCTGATTTCTCCTCCATCCCTCTAAATGAAAGAATTCCCACCAGGGTTCTGCTTGGACCTCCTGTCTCTCTGCATCTCTCTTGGACTTGTATCCACCAGCTGGTTACAATCATCACTTCAAAGAAAATCAATCACACATCTCTATTGAAGGGGATAGAGTTTGCCAACCCAAAATATGCCCTTTTGGGATGTTGATTAAGCTGGTTAGTTTTAAGAAACAAAAGACTCGGGACAAAACTCTGACTTTCCCCTAACTACCTAAAAGAATTCAGGGAGAGGACCTGCTCCAGGAAGGGAGATACCATCACAGGTAACTGTAGTTCAGTATGAACCAGCATGTGATAGGGAGATAGCTAGCAAGGTCAGTTTGGGCAAAGTCCTCTGTGTCCCATTGTTTTAAAATGGTCCGACAAACATTTGTTTACTAAATATTAACTCTTCATCTCCCCGTAAATTGCCTTCTTGCCCTATGAAGCACTGGCCTCTCCCCCTGCTGCCCCACTGAGTTCAGGACGACATGTAAGCCTGAACTGCCCAACCTGTCATTGGGTCTCATATTGTTTTGGAACCCCTATGTGTACATATGTGATCAGTTTGGTTATTTTCTCCTGTCAATCTGTCTTGTGTCAATTTGATTATTAGTCCAGCCAGAAGAACTTAGAAAGGTAGGAGAAATACTTAGTTTTCTGCCTGCACGATTTTAGCGAGGGAGCTGGGAGAAAAGAAAATTTGCTGGCTGGAGCCCCACGCATTCCACTTAGGAGGCAGCAGATGCAATCCTGGGGGTGTCTAACACAGGCTGGAAGAAGGTAACGGTTCTCATCATGTAGGCACACCCCCGGATCTCTGCCTGTGGGATCCAGTGGAAGCAAAAGTTTTGAGCATTTTTTCCCCTTTCTAAATTTAGATGGGCAGGAAGGAATATTGGTGAAACTAGTTTCTTGGGCAAATGAGACTGGAGTAAAGATCTGGGTTGAATCTCTTGTTTTCTATTGATCCCACCCCTTGCAGAGACGGTCATTATCTCTGCCAGCTGAGGATGCAAATGCATCTGGTGGGCTGTGGATCCAAGGTTAGGGAATCTGAAACCTTACTCTGTTTAAAGGAAGGAAAACATGTGATTCCCTGTGCTTTGGGACAGCTGTTTAAAGACAGGGCCCTAATCTTCCTAGACTACTATGGAGTGAACTTTTTCTTTTAAAGATTTTATTTATTTGTTTTTTTAGAGAGGGGAAATGAGAGAGAAAGAGAGGGAGAGAAACAGCAATGTGTAGTTGCCTCTCGTGAGCCCCCTGCTAGGAACCTGGCCTGCAACCTAGGCATGTGCCCTAGACCTGGAATTGAACCAGCAACCCTTTAATTTGTAGGCCATTACTCAAGCACTGAGCCACACCATCCAGGGCTGGAGTGAACTTTTGCATCTGTGAGGGCTGTAACCTTCCTATTCTCTTGCAGAAGCCTCCTTGCTTCCTTAGGTCATAAAAGGATTACTGGTTTGAGTCACTGTAGATCTTACCATTAATGGCCAGACAATGGATCCTTCAAACTGGTAAAACTTCTAAGCCAAAAATTTTTTTGAAGAAAGCTCTCACATTGGTATAATGACTAGCCATTAAAACTCCCTTAATAGGATGGAAGGGCAGAAATTAGAACAAAAATCAAAGCCCACTCAGACCCATTCCTATTTGCCATCAGTTATTTATAGATATAAAAAATCAGGACATTCAATGTATAACTGTCTAGCATTTAAGAGAAAAAAGAAGAAAAATGTGACAAAAATCTTGCTAAAGACAACCTAAAAATTTTTTCCCATTTCAAGTTTTTAATGAAAGTTGTGTATAAGATTACATTATTCCTGCATCTTCTCAATTGTTTCTTCTTTGTAATTGCCCTTTTCTTTCCCATTTGGCAAGCATTTGCTTTATGTTCAAGGATTTTTTTTTTTGTGGTTTTCATCCAGTTTTAGTGTAGCGATGACCACTCTGCTGGGGTGAGTGCCCACATGGACAGTTGTCCCATTAGCTTCTCCCCCCGCACTCATTCAATGTAGAGGACACATTTCTTGCTGTAAACTGGACTACTTTGCCAATTTGCTGTCCTTTGAGATGTCCTCCCACAACCTGCATTTCATCATCCTTTCGGATTGTCATGGATCAAACACTGTACTTCTGTCGCAGCTCTTTGGAAAGAGGAGGCATAATCTTCCTGCCAGTGCGGGAAGGCACATTGGAATGCCTTTTATGGGTCTGTTCTGGTCAGAAGTCACAAAGGGACTGAACTTCATTTTGATTGCTGGCACCTCGGCGATGGCCCAAAAGGGAGGAGCACAACCTAAAAGTTTTATGTCCGAAGGACTTGGCTGGGTAATCAAGCTGCAAGCCCCCAAATGTGGCCAGACAGAAATGCGGGCCAAAGTCCATTTTCAGCTAGGGTCCTACCGAACTGCTGTTGGCCCTCAGGGAACTGATAACTTCAGCCCTTGGTCTAAGGCCAATCTAACAGCCATAATTAAAAAAATTTTGTTTTAGGCCAGGGAGAATCTTTGAAAGTTTATCCATATTTCTTGAGCCCAAGGAAAGGTGGAAATAAAATTTCACATTGTCCCTTCCTTCCCAATCCAGACCAGTTGGTTGTTGATCCTTTTTCTCCCAGGGGCAGCTATGTACGCCTGTGTCTTAAGAACTTGGCATTAGCTTTCCGCCCGCCTGGGACATGTTCCTTTGACTGTCAGAGGGGATGACTCTGGAAGGTAATAAACTTTACACAACATCGAGTCCATAAAATTGTTTAACACTGCCAGAAATAATTACTGTTTGTCCTAGCTGAAACCTGAAAGGATATTTTAAAAGAATTTAATAAACCCACGATCAGAAATTTGGCAAAATTGGAAGCTCAGTTTTCAAAGTCTGATAGGAAAGTTTTTAAGCCTCCTTGGCAATTCCCCGTTCCCTTTTGTGGACAATCAGGAATGTAAACAGCCCACAGCTGCCCGAGACCAAATAAGTCAAAGGTAAAAAAAGGAACAGAGAGCTTTTAAAAAGCACAAGCCGCTGAAAAGTCTCCCAGGCCCAAGTCCAATCTCCCACTCACCCAGCTCCTTTAAAAATTGTTTGTCAAATGAACTGATCATGACTATAATTTTAATTACTTTTTGTTTTGAATATTGCTGATTTAAAAATATATTTTGTTTTCCATGTTTAAGAAAACTTGTTTCTCTTAAACTACCTAGGACCTAGAGCACTGTGGTAAATTATACCATTGTGAGCAGAATTGTAACATTTATTTTTTTCACCCTACTTAACCCCTCCAGATTTTAGAAACATTCAGTGAATATTCTTATTTTCATGGCAATATAGTTATTTGCATAAGTTCAGTAAGAATCTGTTTTCCTTATAGCAAGACACAATTGGAGAGTGGTTATACACCAAGGCTTTGACAGGAATGTCATGTGTGGGAGAGGCATGCATAGAATCGGGTATGACCAGACAGCTTTAAGGAATTAAGATGGACTTACGGAAGCCCCTTGGAAATATTGGCCTGGTACCTTGCTTACCGGGTTCCCAATGACCTTGCCAGGTGAGTAAGAAAGGTCTCTCTGCCTGACAGGTATAGGAACATTGGGATATTTTGAG
Organism: Anoura caudifer; assembly: GCA_004027475.1. Taxonomy (NCBI): domain Eukaryota; kingdom Metazoa; phylum Chordata; class Mammalia; order Chiroptera; family Phyllostomidae; genus Anoura; species Anoura caudifer. The sequence continues at coordinate 154,605 of PVKU01000262.1, read as the reverse complement.
AACCTCAAGAAGAGAGAAATTACCCCAGATCTAAGCATACTGTGGTAAAATTTGATAGTGAGTACACAGCTTGTCCTTTTAGCTTCGAGACGCTGTCAAAAGTTTAACCTGGCCTAGGCCAGGTGGCTTACTTGGTTGAGTGTCATCTGATATGCCAAGGTGGTGGGCTTCCAACAGATCAACACGTCTCTCTCTTTCCTTCCTTCGCTCACTGTCTCTTGGATCAATAAATAAAAAAAAATTCAAAAAAAGTTTAATCTGGAGATTCCTTATGAAAACTTTCAGCAAAGTAGACTTAAAAAAGTCCATGTGATCGATGGTGATTCTTGCTGTACTTAAACAGTCAGGCCTCATTTTTGAAAACTAGACTTATTTTGCCAATAAATTAGTCTTAATTGTGCTATCTTTGGTAAAAGTGAGGGTGATTTAGAGAAGAAAAATTATGTTTCAATAGTATCTATAACGCATACTTGTGGATGTTAGACTCTAGTTCAGTTAATTGTCCTTGAGGTTTTGTTTTTCCCCAGAAAACTGGACTGGATCCTGACTTTTTCTAGTTTTCTCAAATATTTGGCTGTAGTTCTTCAAACTAACATTTTCAATTCTCTCCTATCCTTTGACTTGGAATCACTGAGAACTAAAATGCCATTTTCTCCTGAAGTCGAACAAACTGCAGCTTGGTGATTGGATATGAACCTCAGGAAGTCTCCATGACAACCTGAGCTTAGGCTACATCCACGCCCGAAGTTGTGTAAGTCACTTAAAAGGTTTTCCCAGCACCGGATGATGTCATTAGTGACCTTTCCACTGCAGTGTACGTGCCAAGTCAGACGTCTAGAAATCTAGCAGCCCTCCAAAGTCAGAAACCATATTTTTAATTTGATCTAAACACTAACCTTTGTTTGTTTCACTAGAAATGTCTCTTCTTCAATACCTGATTGTTTCAGGTATTGAAACAATACCTTCTTCAATACCCGTTTCAGGTATTGAAACGTACTCGATGTAGACCTACTTTGGGGGGCCCACCTGCATCACCAGCTCCTAAAATGAGACAAAATTATTTAACTGAACTGATCTGCCTTCGGGACAAAGTGCTTGTTCAATGAAATGTGGAACAATGTACCTACGAACTTTGCTTCTGGACTGTACAACTTCTTATTTGAACTTAAAAAGATAGATGGAAATTTTTGTTTTTATACCCTCACATTATGCCTAGAGCAAAAATTATGATCATAAACCAGAATCTCATGGACTTCAGCCTTGTTTTCTGCTGCCTGTGGTATATTCCTATCCAGATTCTCTTAAAGCACCTGACTTCCCACTAGGCAAGCTCCTCTCACCCAGGCCTTCACCCTGGGTGTAAGTGCCCTCCGCACCCACTTTCTGCTCTTCTCACTACCACTCAGAAACTGGCTCCTGGTTTGACTCCCCTGTGTATGTCATTGGAGCAGTTTTCTCTTTAAAATTTTTAAAAATTATTATTTTCCGAAGTTGTTTTTGTACTTCACTTAACTTTTTATTTTAAATATCTACCGAGGTTTAATCAACATACAATAAACCACACACATTTAAAGTGTACAATTTGATAAGCTTTGATATATGCATTTGTATATGCGACCATCACCACAGTTAAGGTAAGGAACACATCCATCACCTCCAAAAGATTCCTAGTGTTCCTTTGTAATCATCCCCACTTCTCCCTCCTTCCCTCCCTCCCAGTCCCATGCCACCTCACCTTCCCCAAACATCCCGATACCCTTTCTGTCACCAGAGATCAATTTGCTTTGTTTATGGTTTTATAAAAATTAAATCATGTACTATGAACTTTTTTTACAGCATAACGATAAGACATTTATATAACTTATGATGTGATCACTCTGATAAATCTGGTACCCATCTGACACCATCCATAGCTATTACTGTATTATTGACTATATTCCCTTTGCTAAACTTTACATGTCAGTGACTATTCTGTAACTACCAATTTGTACTCCTTAATCCTTCACCTTTTCCACCCATCCCCCAACCCGCCTCCCATCTGGCAATAGTCAAAATGTTCTCTATATCTGAGTTTTTGTTTCTGTTGTGTTTGCTCATTTATTTTGTTTTGTTTTAGACTCCACATTTAAATGAAATCATCTGGCATTTGTCTTCCTGTGTCTGACTTATTTCACTCAGCACAATACCCTCTAGGTACATCCATGTTGTCACAGATGGCAATATTTTATTCTTTTCTATGGCCGAGTCATAGTCTATTGTACGTGTATATATGCACCACTTCTTTATCCATTTGTCTTTTGGTAGACACTTAGGTTGCTTCCATATCTTGGTTATTATATAATGCATATGATGCATATGTCTTTTCAAATTAGTGTTTTGGGTTTCTTAGGATAAATATGCAGAAGTGGATCACTTAGTATTTTAGTATCTTGGTATAAACTGCCTTTCTCTAACGCTAGAAGATTGGGCTGGTTCCTCTCTGAGACCCACTATGTCAATTACCTAATAAATATTGATTCTTAGGTGGTGAGAAAGAGTAACACACCTTCATGAAGGGACACCAGATTGCTCCCATATTTCAATACAGAGGTCATGAGGCAGCAGCTCTTTATCTGACCCTGGGGCACATAAAATGGTACCAGGATCTTTGGTACTGTCCAAAGTGGTATCTACTATATTTTTAGGTGGTTGAGCTGCAAAACAAAACTTATCTAGAGGAAGTTGTCATTTCTGCCCCCTCAATACCTTTACTCCTAAGACCAGCCCTCCTCCAAGTTCAGAGATTCTACATTGCACATTTGAAGGTTCATTCTTGTACTTTTCTGGTGTAGGAAACATTCTCATATTGTGACCCATGCGGATAAAATTCCCCCTTCTTCCACTGGCCCATGACTTACTCTATTATTGTCTCGTTTGAGTTCTGTTGTTTGCTCGTGTTTTCTGCCTGCCAGTTTTTCATGAGCTTCTTGCTTCTCAGACTCCGGACTATTGTGTTTGGGTTACACTCTATTGCACAAGGCTTGCCAGGGAAATTCCATTTCCAGTAAAACAAAATGTTTTCTAATGTGTGTGTTTTCCCATGGATTTTTTTTTAGTGTGACAAATTTATTGGTATTTTAATAAAGACATTCATCTCACTTGTTTCTTTCTCTCTTCCTGACCATAAGTTAATATTTGAGTCAAGAAAAGAATATGCAGGAGACGGATGCTATTTTAACATAAACAGTAAAATGGACAAAAATGAAAAGTTTGCTTACATTAATGCAAGTTAAATTCATGTATCTTGATGTGACTAAAATCCTGTAAGGAAGAACTAATAGTTCTCTGCACATTTCCATTGTTTTACTTGCGGCTTACTCTAAACTTAAACGCAAATGAACACAGCATTAGGGGTACATGCAGGCTGCTTCTCTGGAGGTATTACTTGTTAAAAGAGCTGAGTGAGTAGTTACCACCATTAAGATGGTCTGAAGCTGCCTGCAAATTTGACATTGGGGTTTTCAAGGGAATCATTAGACTGCACTTTTCTTTTATTTATGATTATGCTTTAAAAATGTGTTTAACTGTCACATTAAAAAAGAATTCACACACAATACAAAAATACAACCCCTCCCACAACACATAGCTCTGATAAAGGATGTGTGGTCATGATAGACGTATACCAGTCTTTAAAAAGGAAAGTGTTCCTTTTCACTTTACACCCACCCCACACCCTGATTTCAAAACACATCTCTTAACTGTCTTGGTCTTGGGCATTTCCAAGATGAGATTTTGTATTTCGCTCTCGTAGCTTCTGGTTATCAGAAATCCATGCTTCCCTTTATCCAAGGAGTGTGGTCCTGCTGATGTTGGTGTATCCCTTCCAATATTCTTCACCGCCATCTTTGCTTCTGGAGGCATTTCCTCTGGTTCGCTATCTTTGTCTTTATTAAAAGCTGCTGCTACTCAAAGGGTTTTTGGAGCAAGAGTTGGCAGAGTTTCCTCCGGTTTACTTGACTCAAATTTGATGGCTATGGCTGAGGTTTTCTTTGTCATCTGACTATCTATGGGAAACCCAGACATGGAGATCTTTGTAGGCTTTGCTGGGAGGTCTGAAGCTTCTTCTTCAGCTGATCAGTTCTCAGTGTGGCAATGGGAACTTTCCCTGCCATTACTAGAAGACACTGTCTTTTTTATTTTATTTTATTTCATTTTATTTTATTTTATTTTATTTTATTTTATTTTATTTTATTTTATTTTATTTTATTTTATTTTATTTTTAGACACAGGGGAAGGGTAGGAGAAAGAGAGGGAGAGAAATCAATGTGTGGTTGCCTCTTGTACAACCCCTATTAGGGACCTGGCTCACAACTCAGGCATGTGCTCTAGACTGGGAATCAAACAAGCAACACTTTGGTTTGCAGGCTGGCGCTTGGTCTACTGAGCCACATCAGCCAGGGTCTGTCTTAATTTTTACAGGTGTTTCTGCTTCCTCAGGCTTCTCCTCTCCCACCTTCCTGTACTCCTTTTCCCCACCATGGCCTCTCTGCAGCTGCCCAGCCCTGCCTTTAGGTCGAAATCTGTGCAGCGCCACACTTCGCAGAACAAAGTGGGTGGTGAGGAGGTCAGGGAGGCAACTGGGTTCCGGGGAGAAACAGTTCAGTGGCTGAGAGCAGAGGCCCGAGCATCCCACTGCCCACTGGTGTGCTTCTTGATTCTACCACACTTGCTGTGTGATCTTCTGCATGTTCCCTAAATTTCCTGTGCCATGGTTGCCTTACCTTAAAAAAAGGAGACTAATAAGATTACCTATTAGGGTTGGTAGTGGATGAAATAATGTATACCTGCGGCACCCAGTTAAGCACATTATAAATGTTGGCTGTTGTTATTGCTGAGAAGTTTCTCTCAATGACGTTACCAAATCTGTGGGTTTGGAGGTACAAGAATCAGCAGAAAACGGGCCTAAAGGACTCATGGGAGTGTAACTTTGTGATGGGAGTTGTGTGTATATGTTAAACACCTGCTTTCCAGGTAATGGTGGTGACTCTTAATTGAACTCTGAGGCTCATTTATGTGAGCTAGTCCCTCTTGCATATTCTCAGCCTGTCTTACATCTACTGTGAGGATTAGAGTCTGTACGTCAACCAAGGACGCTCTGCAGCTTGATCCTGGCCCCCTAGAAGACTGGGGATGTCACTAGCAGGAGCCAAGTCTCCACAGCCAAGAAGTACTTCGTGTTAATGCAGAACATGAAAATCTTCACGTGAGTTTGGAGCCATTGAATCTCTTGGCCTAGGTTCCTCATCAGAAAAATGGGGCAATAATGACTCCCTTATAGGATCATGGTGAAAATCAAACACGATAATAGCACAGGTAAAATCTTATCAGTGTAAATATATCTGCTTTATTGCAGTACTAACAGTAGGAGTAATTATTCTCTTCAACAATTCTCTTTGAGAGAGACCAGCTTGGGTTAGAAGACTGCTTGCTATAGGACTCTCCCTTACAGTCTAAGTAGCCAGCAGAGTCTGACCACCATTCTTACTCAGGTATTCTGACACAAAGTAGCATTTCAGAAGCTCAGTATGTAAAGCAGTATTTGGCTCCAGCCGAGATGACGAACTTGCAACCTATGGCTAGGAAAGGAGCTCTCTGTTAGCTAGTGGAACTAGAATTTCTCCCCTGTGCTTTGAAAAGCAGATAATAGGTGCTAGCAGCCCCTAGGACCTTATCAGAGTTTACCTCCAAACTCCTCCTTTCTTCTCCCTCCTCCAGGTCCTTGCTCCAGGGGCATTCTCATTGTGTACGGGCAGGTGAGGCTTGCCTTTTTTTTTTTCCTTTCCGTAAGCACCTGGGAATGCTGCCTTCAGGAACCTGAGGCTGAGTGTTCTATAAAAGCTGAGTGGAGCTCTCAGTTCAGTATGCTGAGGACCTGCAACTGCCTGCTCACCTTCACCGGCGTCCTGCGCTCCACTGCCTGCACCATGATCAGGGAGGCCCTCGTCCTCTGCACCTGGTTCATCTTGGCTGGGGCTCTCCCCTTAACACTCCCACGTAAGTGGACCACTGGGAAGTCTTTTGGAGAACGGGGCTAAAATCCTCTCATGGTGTGTGTACCTGTGTATGGGGGAGGGGGGATCAGCGTGGGTGGTGGTGGACAGAGAGAAAGATATGCAATGAACATTGTAATGTGAAATGGTTAAAAGCTTTAGTGACTTGGTGGGGATAGGGGGCTGAGCTCTGAGGCCCTGGGTAGTTGAGTGGCTAAGCTCAGATTTGGGTTGTGTGTTTGAATTGACATCATAAAGGTTAAAAAGGCTGAGCCAGATGTGATTAGGGTAGGTGATTAGAGAGCTACGGAGGATTATCTGTGTTCTCCTTCACTATTGGGTGCTAAAGATGCTTTAGTTAATGCATGTTAAAAGGTCTTAGGATGTATCCTCATTTCACAGCAGGGTAGATTTCAAAGTGCTTTAGCATCCAGCTCGGTCACATACAATGGAGACCAGTGGGTCTGGAATGGAAATTTATGAGTCACATTGGGAAAGGAAAGAAGGTATCTTCCTGGACCAGAGAAAGGAAGCTCTCCCCCACCCCCACCCCAAAGGCTTTCTTTTCTAGTCCTTCCTGTTCAGTTCTTCGGAGGACAGCTGTTCACTCATTTGCTTTAAAATGGTTACTTTCCCCATTCTCCTCCTTCCTCTCCCTCTGGTAGCTCTCAATCTATCAGTGACTAGGGTTGGGGTCTTTACTGTATGTGAATGAATAGTAAAGTAAAGTGACTGACTTAGAGAGCTGATGCCTCTGGCCACGTTGGCAGGATGCCTATAACCTGCTGAACCAGGCTGCCATGATGACCGTATCTTCCACTGTTGCCCAAGGAGCCCCTGTCTGTACCCTCCTCAAGGCCTGCGTGATTAGGTGCTTATATGGTCAGCAAGCACCCAACTGTCTGGACTGGGCAATTGATGGGACACTGTGGAAGATGAAATCCTGGGTATTTAATGAACAAATGATAGGAGGAGCCCATTATAGAGTCCATTCCATTCTTTTTTTTAAAAATTGAATTTATTAGGGTGACAACAGTTAATAAAATGATACAGGTTTCAGGTACACTATTCTATAATACACCATCTGTGTATTGTATTTACTGCCCCAGTCAAGCCTTTCCAGCACCATGGGTTCCCCTTTCACCTCTTCGACCTCCTCGCCCCTCTGTGACATTCTTGATAGGAGCCTTGGGAATAGCTTTTTTCCTTGCTTCTCGCTCCTCTTTGTTTTTGTTTTAAGTTTTCAGAAACCTTGGAAGGATTATATAGGAGGAGTCTTTGGAATGTTTATTCTGTTCCAGTCTGTCTAATTGACATTTAGAGACACAATATCAAATGTTTCTTCCTAAACTGACCCTTCAGGGAGGGTGATAAGGGACACCCAGCATCCTCCTGGTGGCAGTATTCTGGACTTTCTAGCAGTTGGTGAAAGAGAGAGTTGTGCTGAGACCACATTTGATTCACTATACGAAGTTATGGCTGTGTTTTCCTCAGAGAAGATCTCACTGGGAATGGGAAGGGCGTGGAGGTAGTGGAGATACTCTTGCTTTCCAGTGTTTGAGCTGTTTTTTTTTTTTTCTCTCCTAGCTATCATTGATGATACATACATTTTCAGTGACTCCAAGTTTCAGGATGAACTAAAGCCAGCCGCTGATCCAGAGTTAACCACTGACCTTGACCCCACTGATGTTGTAGAGTTGGTCATTGACCTTGGCCCCCCTGTTGCTGTATTATCACCCACTGTCCTTGACCCCACTGATGCTCTTGAGTTGAACACTGGCCTTTCCTTGACTGGTGCTGAAGTGCCAGCCACTGGCGTTGACACCGCTGATGTTCCTGAGTTGAATGCTGGCCGTTACTTGACTGGTGCTAAAGTGCCAACTGCTTACCTTGACCCCGCTGATGTTCTTGAGTTGAACACTGGCCTTCACCTCACTGGTCATGCAGTGTCAGCTGATGACCTTGACTCCACTTCTACTGTAGAGTTGACCGTTAACCTTCGCCCTGTTGATGCTGTAGAGTGGACCACTGATGTTAATATGTGGACTGCACAGCCTTTGAGTAAGTAAAGGTTCTGACTTCAGAGGACTCCTGGGCAGGAGTTGGTGGGCTCCCATCTTTTGCATGTCTGGGGTAAACGCTGTTTTCTTTCAGCATACTGGATTCCCAGCACAAGGTGTAACCATGCCCACTCCCATTTTGTTTTCCTAGAATTGTTTACTGATGTGGAATCAAATATCGCCAGCTTTGTGGAAGAAACCACTGATGGGGTCACAGGTAAAAATTTGTGTCTTCAAAAATGCAGACATTCCTCCCTGCCTCTATATCCTTATTCATAGCTCATTGCATAGGAATGTCCCCGGATAACTTACATATTTGGAGATACTTTGTTGCTTTGTTCTGTGGGGTGAACTAAACTTTGCCAAAAGTTCTTTGAAACCTGAGGAAAATTGAAGCATTTTCCGAGTGTCAGGAGATGAAACTGTTTGAATTCCAACAAGTTCCAGCTAGGTGGCCGGCCACCCTGCCTTGGTTTCCAGGACCATTCTGCTGGGCTTCTCTAAAGAGGGTGAGCTTCCCGTGTCTCCAAGGGGTTGATGGATGTGGTGGTGAGAAGGGGGTTAGCAGTTCCCTTTTCTTTTCCAGCAGATTACTAATTCAATTTTAGTAAATTCAATTTACACAGGGAACTTTATGAATGAAGATTATGTAAATGTGAGTCTTATTTGAATTTAGGCCGAACAGAAGGAAAAGGGATTTAAAAGCTTCATAAACGAAGCATTGGTTCTACCTCTGCCCATCTCTCTGCCAGGCCTTCATCGTCTTTCATTTTTCTGCCTGCCCCTTAGCCACAGAGTCACAAGATTTCAATGCCTCTGCCACAATCAACAAAACCCAATAAATTGGGGGGGGGGGTGCCTTTATTTTTGCTAAGAATGTGCCTTGGGCCTTACCTACAAGAACAAATTTGAAACAATCTGATTCTGACATCTACAAATAATAGCTAACATTTGTTGAGTTACTACATTCCAGCACTGCCCTAAATGTATTGGGGAAATGTAGGCAGTAGTTGCAGGAATCTAGAAATTGTGTTTTAGTGGTGTCTGGGGAGCCTATTAAAAGAAGAGTTGGTTCTCTGGCTTCAAATTCTTTTCCACCACTTTTATCTTCCTCACAGAATGTACCTCATTTGCAAAATGAAGGTCTGTCTCAGTATTGTGCCCCAACTGCCCATCCTGTGGTTGTTGATTAATAGGTTAATATAAGTTAATGCTGTCTCTCACCCTAACCCTGCCATCCTTACCCCCATCCCTTGCAGCACTAGGAAAATTCTCACATTTGACTGTAGGAGCAAGATGCAGCCTCATGGTCCAGATCCATTTTGTCATTTCTGCTAATTAGAAGAGCTAATTAAGAGTACTGGACCCCACAGCCTGCTCATCAAGAGATGATTTCTGGCCATGTTAATTATCAATGAACTGAGAAGTGTTTTTTGTTTGTTTGTTCTTTATTGTAATGCATTTGTTTATTTTTTCCAGTTTTATTGAGGTATAATTGACCTATAACACTGTATATGTTTAAGGTGTACAATGTATGATCTGATAATATGTTTAGATTGAGAAGCTTTGGTGTTTAATAGGAACATAAAATTCATGGAGGTTTTAACCTTTAAAATTAAGAAAATGACATCCTTATTTCTAGCAAGTGGCACTGGAGATTATTTGGAAGAGCCATGACTGGAGAGTTAGGTAAGAACAAAGATCTTTGAATTTTTTTCCTATTCTTGGTCTTTGAGGGATTTTTTTTTTCCTTCCAGACTTTCTAGGACAGAGTCAACAAGTGGGGCTCTGGCAGGGGGGTCCTCTGCCCACAGTTACACCCCTCTTGGCAGGCACATGCTAGCTTAGCAGCATCCACTTTTGGGGACTGTTGCACTCGAAGATATGACTGGTCCATATGTTCCTCTCAGGGACTGCTGGGTGTGAGTGGAGACCAGCCTGAATGCTCCTGGAGTGTGTTTGCGTTGCATTCCCATAGGCAGGACTTCAGGCCTGGCAGAGGGCATGGTGGGTAGGAGAAGGGCGGTTTTGGTGCCACGGACTTGGTAGAGTCCCTGTTTACTTGGGCTGCTTGAGGCTGTTAGCTGAATGCTAGACACACTGTGAGTGGTACTTACTGCAAATGAATAAAAACCGTTTTCTTTTCTTAATTGCAGAGGAGCCCAACACCTCCAGAGGAGGCGACAAGTTCATTTCAAAGCTTATTTGTAAGTATCTTCTCTCCTGCCCATGATATCTTATTAAGGTTTTGACATGATTTTCAATGCTGGTTTTGGGGCACTGGTTAAGAATTCCAAACTTAAAAGCCTTCCAGATGCTGAAACCAGCTATAAAATCTAATAATGAAGGTTAAAGACAAGCACTTGTCTCTCTGATGTTTAGCTTCCCAATCTAATTGTCTGGGTTTTTAGTAATCAAATAGGCATAGGATACACAATTTCCCTACCTCGAGTTTTCTGGGATTTATTCCTTCCCATCTCTCTAGGATGTGGATTCCAGTCCAACCCATGGAATCTTTTAAAGGGAGAGCCTGCAGAAAAGGCATCAGATTTCCCCAGGCATAGAACACACAATTCAGTTAAAAACTGTAAAGCCTAGAAGCTCTGAATCAGGAGGTGCCAGTTTTGATGCTTAACTTCACTCTTATTTTTTTGGGGGATTCACTAACATGGTTTCTTTGTGCAGTCAAATGGATAACTAGACCGTGTAGAAATAGCTCACTTAAGGCAAAAGGAGAGAGAGGGAGAATAAGCAATTAGACCTTAAAGAAATTTAGTCACATGCCCAAGGTCATAGAGGGAAGTGGGAAAGATGAGCCTTATCTTTTGAGCACCAGGTTCTCTTCTTTCTGTTGGTAATGCCTATTGTTTCAATTTTATTTTTTATTTTAGAAAATGAAGCAGATTCTCCATCGACTGTGATCTTTACTCTTGTTAACCATAGCTTTCTAAGAAGATTCTGAGCTTCTGCAGAAGCCTACTCTTCCATCATAGGAGTTTGAATAATTGGGAAATGCTAGTGAGCCATAGAATATACCCAGCCGAGGGCGCACACAGTGGTGGAACTGCCCCCAGACAGAGGGTGCACGATTCCTTAACCGCATCCCATTGAACACGGGATCAATAAATGCTCATTCGGAATGAATTTGGAGATGGGTGTTTATTTCATGAGACCACAGACTACTTCCTTGCCTTGTGTTAGTACCAGTAATCCTGTTATTCCTCTCTGACGGAGACTCTACAACCAGGCCCCCTCTTCATGGTCATGAAATGAACCTACGGAAAGTATATTAATTTTTCTCGGCCTGCCATAACAGTTTTCCACAAAGTTAGGAGCTTAAGACAACACAGACCTGTTGTTTTTAGAGTTCTGTATTTCAGAAGACTGAAAGGAATCTCACTGGGTTAGAAACCTGGTGTCAGGAGTGCCGAGTTTCTTTGTGGGAGGCTTTGTGGAAGAATCCATTTTCCGTCCCTTTTTCCTTGGCTTTCTTTCATCTTCAAAGCCAGCAATGGCTGGTTGATTCTCACATTATATCACAGAGCCACTGACATGGACTCTACTACCTCCCTCTTCCACACGCAAGGACATTTGGCCAGTGCCTGGATAATCCAGGATAATCTCTATCAGGGGTGCCCGGCCTGTGGCCTGCGGGCTGTGTGCAGCTCAGGACGGCTGTGAACGCAGCCCAACACAAAATCGTAAATTTATTTAAAACATTATGAGATTTTTTTTTTTGTGTGTGTGATTTACGTGTTGCAATGTATTTAATGTGTGGCCCAAGACAACTCTTCTTTCTGTGTGGCCCAGAGATGCCAAAAGGTTGGATACCCCTGCTTCAAGGGCAATTGATTGGCAACTTTAATTCCCCTTTGCTATGCAATTTAACATATTCATTGTTTCTGGAAATTAGTAAGTGAGATAAACTTTTTCTATATAAAGATCAGAATTGACAATGCTTTTCTTTCACTTCTTAAAAAAGACTGTACCACTTCCTGCTGTCTTTCACGTTTGATGTTTTCTCCTGTCATTTGTATTGTTTCCCTCTGGAGATATGTTATTTCTTTCACTGTTTTCCAGATCTTTCCTCTGTCTTTATTATCAGATACTTAATTGTCATGTGTCTTGATGTGAATTTGAGTTTATTTTTGTTGGACTTTGCTTGCCTTTTTAAATCTTAAGGTTTATGGGTTTATTTATATTTTACCAGGGTGGGAACATTTTCAGTCAATATTTCTTTGAGTTGTTTCTTGGGTCTGTCCTGTTCCTCATCTCCTAGACGACACACATATTAGGCCTTCGTTATAGTCTCACGGGACCCTGAGTTCTGTTAGTTTCCCCCTCATCCATTTTCTCTCTCTATTGTTCGGATTGGGTAATTTCTATTTTTCTGTCTTTAAGTTCATCAGTCTTTCTCCATCTGCTGTTGAGCCCATCCAGTAAGTTTTAAAATTTTGGTTATTATAATTTTCAGTTGTAAAATTTTGTTTTATTTTATACATTTCAATTTTTGCTGGCATTTTTTCTTGCTGAGATTTTCTATTTTTTTCAGTTGTTTTAAGCATGCTTCTAATTGCTCACAGAAGCATTTTTATGATGACTGCTTTAAAATCTTTGCAGATAATTTTAACATCCCTGCTATTTTCATTCTGGCATCTACTGATTATTTTTTCATTCAAGTTGAGATTTTCCTGATTCTTGGTTTGACAAGTGAGTATTTTCATTGAATAACGATGTTTTTTGTATTGTGAGATGCTGTATTTTATGTAGATCTTCTGGCTTAGCTGGCTTCCTCCGACACCACTCCAGCAGGAGAAAGGTGGGGGCACTGCAATACTGCTGGGTGGGGCAGAAATACACATCTCCCCCTTGACAGGGAGGGATTCCTCACTGTTGCTGGGTGAGGAATGGAATCCTGGCACCCCACTAGACCTCTTCTGATCCTACACTGTCTGGGAAGAGTAAGAGTGGCTTGTTATTGCTTCTCATGTGGTCTATATGGGTGTCCTCCCAGTGTAGGAAGGAGAGCGCTTCTTCATTGATTGATGTGGGGTGAGGTACAGACTCCTCTTCCAGTCTCCATGGATGCCGTGGGTTAGGGAGGCTCAAGCTGCTGGGTGAAGATGAAAGTTCCAGTTCCCACTTGACCCTCTCTGGCACTACTCCGGCAGAGGACTGGGGCACCTTGTTACATACAGCCCGGCACATGTGGAAATCTTACTTCCCCACTTGGGTCATAGTTTTTTCTGTGGTGTTTGACTAGTAGAGTGGCTGTTGTCTAAATGTGTTCTGTCTTGCTAGGCTATTTCTGGGCCATTTGGCAAGAGAGAATAGGCTTTTGTTAGGGCTTTTTTCATTTGTGTCTGTTGGTATTTCTGTGTTCCTGCATTTTTCAGCTATAAGTAAGAGGTTTATAAACTACCCCACCCAGCCACAAACAAAAAGAAAAAAAAAATCTAGAGAACTTGCCATCAGGTCATTTCTGGGTCGCTGGGTCCCTTCCTACCTCAGCTGTCTTGTTCTCTCCAACTTTCACAGCCTTCTTATGTCTGGGGCTCTTACTTGTATGTAGTAGAAAAAGTAGGAAAGAGTGTGCATACTCCATCTTTCTGGAAGTGACACTTGGTTTATTTTAAATATAGATAAAGAAGAAGCTGGTGATTTTTAGGAGAAACTGGGCTTTATTTCCCGTATTGGAACACCTTGGGGAAGATTACTTGGATGCACCACTCCTCATTGTGTAGAGAGCAGACTGAGCCTTGAATATATCAAGGTGCAGAATTATTGGCATTTAAATGAAGAATGAGACTTAGATATCATTAATGTTCACAAGCCATCAGAGGATATATTATGATAGATACACCACTATCATTCCTTTTAGATGGACCTTCTGCTTTCGCTACTTTGGGAAAGAGCAGCTACTTGTGAAATCATCTATTTTTTGGATAATTCATTTTTAGATGGTTGTCATGAGGGAGAAGGAACAAAACCACCTCTCTGAATAAAAGAATAAATGAAGGAGTTTGCATTTGTTGCACTTTATTGCCATACACCACAATAGGTCATTTTACATACATTATGCACTTAATTCATAAATAATCCTGTCATATTATCTGACAGCTTGGGTTAAAAGTATAAAACTTATACAAATCCTTAAACTTTTTCACATAAATCAATTTTTTGATTAGGACAGGAAGACATTTTTCAATGTAGAAAACTTGGATTAGTGTGACTAAAACATAATTTTAAATTTTATTTAATTTTAATTAATTTAGATTTAGACAACAACATGTGGTTTGTGAGTACTGTGTTAGTGTAGGGCTAAAGAAAATGGGACTATAAACCAAATAAATACATTAATGAATGAATGTGTAATTACAAGAATTTAGAAGGAAATGAACATGATTCCATGCAAGTTTATAACAAAGGGGTCTGGGTAGGCACTAACTATGCAAAGAGAAGGTAGAAAGTGGAGAACATGCTAGAGCATGGAAGAGAATACATGATCTGGAGGGAAGGAGCAGGAAGGACAGACAGAAGCAATTCTGCCGTAGGGAACAAAGGGGAGAGTGAGATTTGAGATGCGTCTGGAGAGGGAGGAGGGGACCAGGTCATGCCAGCCTTGATGGCCACCTGCAGAATTTTAGTCTCAATGGTATGGGGACCTGGACTGCAACCCAGGTATGTGCCCTAGACTTTGATCGAACCAGTGACCCTTTGATCCACAGGATGGCACTCAACCACTGAGCTATACCAGCCAGGGCTAGAATGAGTTTTTTAAGAAGACAGTAGACAGTGAGAAGAAACAAGAATTTAAAACAAATGGGAGGAATTTTATAATTTCATGGCTAAATGGAGGCAGGTGTCTCTGCAAAAAACATACAAGGCTTTAGCTCCTAGATGATGGCAACTGTGACTTTGTATTAATCATAACACCCTATACTCATAATAAAAGAGCTGGCATAGAGAAGAAAACCAATGAATACTTTATAAATAAAATAAGTAATGAGGAACAACCTGAGAGAATATAAAAGAGGTACATAAAGTATCAAAGGAAGAGTATGTTTTATTTATCTTTTAAATATTTTATTTATTTTTAGAGGAGGGGGAGGGAGGATGAAAGAGAGGGAGAGAAACATCATTTGTGGTTGCCTCTTGCATGCCCCAAACTGGACACCTGGCCTGCAACCCAGACATGTGCTCTGACTGGGAGTCGAACTGGCAACTGTTTGGTTCACAGGCCTGCACTCAATCCACTGAGCTACACCAGCCAGAGTGGAAGAGAGTGTTTTAAATTAGACAGAATTATAAACTATGTCTATTGTTGCTGAAAGAAAGTTAAGATAAAGACTGAAAAATGTCCATTGATTTTTCCAATTGATTCCAGCAGCCTGGAAATTATTGGTTACCTAGTATTAGCTATTTAAGTGGAATTACAGGAATGGAAGTCTTGGTTTACAAGCCTTTGGCAGCCTTCTGTTTTGATTTATTAGCATATTGCTAAAGTTGTTTCCTAGAATATAACTGAGAGTGACATATAGTTTTGTTGTAAAAACACTTTTTTATCCTCTTTCTCCTTAAAGATTATCCCCAAACAAAAACAAGAAACAGAAATGGAAACATCATGTTTAATAAAGCTTATAGGACAAATATTAGCCATAATGCATTGAAGACTGAAAACAAATAGAATGGTTAATTATGTAACAGAAAGGATAAAATACTCAAGTACCTGTGGAAGTCTGATTTAGGGTGAGTGATATCAAACAGAAGTATGCTGGTTGGCCTTACAAATCCTTGGCAGGGCTCAAGGGTTATAGACATCAGGTGCTGTGATGATTAGATTGGAGGAGAAGTAATGACGGTGGTGAGACAGGTAACACAAAACAGTTAGGTTTGTATCCTCCATTATTTCTGCAAGATAGAGTAGGTTTATTTTCTAGAAAACTGAACCAGAGAGGTGCTGGATGTGGGGGCAACTGTCCTGAAGAGGATACGAGAGAAATGCTGTTCCAAAAAAAAAAAAAAGCAAGATGTAGTTCCCTTTGTTTATTTTTTTCTTTTGTTTCGCTTGTGTGGGGAGATATATCTAATAAAAGATTGCTAGGAGCAATGCCCAAGATTTTGCTGCCTGTGTTGTCTTCCAGGATTTTTATGGTTTAAGGTCTAACCATAAGTCTTTGATCCATTTTGAATTTATTTTTGTGTGTGGTATAAGAAGGTAGTCTAGTTTCATTTTTCTCCATTTATCTGTCCAGTTTTCCCAATTCTATTTATTGAATATACTATCTTTAGCCCATTGTATGTGCTTGCTTCCTCTGTTGAATATTAATTTACTATAAATTTGTGGGTTTATTTCTGGGCTCTATTCTGTTCTACTGATCTATGTGTCTGTTTTATGCCAGTACCATGTTGTTTTGATTACTATGGCCTTATAGTATAGTTTGATATTAGATAGTGTGATCCCTCCAACTCTGTTCTTCTTTCTCATGATTGCTGTTGCTATGTGGGGCCTTTTGTGGTTCCATGTAAATCAAACTAAAAAGCTTTTGCACAGTAAAGTAAATCATGGGAGAACATATTTGCTGATACATTTGATAAGGGATTAATATAAAAAACTTATAAAGTACTTATAAAACTCAACACCAAAAAAACAAACAACCCAATTATAAAATGAGCAAAGGAACTGAACACTTTTCCAAGGAGGATATACAGATGGCCAGTAGACATATGAAAAGATGCTTAACATCACTAATCGAATTCCGGCCAAGATGGAGGCATAGGTGGACACACTGTGCCTCTTTGCACAACCAAAATTAAGGACAACAAAGATTTAGAAACAAGAAAATAACCAGAACTGATAGAAAATTGAACTGTATGGAAGTCCAACAACCATTCATCCAGACCAGTAAGAGGGGCAGAGTTGTGGCAGGAAAAAGTGGAGGTTGGTGGACCGGGAGCACAGGCAGTGGCTGGCAGATTCAAGGCGTGCAGATGGCGGCTAGCAGAACCTGGGCACCGGCTGGCAACGGGAAGACCCAGTGAGGTCACACAAGGGGGTTGCCGACCAGACGGTCACAACATTCGTGCGCAGATAATCCAGGCTAAAATGGGGAGCGAGACAGACCTCGCAACCCAGGACCCCAGCACCAGGAAATAAAACCTAAAAACACCAATTGAAAACACTTGTGGGGTTTGAGGTGCCAGGAGAGATTGCCAGCCTCACAGGATTGTTCGTTGGAGAGACCCACAGGGCCCTAGAACATACACAAGCCCCACATGGAAATCAGCACCAGAAGGGCCCAATTTGCTTGGGGGAAGCGGCGGAAGGGATTGGAATCTGAGAGAGAGAGGAGCAAGAACCATCGTTCCCTCTCGGCCCTGCCCCCACATACAGCATCACAACCCAGAGACTGGGCTGCCCTGCATTGGGGAACACCTAAGGCTCCACCCCTCACTATGTAACAGGTGTGACTAGACCAAAAAACAAAAACAAAACAAAAAACCCAAAACCCAAAATGGGTCAAATGGGAGAACAGATCAAAGCTCCAGAGTCAATTCATCTAAGTGACCAAGAGCTAGCCAACCTATCAGATGCACAGTTTAAAGCACTGGTGATCAGGATGCTCACAGAATTGGTTGATTTTGGTCACAAATTAGATGAAAAAATGAAGGCTACACTAAGTGAAATGAAGGAAATGCACAGGGAACCAACAGTGATGGGAGGAAAACTGGGACTCAAATCAATGGAGTGGACCAGAAGGAAGAAACAAACATCCAATCAGAAAAGAAGGAAGAAACAAGAATTCAAAAAAATGAGGAGAGGCTTAGGAACCTCTAAAATATCTTTAAACGTTCCAACATCCAAATTATAGGGGTACCAGAAGGGGAAGAGAAACAGCAACAAGTGGAAAAGTTATTTGAACAAATTAATAAAGGAGAACTTCCCCAATCTAGCAAAGGAAATAGACTTCCAGGAAGTCCAGGAAGCTCAGAGAGTCCCAAAGAGTTTGGACCAAAGGAGGAACACACCAAGGCACATCATAATTACATTATCCAAGATTAAAATGAAGGAGAGAATTCTAGAAGCAGCAAGAGATAAGGGGACAGTCACCTACAAAGGAGTTCCCATCAGACTGTTAGCTGATTTCTCAAAAGAGACCTTCCAGGCAAGAAGGGGCTGGAAAAAAGTATTCCAAGTCATGAAAGGCAAGGACCTACATCCAAGATTGCTCTATCCAGCAAAGCTGTCATTTAGAATGGAAGGGCAGATAAAGCGCTTCTCAGATAAGGTCAAGTTGAAGGAGTTCATCATCACCAAGCTCTTATTATATGAAATGTTAAAGTGACTTATCTAAGAAAAAGAAGATAAAAAATAGGACAGTAAAAAGACAGCAAACTCACAGATATTTACAATCACTCCTAAAACAAAAGCAAACTAAGCAAATAAGTGGAACAGGAACAGAACCACAGAAATGGAGATCACATGGAGGGTTAGCAACAGGAGAGTGGGAGGAGGAGAGGGGGGGAAAAGGTACAGAGAACAAGTAGCATAGATGGTAGGTAGAAAATAGACAGGGGGAGGGCAAGAATGATGTGGGAAATGTAGAAGCTAAAGAACTTATGACACATGGACATGAACTAAAGGGGGGGGAATGTGGGTGGGAGGGGGTGTGCAGGGTGGAGGGGAATGAAGGGGGGAAATGGGACAACTGTAATAGCATAATCAATAAAATATATTAAAACTTAAAAAAAGATGCTCAATGTCACTAATCATCAGAGAAATGCAAATTAAAACCACAATGAAATAGCATCTTACACCTGTCAGAATGGCTATCATCAATAAATCAACAAACAAGTGTTGGTGAGATGTGGAGAAAAGGGCACCCTTTTGCATTGTTGGTGGTGCAGCCACTGTGGAAAGCAGTGTGACGATACCTCAAAAAATGAAAAATGGACCTGCCTTTTGACCAGCAATCCCACTTCTGGGAATATATCCAAAGGAACCCAAAACACTAATTTGAAAGAACACAAACACCATTATTTACAGTTGCCAAGATATGCAAGTTACCCAAGAGTCCATCAGTTGATGAGTGGATAAAACAACTATGGGATATTTACACAATGGAATACTACTTGGCCATAAAAAAGAACATTTTACCCTTTGTGACAGTGTGGATGGATTTGGAGAGTATTATGCTAAGTGAAACAAACCAATCAGAGAAAGACAAATACCATATGATCTCACCCATATGTGGAATCTAATGAACAAACTGAACTAACAAGCAAAGCAGAAACAAACCCACAGGTAGAGAGTAAGATGACAGCTAAGTGGGGGAGGTTAGGGGGTGAAGGGATGGAGGAAAAAAGACTCATGGACATAGACAACAGGGTGGTAATTGCTAGGGGGAGGTGGGTGTAACAGGACTAAATAGCAATGGAAAAAAATACAATAAAGATTAAATGAAAAACTAAAAGGAACAGGACAAGGAAATGAAAACCTATAAAATGAATGGAGAGGTCCCCAATCTCTATCTTGGCCAGCTCCAAAGTTCTGCAGTGACCATTATGCTTGTCAAGCAGGAGGTAGGAAGATTTAGACATGTTCAACAAAATAGGTATCAGGTCACCCAATCTTCCTGTGATTCTACGAATCTCTTGCAATGCACGTAGAGTTTTTTGATTGCCTTACCATTGACAGCTTCCATATAAACAGAGAGCAAACCATCACCAGTTGAAAATCTTCCTCAAATAAGGCTGAAGAAACAGTAAAAAGGAAATTCAGAGAAAAGGTAGTCAATATGAGGAGTAGCAGAAATCTTTAAGACACTCTAATTAATATATTTGGAGGGATATTGCATCCTTGAAACAAGAATAGGACACTATCAATTATCAACCAGAAAATAAAAAGAAATATTAAGTCGAATAGTTAAAGTTAAGTTGAAGTCAAAGTTAAGGAATTCCCCCATAAAATAGAACAAAAAGGCAAAGAGAAAAAGAAAAAAAGAAAAATTTAACGAACACAAATTTCAAAGGAAACAGAATGTATTAGGGAAGAAATTATCAGTGAAAGACTACAAAACATTTCTCAGAACTTAAGAACGATTCTCCATATGGAGAGTGTCCAACAATTATCCACAGGCCCACATTTGCAGAGCCCAGTGCAGAACTACAAAAGGAGGCTGGTGTACTGTATCTCTAAATACCTGCAGGTGATAACTGAGCTAGAACTGAGGTTCAGATCATGTTTCCACCCAAGTCCTTCAGCCTGTTCCTTGAAGAGTGCCCTTTTGCCCAAGCCCAGAGACTAAAGGAGCTATGTTACCCTGTACCAACCCGTACCCTCCAAGCTGAGAGGTGGTGTGGGGGACAGGATGTCTGCTGGGATAATAGCAGGTTAAAAGCTGGGCTGGACCCAGGACTGACCTGGTGAATTTCTTGTGCAAGTCTGCTAGGAGAGTTTTCCTCCCTCATGCCTCACTGCTGATTTAGGATTTCCAGAAACTTCTAAGCACCTCCCTAGACTACACCACTAAGCATAGGAGTGATAGGAAACTCAGTTATGTGGCGGGTGCAAGAACTTGTTTGCTTAGACATGCTTTTGGTTGATTTGAGGTGACTAGGTTTATACAAAAGTAGTCATTTTTTTCCTCTGGTGGCCTGGGCAGAAGCAGTGCATTTATTGTTTGCACATTCTAAATAGTTAGGCCTGAAGCCTTCTAGTTCAGCCTGAACTCCTTTCCCATAATTCCTGCTTGTTTTATTTGTTAACTTTTAAAATATTTTCTAATGAGACAGAAAGGAAAATTAAAACAATGCCTTTGGTTTTGGTGTTTGTGTGGGGCTCCTTCTAAAGTGCCGGCCTTGGCCAGTGGCCTCCCTGGGAATCCTAAGTGCCCAGTACAATAAATGGAAAGAAAAAGTCCACATCGATTTATATCTAATTAAATTGTAAGGATTAAAGTGATCCTACAAGTTTTATCAAGACAAACAGTCATATGCAAAGAATTGAGAATCAGAATGACAGTGGAACAGCAGTAGAAATCAGAAAACAGAGGAATAATATTGTAAAAATTCTGAGCAAAAATAATTTCCAACCTAGAATCTAATATCTAGTGAGATTATCCATTGAGCATGAGCCTAGGAGACAGTCATTCTCAGATATGGAAGATCTCAAATTATTTTGCACTCGTTAACGAGAAGATATGGTAGGCTGTGTTCTACCAAACAAGGAAGAAAACCAGTTAGAGGAAGGTATTAACTCAAGATGTACATCACCCTATTTAAGAGGGAGAAAAGAAAATTTTCAGCACAAAAGCAAATGATTTGAGAGGGTGAGGAAAGTTGTATTGGGAAGGACTTTACAGATCTGTTGGAGGTAGTAGGAAGTCTTAGATGTTTACAGAAAACTAAACAAATGAAGAAAAGGTAATTATTTACTCCAGGAAAAACAAAAAAGTTTTGCAAGGAAGGAAAGGCACGTGTAATTAACAGGTACCTTAGATACAGAGTAGTGTTGACATCAGTGATCTATAAACAAAAAGGCAAAACCACCTCATTAGAAAACAGTAACTACCAAAGATTCTTCAGATCCTGAAGGTGGACACCTCACTGCAGGGATTGCTAGGAGGAGGCAGACCCATCCCTGTGATACTTTTTATATCATACTTACCTACGTGGCAAACATTTGTTTACTAAACATTTGTACTTCTCATCTTCCTGTGAATCGTCTTCCTCCCCTTTGAAGCCCCAGATCCCTGCCTCCTTCTCCTTAGCTCAGAATGGCATTTAAACCCCAATGACCTGGTTGCCTTTTAGTCTCATGTCTGTGTGGGCCTGCCACAACATAATTAAGTTGATTTTTCTCTTGTTAATCTGTCTTATGTCAACTTAATTATCAGACCAACCAAGGCACCAAGAAGGGAAGAAGAAAAAAATTTTCCTCACAATCAGTAGAAATAACTGATAAGCAGGACTTCATTAAGATGAAAAGGTTTTGCTCTTTAAAGATAATGTCAAGAGAACTAGAAGAAATATCACATACTGGGAGAAAATACTTGCCAAAGGCACAGCTGATAAAGGACTGTTATCCAAACTATTTGAAGAACTCTTGAAACTCAAAATAAGAAGAAAATAAACAACCCAATTTAAAAAATGGGCCAAAGACCTTCACTGACATCTCATCAAAGAAAGTATACATAAGCCTGTGAAAAGATGCTCTACATCATACACCATCAGAGAATTTGAAATTAAAACAAAATACCACTATATTTCTTTTATGGTTTTTTTCTATTCAACTTTTCCAAAGCATTCTGAGTCAAATTTGGTAACTGATATTACACAATGTCAATGTTATTTTTATGTCAGAATATAGTTTTACATGTTATCCTAGTTAAAAAAAAATCCATTATGACAGGCCTGTCCCTCTGGGTCTCTCTTAGTGTCCTATGCCAGAGCAAACTGTGGCCTTGCCTGGCCTCTGCCCGTAGGCTGCAGGCACTGAAGTGGGTTACACAGTGGAAAAAAAAATCTAAACACCTGAGATTAACTTAACCTTCTCATCGCTGAAGTTCACATTGTTTTCTGTTTTTTTCTCGATTAGCATTATAAGAAGTTTGTCTCATTGTTTTTAGTTTAAGAAACAGCCAGCTATTGAATCTGTTATAAATTAGTTTTTTTTCCCATTTTCATATTATAGATTCTTTAATTTGGTTGGTGTATAAACTTTAACATTCTGTTGGCAATACTTCATTATATTAACACATTCCTGATCGGTAGTAGTTTAAGAAGACTGCATTTCAAACTGTCATGAATCACACTTTAATATTAAATGTCTACCAGTATACAAAACACACCAGTAGGTCTTTACTTAAAAAAAAACCCAAAACCTAAGACTTTAGAGATTACTTTATAGTTTATGCCAAGTGGCCCCAGACAGTACACAGGCAGTGGCCGACTCTGGACTGTACTATCTGGGAAGCATCAGGACCTGCACACCCAGTGGACATTCATAGACCACATCAGAGCACAACCACCCAACCACCTCCTGAAGCCACGGAGGGTGGTGGTTGGTAACAAGTGGTCACAGCCAGTCCTGTTAGCTATCTGGTCTGTAAATGCCTCCCATTGACCTGCTGGCAGCAATCAAGACTCAACTACAAGAGGAGGGAATACTCAACCCACGTGGAGGGTGCACATCAAGTAACCACTGCTGTGCCACTGGACCCTTCAGGACACCTACTACATTAGGCCACCAAGATATGGAGTCAGAGCAGCTGCCAGAATGAGGAGACAAAGAGATATGGTCCAAATGAAAGAACAGAACAAAACTCCAGAAAAAGAACTAAACAAAATAGAGATAAGCAATCCATAAGATGCAGAGTTCAAAACAGTGGTTATAAGTATGCTCAAGGAACTGAGAGGGTACTTCAGCAGCATAAAAATGATCCTAGTAGAAATGAAGGAGACACTAATTAAAATAAAGAACAATTTACAGGGAATAAACAGGGCAGTGGATGATGCCAAGAATCAAATCAGTAATTTGAGACAGAAGTGAACAAAAGATATCCAATTAGAACAGCAAGAAGAAAAAAAATAAAAAAAAATGAGGATAGTGTAAGGAGCTTCTGGAACAACTTCAAGCATAGCAACATTCACATTACAGTGATACCAGAAGGAGAAGAGAAAGAGCAAGGAATTGGAAATCTACTTGGAAAAGTAATAAAAGGAAATTTGCTTAATTTGGTGAAGGGAATAGACATACAAGTCTAGGAAGCACAGTGAGTCCTCAACAAGATGCACACAAAGAGGACCACACCAAGACACATCATAATTAAAATGTCAAAAGTTGAAGATAAGGAAAGAATCTTAAAAGTAGCTAGAGAAAAGCAGATAATTACCTATAAAGGAGCTCCCATAAGACTGTCAGTTGACTTCTCAGAAGAAACTTTACAGGATAGAAGGGTTTAGCAAGAAGTATTCAAAGTCATGAAAAGGAATGATCTACAACCAAGACTACTCTACCCAGGAAAGCTATCGTTTAGAATTGAAGGATAGATAGAGTGCTTCCCAGACAAGGTAAAGGTAAAGGAGTTCATCATTACTAAATCATTATTATATGAAATGTTAAAGGGACTTATTTAAGAAATAGATCAAAATTATGAACATTACAATGTTAATAAATATATAACTATCAACAACTGAATCTAAAAAACCAACTAAGTGAACAACCAGAAGAGAAACAGAATCACAGATATGGAGAACATTGGGATGGTGGCCAGCTGGGTGGGGGGTTGTTGGGGAATTGGAGAAAAGGTGAAGGGATTAAGAAGTACAAATTTGTAGTTATAGAATAAGTAGGGGGATGTTGAAAGCAAGTATAAAAAGTGGAGTTGCCAAAGAACTTACATACATGACCCCTGGGCATGAACAAAGGAGGGGGGATAGCCTGAGGGAGAAGGGGGTGCTGGGTGGAGAAGGGCAAAATGGAAAAATTGGGACAGCTGTGATAGAATAGTCATTAAAATATAATAAAAAATACAAATAAAAACCTAAGACTTTAACAAATAGAGTGATAAGACAGGAGATGCTAAAAAATAGGTGATCTTTTTAAAAATTGGAAGGGACATCGCTAGAGAATATTGTAACTAGATATTCTGACAAATCAATCTGAAAATTTTTGATTTGGGAGCACTTCATTCCCTACACTTCGTGTCTACTGTTCTTCCCTACAGTAGTCATTAGAAGTGATGAAGGCAGTCTCTGCCAGCTTTTTATGTATGTTATCTTGTTACTCTTTGTCCTTTGGGGCAGGTATTATTATCTTAATTTTATAGATGAGAAAACTATGGCTCTGACAGTTTAAGTAACTTGCTAAAAGTTCAGAGCCAGCAAGAAAAAGAATTAGGATGTTAGCACATAAACTCATGTCAGAAGGATTCAAAATTCCCTGCTCCTTAAAACACATCATGCTACCCTCTCTATGAAATACACTTAGGTTATGTTAAAGAATGGTGGGGGAACCAGTGGATGAAGAGAATTGAGCAATGATAAAAGAGGGGAATGAGCAACAATGGGGTCAAGGGAAAAGAGGCTTGGAAACACATTCATTCCCCTAGCAACCAGAATCAGTTATAACTGAAAATTATAAGGGTTTCCTCAGCCTCTGCAACTTCCTCACATTTGTTGTATTTTCCTGAAATGACTCGAATATCAGCAAAAAATCTGAAAATAATTAGAAAATTGCATTTGTGCTGTAGAATCCAGAGAAGAAAGGAACAATGGAATTCTATCACTTGGCAGCTAGCTTGTGAATAAAGGTGATGGGGGAGGCAGGAATCAACAGCAGGCAGAAAGAGGAGAGAGCTTTTCTTGTCCCCAAAGAATGAGGCAAAGATGTTTTCTAGGGAAGTGGCCCAAGAGGAAGCTCGCAGGAAGCCTCAGTGAAAAGGGGTCTTGGATGTTCCTATGCTGTGTTCATGGTCCTTGAATTCCAGCATCACAATCAACCAGAATAAGAAATGGCAATTAAAATTGGGCGCTGATAATTTTATTGGTATATTGAAGATAGACTGACTTGTTTTAATGTCATGGCTTTCTGAAGGACTGTTATCTTCATATCCATTTCCTGAAACAAACACAAAAGGAAGTTGATAGAGAAGCCAGGACATGGCAGGTAGTTTCTAATCTCTCACTGGTATTACTGAACTGAAATAGGTGACAGACCATGTTTTCTCCCTCTTTCTTTTCCTCCCCGACTACTTTTCCTTTACTGCTTCTGTTACCTAACAGATAATGTGTTCTAAATTGTCGCTTGCAAGATGAATAAAGAGATTATTCTTAGGTTGCTTATCTTTTGGTTACTATTGAAAATGTTCAAAGATTTCTTCACAAACATGGTAACTGCAACATATTCTGTAATACTGAAAAGCTGAAAACATCTTAAATGTCCATTAGCAGGGAGGTGGCTAAAGAAATCCTGGCAGAGACGCATAATGGATGACTATACAATTGTGAGATGAAATTAGAACAAAGACCAAATAGATCCAAAGATCAATCTATCTATCTCTATGACATGATATGGACGTTTTCTAAGAGTATGCTATTTGAAATAATCAACATCTAGATTTGCATATAAAGTATGATATCATTTGTGGAAAAGAGGATTTTGTGTGTTTATATCGGTGTAAATTTTAAGAGGAGTTCCAAAAGAGTTAAGTGACAGCGTTGCAGAAAGAAGTGGGAAGGTAGGATGAGATACGCTTCTAAGATTTAGCTTCATAACTTTCTGTTCTGTTAGGTTTTTAAAAACTTGAACATATACTAATTTAACAGTAAATATTGAAAACACTAGATAACATTTAGTAGCATCAAATTAAAGTATCATTTAGCAGGGAGCCTGGACCTGAGAGGCCTGGTGTGAGGCAAGGCTGAGCAAAGAATGGTCAGGTGGGAACTCGAGCTGGGAAGCAGTTGAGCCTGATGAGGAGGAGAGGAAAGGGTCAGAGGGAGAAGACTGCTTTGCTTCCTCATTACCAGCTCATTTTAAGATGGGCAATCATTGGGAAAAAGGCAACTTATGGACAGCGTTTCTCAAAATCCTTGTCCTTATCCTTGTCTTAAGAGTTCTGTAGCCTCATCTTCCCCTCATGTCCCTTCCCTTCCTGGCCCCATTCTCACTGCAGTGTGATCTCCCAAGCCCCAAAGCACAGTCACAGCAACTGCCTCCCCCCCTTTTACCATTATTTGTGCTCTGAGCTGAGCTCAGGGACACAAAGGTCACCAGAAGCAAGACCTGCAGCATCATGGCGAAAGCTCTGAGTTGCTCCAACTCTGTGCTGAGAGAAACCTGGCAGCTTCCTTTACAAAGACAGTAGAACAATGGCGTCTTTGAGTTCCATGCTGGATGGGCCTCCGCATCAAATACACTAGGTTATAGTTTTTTCACATCAAGTCTACTGTATCCTCATTTCTTCTGGGGACTTAGCCCAGCAGGATGGGGCGGATAAGATGTTGTCAGTATCTCATTTCTAAAAGGTGAAACATGTGACTTAGGTAAACTTTTCAAAGGAACAGTGTCTGTGCAACGAGTACAGATATTAGAATTGATCTGTCATCATTTGATTTTCAGTGTGTTTGGGGAGACTGTTTCTCTGTTCTCCCACTATGCTGTGTGTGTGTACATGTGTGTGTCTTGGCAGTGATCCTACAGCCCAAAGTGAGGATGGTCAGTATTTCTGGCCCACCTTGGTGAAGGGGCTTGTCTTTCAAATTCCCAGCCACATTATCCTCCTTGTGATATCCCAACCAAGATATCCTCAAATTATCCTCAAATTACTAGCCTTACATAAAACTGAACAATAACATAAGACCTCACCTAGTTCTGAAATAAATGGTAGCTGGTGATACGACTAATCTAGATCTTCAAAGAAAAATAATGAGCTGACAACTACTAGATACAGTAGAATAATCAGCAGTCAAAGCAGGTAACCTAAAAAGACCTTTTTGGAAACACAATACCTTTTTGCCAAATTTTAATAATAAAAGGTAGCATCATTAGTGAAGAGTAGAATATAGCCTTTGATTTAGAAGATTAAGTAAAAGAATTATCCCAAAATGCACAGGGAAAAAAGCTAGTTATAAGGAAAACAGTAAACATGAGGAAGATTATTCAAGAGATAAAATATCAACAAATAAGCTTCAGAAGAAGAGTGGGAGAAATGAGGGTCTGAGTGTGGCAGAGAAAATTCCTGGTGTTGAAGAAAATACAAGGGCTTATTTTGTGAAATTTCCTGGCTATGCTTCTGTTCCCCATTTTTACCTGGGATGCCCTTTTGTCCCGGTTCTGCTCAATTTTGATGACCCTGTCAGCAGTTTCTCCTCACTGTGGGGCTCTGCCTGTAAGGAACCTGATGTGGGGGTTGTTTTGAGTGTGCGCAGGACACCTTCTGCTTCCGCCCCTTCACATCTCACTTAGGACCCTAGCACCCAGCTGTTACTGGGGCAAACAAAATCCCTCTGTTTCAGCTGCTTTTTTTACTCTGGTCCTCTGCTTGTTCTGGTCATTACTGGTTGGCTCTAATTCAAGAAGCAGCTTCCCTCTGCTTCCTATACACAGCCACGACCATGCAGTTCTTGATGCTCTTGGTTGTTTGTTCCCACTCACTTGTATTTTAGGTTCTTGTAGAATCTTGCCCCGAGCTTCATGGTAAATGTTTCCCATGGGTTTGGGGCTTTGTTTTCTAGTTGCTGAAGCAAGTTACATGTGGGAGTTTGAAAATATTAAAAAAAAATCCAAAACTTCTGTTGCCACTATCCAAAATTTTGTAACAACTTCATTTTTATAAAATAAGGAATTATTTTTTCCAGCTTTATTGGGATATAATTGATGTACAACATTGTGTGAGTTTAAGGTGTACAGTGAGATGACTTGATAGGCATATATTGTGAAGTGATTACCATAATAAGGTTAGTTCACACATTCTTCACCTCAAATAATTACCATTTTTTGGCTGTTGTTATTGCTAGGACATTTAAGATCTAATCTTTTAGCAACGTCAAATGTACAATGCACCACTGTTACCTATAATCATCATGCTGTATATATAGATTCTTAGAACTTATCCTTCCTGTAACTGGAAGCCTTTACTTTGATCGATATCTCCTTATTTTCCACTCCCCCCAAACCCCTGGCAAGCACAAATCTACTCTATTTATATGGGTTGGCTTTTTATATTACACATATAGGGTGGGGGAAAAGTAAGCTTACAGTTGTTTGTATGGAAAATAATACAATAATGAACTCTGTGTTTCATGTACTCACAAGTGTAAAACTACTTTTGCCCCACCCTGTATAAGTGAGATTATACAGTATTTATCTTTCTATGTCTGATTTATTTCACTTAGCATAATGCCCTCAAGGATTGTCCATGTTGTCCCAAATGGCAGGATTTCCTTCTTTTTTATAGCTCAAAAACATTTCATTGTATATGCATGTGGAGATTTTATATATATAAATATATGCCTGTCCAGAACGTATCCAGCCACATACTATGAAAAATAGAGACATTTATTGAAGAAGATACAAGAAACATTGCATATAGAACAATTACACCTCAGTTCCTTTCAAAGTAGGCACCTTGGGACCTCACACAGTTCTCTTAAGAGCCATCAGCTGCCCCATCCTCTTTTCCTGAATCTATTACGGTCTGAAATCTCTTCCCTTTCAAAGGTGATTTTAGTTTTGGGAAAAGCCAGAATTCACAGGGCACCAAATCTGGGCTGTAGCAGGGCTGAGTCACCTGGGGGATTTGATGTTTTGCCAAAAACCCCAAATTGAACAATATGTGATGCATGAGTGGGTGCATTGTCGTGATGAAGCTGCCAATCACCAGTTGTCCATACCTGTGGCCTTCTGAGTCATCCAAGTAGTTTCCGTAGAGCTTAAAGCATAATTTGATACAGATTCACTGCTCTACTAGCTCAGTCATTTTGAATGCAACAGCCACACAGTACACATGCTCACTCAACAACGTCTACTGCCCCCACTGACTAGTACAGTGGACTTGTCGTTGCTCATGCATGTGCATTCCAGTCCACTCTCTTTGGCTGCCAGGTTACATCAATATCGCACAAGCTGTTCTTTTTATGTTAATGATGGCTGGACTTTTTCTGGACTGACCTCAGATATATCTCACAACTTCTTTATTTGTCTTCTATGAACTCATAGGTCATTTCCATGTCTTGGCTATTGCAAATAATGTTACACTGAACATGGGGGTGCAGATAGCTCTTCGAGATAGTAATTTTATTCGATCAAGTAGTGGGATTGCCAGACTGGATGGTAATTCTATTTTAATTTCTTGAGGAACCTCTGTACTAGTTTCCATGGTGGCTGCACCAATTTACATTCCCACCAACAGTACACAAAAGGTCCCCTTTTCTCCACACCCTCACCAGCACTTGTTATCTCTTGTTTTTTTGATAATAGCCATTCTAGCAGGTGTGATGTGATATCTCGTTGTGGTTTGTGTTTATTTATTCGTTCACCTATTGAAGGACATCTTGATTGCTTCTAGCTTTGGCAATTATGAATAATGCTGCTATAAATATTTGCATGTAGATTTTTGCATGCATATAATTTTTAAACCACTTGGGTAAATATCCAAGAGCTAAACTGCTAGACTGTATGGTGAAACTGGTAAGTTACCTATGAAACTGCCGAACTGCCTTCCAGAGTGCTTCTATCATTTTGTGTTTCTTCCAGCAACTTTGCCCTACATCCTCAGTAGAGCTCGGTGTGGTAAGTTGTTTGGATTTTAGCCTTTCTAGCACATGTGTAGTGGAATCTCATTGTATAAATTCCCAATTCCTTGATGACATGATGTTGAGTATCTTTTCATATGCTTATTTTCCTTCTTTATATCTTCTGTGCTGAGATGTATTTTTAGATCTTTTGCTCATTTTTAATAGTGTTGTTTGTTTTCGTATGGTTGAATTTAAGGATACTTTGTGTATTTTGAATACAAATCCTTTATCAGATGTGTTTTGCAGCTATTATTTTTGATCTGCAGCTTGTCTTCAGATCTTTTAATAGAACAAAAGTTTTTAATTTTAACAAGGTCCAATTTTATCAATGTCTTCTTTTTGCAGAGCATGCTTTTGGTGTTGTATCAAAACTATATCACCTAGGCTACCTAGATTTTCTCTTATGTTCTCATCCACAAGTTTTATATATTTGCACTTTGCATTTAATTTATGATTTATTTTGAGTTAATTTTTGTGAATAGTTTGTGTTTAAGATTTTTTTCACATGAACTTCTAGTTGTTTCAGCACCATTTTTTGGAAAGAGTATCATTTTTTCATTGAATTGCTTTTGTTCCTTTGTCAAAAATCAGTTGACAATATTTGTGTGGCTCTGTTCCAGGGATCTCTATTCTGTTCCAATGTGTGTATTCTTTTTTCAATACCATGCTGTCTTGATTACTGTAGTCTTTTATTGTAACTCTTAAAATTAGGTAGCATAAGTCTTCCAACTTTGTTCTCCTTCAGTATTGTTTTGTCTAGATCTTTTGACCTCTATAAAAATTTAGAATGTGTTTGTTAATATCTACAAAATAGCTTCCTGAGAAATTAATTGGTATTGCCTTGAATCTATATATCAAGCCGGGAAGAATTAAAATCTTATCAATAGTGAATCTTTCAATCCATGAACATGAAGTATCTCTCATTTATATTTAGATGTTCTTTGATTTCTTTCATGGAGTTTAGTAGTACTCTGCATATCTAGCTACCTTTCCATGTAAAGTTTTGGCTTGTGGTCCTCCTAAGTCATTCTGATGACTTTGTAAAGTCATTCTCTCCACTCAAAGCTCATGGAGACACTAAAATTGTACTCTTCTTGTTATAGGATTCATTGGAACTAAAGTGTTATTTTCCTAACATTAAATCCCTTTCCCAAAACCCATGAAGTCCAAAAAACTAAGCTTCAGGGAGTCGGGTTAAAGCCATGCACAGTGGTCACATACTAGTCACCGGGGATCACATACCACGGTCCTAGAAACTTTCCCCATTAAGGCCATAGAGATCTCTTACCAAGTCCCAAATGTCTCACTCAGCCTCTTGGGTCTTATGTGCTTCTTGGTTTAGAAATTCAAGAAGTTTCATTGGGTTTCTAAACCAACTTTCTAAACCAAGAACTTTCTAAAACAACTTTCACTCCCAAGCAGATTTTTCAAATTTCAACAGATAAAAATTATAGTTTGCCTAGGAATGTGCTCTCATCATGTGAATACAGTGAAAAAAATCACTGGATTATCTCATGTTGCTCTTTAATGCTTTACCTCTTAGTCTGCCTGTAATAATTTCTGGTTTATGACAATGGGAAGGTAAACAAGCCCATGGAATTTTTTAATTTGTTGATTAGTTCTTAATCTTTAACTCAGTATTAATTTGTGCCCATTTCTGTTCTAATGATCTCACAGTAGATAGAAATAATTATTACCTAATTCATGGCTCTGGACTCAAGTAGTAATGACTGCTAATGGTAACTAATACTTGCATATAGTTCAAAAGTTTACAAGCATTTTTACATCCTTTTTTGTCTTTAATTTTGTGACTTAGGAACTATTTCCTTCATTTAACACAGAATGTCCACAAAAACCATTAATATGCTGAGTACTAAATGCACTTTACCTTGCATAAGGGAAGAAGCTGAGCCTCAGAAAAATGGATCAGCAATGAGGAAGCTGGTTTCAGTTCCAGGCACACCCAGTGCTTTCCACGGAACTATACATTCTGCCCTGCCTTTTCACTCTAATGTCTTCGAATGGGTAAATGACATCAAAGTCCCCAGAAGGAGGAGCGAATAACTCCAAATGCCAGCAGAAATCAAGATCTGGTGCCGCTGAGGGAGATGCAGGTGCCGGAACACAAAACACAATAGGCGTTTAGGCACAGAGAGTGCCTGTTCCTCAGGCAGAAAGAAAGAAATTAATACATTGTTTCAAATATCTGCATTCAGCCAAGGTTTTAGGTCCCTGTGGAATATAAAGAAAAAATAATATCCAAAGGGTCTTACTGAACCACGAAAAGTGGTATAACATAGGTATTAAGAGCCCAGATTCTGGAACCAGATGGTCTGGGTTTGAAACCCAGCACATAATTACTAGCTTTGTGACTAATTTGCTTGATCACCAATTCTGATGTGTAAGGTTTTTTTCTCCCTCACCACCAAGCAATTTTCAAACAGTTTAACCCTGTTTAGACACTATCTACCCAGAGCTAACATCAGATTCCACAGGTTAAGGACTCAAATCCACAAGAGTGGCCCCCACTTCAGATGGTGTTACCAGACTAAAGGGGTCCTTCTGGCGGCACATGTCAGAATCCAGGAAGACATAAACAGGAGCTTGCAGCAAAGCAAGTAAAGGTTTATTTATAGAAAGTGGCCCATGCCTGGAGACAGGTGAGCTAATGCTCAAAAAGCTGGCTCCCTGACAGCTTCCAGGCGATGGGTTATGCAAAGAAGAAAATCATTAATTATGGTGACTAACAGAGCTGGGGTCATGGTGTCTCCTGATTGGTCAGTGCTGGGGCAGGCGGTAGTTGATCAGTGCACCTGGTCCTGATGTCAGTCATGGTGTTGCTTTGTCTGCTTTCCCTGATTTTCTGGGCCTGGAGCTGAAACACAGCTGAGTCCTAGAGGTTCTCTTTAGCTTGATCCAACTCTGTCTCTGAGTCATTAGGCCTGAGACTTTGTTCCTAAGACTATTTGATGGCTGCTTGAACCTCATGTCCTGAGGGCTGAATGATTAAGAGTGGACATGCAAGGGGGGAGGCAGGTGGGTCAGGCCATTGGATGAGGCCAGTTTCCATCAAAAGGACAGGAAGGAGAATATGTCGTATCAAAGTAATGAAGTTTCTGAGTGGTCACAATGGCAACTGGAAGTCTCGGTTGTTACCTGCGGTTCTGACAGATTTGGCTACCCATCAGAGGTTCCCACAACCCTCTCCTGGGATTCAATTAATTTACTACAGTGGCTCACAGAACTCAGCAAACCAGTTTACTCACTACATTCCTGGTTTATTACAAAGGATACCGAAGGATACAGATCACCAGCCAGATGAAAGGATACATGGAGTGAGGTCCCAAAAGGAGTTTCTATGCTTGTGAAGTTTGGGGGCCTTGCATAGTGGCACATGGAACTGTTTTGATTCCCCAATTTAGAAGCTCTCTGAACTCCCTCCCTTTGTTTTTCTTATGGATGCTTTATTATGTAGGCATGATTTATTAACTCATTGTTTATTGGTGACCCATTCAACCTCCAGCCCGCTTCTCCTCCCTCCCCCAAAAGGTCAGAGGGGTGCAACTGAAAATTCCAATCCCCTGGAGTATGTGAATGCGTCTATACATGCTGTAGGTTCCTGGCTAAGCAAGCAGGCTTATGGTCCCTAGTTTATTAAACTTAATGTTTACTTCCCTTTGTTTCCTTCTTTGTTAATAATTAGCTAACTATTTATAGTAACATTGGGACCTACAAAATAGAGGCTGCCCCAGTGACCCAGCCCATAGTCCAAATCTAAACCTAAGTCAGCCGGTACTTACAGGAAACACCTGTCAAGGAAACCGAACATCCACCAGTTGCAACCCTCTGAGTCAGCTTTAGCTGGTTTACCTGTGTAGCCTTTACTCAGGTTCACTAACTGTTAACATTTTGCCCCCAAATACAAACAATGTTGTAATGATTAACCTTGTTCACATTTATTTTCTTGTTGGAAGTGCGTCTTCAGGGTGAATTCCTAGGAGAGAAAATGCTGGATCAAAACGTAAGTGCGTATGCGGTTCCGTCAGATGCCCCTGAACTCTCCAGCCTCTCTGGGGGTTACACCCACGGCACCCCGACCAGCGACAAATATTTCTGTTTCGCCACAGCCTCACCGACGGCATGTGTTGACGAGCTTTTAAAACTTTTTGCTGATCTGATAAGTGAGACACATTTTCAAGTTACACTTTTCTTATGAGTGAATTCAAATATCTTTTCATACGTTTAAGGGCTACACAGTCTATAATAACTCAGAAGAATAACATCTTTTTACTCCACACAGGAAGACAGACTGTCAGCCCCCATGCATCAAGTTTTGGTTTTTACATGCTACTTAAAAAAATTTTTTTTCAATTAGAGTTTACAGGCAATATAGTGTTGTATTAGTTTCAGGTGCACAGCACAGTGGTTAGACAGTCATATACATCACTAAGTGCATCTCCTGATATTTCCAGTACCTGCCTGGAACCATGTATGGTCATTTCAGTATCATGGACTGTATTCCCTCTACTGTACTTTACATCTCCATGACTATTTTGTAACTACTATTTTGAGTTTGTACTTCTTAATCCCTTCACCTTTACATGCTACTTTTATTCCTATTTACCGATTGACTCCTGGAGTACTCGAAGGGTTGGGTTAATGTTTGTTGAGGTTCTTTTTTGGAAAGGAAAGCATGATACTTTGACAAAATTCCTGAAGTCATTCTGTTTAAAAAGCCAGCATATTAAAATTGGAGTTTTGCCAAACTTTCCAACCTAAAGCACAATGTTTTTGCTGTTTTTTTTTTTTTTTATTGGATTGCCTAATGTGTTAAGTAATGATCAGAATCATTTGGGTATCTTAAGCAAAATAAAAATTCCAGGCTCTGCTTCTAGAGATTCTGACTTGCTGGATCAATAGGTTAGACCTTATAATCTGTGTTTTTAATAGGGCAGTGTTTCTGCCAGGAGCCATGTTTGGGTATTTGAGAATGACTGTTCTGCTGTGTGCCTTGAAAATATACTCATCAGCAAATGGTAAATGGATTTAGTGATTCTTTCTAAGTATGCGCCAACAAAACAAGCTTATGTAATCCCAAATTTTATATGATATAAAAATGTATGCTACATAAAGTAAATTTATGTTGGTTCAAGACACTAAATTTACAGTAATTTGCTTCAGCAGCAACAAGAGACTAATAGATTGACCAAATAAGTAAACCCATATTCAGTGTGTCTAGTGGTTTGATTGATTTTCAAAGATCACTGAAAGATGGGAAGTACCAATTGTCATTAATGTTTGTGACTTCCTACCTATCTCCCTTTACCATAAGCCTGGCTTCCTTTCTTGCTGCTGAGAACTCCTCTGCTGCCACATGCAGAAAAGCCCAGGCCCTCCTTTCATCCTGGCTCCGGCCTGTCAGCTGTGGGTAGGGCTATCCAAAACCATCTGGCCACAGCTGAGCTAGCCTGGATGAGAATTGCCCAACCAACTCAAAGAATCATGGAAAACAGTACATGTGTGTTGTTTTAAGCTAGTAAGATTTCGTGTGACTTGTTATTCAATAACTGTTATTAATACATCCTCCCTTCAAAGAGGCCTTCTCTGACCATTCTAAATTAAAACCTTCTGGCCGTTAGATTCAGTGGGTCCAATTATTGTGCTTTGTTTTCTCCAAAGCCCTTACCTTTCTCTGAAAGTTATTTTTAATTTATTTCTTTAGTTATTTTATCTATGCCCCACAAAAGATGGGGACTCCCCAAGAGCAGGGACCTCATCTTGTGCACCCTCACGCCTCCAGCACCTAGAAGAGTTCCTGGCACTTAACAGGTGCTTAGTAAATAGTTGTTTAATAAGCATTTGAATTTTAAAAAATGTATTCTACCTCTTTCCAAATATCTTCTATTTAATAAGCAGAAAGCTGGGTACACACTACGTTGCATTATTAAAACAGTGAATTATCCTTATAATGAAAAAAACTTCCTTCCAGATTTTTGCAGTTGGTTTAAGCTAGTGTTGATATTTGTAATTTGTGATTTTCTTTTGACTTAATAAATTTGCTGAAGGCTGGGGAAAACTATATGGAGTTGTTTGGAAGTTATAATTTTAAAGTAGAAATTTAATTATGACTTTTTTGCAAATGTGTATGGTAGCTTTATTCATAATTATAAAAATTTACATAATTATGACTTAATACTTGATATTGATTATCTCATCATTCACTTAGTTTTGTAGATTCGACCTGGGAATTAATTCCTGTCCCTGAAAGCTGTTTCTGAATTTAAAAATGTTGCCAATAGGTGGCACTCCTGACCCACAATCTATTAGTCTGAATTGAAATAAGCTATGGCATATACATATTTTAAAAATATCAGCTTTGTTGAGGTATAATTGCTATATAAAATGGTAAAATACTGAAAATATACAATATGCTGATTTGCTACACATACAAGTTCTGAAAGGACCCACACCATCTAGTTAATGAACACAACCATCACCTCACCAAGTGATTTACTTTTATTAGCGATGGCACTTAAATTCTGCTCTCCAGCAGATTTCAGCTACACAATGGTGTGGTATCAGCTACAGTCACTATGTTTTACATTAGGTCTTCAGACTTTACTCATTTTATAGCTGAAAGTTTGTGGTTTTTACCAACTTCTCCCCATTTCTCCCACCCACCAGCCACTGGCAACGAGTTTTCTACTCTGTTTCTGTAAGTTTGGCATTTTTAAAAAAATTTTATTTCAGTTGTTGTTCTTGTACAGTTTTCTGTCTTTCACTCCCATCCCAGCCCACCGCCCCAGCCCTCCCCACCTCCCTCCCATTTCCACCCACCCTAGTTTTTGTCCATGTGTCCTTTATACTTGTTCCTGTAAACCCTTCCCCTTTTCCCCTGAAATTCCCTCCCCTCTCCCCTCTGGTGACTGTCAGTCTGTTCTCAATTTCAGTGTCTTTGGTGTCTTATATTTTGCTTGTTTGTCTGTTTTGTTGTTTAAAGATTTCACTAATAAGTGATACCAGGAGGTCTCTGTCTTTCATATTGCTTTCTCCCCTCAGCAGTTCTCTGAGTGTAACATCAGCTGCTTGCTCTGCACATCCGGCAGAGCAAGCCCCTATGGCGACCTTCCTAGCTCCGCAGTCTGCAATCTTGATCCTGAGTCCATCGGCCATACAGACCTTGGGGTTTTATGTGGTTTCGAATTTTATTTAAATGTATCAGCATATAAATGAGTCAGTTAGTAGTAGTCTGGAACTAAATTCCAGATGTTTTGAGCAAAATCTGTGAGCCAGAAAGGACTCAGGGAAAATAAAATGCAACAAAAAGGCTCCTCTTTTTGGAGTAGAAGCATTTGAATAGTTCTTGTGAAATACTTATATGTGGCACAGGACTCCAAAATCTATCAAAACGTAGAATTCCTAGAAAAAATGTTAAATTATATGAGACAAACCTTTCATACTTTCATATATAAAAAGGACTTGCAAATAAGTATGAAGAATGAGCATATTTAAAATGGACAAAATATGTAGTTCACAAATACATATATGACTAATACCTATTTGAAAAGTTTCCAATCATCATTAATGATTAGTGAAAAATGAAAACATTAATGAAACTAGCAAGGAGATAGGGCACCTGGTACTTTTAGTCATTGATGGTGGGAGCATAGACTGTTATAGTCATGTAATCAGTCACCAAGTCCTGTCACTGCATTTGGTTTCTACAGAGACACACAATTTATTGTCAGAGTTTGAATTAAGCAGCTGTAGAATAACACATGCACAGATCTTTATCGTGACTTTTTATTACACCGATTTTCTCCTATCTGCGACCATGTTTGCAGTCAGTCTCTCCTTCCACCCACTACGATTGTGTTATTGGATAGGGGTGCAGTTGTTTTCCACAGACCTGTTCAATTCCTGTCATCATTGTAGTAGATAATTTATAACTTTCAAAAAGCTATTGTTACAGGATTAATTTTTGTCTGTGTGATGATGCCTGACATAGTAACTTCTCATTTGCTAACTTGCAAATTAAGGATTGATACACAATTTTGGATATTTTTGGGGACGAGTTTATACCCATGATACCAGTTGTGAACTAATGTGTCAAATTCTTGAAGAGTAGAAAATGAAGATAAAGCCTAACTTTATAGGTGAAGCTTTATCACCTTTATGACTGTAGACTTAGGTCATTAAATCAAAGAAAGAAAGGGAAAAACAAGTAACAACAACAACAACAGCAAACTCCACAGATCAGATCCACGCCTCACATCACGGAGCAGGTGTGGATGTATGTTGAAATCCCACAGAGTAACTGCAGGGATTTATGGGCAGTCTCTTTTGATAATTCCAACCTGCATTCACATTGTGCATTCTTAACACCATGCACACTGAAAAAATCCTGTACGTTGGCTGCTTGGGTCAAATAGAAAAGAAAAAAATGGCACCAATGGCTCAATCATCCAGTCTCCATCTTTGCCCTGACTCCCAGAACTGAGGGTCACCCTTGGGATAGACATAGTTTAACGATGGCATAGTTTTAAATGGCTCCATGAAGACCATGTGTGAAGTGTTTTGGACCCATAGCCTTTTAATCTCTGGGAGAACCATAAGAGTAGGGGTAGATTTCAGAGTTTCATTTTAAAGAAGTTGTTTTAACACCGACTGTGTTACATTCAGTGAACAGGGCTCTTCCCACCTCCATTTGCTTATATGGAAACCAAACCAACTTTTCTCTGGTGCCTTTGCTTATGGCATGAGGAAGAAGGTCTAACTACTTTTGGCTCAAGGAGCCATATTTAATAAATCAAACATTTATTTTTCTGGCTGAGTCATACAACCTGCACACAGTTAATTTTCATGAGTTAAAAAAAATCAAGCCAACTTATACCCATTATTCAAATTTAACTATTTTCCATGCAAACCAAGGTACTGCAGAAGAAAATTCCATTTGTATAGGCTAATGTCCTTTTTACTTTTTTGTCATCCTAACCAAATCTTGACAACCATAAATAGAATTTTGAAAATAATCTTTATGAGTTTAAATGAAGAGTATAAAATTATACTCTGGGTGTAGGAGATTGAAAAAGTCCTTAATAGCACTTATTCAGAAAATTCATTCAGAACAAGGTCTCTTTAAAACAAGACGTGGACCTGTGTCTGAGCACTCAGCACGCGAGAGGCACAGTGCCAGGCATTTTATGCCTGACCTCACTGATCGTCAGAACGAAACTTCAAAGCGGTGTTGTTAGCTGTTGTATAGAAGAGAAGCAACTGTGCCAGGACCACAAAAGCTCACGTGATGTCCCTTCCTGATCGCCGTCACCACCTGTCTTCTCAAAGAGAGACACTACCCTGACTTCAAACACCATAGTTAGTCTTGCCTCTTTGTAAAATGGATATGTAAACTTTTGTGTGTTTGTGAGCTTCATCCACATTTCATATGTGGATTTTTTCAAGAAAAAACTTGTTTAAAGTTTTTTATTTTCAATGTTTTAAAGTGTGAATGCTAACATAAATATTCCTGCATATGTTCTTAGGTAATATGTGCATAAATGCAAGTAAATCATTTTACCAACACATAAAGAGTTCTATAAATGCTACCTATCAGTTTTACTGTTATGATTTTTATAATTAGTAAAATACATGACTGAAACTGTTTATAATTTCCCCACTAGACATTGAGTTCTTCTCTACTAATTTCTTGGCTCACTTCCAAAATCATTCTGATATTAATAAAAAAGACATACCCTTACAAGTGGATGTACATATCAGTTACTACTCTAAATCTTAACAAGAACCACTCTAATTAGTACAAATGTTCTTTATGCTAGCATACGAATGGCAAGTTCTGGCAAACTGTACTTTCTTTGCAGTTCAGTTCTGAGACTAACAGACGACACAGTGGTGTGCATGTTTTATACCTTGACTCCAGCAGTACTTCAGATATACATTCTCCTGATACTTGTGGATGAACCAAATAATAGGAACTATAGATTGGTGCGATTAAGTACATTTGTAAATGGTGAAATAACTGTGCTTAATGGAAGATGACAGGGCACGATAGACCTTGTTCATATACAGGACAAACTTCTGATCAATATTTTTCTCACATACTTGGGGGAAGATACATTCAGGCTGACTTCTAACATTTACAATCTGCAAATTCTAGCTTTGATCATCTTCCACAGCTACAGATATAGACGCAAATTTGTTAGGCAAAGAAAATGCAAAATAGTGATAGAATATCAGTCTATATTTGCAAATTAGCAAATAAGAGATTATCTTGTCATCTACTGCTTCACACGTAAACTGGATCCTATAATTATGGCAAAAAGAAAAAGGAGAACAAGTTTCTGGACTGGGTGAAAGGAACAGGGCTGTTTTCCATGGAGTAGAGATGAGCAATATTGTATCAGAAGTGGTTGCTTTTAGACTTGCAACAAATCCATGAACTAGATCCCAAGTAGGAAAATTTAATATATTCCACAGTTCAGTCAGAGAATTTAATGTCTTTGGATAACATACTTAGCATGGGAAAATGTGTTTGATAATGGTTTAAAATTTTTTAAATCTACAGGGTTGGATTTTATCTAGTATGTGTTAGTTGCAGGCTACTAATATAATTTAGTCATGTTAACTAAAAAATGCTAAAACCATTTAAGACATTTTAATATTCTCCATAAATGTTTTACATACTGTATGTATGTGTGATTTATCATTACATACTCAATATTTGTTGAGGTTATGTTAATTTCATCTTTTAAAAGAAAATTTCATTTTGACTACAAGAAATGGGACAAATTTTTGCACTTTTTTTGTATATAGAAATCTTGCTAAATGACAATATTTTAACATATTTAAGAATACTTTTGTATTTTCTATGTAATCCCAATCATAATCTGTAAATAATGACAGTTTTGTTTTTTATTTTACAATCTTGTATCTTCTATGTCATTTTCTTAATTGTTTTATTGGTGAAAACATCCAAAAATAGATATTAAGTGTTTATGGCTTATTTTTTCCAAACTCAAGGGGAATACTTTCAGTGTTTTACAGATTAGTATAATATTTGCTCTAGGTTTTTGCAAACAATTTTTTATCAGGAAAAGAGACTATTTCATTCTATTCTCAGTTTGGTAAAAATACTTATGAGTAGATGTAGAATTGCATCAAATTTCTTTTCCCCTGGTGTTTTTCTTTTAATGTTAATGTGTCATTACATTAATTGATTTTCTAATGCATCATCACTGGGATCTCATTGACTAATCTATGGCAATTTGGTTTTGATTCACTTAAACTGTTTTTGCTGTTTATAAAGGGCCTCCTTAGTACCTCCTTGTAATTGCCCTTTTATTAATATCAGGAAGTATTCATTACTTTCTCTTTGTACCACTCCTTGGTCTTAGTTCCTTTGAAACCCTTGTCTCTTGGTTTTCCTCTTCCATCTGACTGCTTTTCAGCCTTTTCTTTGATTTCTTCATCTGCTGGTGTTTCTCAGGGACCTTAGGGCCTCATCTATGCAATCAAGTATGTGCTGATGATCAACAAATCTTTGCTTGCAGTTCAAATTCCTCTTCTGAGGTATAATAACAAATACCCAAGTGCCCAATCCATCTTTTCACTCAGATGATTTACAGGTATTCCCAAATGCTCAAAACAGAACTGATCATCACCTAACTCTTCTTTCTCCTATGCCTTGGCTCCTAAACCTGCTCTCTGTCCAGTAAGTCCCCAAGGCTGCATCTTCTTTCTCCTATGCCTTGGCTCCTAAACCTGCTCTCTGTCCAGTAAGTCCCCAAGGCTGCAGTACTCCACGCATCCAGGTGCAAAAGAAGCCTTCATGTCATTGCGGGCTGCTCTGCTTTTTTACAGCCCTCAAAGCCATCACCAGGCCTTACTGACTCTGCCTCCTAAATGCTTCTCATAGCTGTGAATTTCTTTCCACCTCTAGACATTAATGTAGTCAAAGCTATTATTCCCCTCTCAAAAATACTACCAATTTTCTTTATTTCATTCAGCCTGGCTTTAAAAATCTCCTTCCTTCCTCTTTCCCTCCCTCTCTCCTTTTTTATCTTCAACTAAGGACATTTTTTTTCATTGCTTTTATAGAGAGAGGAAGGGAGAGAAACATGGTACTAGAGAGAAGCATTGATTGGGTGCCTCCCTACGTGCCGAGATGGGGAATCATAATGAGCACATAGGCACCTGGGGACTGAGGATCTAACCCACAAGTAGGTGTGTGCTTCGACAGAAATCAAACCCACAACAGTTTGGATATGGGACAACCAACTGAGCCACACTGGTCAGGGCTTTCCTTGCTCTTTTATTTTCTTCCTATAATTTCAATTACTTGTCCTAAATTAAAATATTTTTTAAAAAATAATTTACCAATAGTTCATTACACATAATTGTTTTTGAAATATACACTTTTAAAAATTAATAGCATTTAATTGAAGAGTGTGACAGATACATTGAAAAGGACCAAGTTTTTTGATGATTTCATTCATCTTTTTTTGATGTGGTTTGGCAACATGTGAACAGTTAACACTAACAATAGAATATTTCTTTGCTGACACACCAAGACATAAAGAGTGTAACTCTGAGTTCATGTCTGATGCATTAATGGCTTTTGTCAAAATCATTGTTCTTAGAATGTAGAACAGATACTTTTGTTTACTATTTTCTTATTTTATCTCAAATGATTTTCTGCCTATTTTCTTTCTGTCTGTTATAGCCAAAGCGACAGCATTATGCTGGCCAAAACAAATAGAACAAATACAAACGTAAAGAGCAAAACTGGGGAAAATGTTTAATTGTGAATATATTATTCTGTGATACCTGAGGGACATTTAATTGAAATTATAGTAAATTATTAGGTAGAAGACTTTAATTTCAGTAAAGCAGTTTGGTTTTTGCTGTTTTTTTAAAAAAATATTATTTGATCAGTCCAAAATATGACTTGCCAGTTTCCTCATGAAATTCTAAGTACCTTCAAAACCTGAGGGGAAAATCACATCCCGTTCTCTCCCAAACAGTAATGTTTGTAGTTACTTTTTCCTCTGGTCACATTTTATTTCATTGTTTCTTTCTGTGTTTTCACTATTTTATAGATTTCCTAATGCTTGCTTTTTTTTTTGTAGTAACTTATATTGCATTTAGAAAAAGTTCTAGTGCATAGCAGGCACTCACAGAATATATTTAATGAATAATAACTAAAGTATTTAGATCATCTCTAGAGCTTTCTTTGAAAAACAACTAAAATATTTGGATCCAAATAGTACAATATTCCAGGTGAAGAGTAAAGTACAAATCAATGCAAAAGAATCTGACCAACATTTGCATGCGGACATATTTGGCTCGCACCTTTCAATCATTACCATGAGTGGAACATTTCCACCCGTGCCGATGATAAGTGGAATCACCAACTGGTTTAGAAATTAGTAGCACTGTCAAAGAAATAAAAACATTTTCACAAAAGTATGTGAGACTGTATTTTAGCAGATCTTTCTAGATGAAGATTGGAATTACAGTAAAAGAAGAAAGATTTTCTTAAGTATATATGAGACTGCATGCAACAGCAGGAGGTTCTACTTAAGACCAGAATTGCAAACAGAAGCAGTGAAGATCAGTATTGGAAATGGATGCCAGTCTTCAACAGTTATTTGATTATTAATTTATCACTGAGATGTAGTATTAGAAATTTGGATTTTCTTTCCTGTGGAAATGCTCACTGGATTGGATGCAATCTTTCTGATACTGTCAATAGCAGAATTCATAATTGGAATGTTGGGGAATGTGTTCATCGGACTGGTAAACTGCTCTGAATGGGTCAGGAACCAAAACATCTCTTTAGCTGACTTCATCTTCACCTGCTTGGCTATCTCCAGAATCATGCAGTTGTTGGTGGTGTTGGGTAACTCACTTATGATGGGACTATCTCCACTACAATGTCATACTTATAAACTAAACAAGTCTATTACTTTACTTTGGAGAATTACTAATCACTTGAATAACTCTCTTGCTACCTGCCTAAGCATTTTCTACCTCCTTAAAATAGCTCACTTCTCCCACTCCCTTTTCCTCTGGCTTAAGTGGAGAATGAACAAAGTGGTTCTTGCAGTTCTTGTATTTTCTTTGCTCCTTCTGATTTTTGACCTTCTATTGCTAGAATCTTTTAATGATATCTTATCGAATATAAGCAATTTTACTTTATATATAGAGGAAAGTAGAACTCTCTATGTTGAAACCCTGATTCTTCTGACCTTGAC
This sequence comes from Anoura caudifer, assembly GCA_004027475.1. Taxonomy (NCBI): domain Eukaryota; kingdom Metazoa; phylum Chordata; class Mammalia; order Chiroptera; family Phyllostomidae; genus Anoura; species Anoura caudifer. Next base: position 109,941 of record PVKU01000262.1, on the reverse strand, counting down.
CTGTCTGTTTCCCATGGCTCTGTCTCTGGCCTCAGTGCTGCTTTTATTTCTGTCCTTGTCAAGACATATCAGAAATCTGCAGCTCAACTGCATGGGCTCCCAGGACTCGAGCACAGAGGCCCATAAAAGGGCCATAAAAATGGTGATGTCTTTCCTCTTCCTTTTCGTCGTTCATTTTTTTGCCACACAAGTTGCAAACTGGATACTTGTTATGTTTGCAAACCACACGTCTGCAAAATTTACCCTGTTGGCAGTATATGTCTTTCCGGCAGGCCACTCGTTTGTCTTGATTCTGGGAAACAGCAAACTCAGAGAGACAGCCTTGAAGGGGCTGTGGCATCTTGAAAGCTTCTTGAAAAGAAAAAATCTGCTACAGCTTTACAGATAGGGTTTCCAGAGTCTTTTCAAAGACACTAACTTAATGAGGAGACTTTGGGGATCAATTTTCACTTGACATCTTCTTCTTCCCTACTGGGTTCCTTTAAGAATTGTTAAGCATTATCGAATTTTCCCTTTGAATAGATGGCTTTTGATAGAATAATTCACAAATGGCCAGCCAATGTAATTTTGAAAGTAATAATTTTTGTTGAAAACATAGTTGCCAGTATTTTAAAATCTCAAATTTTTTTAAAGTGAATATAATTATTTAATTATATGTAAGAGATCTATGTAAATGCAACTCATGTGAGGAATGAGGCATACTGTTCTTTAGAAATCAAGATGAATTACAAATTTGACTAGGTAGAAGACCTATAAAATGTTGATAAGCAGTTAATTGGGCAACTGGTGTCACAGATGGGAAAAACATGACCTCATATCTTAAAGGTCTTTTTATTGTGTGAAAAAGCATTGCATTCATGTATTACAGGTCTTATCAAAAACAAGGGAATGAGATGTTTAAGGATACAAATAATATTTGTAGTGCAAAAAAATCTCTAAGTAGAAACTGTAAACACATGCTTATAATGTTAATCTTAATTTGAAATTCCCAATCATAAATATTTTTGATGTATCTAAGCATTTATCAATTTTGCTAAATTCCAGGATACGTAATATACATTTTTAGAGTGACAAAAATGAATATTTCTACCATGTTATATAATAGACTTAAAATATATAGAAGAATTATTCCTTAATTCAAAATCACATCCATATTGCTACTATAAAGAGATCATAATTATATTTTCAGAATGATTATGTTTGTATCTGTGTACATATATTTTATTGTAATATGATCACTAGAGTTTTTGAGAACCAATTAGAAACAGGTCAATAGGGAAGGCATTGAGAGCAATATTTATAACAGAACACTACACTGTAAATTTTGGAGATGCCTAAGTACATACAGTGCTGATTTACTAATAATGTACATTCATATAAGGTAGCTACACATTGTAAAAAAGGTTAAGGGTGGGGAAGTGTGCTATCAAAATTCAAATTTGAAGGTATGGATTGTAATATTGTACAGGTGCTATACATGTATAGATAACACAAGTCTTTAAAAATGAAGGATTCTTTTTTATGGTTTAGCTTTGATGTGTTTTTTAAATTGTGCTAGAGTAAACAAAAAAACCCCTGCAATCAAACGGAGATAAATGCGTGGGTTTAAGTTAATACTAATGGGGCCAAGCAAGAGCACTGCTCGAGGGCTGCTCCTTGGAGCTGGGACTGATGGAAGAAATAACATTTTCCCTGTCCTCCTGCACCACACGCCACACACTAAACAGCAAGCGTGTCTAGGCTGTAGGGTACTCCTGGGTATCAATAACAATAATGATATTGATAATGGTTTTAATGATAAGACATATAGTCTCTACTTTACTAAGTAATTCACATTTTACAAAATAAAATGTACATGTGTTATTTTGGACACCAATTTAGCATTTAACAAAGATTAGCATTGTAATTATCTTGCCTTGGTACAAGGTAATATGCAAAACAAGTTGAATACATTTAGATTCAGATATTGAGTTTGTTGGATATTGTTTCATGTAAATAACTTGAAGATAATCTTGTACTCTTTATGATTATAACCAAAAACATTATTTAGTTTTTAGTGTTACTGAACTTTTCTTTAGTAAGCGAGCTAAAGCAATTGAGCCAACTTATGGACAACTCTTGTTTTTAATAAATGGGCCTTAGGCATAAAAGAGTAAATGTGTAACTAGGAGTTAGTCCATACTTCTGCAGAAAACTTGGGGACATGGGACTATAAAGAACAGGGCCCTATTTTTGACAAAGAAGTATAGCAATGGGCTAGTACAAGAAGACCAAGCCATAGGTTGGAGCTTTTGCAACTGATGTATTGTAATCTGCATATTTGAATAGCAGGTGAGATCAAGCTCTGCACCTCCACTTTCTACGTAACATGAACCTTTGTGGGGGACTCAACAGCAGCCAAGCCTTAATCCAAGCAGAGCCACTCCCAACACATGCATTGCCAGTCCCACACACCCTGGAGAAGAACGCCTGACATACCGTGTCCTAATCTGAGACCAAAGTGTTGGAGAAAAAGAGATATTATCACTCATTCCTTGTTAACTACCCTCTCTCGCTCACCAAATAAATGTTCATTTAAAAAATCTGTGTGTAATCATTGTTTATTTCAATTTGTCTACCCAGGTGATTTTTAGGAGAGGAACAAATACCTCATTTCTACTGATGAAATAGTTGTATCTCTGATCCTTAGGTTTAGTGCTGAAGACATCAGATAAGACATGAGTCAAGTACAGCATGGCACATTTTCCTGAACCCTAGTGGATGTATATATCACATAGAAACCCATACCTATACTGATCACTGGGAAAGAGACATGCCGTTTTCCTCAACATCTCAGGTGGTTTATTTGTTCTCCATTGGTAGGTAGCTTCTTGCCAAATCTTGATTAGACCCTATTTGCTCTAAGCCAGGAACACTCTCTAGGGGCTACTTGCATCATCACGCAGTCATTTTCAATTCCATCACTGGGGACACTGGGTATGTTGTCTAGTGTAATCTATGTACTATTCATGACCTTAGGATCTATCTTCACAAGAACAGATTGATCTGCAAGGTTGGTTTGATGAATCTGAGGAACACATGTAGGCAAAGTTTTTTTGTCTCCTTGTATCCAAATCCCATGTTAGAGACTATAGCTCTTCAAATTTTACTTTTTTGAAAAATATCAATATAAATGCAGCCTTAGAAGACTAAAGAAATGTTTAATTTTGCGTATGAGACTCTAATGCTTATCAGTGTGGGAGTTGGTGTTAGTAAGTTAGATAGGCCTATCTTAGGTCTGTCCTGAGGAAAAGCCAGTTTGCCCTCTAAGGATATTGAGGCGGGGAGGGGAAAGCAGCCCTCAGCTGTGCAAATTAAAAGAGTATGCTAGATGAAACAAAGATCTACAATGAATGTTCATGGATAGAAGTGATTTAGCTGGGCAAACATCCTCCATTTGTGAAAGATGAAATCCATGTCCCTTCAAGCTGTTGCCCTGGCCTCAGATATTTGTTTCTTGGGCTAGGGTATAGTCAAGGAAACAGGAAGGGTCTCTTTTACCTAAATAAACACCAAGGACAGTACTTGAATGACAATCAAAGGAGTCTTGCATGAAACTTCCAAGTTCTGATTCAAAAAGAACCAGGAGAATTTCTTTGCTGGCAAAGAAATGGAAAAGCTTGCTATTGATGGGATCAGAGAGATCATCACAACTAGGGGAGCATTTGTTTGCATGCCTTTCTGAGACTACTGGGAAATCTATAAAGGTGGGCTTGGAGAGGGAAAGGACAATGGAAAGAGTCAAAGATAAAGCTCATGTATGTTATTTCACTGGAGACATCACAGACACAGGGAGGAAACAGGAAGACTTCGAGCCTGAAAAGGTAGTGTTAATGAGAGGAGCTTATAGGATCTTCAGCTGAATCACCTTATCTACATTCACATAAAGTACTTCATCACTATACAAGTATATACTCAATATCACTCCAGAAGTCAGGATTTTTCTTTTTATTTAAGGCAAAGTAGACTTCTGAATGTATTTTCTCACTATTTCTTGGAAGAAATGATTCTTTCTACTGATTATTATAAATTCAAAGTTCACAAATTTTCTTATTTTAATTATGTTTATAAGTTTAGACTAATTATTTTGGACTGTCTGTATAGCATAAATTGAATTAATTGTTATTGGCCCAACTGTTCTATAATAATAATGTACCTTATATATACAATAATGCTTTTTCATGATAAATATATAATACAACCATTTTAAGAATGAAGCATGTAAATGTTGGACCACTTGGAGTTGTCCCAGAGGCTGCTTATACTATCCTCATCTTTTCTGGATTCTTTTTTCTTATTCTTGTTTTGATTGGTTGTTTTTTGCTCCGCTATATTCCAAATCACCAATCTGGTTCTTGGCTTCATCCACTCTACTGTTGTTTCCCTGTAACTTGTTCTTTATTTCAACTAGTGTATTCTTCATTTCTTCCTGGGCCCTTTTATGCTGCTGAGGTCCTCACTAAGTTCCTTGAGCATCACTATAACCAGTGTTTTGGACCTTGCATCTGATAGATTGCTTATCTCCATTTCATTTAGCTCTTTTTTATAGTTTTGATTTATTCTTTCATTTGGGCTGTTTCTTTGTCTCCTTGTTTTGGCAGCCTCCCTGTGTTTGTTTTTATGTATTAGGCAGAGCTGCTTTGACTCCATATCTTTCTAGGGTGGCCTAACATAGTAGGTGTTTTACGGGGTCCAGTGGCACAGCCTCCCCTATTACCCAAACTGCGTACTCTTGGTGTGGGCTGAGTATACCTTCCTCTTGTAGTTGAGCCTTGGTTGCTGTTGGCCAGATCAATGGGAGGGATTTACCTGGGCCAGTCATATGCAAGGACTGGCTGTGACCACTGACCACCAACTTCTGACCTCCGTGGAAGTTCAGTTGTGCAGGGGCAGGGTGGTGGTACCCTAGGGCGGTGGTGGGGTCTATAGCTGTCTGATGGATGTACTGGTGCTGAGGTTTTCTGGGTGGTGCAGGCCAAGGTCAGCTCTCACCTGTGTTTTGCCTAGGGCCACCCTGCCAGAATTATAAAAAAACCTGAGATGGCTGCTACTTGGGCTGGGCTTGGATTTTCCCAGGCAAAGCCAAGCTATGAATCTAGGCTGGCTGCTACTAGTGCCAGGCCAGGGGCTCATTGAGACCAACTGTTGCTTGTTTGAGAGGATTTAGGAAGTTGTGAAGCATGAGCCAAGACCAGTCATTCATATGGAAAAGCAGCTTGGGTGGGCCAGCAAGTTGGGTGGGGCAGAGTCTCTGGGAATCTCCAAGCAGCTCAAACAGTGTTAGCCAGATTGACAGAGTCTCAGAATGGCACCAGTTTGGCATCTCTGTTGGAGGGAAGGTTTAGTAAAGGGACAACGGCCTTTGCTCTCTTTGAAGCCAGACCCTTCAACATTTGCATCATAGGAGTGACGGAAGGAGAAGAGAAAGAGCAAGAAACTGGAAATCTACTTGAAAAAAAAATAATGAAAGAAAACTTCCCTAATCTGGTGAAGGAAATAGACATGCAAGTCCAGGAAGCACAGAGCATCCCAAGCAAGATGAATGTAAAGAGGCCCACTCCAAGACACATCATAATTAAAATGCTGAAGGTTAGAGATAAAGAGAGAATCTTAAAAGCAGCAAGAGAAAAGAAGTTAGTTATGTATAGGGGAGTTCCCATAAGACTATCAGCTGATTTCTCAAAAGAAACTTTGCAGGCTAGAAGGGATTGGCAAGAAATAGTCAAAGTCATGAAAAGCAGGGAGAACATTGCTTGAACCAGCAAAGGTATCATTCAGAATCAAAGGGCAGATAAAGAGCTTCCCAGACAAGAGAAAACTAAAGGAGTTCATCATCACCAAACCATTATTTTTTAAAAAGATTTTACTTATTTTAGAGAGGTAAGGAGAGGGAGAAAGAGAGGGAGAGAAACATTAATGTATGATTGCCTCTCATGTGCCCCCTACTGGGACCTGGCCTGCAACCCAGGCATGTGCCCTAGACTGGGAATTGAACCAGTGACCCTTTGATTTGCAGGCTGGCACTCAATCCACTGAGCCATACCAGCCAGGGCCCAAACCATTATTATATGAAATGTTAAAGGGACTTATTTAAGAAAAAGTAGATCAAAACTATGAACAATAAAATAGCAAAAATACGCATCTTTCAACAACTGAATCTAAAAAACAACCTGAGCAAACCAGAAGAAGAGAGACAGAATCATGGATACTGAGAATGTTTTGAAGGTTGCCAGATGGGAGATGGGTGTTGGGAAATGTGTGAAGAGTTGAGAGGATTAAGAAGTACAAATAGGTGGTTACAGAATAGCCATTGGATGTAAAGTGCAGTAGAGAAAATGGAGTAGCTGAAGAACTTATATGCCCGACCAACGGACATGAACAATGGTGGGGGTATTGCTTGAGGGAGATGGGGTTGCTGGGTAGAGGGGGGCAAAAGGGGAAAATTCAGGACAACTGTAATAGCATAATCAATAAAATATAATTTATTTTCCTGATTTCTGTTTCTGATATTTCATTATTGGTGCATAAAAATGCCTTTGAGTTCTGAATATTGACTTTGTATCCTAATAAGTGAATTTGGCTCTTTTGCCAAATTCACTTATTAGGTTGAATAGTTTTTGGTGGAGTCTATAGAGTTTTCTATATACACTATCATGTCACATGCAACCAACGACAGTTTTACCTCCCCCTTTCCAGTTTGGATACCTTTTATTTCTTTTTCTTGTCTGATCACCGTGGCTAGGACCTCCAATACTATGTTGAATAGAAATGGTGAAAGCAGACATCCTTGTCTTGTTCCTGATCTCAGTGGGAAATCTAGTTTTTGCTCTAGTACACTGTTAGTGGGAATGCATACTGGTGCAGCCACTGTGGAAAACAGTGTGGAATTTCCTCAAAAAACTAAAAATGGAACTGTGTTTTGACCTGGAAATTCCACTGCTGGAATTGTACCCTAAGAATCCTGAAACACCAATTCAAAGAACCTATACACCCCAATGTCCATAGCAGTGCAATTTACAATAGCCAAGTGCCATGAGTAAATGAGTGGGTCAAAAAACTATGTTTCATTTACACAATGGAATACTACACAGCAGAAGAAAAGGAGGAGCTCTGACCCTTCACAGCAGCATGGGTATATCTGGAGAGCGCTATGCTAAGTGAAATAAGGCAGGCAGTAAAAGACAAATACCATACAACCTCACCTATAAGTAAGTGGAACTTAATCAACAAACCAACAAGCGAGCAAAATATAACTAGAGACATTGAAATGAAGAACAAACTGACAGTAACCAGTAGAGGAAGGGAGGAACAACAAGGGAAAGAAGGGGAAGGAATGTCAAGGAACATGTATAAAGAACCCATGGACAAAGACAATGGGGGTGGGGTAGGATCGAGGGTTCTAGGTGGGGGTGGTTGGGGCAGGGGAGAGTGGTGGGAAGAAAATGGGGACAACTGTAGTTGAACAACAATAAAAAAAACTAAATTAAATTAAAAATATAATTTAAAAAAATTTAAAAAAATGAAGCACATAGGGCAGTCCGACCCAGGAGCTAAGACAGATAAGTAGTTATTACAAGTTTTTAGAAATGTGATTACTAGCTTGGGCTTTGAATCCCACTCATAGCATATGATGCTTGTGATTTTTATTCTTGTCATTACATCTTTTAGGTTGGGTTTCTTCTTCAGTGTAACTATGACTCAAGTACACTTTAATGACTAAGCATCTCCTGGTTGACTTGTTGCTTTCTGGCTTTTATCAGCTGCTAAACGAACCATGCCTACCAGCGGAGTCCTCATCTCTGGTAGCCTCCTCCACCATTTTAGAGCATGTCTGAAAACATCAGACATCTCTAGGGCCTTCTCACTCCACTGCCCTGATATCTAGAGTTTCCTACTCACCTCTAACTCCCTGGGCTGGAAGTAGTTCTCTTTTACAATGAAAAGGATCCCACATCTTGCTAGACCTGCAAGTATTTATGATTCTGTATAACTTCTTGTTAGGGGCAAAAAGCCTAGAGTGGTGTTGGTTATGTCAGTATCAGTACAGCAATCTTTCATGAGTTCAAACACAAGTTGTTAAATTTCCTCTAGTTTTAAGGAGTTACTTTCTTTTCTTGCTTTTATACTTGTTTCACTAGTCAAGTCTTATTCATCTTCTTTTTCTATGTTTCCAATAGGATTACCAACTAAGTTAGCACTCATTCCTTTAGCAAATATTTATAGAGGGCCTGCTATTTGCCAAGCCCTCCCTGTTTTAGGAATTGGAAATAGGTCAGTAATTAAGAATAAAACCGACCCTTCCCTCATGGAGCTTCTACGGTTGCCAAGGTTATGTAGGGTGCCTGATATTAAGTTTTTCATTGCTGAGGCATTACTTTCAAAGACATCCATCTTGAACAAACATATTGCCAGCTGTATGACAGAGCTGAGTAAAACACCTAGATAGGAAGGCAGGTCTCTCTAACCCACAAAGTTCCCCATGTAGAGAGTCTTGGGTAACTAACCTAGGTAACTGACAACTTGAGTGACTTCACTTTTCTCTTCCTGGGTCCTAATTCCTGCTTGTATGTTTTTTTTTTTTTTTAATTTTATTGTTGTTTAAGTACAGTTGTCTGCCTTTTCCCCACTCCTCTCCCTCCCACCCCAGCCATCCTCACTTCCTTTTCCTGCTTCCACCATCCTTTGGTTTTGTCCATGGGTCCTTTATAGTTGTTCCTGAAAACCCTTCACCCTTTTCCCTCCATTAACCCCTCCCACCTCCCCTCTGGTTACTGTCAGTTTGTTCTTAATTTCAATGTCTCTATTTATATTTTGCTTGTTTTGTTGATTAGGTTCCACTTAAAGGTGAGATCATATGCTTTCATCTTTCACTGCCTGGCTTAGCATAATGCTCTCCAGTTCCATCCATGCTGCTGCAAAGGGTAGGAGCTCCTTCTTTCTTTCTGCTGCATAGTATTCCATCATGTAAATGTATCAGAGTTTTTTGATCCATTCATTTACTGATGGGCACTTAGGTTGCTTCCAGCACTTAGCTATTATAAATTGTGCTGCTACCAACATTGGGGTGCATAGGTTCTTTTGGACTGGTGTTTCAGGGTTCTTAGGATATAATCCCAGACGTGGAATTGCCAGGTCAAAAGGCAGTTTCATTTTTAGTTTTCTGAATTCACCAATAAAGAGTGAACCTGAGAAACCCTTGCTACCCCACCCTCAATCCCAATAAAGGCAGCACCCCAAGTCTGCATTATCTCTCTTTCTCTATCTGTGACTTCCTTGTGTGGCTGTATACACTGCAGGGCTTGTGAGTAATACATCTTGTTCTTTAAATCCCTGATGGCTGTTCCTTAGGTGGGTCTTGCAATCATAAGAACCACAAGGGCTGGTCCAGACACAGCGCTGGTTCTAACAAAGCAATGCCTGGGGGGTTTCCACTAGTAATATGGGCGCAGGTGAGTGCCTCAGGCATCAAAGCATCACTATGGATGGCTGGGACCAACATGAAAGATTATTTGTCAACCAGAGTCCAAACTGGCTGAATTGGGAATGCATTTAAGAGGACCAGTGGGCAAAATCCTGCCTTGTTCCTGAAGAATCTTCATGGATTTGCAGCTTGTGGGTAGAAAGACATCTTTCCTGGGTTTAGGTGTTGTAAAGCATACATTAAGGAGCTCTCAGTGAATGCCAATAACATATTCCAGACCAATTAAGTGAGGATCCTTGTGGCTAGCTCCTAGGCAGTGTACAGGATACAAACTTACAGCTCCCTAGGTAATTCCAATTTGCAGACAAGGTTGAAAAACCACTGTATTAGAGTTACTTGTTTGTTGAAGCAAAAAAGGAAACTAAACTATATTTTACTTTAAAATTATTTTTTAGGGGACAATGGATTTTACCAAAAGCATAATTAATAAAAAGAAACTCCTTCCCACCCTTGTTCTCTTTTGTGTTCTTTTAAACCTTATATTTTTCTTACTCTAGGTAATAATAGCTTTTTCAGAATCATGTAGGTAGTAATTTATTGAAACACAGCTAAAAAAGTCACGGTAAAATCTTAAAGAAAGGTCTGATTTTTGTACCCTTGCATATGCTTTTACATCATTCTGAAAAATCATTTCCCTTTTTTATGTATTTCCTCAAGAAATCCTACAAAGCTTCCAGACCCAAGCTAGTTGTCATTATCTGCATGAAACTAGGATTAACTATTGACCATAAAGTTTCTAGGGCGCCCTCCTCTGTATTACACTTGCATTTTGGTCAAACTTCTGTGACATTCAATAGTAACAGTTTATGTAATGTTGCTTTTCACACTACTCTGTGAGCTCCTTTATGTGGCTCCCCTTTATGACACTTATTTCATGTATTACAGTGTCTACAAAAAATGGATTTCATTATGTGACATTAATGACTAATGGCTGTATTGTAGAGATTATTTTTAGAGAAATCTATTAAGAAACTTGAATCCAAGCAGCATTGCGTTTCAACTGAAAAGGCAAGTGCAAATCAGTGTAAAGAAGTCTGTCTCATATTTGCATGTTTGCATACCCGACTCTACTTTTCCAGACGTCCTCACAAGTGGAAGACAGCTGCCAGTGCCGGTGATGAGTGGGCACATTTACGGTTCAGTTTGGAAATCAGTAGCTGATTGAAAGTATCTCATTAAGTTTCTCATTAAGATCTGTGAGGTGGGATCTCCTTGCTCATGTTTCAGACCTACAGCTGGAACGAAAGAGAAATCTCTCTCGGAAGATAAGTGAGACAGGATCTGAAAAGTATGAAATTGGATATTATTCTATAATCTTTGACAGCGTAACAATCAGTGAACCATAATATCAGCTTTCTGGATTCTTTTTACAGAAATGTCATCTGGAACTGAAAATATTCTTCTGATAGCTGTAGGAGGAGAACTAATAACTGGAATTTTGGGGAATGGGTTCATTGTGCTCGTTAACTGCGTTGACTGGGTGAAGGGTCAAAAACTTTCATCGGCTGACTGCATCCTCACCAGCCTGGCTCTCTCCAGAATGACTGCTCTTTGGATAACAGTATTTGATTCATTTATAATGGTGTTGTGGCCACATCTATACGCCATTAAAAAACTAGCAAACTGTGTTGTCATTTTTTGGACACTATCCAATCACTTGGCTGCCTGGCTTGCCACCTCTCTAAGCATTTTCTACTTCTTTAGAATAGCCAACTTCTCCCACCCCTGCTTTGCCTGGCTGAGGTGGAGAATTAGCAAAGTGCTACTTGTGCTTCCACTGGCGTCTTTGTTCCCTCTGTTTTTCAATCATGACTCAATAGATTTATTCCATCATTTCTGGATTAATATCTCTACAACACACGAAAAAAACTCAACATGGTCTTCAGATGTAACTAAAACTCTGTTTGTTAAAAGCTTGATTGTTTCTGATTTTATCTACTTAATTCCTTTTCTGCTGTCGCTGACTTCACTGCTGCTTTTATTCGTCTCCTTGAGGAGACATATCAGGAACGTGCAGATGAGCTCCAGCTCTAGGGACTTCAGCACAGAAGCCCACAAAAAGGCCATGAAAATGGTGATATCTTTTCTCCTCCTCTTCATACTTCATTTTTTGTCCTTTGTATCTACAGGCTGGTGTTTCCTTACAGTGAGGAAACAGGAGGCCAGTCTGGTTATCACGTTAACATTGATCACTTTTCCTTCGGGTCACTCATTTATCCTAATTTTGGGAAACAGCAAGCTGAGACGAGCTGCTCTGGGACTGCTGTGGCATCTTAACTGCCACTTCAAAAGGGTGAAACCTCTAGCTTCATAGACTTTTCCAGAATTAAATACTCCAAGAGAATTAAATCAATGAGGAGACACTGAAGCGCCATTTTAACTGCTGTTTTTCTCACTGGATTCTTTCAGATACTAGTGAGCGTCACAACTTTCTCTAGAATGGCCTACAACTAACTAACAATCTACTCAATGTTTTTAAAAGAGCAAAAAAAAAAGCATCATTGTCATTATAACACTTGCTAATAACAAAAAATATTTGAGACAATATGAATATAATTTATATAATGTAATGTGCATTAATTTTATATGTCCTGATAAATATTTGTTATGTTTATATGTGAGAAAGACAAATGATTATTTGGAAATAAAAATCCCTTTGCTGGAGAAAGTGAAATATTTTTACAACATTAAGTTAAAAATCTCATGACAGCAGACATAACTTTTAAAACAAAGAAGCAGACTATCATTAGGAATCCAAGCTAGAATAGACATTATCATTGGAGAGTAAAAATTATAAAAGAAAATTGAATAATTATTGCTCTGTGTATAATAATACTTATATATTTCCTCTACAAGGATCAAAATCATACCTAGACATCCGAGTTTGTGTAGGGTGCGTGTGCATGTAAAAATTGTACAGAACACTAGCATCCCTTGTCAAAGAGGACAAGCATAACCAACTAACCCAGGACAAAAACAGAAAGTTTATAAGAAAATTCTCATATTTGTATAAGTTTTAGAAATGTTTGTGTGTATATAGTGTGCCAGGTTGACTTTTATAATAAATAATTGTCATGAAGTCAAAGTAGTTGAAAATGTATATAATTGTAAGGCCAGAAGGTAGTAAAATTCTACCTGGTAATGACATTACAATTTTGAATGTGTTTACAATATAATAATTTTTAAAGACTGCAATTGCAAACATATTTAAAAACTATCGATAATGGAGAAATCTTTGCTGAGGTTTACTGTTGTCATGTTTTTTCAGTGGTGGAAGCAAACAAAGATAAACTGGAAAATATAAATACATGTTGGCCATTGTGTGGGTTATAAGTTAATTTGGATGGGCCCGTAGGTCACATCTGAGGCTAGGAAGAGCATAAAAACCCTAAGGGTTTTGTAAAGTGTGCTCTTACCCCACGGAACTATGCTCCGGGGTGCTCCCATGCATCTATGATGATAGTGACGATGACACATGTATATCCAGACCTACACAAAGACTCAAATTTTTAGACTGTATTCATTATGTTGGAAACTATGTAAGAAATTTCCTGGGTGGGGGTGGAGGAATTGGATGATGGTGGTCAAAACCTATAAACTTCCAGTCATAAGATAAATAAGTACTGGGATGTAATGTACAGCATGATTAGTATAATTAATACTGCTTTATGGTATATTTGAAAGTTTCTAAGAGAGTGGACTCTAATGTTCTCATCACAAGGTGAAAGAGGTGTTTTTCCATATGAGATGATGGATGTCAACTTACTGTGGATAAGTCAAGTCATTATGCTGTATACCTTAAATTTATACAGTGCTGTATGTTAATTATATCTTATAAAACTGACAGAAAAAAATAAAAAGAAACTTCCTAATGACTGTAACTGGGATTATCTTACTTTAGGAAAGGTGAAATTCTGATCATACTGGCTATAATTAGGTTCACATGTTGAGGATAGTGTGGTTTAGAAAGCATCCTTTTCAGAAAAAAAGATTAAAGATGACCTTTTATTTAATAGAAGCAAGCATATTTACATTTAAGATTTACATTTTAACGTTACTAAAGTTTTCTTTAATGACTAAGATTTTAAAAAAGATTTCAATAACTATGGACAGCTTTTGTGTCTTACAACTGGGATTTTGTAGTAAATGTCTCATCAGGAGCAAGCCTTCACTTCTCATGCACTAGTTTTGGAGACACGAAGCTCTAAGAAGCAGAGGCCCATTCCTGATAATAGCACAGAAAACGACTATTAAAAGATGAAGCCTGGGTAACAGGCTGGTCAGTGCCTACCAATGTAGTACATTCTCTCTAAAAAAACCCTGTAATTTTGAGACTAAGCCCTGTGCCTCCCCTTTCCCTCGGGAGGGCCTGTGTTGGAGACCTCAGTCACGATGCTCGGCGAGCTCCTGATGTCACATCCACAGCTCGTCCCATGCAGTGTGGACAGAACTGTATGCTACACGGAGGCCAAATCATTGGAAAAATGATGGTCATAGGTTTTTTGTCAATTACTCCTTCCAAAATAAACTTTTTTATAGTCTTGAAATAGTGAATTTTGTTATTTTTTTCAGTTTGCCCTCACCTGAGAACAGGAGAGCTGCAAATAACTGGTTTCTAATGTCAGAAGAGGTTTATGCCTGAGCTGCGCCCCACACCTAGAACTTCACCTGAGAAGATACTTTAGCGTTTAGGCCACATTGTCTTGAACTTTACTGAAAGAAAAGGTTTTGGTGGGATCATAGATGGTTCAATACAGATTTCAAAGAATGTGATGCTCATAGCTCAGGTGTTTTGTCAGCTGCTGTTGATTAACCCTCATGTCCTCCGAGCCAAGGGCTTCCTTCATTGAAGTACAGACACGAGGGGGCTGCCTGAAAAACCTGTGCTTACACTGTCCACTCATTTGTGGCATCGGTTAAGGCTGTCTATAGAGATCTATGTTGTGCTGGATTACCCAGAAAAAAACATTAAAAAAACCCGATCAGATGGTTGGTTTGATACATTCGGAAAAAAATTAGACCATGTGTTTTTTGGAAGGGGGTGGTTATTTTCTGGAATAAAAATCAGAGGTGACAGATAGGCTATTTTCAGTTTTAGGAATTTTGGGGGACCCAATGTAGATATAACTGCATAAAGCAGAGGCACTATCTTAACTTGTAGATCGGCACCTCCATTCCTTAGCCCCACATTTAAATTAGTTTTAAAAATAATTTATTTTCCTGTTTATATAGAGCTTTGAATTTTAAGGCTTTTATTAATTACATTTCTGTTTGACTTCAGTTTAAGATGCTTTCGGAGTTTTCTTTTTCTCAGTTAAAAAGCTAAAAGTTTTCTGAAAAATCAGCTCTATTTGCAAATTAAATATTTTTATTCATTGGTTATAGTCTCTATTACTGTGCCAATGATTTCATAGCCAAGACGTTCCAGGTACAGTGTGTCTGTCATCAGTGACTTTTGCCTTTTGGTTTTGTGGTTTACTTTTCCTCATTTTGGTTCTTATAAAAAGGTATACACCATCTACTTCACTCAATACGCGAATAACCTATATTCCTCTTTAATGTTCACTGATGCACTCCAATACCTCACTGTGAAGAAATCTACGTACTTGGTACTTGAAAACCATTTAAGAATGGTCAAGAATTTCGTGTTTGCTGTAGAACCCTAGTTTGGGCAGGAACTGGAAGGGATATCCTCAGATGAACTGCAGATGAAACTACTAAGAATTCCATAGTGCCTTCTTTTCATTTGTTGTAGGCACGCAATAATGTTCTTTGGCCTTTCAATTATCCCAAGAGCGCTGCTGAGATTTGTATTTGTGGGGATTAGGGGTGAGGAGGCATTGACTTCAACTGCAAAGATTCATGACATGGCCTGGTGGTAATCCTACTGGGCAATAGGCTATCAAGTGCTTTTGTAAAAATTACAAGGAAATTCCATACTCATGATAATCCAAGAAGTGGATTGATGTGACTCAGTCAAACCCAAATGTTGGGGATGTGACAGTTACTGCAGGGGTTCTTTCCTTGATCAAATCACCTGGGAACTTCTAAGTCATCTCTTCAGACTACTTTCCAGGTTCAAAGTTTCTGGAATTACATTTTTCTCTCCCTCTCCTTTTGCCCCTATATCCCTAAACCAGGGGTGTCCAACCTTTTGGCATCTCTATGCCACACTGGAAGGAGTTGTCTTGGTCCACACATTAAATACATTGTGACACATTATCACAACCAAATATCTCATAATGTTTTAAGTAAATTTATGATTTCGTGTTCTCAGCCATCCCGAGCCTCATGCAGCCTGCGGGCCGAAGTTTGGACACCCCGAACACTTTCCATTCCCATCCCTTTCTGTCTCCATGTTTAAGTCCTGTTTTCTTCTTCACTCTATCAAGTGCTACTGATGCTCCACCAAGAAAAGCCTCCACTGAGATACAGCTGCAAGATTTTGTAATAAAATTTAGACAGGCCTCCTCAGGGAAGTGACAGGCACAGCTTTGAAATTCATGATTACCTGATCTCTGCTCCTTTCCATCCTACAGAAAGTACCCTTTTCCATCTCCCCCCGTCCCCTTCCTTCCTCTCCCTCACAGAAAGGCCTCGTGACTTTAGGCAGCACAGTATAAAATACTTGAATTTACCCATCGAGTCATATTGAATATTTATAGTCTAATACATATAACCCTCAATAATTAAGATACTATTACCTAGGCACTAGTTCTGTTTGAAAATCTAAGAAACAGGATTATTCAGAATTACTTAAATTAAAAATAAATTGAACCCCCAGTCAAATGTATCTTTAGGAATAAATGTGAGATTTAATTGCAGTTTGGCCAGTCCCTATGACCTTGTGAAAGTTATTTAACCTCTTTATGTTCCAGTTTCCTTCTCTGAAAAATAAAGTTGAAACTGTCTTCCTTATAGGGTATATATGAGAATTATGGAGATTTTAAATGTAAATAACTTTTCATAGTTCCTGGTATAAAAACCTCAATAAGTTTAAAAATGCTGATAGTGGTGTGCTCTTTTAGCCAAGTCATTATATGTGTTCTTACTCTCAATTTTAACAAATTATTTTTCCCTAACCTTTAAGTTATGTTACTATGATCAGTATTGCCCTTTCATAGTTAAAACTCTTACCAGTCACTACTTCCCATCATTCTTATCAGTTACACTTCATAAACAAGCTTTTCTTTATTGATCAGAATTACACCACCTCTTTGCTTTGTCATGCTTGAAAAATCCCTGGACCAATCAATATTCACGATGGACTGAAAAATTTCAATTTATGGACAATTAAGTAGACCACCTTAATATCAGGGGCAAATACATCTTTACTTCCTTTATTGACTAATAACTATTTGTGGAAAAACCAACTAATTTGGCATTCATTCAACAATATTTATTATGTATTTTGCAATAGACAGTGTTCTAGGGGAGATAGCAACGAACAAACAAAATCTTTGGCTTCATAGACATTACCTAAAAGGATGCCAAGAGGAATGAAATTACTCATAAATTAGAATTGGTTTAGTCAGGGCAAAAATATTGCTTTCTCCCCTGGGAAACGTCATTGAGTTGTATCATGTGGGAAGAAAAATATACATCTAGGTTTAAGAACAATTGTGAAGAATAAATGTTAAATCAAGGAGCTTTCATTTAGCTCCTACTATATATTTGCTGATACTCCAGGCTGTACAATACAGCATTAGCTTCTTCAGTGTAACAGAAGGCAGAGCTGAAGAAAAAAGGTGGAAGGGGGAGGCATCTCTGTATCTGATCGGACCAGGACGAATGGCAATCTCGTTTTTATGTTACGAACTGAGACATTAGTGCATCTAGAGAATAGTGATGCCCAACATTTTAATTCCCTTGGCATCAAATTACACTTGTAATATTTTAGACTAAAATACCTTAGTTCCTGCACTCTAGCACAGCAATATGTAATTACCAAGATTTTAGAAATGTCTTACTTCACATTAAAAAATCGGATAATTAATGATTAGGCAAAAATAAGGCAACCTATGACAATGGCATAGGTTGATATTAACACAACCCTTAGATAGAGTAAAAGAAACAAACTAATCTAGTCAGAGGTATCTGGGAAAAACTTGATGGAAAAAGTGCCATCTAAGGTTAGCCTTAAAACACAGGCAGAGTAACTGTGGAGTGGGGAGGGAAGGGTAGGGAAGACAGAAGGAAGTTTAAGTAGAAACAGAAGGATGTGTGGCTGGGGATGAGTAAAGGGTAGGAAGAACAACTACTAATATCCAGATATGGTGCCGGACGGGGTGCTTATTTTAGAACCCTAGAGTATGGTTATTTGTTTGTTGGACACAATTAGTGAAAATATTGAACACTTTAAGTAGTTTAAATCTTACCTTGGTAGACAATAGCTCCTTTCAGCTCAAAGGTCTCACCAAAATCTTCTTGGAGGCTCTTCCTCACACCCCTAGGGATGGATACTACCCTACATATCTTCTTAAGGACTGAAAATCTCCACTGGAAAAGCAGGCATTCCATGAGTGAGTTTTAAGTTTTATTCAAATGTTGAGATACTCTGTTGCAACAAATACTGTTTATTGTGCATGTGTCAAGCACTAAAGCAGTCTTATTTTTAATTCTCAGACTGACTGGTCAAGGTGGCTACTTTACCCGTATTGAATAGATGAGGAAACTGGGGCTGAGGCAGATGAATGGACTCACCTAAGACTACAAAATTGGAGCTTGCATTTTAACAGGGGTCTGCTAACTGAAAAACCCAATCCTTTCACCCTGGTGGCTCTTAGCCCATGGTGTACATTTCAATTACATGAAAAATTAACTTAAATAAATTTAAGTGAAATAACTAATCAAATAACTATAGACAGTTAAGAGAAATCAAAATAACACTGTTAGACTGGTGGTGGGAAACAGCAACCCTCTACATTTTCTCTACCCATCTGTTTTCTCCAGACAACCACTTATTTAACTCTTAGCTGTTTCTTATTGCAGTGTTTTTTTAATTAGCATGTTCAATACTGCTTTTTGTCTGATTCTCCCCCATGACACACACCTCTCCTCTCCAGCACCCCACGTTACATAATCATTTGTTTTATCTGTGTTGGGTGTTCACCTAACTATGACGTATGACCAGTAGTGTTCACAGTTGAGGTATGCGGTGTAGTTGTTTTAGCAATTTTTAATTTTTCCTGGGGTTCATAACACCCTCAGCTTTATTTATTTTTTTAAAAACATGCAGACCACTATCCAGACTCCCTGAAACACTGAAAATCTCTTGACTCTATTCACACACACCAGGTAGTCTCAGTTTTTCTTTTTGAGACTCTACCCGACTGTCCATCTTTAGGCATTTAACTGACCTCCTGCTGTTCTCTTCCACTCTCGTCCCTGATTAATATAGTTACTTTGCTGTTTTAGCTACTTTATGGCTACTCTCTAATAAAACACCATTTTCCTCATCCCTAAGACTGTATCTTTCAACTTCCCCCTTTATAAGGACACCACTCCCATTGCATTTACCTTCCCCTTCTCCTTTTAACATCCCCACTTGAAAACTGTACTTTCACATTATCAATGCTGACAACATTTGCATTCTAGTTTGTAACCACAATTAAGTATTCTCTTAAAAGAAAAAGACCACACACAACATTTATATAAATTATGATTATTTAAATGTTATTAATTAAATAGCCAAGATTTGTGCTGTAACCGGAGTTTCTTCTCTTTGGCACCACGGTCTTGAACCATGCTACTCACAGGAACACTAAGATGTCCATTTTTCTTACACTTCAACCCTCTGTTCAAAACCCTGCAGCATTTTACAATGTTTGGTATTAGAAGGATGCTTTTCCAGTAGTTCTTTATTCCACTGAAAATTTCTGATTGTTAGTTTTTTAACTGTGGGATGAATATATGGCTTCCCCACGATAGCCTTAATATCTTTAGCTTCTTACTCATTCAATACCTTGCTTTCAATCCAATCCAATATTCCCGAAATTTATGATCTCATTTTAATCTCAACCACGAACTTGTATTTTTAGTAGCCTCTCTTCTTTATAAAACATCTTGTTCATCCTTTTTAATGAGTAGCTTCTTAAATACTGTCGTAGGCTTTAATTAAATTCTTCACTGCTCCTGGAAAATCCCGTATGTCCTCTCTCGTTACAGCAGGATTTCTGCAACCATCTGGGGAGCTTGGCTCACAGCTCTGAAGGCAACCGCAGAGGGGGACTCTCGCGAGACGGCGGAGGCCCTAACCGCAGCTCCACTCGGCTCCGCAGCCCAGCCTCCCGGGAGTCCGCCATTGCGCCCGCTCACAGACCGTTAGCGTAGCTGCGCCTCTAAAAATGTACCTGCAAGCGGATGTTGAGGATCACCGAGCCCGCGACGTAGAAGTACGGGAAATTCGTGCGCAGCTGCCAGGCCAGCTCGAAGAAGGCGAGCAGGGTGCGGGAGAGCCCCTTGCAGAATACCCCGTAGGAGGTGGGGGCCGCGGCCGGGCTTGAGACGAGGACCAAGGAAGACGGAGCCCCCGCGATGGCCATGGTCGCTGCTTGGTGCTGAGGGTCACCGCAGGCCCCGCAGACCCCGACCAGTGGCCAGGCCGGCGAAGGGCGGGGACGCTAAGCGGTGGCTAGTCTCTCTCTAGCCTCTCTCTGCGCCTTGGTCTACAGCCGCTTCCTCCCCGTGGGGCTCCGCCCCTTCCTGTCTGCAGCTCTTAATAATAATTAGCATTTAGAGTTTAACCTGTGATAGTGCAAGACAGTTATTTATGTATATGCCATACATGTTATTTCACATAGCACTTATGGACAGCTATACAGATATAATTTAAACTTTAAAATGATAGTAAGCTTAAAAGGGGAAATACAAAATAAGTACGTTAATGTTTGGGAGTTAACATCTATTCCTATGTTCTCTCTTTGGACTTTATATTCTAAAACATATCCTGGAATTGAATTTTTCCTGTATGTCTAGAAATAAATATATATGTATTTATAATTATAATTTACAACGTATTTATAATTTTGCAATGTTGCAATAAAATCAATGCAATTTTCAGTGCCACCAGAAAACATCACAAACTATTGTTCTTCAAGAATTGTTCATTAACTGTACTTATCACTTACTGTTATTTACAGAAAATTTTGCTCGTAAATTAGGAAAACTTTAAAAGGACAGTCCTGGGGTGGGTGGGGGAACAGACTGAGGAACAGTAGGCAAAATTTCTCAGCTGCAAAATATTTGTGTTTATAGAATCCAACAATATTAATTTTAATCTTTTCTCCTCCCTCCCTCTCCCCCGTCCTTCCGTCCTTCCTTCCTCCTTTTTTCTCTTCTTTCCTTCCTTCCAGTAGAGGTGAAATTCCTATAGTAAGATCTGAAACCTATAACATGTAGGTTGTATTCTTAATGATCTAATTGGTTTTTATTTTTTCAGGTTTTCCTCTGTATAGAGTTATGTGAGTATTTCTTTATAACTTGCAGTTATAAAGAAGCATTCCCTTACTTTGACCTAGAGAATGTTGAAAGGGGCAGCTGTCTTTAAAGTTATATGGATGGGTATAGTAATATTGTTGAGAAAATAAAAATGGAAGATATAAAGATTCAAATCAAGGCCACTCTGTGGGCCATTCTGTCAGGAAATATTTAAAAGGTGGTTTAAATATACTTTTTTTCCATAAATTTAATTCATCTTTTCAGAAAAGTTTTTGCAGCAGTTTATATCTTAGGGAGTTACCCTGGGTATATGGCAAAACAAAAATAACATTGAACATATTTACTTAATAAGCTTTTGATACCTGTTATACTTTGTTAATGTAAACACCCTTGCATGCAATATTGAATATTTTTATGAACATTTTGACCTAATATAATGACATGACATAAATATTCATATTTATAAAATGTTCATAAATATTCATAAAATGTTCATTAAAATGTTTATGAACATTTTAATGAACATTTTGACCTAATACAATGATCAAAAGATCAGATTTTTAAAAACAGCTAAATCAAATTATAGCTTTATTAGTTACAGAAACTGACAATTTTTTTTTTAGGTTTTCATAGAACAAACAGGAGTTAGACTATTTTTCCTTAATCATGAACAGGCAGCATTAGAAGAAACTGCATTATTACTCCTCCTAGGGTAATGTTGTTTTAATGGTAGTAGCTGGCAACCCCCCTTTTTTGAGCTTATAATATGTATAAGGCATTTATTTAGGAATAAGCATTTTTCTCAATAAAGCCTCAAAGTTATCCCCCCTCAGAGTATTTATTATTTGTCTCTAATAGACACAAAATTTAGAGGAATAGTTAAAATAACTTCAAGGCTAGCATGGTTGTATCTGGGGAAAAAAAAGCTAAACTAATGAAACTAAAAGGGATAGATCTTTACTAAGATGAAATGCAGTTTAAAACAAAGTAAAACCAAAGCGAAAAACATGTCTAAAGTGGGATTATTTTGGAATGTAAGATACACATTTTAGTTTATTTTTAAGGCTTCATTTATAGTTTTAAAACAGGACATGCGTACATATGACTAAACAGCACAGCCGACACAGACCAAGTGAACACTGGCATGTTTGGAGAGCGCTTTGATATGCTGACAGTACTACTGGTGCAGGCAGACAGTAAGAATAAGTAATAGTGCTCTTTGGGGGTAGCAGTAGTGATGGATAGGGGTGGTAACAAAGGAGTCTTGTGGCCACTATAGCGGGAACAACTCCCCAGTTCTGACATGCGAAGTTCCAGATCTCCATGACAGAAGTGGGCCAACGCATCAAAACAGCCTCCCAACTTGGCTGGCAGCTGCAGGTGGCATGCTGGACACAGGGATGGGGGTACTGGACTCGGTGAAAAGCTGTGAAGAAATCAGTTCAGGCAACCATATGTGTTTATACACATACACCCCAACAAAGGGCATTGGTCTAACCATGGCCAAAGGGTCTAAACATGGTTGTGAATACGGTATTATCTTAGTTGGAGTTCTTATATGAAGAAACAAAACAATTCTGTCTGTTTTAGATAACACATTAAAGAAGATTGAATAACTTGGAGAATCTATAGTCTGGCTGCAGAATGAGGTTACGAGGCTCTAAAATCATCCACAATACCACAAATCACTGCAGTTTGATAGTGTGAAGTTTACACTGATGCCCCATTGCAGAGAGAACCAGCAGGCTGCCCTGCAGATAGTGTAGACAGTTAATAATTTCACCAATGTGGTGGCACTTCTTTGCTAGACTGGATTTGGCATGGTCCCTGTTTCTTTGCCTACGGGATTCTATATGATAGAGCATCAGTCATATGCCCATGTATAATTTCAAGGGTGCCTGGGAAAGTGAATGTCTCATTTCCACCCCCGTCAAATTGGTGTGATAGCCTTAAATTGGCTTCTAATGATTCTGCCTCCTGGTTTCATGCCCTTATATAACATGTAATCTTGATTATGAACTGTACTTAGTAACTTCTAGTGAACAAAATACAGCAAACGCGAAGGGGTGTTACATCATATATATATTTGCTTATTAACAGCTGAATTATTGCATCCCTCCGTATTCACATGTCAAAGCCCTAATTCCCAGTAACTTAGAATGTCACCATTAAGAGACATGGCTTTTTAGAGGTAATTAAGTTAAAATGGTGGTGTTAGGGTGGGCCCTAATCTGATATGATAGGCATTTTTATTAGAAGAGATTAGGACACAGACAACACAAAGAGTCTCAATCATGTGAGGACACAATGAGAAGATGACCATTTGCAAGCCAATGAGAGAGGCCTCTGAAAAAAACAAGCTTGCTGACACCTTGATCTTGGATTTCTAGTTTCTGGAATTATGAGAAAATCAATTTCTATTTTTTCAGCCACCAAGTCTATGGCATTTTGTTATGGTAGCCCTAGCAAGCTAATAGAGCGCCCTTTCTTGCTCTTTGTTTCCTTGCTCTGAGGGAATCCAGCTGCCATATTATGAGCTATTCATTGAGAGGACCATGTAGCAAGAAATGTGTTCTATGGCGAACAGCCAATGTATACTTGAAGCTTGCCAACAGCCAAGTGCCAGGGCTTGGAATCAACAGCCAGCTTCAAGGCCTCTAACTTGAATCTTGAGAGGACTGCGATCCTAGCTAATTCTTTGATTTCAGCCTGTAAGAGAACCTGAACCAGTGGCGTGTAGCTAAGTTGTCCCAGATTCCTGACCCACAGGAATGGTGAGGTAATAAATATTTGTTTTAAGCTGCCATGGTTTGGGGGGTAATACAGCAATACATAATACAATGGAGACAGATCTCACAATGTGTGCTTATCAGTCAGAGTTGAACCAAAGAAATAGAATCACTAGGAATTATTACCAGAAGTTATCTTACATGAGTGTTGAGGCTGGCTGATTAGTCTTTCTCTGCAAGGCTGTCTAATATTTGAACCTGAAGCCAATAGTCTGGCAATTAGGAAGAGAAGGTCATGAATGGACTAGAACCCTACAAGCATAAGCTAGAACCCCACAAGGATGGACTGGATAATGTCTATCCTTGTTCTGCTGACCTTGGTGACTAAGGTGTCCTGAAGAAGCCAAGGACATTTGTTGTGAAATTGAATGTACACAGCTGGCCCAGGAGTTACGAAAACTAAAGGGGATCCAGAGTGTAGGGAGAGCAGTTGTAGGCTCAGCTGCTGCTTTAGGTCAATGAGGTGAATGAGCAGATCAACAACAAAGAGAGTGCTGAAGTTTCAAATGTAGATGTATTTTATAGGTTTCTGTTTACTTCTGCTGCTTGGAGTTTCAACCTCAAGGATGGCCACTAGGCCATCCTTACAGAGGAGGTTCCACATGATTAAGTTGGGCCTATCCCACATAACCTCCTTTCAGATTAACTTGAAATCAACTTGAGTTCAGGGTAACAATATGATAACTTGAATGGATAACTTGGAAAAGGTGTGAGTATGCTACAAATTGGCTGTCACTTCCCTTCTGAAGCCCTTCAGCTGTCCTGAGAGATTCTCTCTTGTAGGACATCTTATGCAGGAACATACTAGAAAGGGAATTCTAGAGACTGAAGCTCATCCTAGCCTAATTAGCACATCAAAAAGCCATTTCAGTGACTTTCATAATTTCACAGGAGGCTGGGAAAATATTTCAGTTTAGTTTTCTAAAATGAGTGGTCTAATAAAGCATGTTTCGAGGATTCATTCGTGAAGTGACTAAAAATAATAACAATTGTCCAATATAGTCTGCTTCTTCACTCTAACATTCACCTTTTACTCTGCATTTAAAATTTATAAAACATCCCTGCTCCCATCTAACAAAAGAAGCTACTCTCCACAAATTGTCTATTTTGCATGAAAAATCACATCAAGACTTAGCATCTTAAAACAGCAGTAATCACCATAATTTCTCATGGTTCCTAAGTCAGGAATTCAGAAATGAGTTGGGTGGTTTGGCTCTGAATCTCTTATCAGGTTACAGTCAAACAGTGGTTGGAGTGCATCTTGAAGGCTTCTACCAAGTGCCTGTGCTAGGAAGACTTGAATAGCTGGGACCTGGAAGACCTTAGTTATCTCAATTCTATTTCTATTTGGTTCTCCACATGGTATCTCAGCATTGTTACTCAGGTTTCCAAAGGCACATGTCCCAAGAAGAATCAGCTTTTCAACTTAGTCTAAGAAGTTAGTTTCTCAGTGCCTATGATCTCTATTGAAGGGTAGCAGCATTAGACTCCACCTATTTAAGCTGTGTCAAAGCATTTGGTCATATTTCCAACCACAAAAATCATAGATCTAAAAATATACTTGCTTTTCCAATTTTATCCTCATTCAAATCCATCATCTCTGGACAATGCCATTTGTCCATTATTTGCATCATGATTCTTCCTCCATAGTTTATAATCTATAGACTATACTGTAAAACTGATTATCACCAAATAGCTTACATGAAATAATGGGAAATAGAAGAAGGAAAACATGAAAAGTAGTAAAAATGTACACACAACATATTTCATTTAGAGTAATGACCAAACAGCTCCAACAGTTCCACAAATATTATTTATAAACTAAATAAAATATAAAAAGCAACTATTTGAAAGTACTGGAGAATGATCCAGGAAGTAGATATCGGGGAGGGGCCAACACTTGGAAGAAGGGGACAGAAGGAAGTGGGTTTCCTGTTTTTATCATTGGCCCCAGTTTGCACTATGCAAGGTGGCTAATATTTTAGCAGGAAACCTATAGACTTACTGGGTTGGAGAAACAGAGTACAGAGTTCAGGGTAACAAGAGCAGCAGGATCTCAGGGGAACATCTGAGAAAGGAAATGGTGAGAGAAGGGTAGCTCCACTTCTCAGTTTGAACTAGTACTAATCTTTTGCTGATCCACATACTATGTATGGGGCAGACTACAAGAAGGACAGCTAAACTACCGTAACTCTACTGACATTTCAGCTCTCATCAATTACACAAAAGACAGAGCAAGAAGATTTAATACTGTAGGACAAAATTACTCTCTTTTTTTCTTGAAAGCCAGAAATACATTTCATTATTTTACCTTACAGTCATATTCCTTGTCTATTCTTGTTCCCAGCACAGCTCAAGTTAATTTTAAAATTCCAATTTTAAGGATTTCAATCAAGATGGTCGCATAGGTAAATGTAGTACTCCAATCCTCCCTCAACCACATCAAAATTACAACTAAACTATAGAACACCTATCATTCAAAACTGTGTGAAATCTAGCTGAACAGAAATCCTACAACTAAGAATATAAAGAAGAAGTCACGTCAAGACTGGTCAGAGGGACAGAGACTCACAATGGGCCTCTTTAAGGGCGAGGGGTCATAGCCCCACACTATGCCCCTCAGCCCAGGGTTCCAGTGCCAGGAAGAGGTATTTCCATAACTTTTGGTTGTAAAAACCAGATTAGATTATGGTTGAATGGAACAGAGGGCATCTGGAGCCCAGATGTTCCTCTTAAGGGGCCCACATGTGGACTTTGTTGAATTCACTCCCTCTGAGTTCCAGTGCTAGGGCACTGGGATATATGGATAGGAACTGAGTAATCTGGCATTCGGATGAGAGCTGCAGAAGCAGCTTTCTTCCAGACAGAAGTGCTGGCAGAGGTCACTGTTACTTGATTGGGCCCTTCTTCTACAGAGGCCTTTGTTGGGCACCATATCTGGGTCCCTATCAACCTGGCTAACACTGTTTACTTCACTCTGGTGATTCCCTGAGACCCTGCCCCACCCAACTTTCAGGCCCAACTCAAGTAATTTTCAGTGGCTTTTCCCTATAAAGAGCATCTCTTTGTTCATGCTTCAGACTTTGCTAAAATCTCTCAAATAAGCAGCATCTGGCCTCAGTATACTCCATATCACTTGCTAAGTGGCCCTAGGCCCAGCACTAGCTGAAGTCATCCTTGGGTCACAGCTTGACCTGTCTGGGTACCTCCAAGCCCATCATAGCAGCAGCCATCTGCAGATTATATTGTAGCTCATGCCAGGTGGCCCTGGACAGAGCACAGGTATTTTCTGAGCTTGGCCTGCACCTCCCAGGAAACCCCAGAGCTAGTGTACCCAATGGATAGCTTCAGATTATGTCAAAGCACCACCTACCTCCTCCACAAGGGACACACTCAAGGAGCAGACTTAGCAGGCTCCAGAGCATTGCTGAAGTAAGTCCTACTTTGGGGGTCAGACCCTGCACAGCTCATCCTCCACATAGTCACAGCCAGTCCTTGCCACCAGTCAGCCTGAGGGTAAATTTCTCCAACTGAGGTGCTAAAATCCACCAAGGCTCAACAACAATGGGAGGAAATACACAGCCCACAAAGGGGGCACACCTGGTATGCCCAGCTCAGGTGATCTGTGATACAGGACCTTACAGGACACCTACTATGTAACACCACTCTACTAAGCCCCACAGGTATAGCAGCTTTACCTAATACATAGAAACAAACACAGGGAAACTGCAAACATGAGGAGACAAAGAAACATGTCCTGAATGAAAGAACAGAACTCCAGGAAAAAAACCTAAACAAAATAGAGATAAGCAATCTATTAGATGCAGAGTTCAAAATGCTCATAAAAATGCTCAATGAACTTTGGGAAGAGTAGATAAACTTAGTGAAAACTTGAACCAAGAAATAGGAAATGTAAAAACAAAGATAGAAAATATTTTAAAAAGCCAGTTTGAAATGAGGATACATTAACTGAAATGAAGAATATATCACAGGGGATCAAAGTAGAGTAGATTAAGCTGGGAATCAAATCAGTGATTTGTAATTAAGGAAGCAAAAACACCCAATGAGAAGAGCAAAAATAAAAAAAATAAAAATTGAGACTAGTATAAAGAACCTCTGGGACAATGTCTATATTTGCATCACAGGTGTGCCAGAAGGAGGAGAGAGGCAGCAAAAAATTGAAAACCTATTTGAAAAAAATGATGGAAAACCTCCCTAACTTGGAGGGAAAACAGACATACAAGTCTGAGAAGCACAGATAGTACCAAACAAGATAAACCAAAAGAGACCCACACTAAGACACAACATAATTAAAATGCAAAAGGTTAAAGATAGACAGAATCTTAAAAGCACAAGACAAAAGCAGTTAGTTACCTACAAAGGAGCTTCCATAAGACTGTCAGCTGACTTCTCAACAGAAATTTTGCAGGCCAGAAGGGATTGACAAGAAATATTCAAGGTGATGCAAAGTAAGGGCCTACAAAGTAAGATTACTCTACCTAGCAAAGCCATCGTTTAGAATCAAATGACAGATAAAGAGCTTCCCAGACCAAAAAAAAAAAAATGCTAAAATAGTTCATCATCATCAAACCAGTATTATATGAAATGTTAAAAGGTCTTCTTTAAGAATAAGAATAGACTTCCAGCCAAGATGGAGGCATAGGTGGACACACTGTGCCTCCTCTCACAACCAAAATTAAGGACAACAAAGATTTAGAAACAAGAAGACAACCAGAACTCATAGGAAATTGAACTGTATGGAAGTCCAACAACCATTCATCCAGATCTCTAAGAGGGGCGGAGTCACGACAGGAAAAAGTGGAGGTGGGGACTGGGCACACAGGCAGCAGCGACTGGCAGATCCCAGGTGCACAAGCAACTGGCTGACCAGGTGGTCCCACATTTGTGTGAAGATAATCCAGGTGAAGGGGAAGCAGTGGAAGGGACTGGAATCCGAGAGAGAGCAGAACAAGCACCACTGTTCCCTCTTGGACCACGCCCCCACATACAGCGTCACTACCCAGTGACTGGTCTGCCCCACCCTGGGGAACACCTAAGACTCCACCCCTCACTCACTACGTAACAGCCGCGACTAGACTAAAACAAACAAACAAACAAACAAACAGAAACAAAAATGGCTCTAACCAACAAACAAATCAAAGCCCCAGAGCCAATTCATCTAAGTGACAAAGTGATAGCCAACCTGTCAGATGCACAATTCAAAGCCCTGGTGATCAGGATGCTCACAGAATTGGTTGATTTTGCTCACAAATTAGATGAAGAAATGAAGGCTACAATAAGTGAAATGAAGAAAAACACACAGGAAACCAATAGAGATAGAAGGAAAACTGGGACTCAAATCAATGGAGTGGACCAGAAGGAAGAAAGAAACAACCAAACAGAAAAGAATGAAGAAACAATAATTAAAAAAAAATGGGGAGAGGCTTAGGAACCTCCAGGACACCTTTAAACATCCCAACATCTGAATTATAGGGGTACCAGAAGGGGAAGAGGAAGAGCAACAAGTGGAAAACTTATTCGAACAAATAATAAAGGAGAACTTCCCCAATCTAGCAAAGGAAATAGATTTCCAGGAAGTCCAGGAAGCTCAGAGAGTCCCAAAGAAGTTGGACCCAAGGAGGAACATACCAAGGCACATCATAATTACATTAGCCAAGATTAAAATGAAGGAGAGAATTCTAGAAGCAGCAAGGGATAAGGGCAGAGTCACCTACAAAGGAGTTCCCATCAGACTGTCAGCTGATTTCTCAAAAGAGACCTTGCAGGCAAGAAGAGGCTGGAAAGAAGTATTCCAAGTCATGAAAGTCAAGGACCTACATCCAAGATTGCTCTATCCAGTGAAGTTGTCATTTAGAATGGAAGGGAAGATAAAGTGCTTCTCAGATAAGGTCAAGTTAAAGGAATTCATCATCACCAAGCTCTTATTATATGAAATGTTAAAGGGACTTATCTAAGAAAAAGAAGATAAAAAATATGAACAGTAAAAAGACAGCAAACTCACAGATATTAACAACCACACCTAAAACAAAAGCAAACTAAGCAAACAAGTGGAACAGGAACAGAACCACAGAAATGAAGATCACATGGAGGGTTAGCAACAGGGGAGTGGGAGGAGGAGAGAGGGGGACAAGGTACAGAGAACACGTAGTATAGACGGTGGGTAGAAAATAGACAGGGGGAGGGCAAGAATAGTGTGGGAAATATAGAAGCTAAAGAACTTATGACACATGGCCATGAACTAAAGGGGTGGAACGTGGGTGGGAGGGGGTGTGCAGGGTGGAGGGGAATGAAGGGCGGAAATGGGACAACTGTAATAGCACAATCAATAAAATATATTTTAAAAAAGAATAAGAATAAAAGATCAAAACTATGAACAAAGATGGCAATAAATACATATCCATCAACAACTGAATCTAAAAATCAAACTCAGAAGCAGAACAGAAACAGAATCATAGATACAGAGAACATTTTGACAGTTGTCAGAAGAGAGGGCTGGGGAGATAGGTAAGAAAAGTTAAGGGATTAGGAAGTACAAATTGGTTGTTAGAATAGTTGTGAAGATGAAAGTACAGCATAGGGAATATAGTCGATAATACTCTAATAATTGTATGGTGTCAGATGAGTGTGAGATATATTGGGGTGATCACTAAGTTATGTAATGTCTTATCACTGAGATGTACACATAAAACAAGTAAAATTATGCCAACTGTAATTTAAAAATTAAAAAATGATTCAAAAAATCAACTAACTATGATGGTGAGTATTAATATCAGAATTTCAATTGTGTTTCATTCATATATATGTCTGTGGTTAGTCAAGTAGTACCCTATCTTTATTAATAGAGCTTTGTAGCAAGCTTTGAAATTAGAAACTACAATCTTCCAGTTTTGTTCTTTAAATTTTTTTTTTAGCTATTGTGAGCACTTTCATTCCTGTGTACGTTTAAGGAATAGTATGCACTTTCTGCAAAAATAGCCTTCTGAGATTTGATAGTGATTATGTTAAATAAATAGATCATATATCTGTTAATCTAAAAAGTTCCCTCTTAACTAGACTTTGGTTCACTGGTCCTCCTTCCTTACACAGCTCTGTGATGCATTGAAAGCATGATTTTGACAATTTGTTCCCCTTGGTTGCTTTAGCAGGAAATCTCATCTTATTCTACTGCTACTTGTACTCAAGTGGAAGTTCTCCCAAGTTAACTTTGAAGCATCATATAATACAAGATCAAATGGGTAAAAATCCTTAGTGCCTGTTGTCTGTACCAGACAGGCACATGAAAGCACTCTACTCAAACTGTATACTTCCTTCTCACAAAGACCACTAGAAAACTTATCATGGTTACCCGATTTTTTTACTGGTGATTATACTGTGGTAGAGAGTGGTTTTAAATGAGAGTCCAAGATCACAGTTATACAGAGCAGAGACTCTTAATATTCCCTTATGGCAGGCCAGTTCTAAGCATACCCTCTAAAACAATACCTATAAAATCTGAAAAAATAACTGATTTTAACATTTATTAATCATAAAATATTAAATAGTCAGAAATAAATTAAATAAAAAAATAAACTGAATTTTTGTATACAGAGAAGTCTAGACTCTTCAATGGAAACCAGATGTTCTTTTGAAGTTTCCAAAGAATATTTATAATATTTCTGAAAATTTTAACTGAATAATTAATATTTAAATATTAAATAGACAAAAAAAGAGAAGCTTCATCAAGGCACTAAGTTGAGAGATATGTTTGACATCTGTTAATAATAGGCTGAAAAGCCTGAATGAAATAAAATGGATTTCAACTTAGATGACTTCTCTAAGATTCATTTTTTTAATTCAGAAAATTACGAAACAATAATTCCTTCCATACATGAAATGTGCAAATGTGTGTGTATGTGTTTGGGAGCTTATGAGATTATAGATATGAAATTATGCTTAAATGTTAGTTATTAGCAACCAAATCTTAGTGAACATTGGCCATGCTGAGGTAGGTACTCAAGAAAACCTTAGACTCTTTCTTCACAAAACTGACATTAAAAACAGAAACACAAAAAGGAGGGATAAATGGAGATGGAGACTTGATTTTAAGTGGTGAACACACAATACAATATCACAGATGATGTGTTATAGAATTGTACACTTGAAACCTTTACA
This sequence comes from Anoura caudifer, assembly GCA_004027475.1. Classification (NCBI taxonomy): domain Eukaryota; kingdom Metazoa; phylum Chordata; class Mammalia; order Chiroptera; family Phyllostomidae; genus Anoura; species Anoura caudifer. The sequence continues at coordinate 78,021 of PVKU01000262.1, read as the reverse complement.
ATTTTATTAACCAATGTTACCCCACTAAATTAAATAAAAAATTAAAAAAATTCCATAGTAATCATGATCCTATTGATGACCAAGCTGTATTGAACAATTTATCCTTCAGTGTATATTCTATGTATTGGGTTGTTAAATTTTACTAATGACAAAATTGAAGAGAGGTTAAACAAGAAAACTGCAAAACAATGAAAGAGAGTATATCTATCTTTTCATGAGAGCAAATGAGAAATTCAGCTTTCACAACATCAGTTGTGAAATATTCCAGTCTACAGTAAGGACATAAAGAATTTGAATAGGAGCTAATTTGAGCTGTTTGGAGCATAACAATGTTTTTCATAAAAAAAAAGCATAGGGCTTTTTCATTAGCATGCTCTGGTACTTTCCTGCTTAACACTGGTCATAGAGTTTAAAAAACAATTTGTATACGTTCAAGATCAGTTGCAAATAGAATTTAAGGTGAGGGTATTAAGGGAATCATGACCAGTGATATCAGACTTGGCCTTTTTTTCCTAGACATGATAAGATGGTTACCAAGCATTCTTTCTATCCTAGCAATAGCTGAATCTGTTCTAGGAAAATTTGCCAGTATCTTTATAGTCCTGGTGGACGGCATTGATCAGGTCAAGGAAAAAAAGACCTGCGCTGATTGAATTCTCACTGCCCTGGTGGTCTCCAGGATTGGTTTGCTCTGGGTAATGTTATTAAATTGGTATGAAACTGTGTTTAATCCAGTTTTCTATAGTTCAGAAGTAAGAACTATTGTTTGTATTGCCTGGGTAGTAAGCAACAATTTTAGCCTCTGATTATAGCCTTTGACTAGCCTCAGCATACTTTATTTGCTCAAGATAGCCAATTTCTCCAGCATTTTCTTTCTTCACCTAAAATGGAAAGCTAGAAGAGTGGTTCTCAGGATACTGTTGGGTACGTTGGTTTTATTGGTTTGTCATCTTGCAGCGGTGAGCACAGAGGAAAACAAATCAGATGAATGAATATGAAGGAAATCTCACTTGGAAGATCAAATTGAAAGACATTGTACACACTTCAAACATGACTGTATTCACAATTATACACATCATGCCATTTACCGTGCCCCTGATGGCTTTCCTGCTGTTGATCTTTTCCCTGTGGAAACATCTCAAGAAGACGCAGCTTGGTGGCAAAGGATCCCAAGATCTGAGCACCAAGGTCCACATAAGAGCCATGCAAACTGTGATCTCCTTTCTCTTGCTATTTGTCATTTACTTCCTGGCTCAGATCACCTCAGTGTGGAATTATAATATCTGTAAAACAATTCAGTTGACATGTTTTGTCAGGTTCTTGGATTCCTGTATTCTTCAAGCTACCATCCTAATTTGGATGAACAGGAAGCTAAGGCAAGTTATTTTGACATTTCTGTGGCAGCTGAGGTGCTGGATAAAAGAAGGAGAGTAAGTGGGGAACCATGTGTCTTCTGGAGGAGAACAAACTGATGGAGTCTTACATTTTGTAGTTCCTGCTGCATTCATCAATGTGTACAGAATTGGATGAAGTATACCTAAAAACCTTTTACCTCAGCTTATCACAAATTATGTATGTGTGCATGTTTGTGAAAAATAAAGAAAGACTATAAGAATGCCATATTAATTCTTTTCATGTAAGTAATCTAATGTTACAAAATAGTGGAAGAATTTCCTCAGGATTAAGAAGTCATGTGTATTTCACATTCTTATTTTATGTTAACATCTTACAATTAAAAATTCATGATCTATGTTTACGCATTTTTAAAGACTTACAATTCCTCTTAGGAAATCATTCCTATTTCCTAATGTAATTAACAAATTAACAACACAGATAGATACTAGAGTATGTTTAGATTTTTGTTTGAAACTCCAGTGTTTGGGATGGTAAGAATATTCATTCTAAATCATGTATTAATGATGGATGTTTGTGATAGATATTATTCCATTATAAATTTTTATCATGGTTAAAAGAGCAATTGGAACTGTTAAGAAAAGATGTTGATAATGAAATTAAAGAGTGACAAACATATTTAGAGTATTTTATATACAATACAGTCAACAGTACTAGAGATTATTAGACTTAACATAAGTAGTTGAAAAGCTTAAAAATCAAGTTCTATAATAAGGATGAAGAAGAAAAGAAAATTATCATGACGTTTTAATGCTGCTGTGGTTCCACATGCAGTTAGAAAAGTCATTTCTTACAGCTTTTGAACTCAGAAGACCTTTTCTGAAGTTGGAAACTAATGTCAATTTATTCATTTTACCCCTAAACCACCTTTGGGTCATCAAATTGCTGGTATTCTTTGTCTTGTGACCTAAAAATTCCTTTTAAACTTAACAGGTAGATTCAAATCTTCCAATATAAAAAAATATGCTTGATATGTGAATAGTAAAAATTATGGTACCTAAGTCAGTGACCTTTCTGGATACATGAAAACCACTACTTATGATATCTATACAATAATTATAAAAATGCCTTCAGTATCTGTTTTTATTAAAATCTTGTGGAAAATAATAAAATAGAAAGTATGTTGACATAAATTTGGTAGCAATGTCTATTATAGGAAAGAAATGTATCATCTTCAACAAATGAATTTACATATCTATGTTAGGAAATTTTAACATTATCTATAACTTAAAATAAATCTTTCCCAACTGTGAATTTTTCATTATTTTAATCATCTGTCTGCTCCAGTAGAATATAAGCAATATAAGCATTATAATGTGGGATGATGACTATCCTGTTTCCTGTTGACTCCTCAGGATATAAAAGCCAGCCCAAAGACAGTTCATGAAATGATGTTCTAAAGACTAAATCAATAGATGAATAAACTATGTTAGTGCTAGAAAACCAATGACAACAAAACCCATCACAAAATCTGCAGGCAGCTTACTTCCTAGTTTTGTTTCTTCAGCCTGCAAATACTCTGGAGAAATCTGCACAGGCTCAGTTCCAGTCACTGCCTAAGACTGGGGAAATGAGCTGCTGTCACAAATTGGCTCCAAAACACAAAGTGACTCAGACAAAATTTGATTTTAGTATTGCTTTTCTAACAGTCCTGTTGTGTCTGAGGAGCTTCTGTACATGTTTATCTAGGGAATCAGGCTGATTGCAAGCATGCCATCTTGAACATGGGGTTTCCAAGATTGCCTTGGAGTCATCGCCATTCCAGGCAGCAGGGAGGGGAGAGATGTATGGAGGAGTGTGAGTGGGGAGACTTTGGGGGTATGGGCCTGTAAATGATGCGCATAATTTTCACTCACAAAACATTGATCAGATTCAGTCACTTTGCCATACCATCTGTAAGGCAGGCTGAAAAAATACAGTCACTGTGTATCCCAGAAAAAAAATGAAAGCCCCAAATTTAGGACAGAGATGTTGGAGGGTGCTTAGTAACATTTCAGTTGGAAAGGCAACAAGTTTCTCTTATCTTTCACTGCCTGGCTTGTTTCATTTAGCATAATGCTCTCCAGACCCATGCAACCTGTCCCGAAGGGTAGGAGTTCCTTCTTTCTTCCTACTGTGTAGTGTTCCATTGTGTAAATGTACCACTGTTCTTTGATCCACTCATTTATTGATAGGCACTTAGGTTGCTTCCAGCACTTGGCTATTATAAATTATGCTGCTGTGAAAGAAAACAAACAAACAAGCAAAATAGAACCAGAGACACTGAAATTAAGAACAAACTGACAGTAACCAGAGGGGAGGTGTGAGGCAATAATAGGGGGAAAAGGTAGAAGCGTTGTCAAGGAACGTGTACAAAGACACATGGACAAAGCCAAAGTGGGGTAGGATTGAGGGTAGAAGGTGGGAATGGCTTGGGTGGGGAGGAAATGGAGAGAACTGTACCTCAGCAACAATAAAAAAGAAAATAAATAAAAAAAGAAAATGCAATAAGTTATTGAAACACAAAAGAAGTCCCTTTGTTCAGAAGGGTGTGATAGCTTGTTCATGTCACTTTGATAATCTGATATACTTTTACATCAGTCTTGAATTTGTTTCTCTTTCTTCATAAATTCTAAATGATTCAAGTTCCAGTTAAATGTTCCTATCTTTATAAAAACATAATCAATTCTACATTTTAGCTTTTGTAGCTACCTCATATGTATTCCCAGTATACTTTGTTAGTAACTTGTGATTAAGCTTCTAAACTATTTCTTATCATCTATATTATTTGTTCTTGGATTGGTTTTTGCTTGGACTAAAAATAATTTCAATAAATAATTTCTATAAAACATATCAGCAAAAACAGTTGATATGTATAAGGATATTACTGATGAGTAACAAATAGGGACTGAATTATATAAAGTTTTTTCTTAACAATTACTATTATAAATTTAAAATATATACATTAAATGTATGGCTCCAAGAAATGAATGTGCAAAGTTTTAGAAAATAATCTCTCTCAAATTTACATGTTTATATGCTTGTCTTCACTCTTTTAGTCAGTGTCACAAATGAAAATTTGCAGCTGGTGTGATGAAAAGTGGACACCATTTGTGTTTATTCTGGAAATTACATTACAGCTGACAGTAAGTAATATGATAGGTATTCATGAAACGTTGTGTCCCTTAATGGAATTGTTCCATTTTACCACTGGAATTACAATATCAACAGCATTAACTATTCTTTGTGAAGATTTCTGGAACTCTATCACAACACAGAATTTGGGTTGTACTTTCTGGAATTATGATGACAATATTTACAGAAAGCATCATAAATGGATTTCATCTGCAAATGTTTCACTATAAAGCTGTCAGCAAGGCACAACATTAGAAACTTTCTTATACAGATGTCAGTTGGAATGAAGGTCACCTTTCTGGTTGTGGCAGCAGGAGAATTCATCCTAGGAATGCTGGGAAATGGGTTCACTGGACTGGTGACCTGCATCAAATGGGTCAAGAATGGGAGTTTCCTCAGCTGATGTCATCCTCACCAGCTTCTACAGCCAGAATCATTCAACTGTGGGTAACACTAGTGGATTCATTCATAATGGGGCTAGCTCCACATCTGTGTGGAACTGGTAAACTAGCAAAAGTGGTCACTATTCTTTGGGCATTAACCAATCACTTAACTACCTGGTTAGCCACCAATCTAAGCATTTTCTAGTTCCTGAAGGTAACCAATTTCTCCACTTCTTTTCACCTGGCTGAAGTGGAGAGTCAACAGGGTGAACCTTGCACTTTTCCTGGGGTCTTTTTTCTTATTGCCTGTTAACCTCTTATGCAGGATGCTCTTAATGAGTCTGTGGATACCTACAGAGTTCATGAGAGAAACAAGACTTTGCCTTTAAATGTAAATAAAATGTTCTATCTTAAAAGTCTTCTTCTTAGTTTGACTTGTGTCATTCCTTTTCTCCTATTGTTGAGCTCTTTGCTCCTTTTATTTTTGTCCTTGGTGAGACACACCAAGAATTTGCAGCTCAACCTTGTGGGCTCCAGGGACTCTAGCACAGAGGCCCATAGAAGGGCCATGAAAATGGTGACCACCTTCCTCCTCCTCTTCATCGTTTCTACTCTAACAGCAAGTTAGAACTTCCTTCAGATACTGGGATGTCAGCCCAGGGTGCTTGTTATGATGACCTCCACTCTCTTTCCCTCAAGCCACTCTTTCACTATAACTTAGGGGAACAGCAAGCTAAGACTTATCTCTGGGAGACTACTGTGGCATCTTAAATTGTCTGAGAAAAGCAAAACTGCTAACTTTATAGACAAAATTTGAAAGAACTTTCTGTATTTTATGGGAAAATACCTCAATAAAAAAACTTATAGGTTTTTTCAATTTCAACATTGTGCTTCATCAGATTCTTTCATGTTTTGTTAAATAGCGCTAAAATTTCCCTCATAGTATGCTTTTAAGTAATTATATTTTCTCAAAGCTATGAGATATAATATTAGGTTAAGTGAAATATCTCTTCTATAAAAGCGCTTTCTAGTAACAAAAGAGTATTTGAGACATGAAGAAGAATCATTATAAAACTATATAATTAAATATATATAAATGTATAAAAATATGCAATGCAATATGAATGATTATGAAATGTAGTCACAGAAGGGGAAACAGTAATTCAAGTTTTTCTAACTAAAGATAAATTTGAAATAAGAACTGAAAAAGGATTGTGAAATGTTCAGTGTAATAATAATTTACATAAATATAAAAATAAATATTAATTCAATGCTTCTAGTTTTTAAAATGATCTGAAACAATGGGAAATTTCATACTTTTTTCCTAAGATTATGAATTGGTAAAAACAACTTTGCACCACAGTATGGCATTATTTGTATTAAGGTGAATTTGCATAATCTAATACCCATTAATTGTACTCTTAACTTTTGTACTGGAGAATTCTTGGTATATGTGCATAAGGCTATATATACAAAAGTGTGCATGTTCTACTGTTCTTACTGGCTGAAATTGGTAAGTCATATAAATGCCCATTAGTTACAAAATGGACAAAAAAACTGGCATAGAATACAATACAAAAATTAAAATGAAGATGTATAAATTTCTTAATATCTTGGTAAAGGCAATAAGACAGACATAGAGAGGTAAATCCATTAGAGCAAAATACACATTTAGTGTAATGTTGGGATATGCTTGTGTATATATAGTGCTACTTTGACTAAATAAAATAACCGAGATTAATGGCAGTGGTAGGGCTTGCAAATAGGCAGACAAGAGAATTTTGCTTGTGAATAGTGCTATTAAAATATGAATAAAAGTTTATATACTGTACTTTTATATAAAGATTATGCACATGTCCATATGAATGTGCTATAAAAGCACAGTGCTACTTGTTTCAGTTCACTTTTGTTATAACTTTTGGAATGTACTAAATACTAGCAAATAAATTGTCAGAAATATTTTGTTTTTAAGTTACTATTGATGAAGTTTTAGGTGAAGTTGTCCTTTCAAGCTTGCCCTGATGCTGAGACTGATGTAGGCATCATAAGGTCATGGAGAAGGTCAGAACTGTTCTTATATTTCAGTGATCTCTGCCACTTAGAAACCTGCATGAAGTCACAACTCTATGAGATCTCTCATTTAGCTGCCATCATCATCACCACCACCATCATCAATCTCCTTTAATGATTTATATTTCAAACATTTACATACATAAGTTGGACTATGTCTAAGTACTTTCTTCAAGATCATTGTGGGTAACTTACTTTAGAAAATAGCAAAGTTCAAGTTAAGCTGAAAACTTTAGAAATGAAAGTGTCTTCATTTTCAATGTCTTACTTAACAAAATTATTTATGGATGATCATAAAATCATAGATTTAGCTATAGAGCCCCATTTCTAATGTCACAGAGTGAAGGTAAAAGGGCTACTGAAAAATATAAGTTAAGGAACAGGATGTTGCTCTGTGGTTGATATGTTAATATGTATTTATTTGAATGCATTTGGAGGCCAAGTCTCCCTTTTTCAATTTCACTTTAATGAGAGCCAGCAGTAGACAGGCTGCCATCTAAGAAAAGCTCATCATGTTACACCCATTACCAGTTTCTTTCAACATTGTGAAGTGTGACTAGACCATGATTCTGTCTGTTCTGTGACTAATGTTTGGGGAAAGAAGGACATTGTTACCATTTTGTTTTTAACACTAATAAAAATGCAAAGGCATTCTTTAAGAGGTTCGTGTTATGAGTATTTTATTCAGTTTGTCCATAGAAGATGATTTATAGAAGAACAAAATAGTATTTCTAACATGAATCATAGTGCATGTTAGTACAAAGAGACCACCTAAGGGAGTGGTGTTCAATTTCTCCTTGCTGGTCAAGATCAATGAAACAAATTATGGAGAGGTTAAACAAAGAAAATTGCAAAATGATGAAAGACAATATATCTGTGTTTGCATGATGGCAAATGAGAATTCAGCTTTCACAACAACATCAGTTATGAAATATTCCAGCCTACAGCCAGGGCATAAAATATTTGAATAGGAGTTAATTTGAGATGTGTGGGGCATAACAGTGTTTTTCATAAAAAAGCATTGAGCTCTTTCATTACCATACATTGGTGCTTTCATATTTGACACTGGTCATAGATGTTAAAAAATACACTATTTTACACATTCAAGATCAGCTATGAATAGAACTTAAGATCAGGATATTAAAGGAATCACAACCAGCGATATTAGATTGGCCTTTTCTTTTGGAGACATGATAAGCTTATTACTGAGCATTCTTTCTGTCTTACTGATAGCAGAATTTGTTCTAGGAAATTTTGCCAATGTCTTCATAGCCCTGGTGAACGGCATCGACTGGGTCAAGGGTCAGAAGATCTCTTGTGCTGATCAAATTCTCACTGCCCTGGCGGTCTCCAGGATTGGTTTGCTTTGGGTAATATTATTAAATTGGTATGCAACTGTGTTTAATCCAGGTTTCTATAGTTCAGAAGTAATAACTATTGCATATATTGCCTGGATAGTAAGCAACCATTTTAGTCTCTGGTTTGGTACTAGCCTCAGCATACTTTACTTGCTCAAGATAGCCAATTTCTCCAGCCTTTTCTTTCTTCACCTAAAATGGAAAGCTAAAAGAGTGGTTCTCATGGTGCTGTTGGGCTCTTTGGTCTTCTTGGTTTGTCATGTTGCAGTGGCAAGTTTAGAGGTAAAAATGGAGATGACTGAACATGAAGGAAACATCACTTGGGTGACCAACTTGCGGCACATTGCACACCTCTCAGATATGACTGTATTCACGATTGTGCACACCATACCCTTTACCATGTCCCTGATGGCTTTACTGCTGTTACTCTTTTCCATGTGGAAACATCTCAAGAAGATGCAGCTGAGTGGCATCGGATCCCAAGATGCCAGCACCAAGGTCCACGTAAGAGCCATGCAAACTGTGATCTCCTTTCTCTTGCTATTTGTCATTTACTTCCTGGCCCAAGTCACCTCGATGTGGAGTTCTACTACTCCACAGAATAATTCAGGTGAAATATTGTGTCGGATTTTTGGAATCCTGTATTCTTCATGCCACTCTTTCATCCTGATTTGGGGTAACAAGAAGCTGAGAGAGGCCATTCTGTCATTTCTGTGTCAGCTGAAGTGCTGGTTGAAAGAAAGGAAGTAAGTGGGGAACCATGTGTCTTCCGGCAGAAAACAAACTGATGGAGTCTGTGACATTTTGTAGTTCCTGCTGCATTCATCAATGTGTACTGAATTGGATACAGTATACCTAAAAAAGCTTTTACCTCAGATTATCACAAAAATATATATGTGTCCGTGTTTGTGAAAAATACAAGATTTTAAAATTATACAATTACATTTTTATGCAAGCAATATAATTTTACAAAATAGTATAATATTGAAGCCAATTATAATTATGAAGCTATGCTTATTTCACATACATATTCTATGTTATGAACTTGCAATTGAAGGATTTATGGTCTATATTTATGCATATTTAAAGACTGAAAACTAATATCAGGAAATCATTCCTATTTTCTATTGTAATTAATACCATGCATAGGTACCAGAGTATGTTTAGAATTTTTTGTTTGAACCTACAATCTTTTGAATGTCAAGACTATTCATTCTAAATTACACATTGAAGATGGATATTTGGAATAGAAATTATTCCATGCATTCGTACTTGGTGGTTATTAGTAATCATAACTGTTAAGAAAAATGTGCATAATGAAATTAAGAAGTGATTTAGACATTTAAAATGTATTTTATATACATGCACAATGAACAGTACTAGAGATTATTAGATTTAATACAAGCAGGTTAAAGCTTAGAAAAAATCAAGTTCTATAACAGGGATGAAGAAGAAAGTGAAAGATCATGACTTTTGAAAAATACTTCTACAGTTCAACAGGTGGTTAGGAAAGTCATTTCCTAGTTTTTCAATTTGGAGAACTATTGTGAAGTTGAAAACTGAGCAATTTATTTTTTTACCCCTAAACCACATCAGGCCTCTGAATTGACTGTCATTTTCTTTATCTTGTGACTTAAAATTTCCTTTTAAACTCACAGATAGATTCAACTGTTCCTATCTAGAATATATGCTTGATATATGAATAGTAAAAAATTATGGAACTTAAGTCAATGATCTTTCTGCATATATAAATATTGATACGTATAATGTCTATGTAATAACTATAAAAAAGTGGTCAGGACCTTTTAATTAAAATCTTGTGGAAAATGATAAAATAGGAAGTGTGTTGACATAAATTGGTAGCAATGTCTATTATAGGGAAGAAATATATAATCTTATTCAACAACCGAATTTACATGTCTATATTATTCTTAGTATTAAGAAATTTTAACAACATTATCTGTATCTTAAGATAAATCTTTCCCATATCTGATTCATTTCATTTGTTATAATTACCTGTCTGCACCCGTGGAACAGAACCTCATAATGTGGGATGATGTCTATCCTGTTTCCTGTTGGCTCCTAAGGACACAAAGGCAGCCCATGGACAGAATCAAAATGATATTCTAAAGACTACATCAACGGATGAATAAACTGTTTTAAGCCTGGAAAACCAATGACAGCATAATCCATCACAAAATCTGCAGGTGGCTTAAATTTCCTTGTTTTGTTTCTGCACCCTTCACGTGCCTCCAAATAAATCTGCACATACTCAGTTCCAGTCGCTGTCTTAAACTGGGGAAAGGAATGCTATTACATACAGCCTCCAAAACATAAAAGATTGGATCCATACATAATATGGTTTTAGTATTGTTTTTCTAACAGTCTTGATGCGTCTGAGGAGCCTCTGTATGCAGTTACCCCCAAGTAACTGGGCTGATCGCAAGCACGCCATCTTGAACATGGGGTTTCCAAGATTGCCTTGGAGTCCTCGCCATTCCAGGCAGCAAGGAGGGGAAAGATGTATGGAGGAGTGTGAGTGGGGAGATTTTGGGGGGATGGGCCTGTAAATGATGCGCATAATTTTGACTCACAAGACAGATTCAATGTGATCAAGACATTGATCACATTGCCACAGCACCTCTAAAGGAGGCTGAAAAATACAGTCATTGTGTAGCCCAGAAAGAAGATGAAAGCCCTGAATTTAGGACATGTGTTGGAGGGTGCTTAGTAACATTTCAATTGAAAAGTCAATATGTTATGATAACACAAAGGAGTCCCTTTGTTTAGAAGGGGGCGAGAGTTTATTCATGCCACTTTGATAATTTGACATATCTTTACATCAGTCTTGAATTTTTCTCTCTGCCTTCATAAATTCTAAATAGTTCAAGTTCCCACTAAATATTCCTGTCTTCATAAAACCATAATGAATTCTACATTGAAGCTTCACATGTACATTCCCAGTATATTTTTCTCATAAATTCTGATTTAGCTTTTATGATGTTTATTTCTAATAATATTTAGTTATTTATTTGTGGATTGGTTGTGGCCTTGAACAAAATATAATTGTAAAAACACTTCTGTAAATCAAATTGCAACAAAAATAATTGATATGTAGAAGGACTTTAATGATGAATAACAAATAGTGACTGAATTAAATAAAGTCTCTTTTTCTTAGCAATAGTTATTCAAAATTTAAAATATTCACATTTACATTTAAATGTATTGCTCAGGGAGATGAAAGTATAAAGTGGTGGAAAATAATCTCTCTCACTTTGTGTGTTTATATACTTGACTTCACATTTTAATCAGTGACACAGATAAAATTTGCAGATGGTGCTAAGGTAAATTGACATCATTTGCATTTATTCCGGAGATTATACAGTAGCTGACAGTATGAAATATGATGGATATTCATGAAATGTTGTGTCTTTTAATGGAGCTGTTCTGTTTAGCACTAGGTTTACAATATAAATAGAATGAACTATCCTTTTTGAAGATCTCTGGAACTCTACACTATGTAGAATTTGGATAGTGCTTTCAGAAATTATGATGACAATATTTACAGAAAGCATCATAAATGGATTTCATCTGCAATTGCTTCACTATAAGGCTGTCAGCAAGGCACAACATTAGAAATTTTCTTATACAGATGTCAGTTGGAATGAAGGTCACCTTTCTGGTTGTGGCAGCAGGAGAATTCATCCTAGGAATGCTGGGAAATGGGTTCACTGGACTGGTGAACTGCATCAAATGGGTCAAGAATGGGAAGGTTTCCTCAGCTGATGTCATCCTCACCAGCTTGGCTATGGCCAGAATCATTGCACTGTGGGTAACACTAGTGGATTCATTCATAATGGGGCTAGCTCCACATCTGTGTGGAACTGGTAAACTAGCAAAAGTGGTCACTATTCTTTGGGCATTAACCAATCACTTAACTACCTGGTTAGCCACCAATCTAAGCATTTTCTAGTTCCTGAAGGTAACCAATTTCTCCACTTCTTTTTCACCTGGCTAAAGTGGAGTCAACAGGGTGAACCTTGCACTTTTCCTGGGTTCTTTTTTCTTATTGCCTGTTAACCTCTTAATGCAGGATGCTCTTAATGAGTCTGTGGATACCTACAGAGTTCATGAGAGAAACAAGACTTTGCCTTTAAATGTAAATAAAATGTTCTATCTTAAAAGTCTTCTTCTTAGTTTGACTTGTGTCATTCCTTTTCTCCTATCGTTGAGCTCTTTGCTCCTTTTATTTCTGTCCTTGGTGAGACACACCAAGAATTTGCAGCTCAACCTTGTGGGCTCCAGGGACTCTAGCACAGAGGCCCATAGAAGGGCCATGAAAATGGTGACCACCTTCTTCCTCCTCTTCATCATTTACTTTATTTCCACTTGAACAGCAAGTTGGAGCTTCATTCAGGTACTGGGATATCAGCCCAGGATACTTGTTATGACTTCCACTCTCGTTCCCTCAGGCCACTCTTTCATTACAACTTTGTGAACAGCAAGCTAAGACTTATCTCTGGGAGACTACTGTGGCATCTTAAATTATCTGAGAAAAGCAAAACTGCTAAGTTTATAGACAGAATTTGAAATAACTTTTTGTGTTCTATGGGAAAATACCTAACAGGAAGCCTTGTAGGATCTCTTTCAATTACAGCATTTCTCTTCATCAGGTTCTTTCATGTTTTGTTAAACAGCACTAAAATTTTCCTCATAGCATGTCTTTAAATAATTGTATTTTCTCACGCAATATGACATAACTTTATATGTAGGGAAATAACTGCTATAACAACACTTCCTGGTAGCAAATGTAGTTGAGAAAGAAGTTTATAAAATTATATTTTGAAATAGTGATAAATGTATATATACACAATGTGCAAATCAATATGAATATATATATATACATAAAATTACTGTCACAGAAAGGGAAAAAGTATTGCAAATTTTCTGTCTAAAATAGAAGGTGAAATTAGAAGAGAAAAAGTATCATAAAATGTTAAGTGTAATAATAATTTACTAAATACAGATATATAAATATTAGTGTGATGCTTTCAATTTTTAAAAGGATCTGAGACAATGGGAATTCCATGCTGTATTCCTACTATTATGAATTGGTAGAACAAACTGTGTAAGGTTTCTGTTTTTTAGGTGAGGAAACATACCCTAAGACCCATTAATTATATTCATATTTTTATACTAGAGCACTTTTTGTGCATGTGCATGAGGAGATATATATATATATATTTATGTATTATTTACCATATATACTTATATATATTTACCATAATATGCATGTTCTACTGTTCTCCTTCTAAGCAAAGTGAACAACCATGTACAAAGGTGAGAATTCTGTTCACTAGGAGGGTTTCCCGTCAGCACTGTCCTTTGAGGATGTCCCAGGAAGGGGCTGCAGTGCTGCTGCAGGTGTCCACTTGGAACGGCACCTGCATGTTGTGCAGAACCAGCTGTAAACCAGGCTCAAGTCTTTTCTTCATTGGTCACGTGATGGCAGGGAACTAACTCCCCATGAGGCAAATGATGGGGACAGGAAAACAAAAAGCGGTGCAGCAGGAGTGACATTATGGGCTCTTAGGTCACTTTATGCAGCGTCCTAGTGCACCAGGGCGTGCTTGGGCCTGATCTTGTAGACAGCACTTGCATCTGATAATTGCACATGCCTAACTTTATAACTCTGAGGGTCACATAACAGTTCATAAGAAGCAGCTCAGATCACATGGTAACTTGGTTACTTGGTGGTCTAGTAAGGCCCAGTAGCAGGCTAAGAGCTGTTTCTCTGGTTGCAGAGGATGGTGCTTTTCTTCACCATCCTAAGGACCTGAACTGTGATTCACCTATAGAGGCCTGCCAAAGTATCCATATGGCATTTCTCTCTGTCATTGACACTGTGCATAAAATACTATAGAATCTATTGTATTAATATTCTCCAGAATAGGCAAAGATTTAATATTCACACAAAATAGAGGAAGGCTTTTGTTAATTGTATACAGACATACAGAGTGTGCTGCTCTTATTGTACAACTTCAGTGTCAGCTCACAATTATAGGGAACCTATCTGCGTGGTATGGTGAATGTAGCCCAGCCCCTAACTCAGAAAAACCAGTGGGGAGTGAGTCAGCACACAGGAGCCAAGCCCACGGATCAGTTTTTTGCATCAGGAATCAGGCCTGCTTTGTACCTAGGCTGCTCTGAGGTTTGCTTTTTGTTTAAACTCCCTCACCCTGGATTGAGGCAGCAAATGTTTACTGCATATTTTTAAAATGGCTTCCTAAAGTCTGTGCTAAACCTCCCAAGTGTGGAGTGTAACCAGTTTAACCACCTTTCCCCCTTAATCTGCAACATCCTTCTCTTTGAAGTAATTAGCAACATTCTTTCTTTTGTTGTCTATAAAAGGTAATACCCTGCAGTGAACCTGTGCATAGTAAAGGAGCACCATCCTCAATGTAATGTACCCAGAAAAGCAATAGAAGCCTGTCCAGGCAGGGGTTGGAGCCGTCTCTCTCACTTAGAAAGCAGCCATGCCATCCCTTTTTCTCCACAGGACTTCTGTAGTCCCTGTGAATTTGTTCATCACAGACACAACACATGGACTCCGTGGGCCAGAGTCTGCATCACACAATAAATATAGATAACAGCAATTCAGCAGTGCAGCTCTAAAAGCACCATAACTCCTTCCAGAAGAAGGATATTCTTACACAGACACATAGGCAAATCCAAGATTAGCAAAGCAAATTCTGGGGCTTTTCTCAAAAGATAGAAAAGAAATATTTCTCTACCAAACAGATCAAAACTAAACCCCCAATTCTTGGTGCTCATTTCATTTGTAAATGCTGTTTAACAGACTGACAGAAATTTAGTTGCTAAATCCCACAAACACATGCAAATATTATTATCCATTTATTGGGTCAGGAGTCTGGGCCAGGTTTTGGGGTGTTCTCTGCTTCAGGGCCTTCCCAAGCAGCCATCAGTTTTTGTTGCACCACTGCCTTCTCATCTTCAGGCTTGACTGGAGAAAAACTCACTTCCAAGCTCACACAATTGGTTGCCAGAATTCATCAGCAGCTCTCTCCATAGAGACTTCATAACTTGGCTGCTTACTTCTTTTAAGTTTTTTAAATTATATTTTATTGATTATGATATTACAAGTGTTCCAATTTTTCTCCCTTTACCCCCTCCTACCCAGCACCCAACACACACTCAAACAATCCCTGCACCATTGTTCATGTCAATGGATCATGTATATAAGTTCTTTGACAACTCTATTTCTTATGCTTGTGCTTAATATCCCCTGACCTACTCTGTAACTACCAATTTGTACTTATTAATCCCTTCAACTTTTCTCTCATTGCCCCAGACACCTTGCCCAAGTGGTCACCATCCAATGTTCTCCGTATATAATTCTGTTTCCTGTTTGTTTCATTTGTTTTTATATTCAATTGTTGATAGTTATGTATTTGTTGCCATTTTAATGTACATAGTTTTGATCTTTTCTTAAATACCATTAACATTTCATATAATAATGGTTTGTTGATGATGGACTCTGGCTTTTTTGTTGTCTGGGAAGCACTTTATCTTCCCTTGATTTTAAATGATAACTTTGCTGGGTAGAGCATTCTTAATGTGAGTCCCTGCTTTTCATCACTTTGAATATTTCTTGCCAATCCCTTCTAGTCTGTGAAGTTTCTTTTGAGAAAATAGCTGACAATCTTGTGGAAACTCCCCAGTAGGTAACTAACTGCTTTTCTCTTGCTTCTTTTAGGATTCCCTCCTTATCTTTAATCTCTGGCATTTTAATTACTATGTGTCTTGGAGTGGGACCCTTTGCATCCATCTTTCTTTGGACTCCCTGTACTTCCTGGATGTGCTTGCTTATTTCCTTCACCAAATTATGAAAGTTTTCTTTCATTATTTTTTAAAAATGATTTCCAATTTCTCGCTCTCTCTTATCTCCTTCTGGCACCCCTATGAGGTGAATGTTGGAATGCTTAAAATTGTCTTTATGGCTGCTTACACCATCCCCATTTTTTCAGATTTTTTTTTCTCCTTGTTTTTATTGGTTGTTTCTTTCTCCCTTATGTTACAAATCATTGATTTGGTTCTCAGCTTCTTCCACTCTGCTGTTGTTTCCTTGTAAACTGATTTTTCTTTTAATTAGTGTATCGTTCCTTTCTGATGGTATTGTTTTTATGTGGTTGAGGTCTTCACTAAGTTCCTTGAGCATTCTTATCACCAGTGTTTTGAACTCTGCATTCGATACATTGCTTATTTCTATTCTGTTCAGTTCTTTTTCTGAAGGTTTGATCTGTCTTTCATCGGGGCCATATATCTTTGTCTTCTCATTTTGGCAGCCTCCCTGAATTTGTATCTACATATTGGTTGAGCTGCTATGACTCCCTGTCTTGGTAGCATGGTCTAATCTAGTAAGTGTCCATTAGGGTCCAGTGGCACAGCCTCTGCTAGCACCTAAGGCTGGTACTCAAAGTGCACTTTTCATGTGGGCTGAGTACACCCTTCTCTTGGTGTTGAGTCTTGGTTGCTGTTGGTAGGTCAATGGGAGGGATTTAACAAGGCCACTCAGCTGTAAGGATTGGCTGTGATTACTGAGCACCAACATCCAATCTCTGTGGAGGATCAGCTGTGCAGAGGCAGGGTGGTGGTGTGCCCATGAGGTCTGTAGCTGTCCACTGAGTGCACTGTCCCTGAGGTTTCCCACGTGGTGCATGTCAATGTCAACCTCCCCCACCCCCAGTGTTTAATCCGGGGCCACCCTACTTGAGCTATAAAGCAATCTAAGATAGCTGCTACTTTTGCTGGGCTTGGGATTCCCAGGCAAAACCAAACTGTGAATCTAGGCTGGCTGCTTCTAGTACTGGGCCTGGGACCACTTAGCAAGAGGTACATGAGCTGGGGGTTCACTAGGCTGGCTGTTGCTTGTTTGAAAAGATTTAGAAAGTTTGGAGCGTGAGCCAAGTCCTGTTATTCGTATGGAAAAGTCACTGTTAACATCTGTAAGTTTGGTGGAATGGAGCCTCTGGGAGATATTTGGGGCAGGGGAAACAGTGTTAGCCAGGTTGATGGAGTCTCAGATATGGCAGCTTCCTGCTGCCTCTGTGGCTCTGGGCAGGGAGGGAGATTTCAGAAAGGAACAATGTCCTCTGCCAGTCTTTCTGTGAGGGACAAAGCTGTTCCCCAGCTCTCACCTTAATGCCAGATACTAGTTCCTCCCTGTATTCCACAGGTGACTTTCAAGCTGCTACCCCAGTGCTAGAGCTCAGAGGAAGTGAGCCTGAGTAATGTGTGGGTTCTTTAAGAGGAACTGCTTGGGACTCCAGAAGTTTCCTCTACCAACTCAATCCTTCCTGTTCTTTTGCAGCCAAAAGTTATGGGGACTTATTTTCCTGGCACTGGAATCCTGGGCTGGGGAGGCTGGTGTGGGGCTGGGACTCCTCACTCCTGAGATATCCCTCCTGAATTTTTTTATACCATATGTGGATCTGGGACCAGCTTGTTCTGTATCTCTGCCCCTTCTACCAGTTTGGACACACACAGTTTCTAATATTCTGTAATTGTCAAATTTCCATTCAACTTGATATCTGAGTGATGATGGTTCTATAATTTAGTTGTAATTTTGATGTGCTTATGCAAGGAAGTAAGCCATGTTCACTTCGGTTGCCATCTTGACCAGCAGTCCTGCTACTTCTTCAGGCCAGAGAGAATCTCTCTCACACAGGTGAGTCTCATCCATTCTTTTAAAAGTTTTACTTATTACATCAGGCCAATGAAGGTCAATCTTTATTTGATTAACTCAAAATAAGTTGGTTTTGGATCTTAATTGTATGAATAATCCCTTCAGGTTTGCCATATTTTGCACAGTGAAGGAAACTCATGGGTCCTTCACTCACTAAAGGGGAGGAAATTACATGGGTCATGAACATCAGGGAAGAGTAATCACTGAGACCCCTGTAGGGGCCACACAGCACAGCTGTCACAAATGAGAAATAATATCTTTGCAGTGCACAAATTAAAACCAAAACCAGCTTGGCTCTGTAAATGTTCACAAAAACCTCCTCTGTACTAGTCAGACTGCTGTAAATGAGTCTCGCCAGCAGCTGTAAATCAGCAGAGCATTGAGGGCTGGGATTTTGAGAGGATTGAAATGGCCTCATATTGTGATGCCATATCTATTCTACCCTAAGATTTTAATTTTCTTGACTGTGTCTTTAATTCACTACTTTTAAATTTTGTTCATAGAGTGTTAGTGCGTGTGTTTGCTTTTACATCCTAGCTAAAAAATTGTTGCTTATCCCTGGGTCACAAACACATTCTATGTTTTTTTTCTTGAAGCTTTATTTTATTATCTTTTATATTTAGGTCTATGGTCAGGTTAAAGAAATTTTATTGTTTGGTATGAAATGAGAATTGAAGTTAACTTTTTATATTGTTATTCACCTTTACAGCATCACTTACTGAAGAGAATTTTATTTCCCATTAAATTGTTTTAGTTCCAGTGTTGAAAATGAACTGACCATGCATGTGTAGGTCTATTCAACATTCTGTGTTATCCACTGATCTATTTGTGTAAGGAAACAATTCACATAGACTTGATTATTGTAGCTCTACAGTCTTGAAATCAGATATTTATTTCACAGAGCCAAAGTTTTCAATTTTTATGTAGTTCAGTTTATTGATTTTAAAATTTTATGCTTCATGCTTTTGATGCTGTATCTAATAGGCCAACATAATCCAAGTGCATGAAAAATGTACATGATTTTTTTACTTTAAAAGTATTATTGGTTTATCTTTTCCATTTATGTCTCTGAATGATTTTAAGTTAATTTTTGTATGTGGCATAAAATGAGGGGTTAAGTTTTTCTTTATGAATATGGATATTCAATTTTGCCAGCATCATTTGTTGAAAAAAAAAAGAGATTTTTTTCCCTATTGAATTGACATGGACCCTTTTTAAAATCATCTGACCATGATGGTGAGTTTTAATATCTGAAATTCAATTGTGTTTCATTGACATATAAAAGTGATTTTCAATCAGTGAACCACAAGAATTTTTAAAACATGCAATATCCTATTTAGTCAGGATCACTGATCTCTTTTCCTTCAGATTGGCAAATAACAGTGGACATAACAAGCTATCTGGTGTGAACAAATCAAAATTAAACTTATTTTTTGTAATATTGGTGAAAAATATATTTTTAGGCATGCTACAGGATTGCGGTAATTAGTTTATGTGTGCCATGATATTAAAAAATGGTTGAATATCACTGATATAAATAAGTCTACTGTTATTCAGGTAGGACACTATCATTGTAGCTAGCTTTGATATTAGGAACTGTATGCCTCCAACTTTGTTCCTTTAAAAAATCTTTTGGCTATTGTGAGTACATAGCATTTCCATAAGCATTTTGGGAATAATTTTGCTTTCTGCAAAATAGCCTTCTGGGACTTGAAATTGACTGTACTGAATACATTGATCATCTATCAGTTCATCTAAAGACTCCCCTTTTACATGGGTTTTAGTTCACCGGTCCTTCTTCCTTGCACTGCTCTGTGATGCAGTTAAAACATAATTTTGACAACTTATTCCTCTTATCTTAGGGATCAAATGTGTAATAATTCTCTATGCTGGTTTTCTGTATAAGACAGGCACAATTGAAAGCACTCTACCCAAATATTGTATGTACTTTTCACAAACACCACTGGAAAGCTTATCATGATTATCTAATTTTTTACTGGTGATTATACTGAGGCAGAGTAGTTTTAAAAGAGAGTTCAAGATCAGAGATACACAGAGCACAGCTGGGTTTCCTTTCATGGCAGTCTAGCTCTAAGTTCATCCTCTAAAACAATTGTAATATAAACACCAAAACAATAATGGATTTTAACATTTATTAATCTTAAAATATTAAGTAGTTAGAAATGAATTAATCTGAGAAAATAAAATTGAGTTTTCATATGCAGAGAAGTCTAGACTCTCCAATGGAGACCACATGTTCTTTTAATTTTCTGAAGAATATTTATAACATTTCTGAACATTTTAATTAGACAATTATTTTGAATATTCAATAACCTCAAAAGGGCACCGGTATCAGAGACCTAACATGAGAGATATGGTTGATCTCAATTAATAATGAAATAATGACATAAAAGATGGATTTAAACCTAGATGACTTCATTGTGTTTCATTTTTCATTTTGAAACTATGGAACAATACTTCTTTCCATCACTGAGATGTATGTGTGTGTTTGTGTGTTTGTGTGCTTGTGCATTAATAAACATACAGAATATAGTTCAAGATTAGTTATCAGCAACCAGCCATTAGTGAGTATTGGCCTTCTTGGGGTACTCAAGAAAACCTTGATGATTTAATAGGAAAAGCTAGGGTTCTCTCCCCATAAATCTGACATAAAAACAAAAGAAAAGAAAAGAAAGGGATAAATGGTGACAGAAGGAAACTGAATTTTTTGTGAATGCACAATACAACATATGGGTGATGTATTAGAGAATTGTACACTTGAAACAGGTACCACTTTATGAACCAGTATCACCCCAATAAATTCAATAAAAATTTATAAAAATTCCATAGTGATGATGATCCTATCGATGAGTAACCTCTATTGAACAAGTTAGCATTTACTGTTTATTCAGTATATCAGGATGTTCAATTTCATTAAGGACAAAGTTGATGAACAGAAATTATGGAGAGGATAAACAAAGAAAATTGCAAAATGATGAAAGAGAATATGTCTATATTTGCATGATAGCAAATGAGAATTCAGTTTTCACAAAAACATCTGTTATGAGATATTCCAGTCTACATAAATTCCAGTAAGGGCATAAAGAATTTGAAAAAATAGGTAATTTGAGCTGTGTGGGACATAACAATGTTTTTCATAAAGAAAGCATTGTGCTCTCTCATTAGCATGCTCTGGTGCTTCCATGCTTGACATTGGTCACAGATTTAAAAAGACATAAGTATTTTATATACATTCAAAACCAGCTGCAAATAGAACTTAAGGTCAGGTTATTAAAGGAACAACCACCAGTGATATTAGATTGGACTTTTTCCTAGACATGATGAGTTTATTACCGAGCATTCTTTCTACCCTAGTGATAGCAGAATTTGTTCTAGGAAATTTTGCCAATGTCTTCATAGCCCTGGTGAATGGCATCAACTGGGTCAAGAAACAGAAGCTCTCCTGCGCTGATGGAATTCTCACTGCCCTGGCGGTCTCCAGGATTGGTGTGCTTGGCTCCGTGTTATTGAATTGGTACGCAACTGTGTATAATTTAGCTTTCTACAGTTCAGAAGTAAGAATTATTGTTCATGTTATCTGGATAGTAAGCAACCATTTTGGCCTCTGGTTTGCTGTTAGCCTCAGCATACTTTACTTGCTCAAAATAGCCAATTTCTCCAGCCTTTTCTTTCTTCACCTAAAATGGAAAGCTAGAAGAGTGGTTCTCATGATACTGTTGGGCTCTTTAGTCTTCTTGGTTTGTCACCTTCCAGTGATGATCTTAGATTTAAAAATGAGGATGAATGATTATGAAGGAAACATCACTTGGGTGACCAACTTGCGGCACATTGCACACCTCTCAGATATGACTGTATTCACGATTGTGCACATCATACCCTTTACCATGTCCCTAGTGGTTTTACTGCTGTTACTCTTTTCCATGTGGAAACATCTCAGGAAGATGCAGCTCAGTGGCAAAAGATCCCAAGATGCCAGCACCAAGGTCCACATAAGAGCCATGCAAACTGTGATCTCCTTTCTCTTGCTATTTGTCATTTACTTCCTGGCTCAGATCACCTCAGTGTGGAGTTCTAGTACTTGGAAGATCAGTTCAGTTCACATGGTTTTTCAGGTTGTTGGACTTCTGTATTCTTCATGCCACTCACTCATCCTCACTTGGGGGAATAAGAAGTTAAGACAGGCTATTCTGTTATTACTGTCACAGCTGTGGTGCTGGCTCAAAGAAAAAAAGTAAGTGGGGAACACTGTGTCTTCTGGCAGAAAACTGGTGGAGTGTAACATTTTGTTTTTCCTACTACATTTGCTAATGTGTATAGGCCTCAATAAGATATGCCTAAAAATATTTTACCTTAGCTTATCTCAAAAATCTATGTGTGTACATGTTTGTGAAAAATGGAAGAAAGATTATAGATGATAATATTTTTTCATATAAGCAAACTAATTTTTCCAAAATAGTGTAAGAAATTCCTCAAGATTGTGAAGCCATGCATTTTACATACATATTCTATGTCATCATTTTGCAATTAACAATTTTATGATCTATGTTTATACATATTTAAAGACTGATGAGTCATCTTGGGAAATTATTCCTAATTTCTGTCCTAATTAGTACCACACAGTGATACCAGAGTGTGTTTAGATTTTTTTGTCTGAACCTCCAATTTTTTGGATAGTAATAATATTTATTCTAAGTCACACATTGAAGATAGATGTTTGGGATCGATATTCTATCATGAATTCTTACTTCATGGTTAATAGCTATCAGAACCATTTAGAAAACATATACATAATGAAATTGAAGTGCAATAAAGATATTTAGAATATGTTTGATATACATGTAAAATAAAATAAAAATAAAATAAGAGTAGCAGAAATTATTTGGTTTAATACAAGCAGGTAAAAGCTTATAAAAAAGTACTATGATAGGGATGAAGAAGAAAGCAAAATAAATCAGTACTTTTTAATGCTGCTATGTTTACATATGCAGTTAGAAAAGTCATTTCATAGAGTTTTTGAATTCAGAAGACTTTTTTTGAAGTCAGAATCCGATGTCAGTGTATTCAGTTTATCCATTTTACCCCCAAACTATCTTTGGGCCTCTGAATTGCCAGTCATCTTCTCCATCTTGTCATCTAAAAATTTCTTTTAAACTTCACAGAAAGATTCAAACTTCCTTATCTTAAAAATATGCTTGCTATAAGAATAGTACAAAAGTATGGTACCTAAGTCAGTGACCTTTCTGCATATATGGAAATTGTTACTCCTGACATCTATGTAATAATTATAAAACTGTTCTAAAGATCGGTTTTTATTAAAATTGTGTGGAAAATGATAAAATCGAAAGTGTGTTGACATAGATTTGGTCGCAAGGTCTATTATAAGAAAGAAATGTATAACCTTGTTCAATAACTGAATTTATATGTTTACATTATTCTTAGTATTAATAAATTTTAACAGCATTATCTATACCTTAAAATACATCTGTTTTTTTTTCACTTTTTAAATCATCTGTCTGCTCCAGTAGAATATAAGTGTTATAATATGGGATGATATCTATACTGTTTCCTGCTGACTCCTAAGGACATAAAAACCAGCCCATGGGATAGTTCATGAAAGTGATATTCTGAAGACTAAATAAATGAATGAATAATGTATACTAGGTATGGAAAACCAATGATCCCACCATGGGGAGTATACCCTAGGAATCCTGAAACAACATTTCAAAAGATCCTATGTACCCCAATGTTCATAGCAGCATTATTTACAATAGCCAAGTGCTGGAAACAGCTTAAGCGCCCATTAGTAAATGTGTGGATCAAAAAACTGTGGTACATTTTCACAATGGAATAATACACAGCATAAAGAAGGAAGGAGCTCCTTCCCTTCATGACAATATGGATGGACTTGGAGAGTATTATGATATGTGAAATCAGCCAGGCAGTGAAAGACAGATATCATATGATCTCACCTATAAGTGGAGCCTAATCAACAAAACAAACAAATGAGCAAATAAAACTAGAGACATGGAAATAAGGAACAAAGTGACAGTGACCAGAGGGGTGGGGCTAGAGGGAAAATGGAGGAAAGAAGGGGAAGTTTCTAGTCATGGAACTTGTATGAAGGAACTGGTAATGGACAATTGGTGTGAATTGACAGAGGGAGCAGGGGTGGGCTGGGCAGGGGAGAGCAATGGAGGGAATACTTGGAACAACTGTAATGGAACAATAAAAAAATTAAGTTTCTAAAATAAAAAAGAAATAATAATCCATTTGCAGAAATAAAAAAGAAAATCAATAACAAGAAAACTGATCATAAAATCTATAGGTGGCCTAGATTTCTTGGTTCTGTTTCTTCACCCTCTAAATGCATCTAAATAAATCTGCACGTGCTCAGTTCCAATCACTGCCTTAAACTGGAGAAAAGAACTTCTGTCACAAAAAGGCTCTAAGACATAAAGCGACTCATGCATAATCTGAATTTAGTATTGCTTTTCTAACAGTCCTGATGTGTCTGAGGAGCCTCTGTATGCAGTTACCTGGGAATCAGGCGATCGAAAGCACGCCATCTTGAACATGGGGTTTCCAAGACTGCCTTGGAGTCATCCCCATTCCAGTCAGCAGGGAGGGGAGAGGTGCATGGAGAACCATGTGTGGGGAGATTTTGGGGGACAGGCTTGTAAATGATGCACATAATTTTCACTCACAAGACATTGATCAGATTCAGTTACATTGCCACACCATCTGTAAGGCAGATTGAAAACACACAGTCACTCTCTACCCCAGAAAGAAGATGAGACATTGATTTAGGACAAAGATGTTAGAGGATACTTAATAACATTCTATTTGAAAAACCAAGTGCCCTGCAGGTGAGGCTCTGTGGGTTGATCACTGTCCTGCAAACCAAAGCCTTTCTGGTTGGATTCCTAGTCAAGGCACATGACTGGGTTAGAGATCAGGTCCCCAGTAGGGGGTGCACATGGGGCAACCATACATTGATGTTTCACTGCCTCCCTCCCTTCCCTCTGTCTAAGAAGAAATAATAAATAAAATCTTAATAAAGAAGGAAAGATAACAAGTTATTGTAAGATGAAAGATATTCACTGTTTACAAGGGGGCCATAGCTTGTTCATGTCACTTTGATAATTTGACATGCCCTTACATCAGTGTTGAATTTGTTCCTCTCATTCTTCATAAATTCTAAATAGTTCAAGTTCCCACTAAATATTTCTGTTTTCATAAAACCATAATTGATTTTGCACCGTAGCACTTATAGCCTCCTCATGTGAATTCTCCACATATTTTGCTTATAACTTCTGATTTAGCGTCTAAAATATTTCTTACTAATTATGTTTAGTTATTTTTTCTAGGAACTGCATGTTGTCTTTGAACTAGAAATAGTTGCTATAAATTATTTTTATAAATCCAATTGCATCAACAAAAATACTTGATATGTAGAAGAATCTTAAATGAGTAACAAATAATGACAAAATTATATAAAATTTCATTTCTTAGCAATTAATATTCATTATTCAAAATATTTGCATCTCAGGGAGATGGAAATACAAAGTGGTGAAAAAAATCTCTCTAATATTTGCATGTTTAGATAGTTGACCTCACTGTTTTAGTCAGTGGCACAAGTGGAAATTTGCAGCTGGTGCCTAGATAGTGAACATCATTTGCCTTTACTTTAGTAATTATATAGTAGGTGATGGTAAGTAACATGATAGTGGTTCATGAATCTTGTGTTTCTTTAGTATATTTTATTGATTATGCTATTACAATTGTTTGAATTTTTCCCCCTTTATCTGCTTTGTCTGATAAACCCATTCCCTCCAGCAATACCCCTCTTAGTTCATGTCTATGGGCCAAGCCTATAGGTTCTTTGGTTTCTCCATTTCCTATACTATTCTTCACCTTCCCCTGTCTATTTTGTATCTAACAATTATGCTTCTTAATCCCTGCGCCTTTTCCCCCATACTCCACTTCCCCATCCCCACTGATAACCCTCCACATGATCTCTATTTCTGTGATTCTGTTCCTGTTCTAGCTGTTTGCTTGGTTTGTTTTTGTTTTTGTTATGGATTCAGTTATTTATTTACTTATTTTTTAATTAAAATTTTAGTTTTCTCTCTTTTTTAATCGTTGTTCAAGTACAGTTGTCGCCATTTCCCACCCCCATTCTCCCCTCAACCCACTGATCCCCACCTCCCACTCTCTATCCTATCCCCCTATGGCTTTGTCCATATGTCCTTGATATATGTTCCTTGATGACACTTCCTCCTTTTCTCCTTTTATCCCCTCTTACCACTCCTCTGGTTACTGTCAGTTTGCTCTTAATTTCAGTGTCTCTGGTTATATTTTGCTTGCTTGTTGGTTTTGTTGATTAGGTTCCATTTATAGGTGAAATCATATGGTATTTGTGTTTTACTGCTTGGCTTATTTCACTTAGCACAGTGCTCTCCAGATCCATTCATGCTGTTGCGAAAGGTAGGAGCTCCTTCTTTCTTTCTGTTGTGTAGTATTCCATCATGTCAATGTACCCTGGTGTTTTGATCCACTCATTTACTGATGGGCACTTAGGTTGCTTCTAGCACTTGGCTATTGTAAATTGTGCTGCTATGCACATTGGGGTGCATATATTCTTTTGAATTGGTGTTTCAGGATTCTTATGGTATAATCCCAGCAGTGGAACTGCTGGGTAAAAAGGTAGTTCCATTTTTAGTTTTCTGGGGAAATTCCATACTGTTTTCCATAGTTACTGCACCATTCTGTATTCCCACCAACAGTGCCCTAGGGTTCCCTTTTATCCACAACCTTGCCAGCACTTGTTTATTGATTTGATTATGATGGCCATTCTGACTGGTGTGAAGTGGTATTTCATTATGGTTTTAATTTGCATCTTTCTGATGGCTAGTGATGCTGAGCATCCTTTCATATGTCTCTGGGCCCTCTGTATATCCTCCTTGGAGAAGTGTCTGTTCAAGTCCTTTGCCAATTTTTTAACTGGATTTTTTGTCTTCCTGGAGTTGAGTCATGTGAGTTCTGTATATAATTTGGAGATCAAACCATTGTCCAAAGTATCATATGCAAATACATTTTCCCATGTGGTTGGTTCCCTATTCATTTTGCTGATGTTTTTTAGCCATGCAGAAGTTTTTATTTCTTTTTCTCCCTAACTTGGCAGCCTCCATGTGTTTGTTTCTGTGTATTAGGTAGAGCTGCTTTGACTTCCTGTCTTAGTACACCTGTTAAGTTGTAAGGGGTGGAGCATTGTGTATATTCCAGGGTGGGATAACCTGCTTCACCACTTTGTGCTACTGTTACAGAAAATAATTCGGAAAATAATGACTCTGGTGCGATTAGGGGTGACGGAGTGAGGCTTTATTACACGCGTGGACCCACAGGAGGCAGTCTCCAAATTCTGGGCCCCGAACCTTGGCTGCGCAGGGCTTTTATTGCTCTCTGGATGCCATATCCTACGTGGCAAAAGCAGGAGGTACAGAAGCTGATGCGAAAATAACTCTAGCCTTGAGGTGTCCTTATTGGAAGCTGGGTGTACAGAAGCCAAAGCAGAAATTATGACTACCTAACTGAAACCTGACAGTTTTGCGGTTTCTAAGTAACCTAAACAAAACTCTTTCCCAGTTCCCGGTCCCTCTTCTGGGTCACTATGTCCTAGTTGACTTTTCTTCTACAGTACTATGCAGGGAGCAGGGACTGAGGAGGGAACAATGTCACTGGCTGGCCTCTGGTAGCTTGTCCATCACTTGCCCTATTTCCATTACTTCACTCCATGTCTGTTATGCGACTAGCACCCTTCTAGCTGCTGCCCTCGTGATGATTCCCAGAGTGGGAGGATTTGTGTATGTTCTAGGACTCTGCAGGCCCTTTAAATGACAATTCTTGAGAAATTGGCAGTATTTTCCACCAGGCCAAACATACTGGTTTTTACAGCCAGAAGTTGTGAGGCTTTATCTTCCTGGCATTGGAACTCAGCTGCATGGTCAGGCCTGGGGCTGGGATCACTCGCTCCCAAGAAATCCCTCCCAATATTTTTACACCACACATGAATGTGGGGACACACATTCCACCCTTGCTGCCTCCTCTCCATGTTACACTGTGTCCTCTCCATCCTGACTTTCTGTCTCTGCTCCTGCTACCGTCATGAGGAATATTTCTTGTTTAAAATCTTAGTTGTCAGACATCCATACAGTTCAATTATCTGGTAGATCTGGGTGTTTTGGGTTTTGAATTTAGTTGTGATTCTTCTTGTGGTTGTACAAGATGAGGAAGTGTGTCTATCCATGCCTGCATTTTGACCAGAAGTTTGTTATGTTTCTTAATGGAACTGTTCCATTTAGCACTGGATTTACTATATAAATAGAATGAACTATATTTTCAGTGAAGATCTCTGGAAGTAGATCATAAAGCAGAATATGGGTTGTACTTTCAGGAATTATGCTGACAATATTTACAGAAAGCATCATAAATGGATTTCCATCTGCAATTGTTTCACTATAAAGGTGTCAGCGAGGCACAACATTAGAGACTTTCTTACACAGATGTCAGTTGGAATGAAGGTTGCCTTTCTGGTAGTGGCAGCAGGAGAACTCATCCTAGGAATGCTGGGAAATGGGTTCATTGAACTGGTGAACTGTGTGGAATGGGTCAAGAATGGAAAGATTTCCTTAGCTGATTTCATCCTCACCAGCTTCTATGGCCAGAATCATTCAACTGTGGGTAACACTAGTGGATTCATTCATAATGGGGCTAGCTCCACATCTGTGTGGTACCGGTAAACTAGCAAATGTGGTCACTATTCTTTGGGCATTAACTAATCACTTAACTACCTGGTTAGCCACCAATCTAAGCATTTTCTACTTCCTTAAGGTAGCCAGTTTCTCTACTTCTTTTTCATCTGGCTGAAGTGGAGAGTCAACAGGGTGAACCTTGCACTTTTCCTGGGGTCTTTTTTCTTATTGCCTGTTAACCTCTTAATGCAGGACGCTCTTAATGAGTCTGTTGATACCTACACAGTTCATGAGAGAAACATGACTTTGTCTTTAAATGTAAATAACACATTCTGTCTTAAAAGTCTTCTTCTTAGTTTGACCTATGTTATTCCCTTTCTCCTGTCCCTGATCTCTTTACTCCTTTTATTTCTGTCCTTGGTGAGACACACCAAGAATTTGCAGCTCAACCTTATGGGCTCCAGGGACTCTAGCACAGAGGCCCATAGAAGGGCCATGAAAATAGTGACCACCTTCTTCCTCCTCTTCATCATTTACTTTATTTCCACTCTAACAGCAAGTTGGAGCTTCCTTAAGGTACAGAGATATCAGGCCGTGATGCTTGTCATGGTGATTTCCACTCTCTTTCCCTCAGGCCACTCTATCACTATAATTTTGGGGAACAGGAAGCTAAGACTTATCTCTGGGAGACTACTGTGGCATCTTAAATTGTCTGAGAAAAGCAAAACCACTAACTTTATAGACAGAATTTGAAAGAACTTTTTGTGTGCAATGGGAAAATACTTCAGTAGAAAACTTTGTAAGTTCCCTTTCAGCTTCAACATTTCTTTTCATCAGGTTCTTTCATGTTTTGTTAAACAGCAGTATTTTCCCTTGTACCTTGCCTTTAAGTAATTATATTTTCTCAAAGTGATACAACAATATTAGATGAAGGGAAATATTTCTGCTTTAATATAATTTTCTGATAACAGAAGTAGCTGAATAGAAAGTTTATAAAATTATATTTTGAAATAGTGATAAATGTGTATATGATATGCAATTCAACATGAATAAATGTATAAAAATTAGTCACAGAAAGGAAAAAAGTAACGCAAATTTTCCTACTTAAGGTTGAATTTGAATTAAGAATAGAAAAAGGACTGTAAAATATTCAGTGTAATAATTATTTACATAAATTAAGTGTGTAAATATTAGTCTAATGCTTCTAATTTTAGAAAGAATGTAGAATGATGGAATTTTATACTATATTATTAGTATTATTAAATGATAAAACAATGTTTTTTAAAGTTTTTTATTTATTTTTAGGGAAGGGGAGGGAGAGAGAAAGGGAGAGAAACATCAATGTGTAGTAGCCTCTCACACACTCCCAAATGGTGACCTGGTCTGCAACCCAGGCATGTGCCCTAGACTGGGAATCAAACCTGCAACTCTTTGGTTTGCAGGTCAGCACTCAGTCCACTGAGCCACACCAGCCAAGGCTAAATGATAAGACAATTTTGTGTGATTGTATGACATTAAGTTATTAAGGTGAAGAAAGACCTATTAATTGTACTGGTCTTTTTTGTAATAGGGGATTTCTGTACATGTGCAGAAAGATATATATGCAAAAAATGTGTGTGTTCTTATGTCTTTTTAATATTTATTTATTTATTTTTAAGTATATTTTATTGATTATATTATTACAATTGTCCCGTTTTTTCCCTTGTCCCCCTCCACTCTGTATCCCTCATCCCTCCATCATTCCCCTCCTTAATTAATGTCCATGGGTCATACATTAAGTTCATTAGCTTCTCCATTTCCTGTACTATTCTTAACCTCCCACTGTCTATTTTGTATCTACCAATAATATTTCTCATTCCCTGTACTCTCCCCTTATCCCCTCCTCACTAATATCTCCCCATGTGATCACAATTTCTGTGATTTGTTCCTTTTCTAATTGTTTTCTTAGTTTGTTTTTGTGTTTTTTAAAGGTTCAATTGTTGATAGTTGTGAGTTTGTTTTCATTTTACTGTTCATAGTTTTGATCTTCTTCTTTTTCTTTGATAAGTTTCTTCAACATTTCACATAACAAGGGCTTGGTGATGATGAACTCCTTTAACTTGACCTTATCTGGGAAGCACTGTATCTGCCCTTCCATTCTAAATGATAGGTTTCCTGGAGAGGGTAACCTTGGATGTAGGTCCTCGCCTTTCCTGACTTTGAGTACTTCTTTCCAGCCCATTCTTGCCTGCAAGGTTTCTTTTGAGAAATCGGCTGATAGTCTCATGGGAATTCCTTTGTAGGTGACTCTTTTCTCTTGCTACTTTTAAGATTCTCTCCTTATTTTTAATCTTGGGTAATGTAGTTATGATGTGCCTTAGTGTGTGCTCCCTTGGGTCCAAATTCTTTGGGACTCTGAGCTTCCTGGACTTCTTGGATGTCTATTTCCTTTTCCAGAATGGGGAAATTCTCCTTCATTATGTTTTCAAATAAGTTTCAATTTCTTGCTCTTCCTCTTCTTCTGGCACCCCTATTATTTGGATGTTGGAATGTTTAAATTTGTCCCAGGGGTTCCTAAGACTCTCCTCAGTTTTTTGAATTCTTGTTCTGGTTGAATATTTCTTCCTTCTGCTTCAAATCATTGATTTGAGTCATGGCTTCCTTCCCTTCACTGTTGGTTCCCTGTACATTTTCCTTTATTTCACTTTGCACAGCCTTCACTTTTTTCTCTATTTTGCTATTGTACTCAACCAATTCTGTGAACATTCTGATTACCAGTGTTTTGAACTCTGCATCTGATAGGTTGGCTATCTTCTTGCCATTTAGTTCTTTTTCTGGGGTTTTGTTTTGTTCTTTCATTTGTGGCATATTTCTTTGTCTCAGTGCACCTGTTAAGTTGTAAGAGGAGGAGCCTCAGGTATTCATCATTGTGGGGAAACCCACTTCACTGCATTGTGGTACTATATGTGGAGGAGGGGTCTGAGAGGGAACAATGACTCTTGTTCATCTCTTGCCCCACTTTCAATCACTTCACTCACTACCCACAAGAGAATTGCACCCTTCTGCTACTGATTCCTGGGTGGGTGGGTTTGTGTACATTCTAGAACCCTGTGGGTCCCATCATGGACTCTGCTGAGGTACTGGCAGCTTTTCCTGCAATGTAACTCCCACAGGTTTTTACAACCAGAGATTTTTGAAGCTTTCTTTTGTCATGCTGAAACACTGGATTGTGCAGTCTGTCTTGCTCTCCAGTTGCATCTCCTGGTTTATCTGCACATGAATATGGCACCACCCAGTCTGTCAGCCAATGCCTCATCTGCCCAGTCTGCCAGCTGCTGCCTTACCACAAGTCCTCTCCACCCTGGCTGTCATCTCTGCCCCTACTACCAGCATGGATGAATATTTTCCCTTTAACTCCTGGGTTGTTGGACTTCCATACAGTTAGATTTTCTGGCTGTTCTGGTTGCTTTTTGTTTTGAAATTGGTTGGTATCTTTCTTTTGGTTGTTTGAGGAAGTGAAGTGTATCTACCTATGACTATATCTTGGCCAGAATCCAATGTCTTAATAACTGAACATGAGAAGTCATTAAATGCCCATCCGTTATAAAGCAGGCAAATATATTGTGGACTAGAATATAATACAAAAGTGAAAATGAACAAATTAGATCTAAAATTTTTAAAATTCCTTGATGAAGAAGAAAGGCCCAACATAGAAAGGTAAAATCACAGTAGCTGTGCAGAAACAAACAGAGAAGAGAATTTTGTTTGGTAATGATGTTATTAAAATATGAAAGACAGTTTTCATATTTGGTGCCTTGATACATTGGTACCTTGATACTTGTTAATTCATCTGGACAAATGGTGAGCAAGCAGCAATTGATGAATCATTTTCTCTTGTGGGGTAGCCTCTTTAGTCAGACAAATTATAGCAAGTGTGATGAGTGGCAAGCAAGTAGAAACATTTCCAAGCAAGTGGAAACATTTTTCCATATCGAAATGCTGTGAGTACCAGGTTGATGAATTCTGAAGCTGATGATTATGGAGGTATGACTGTATAGAGGCATGTACCTATCCATACAAAAATGCTATAAAAGCATAGTACTACTTGTTTGACTTCACTTTTGTCATAACTTTTAGAATTAGGTAAAAACTAGCAAATAAATTGTCAGAAATATTTAAAAAATTTTTAAAAATATATTTTATTGATTATGCTATTATAGTTGTCCCATTTCTCCCCTATCATTCCCCTCCACCCTGCATACCCTCTCCCACTCACATTCCCTGCTTTAGTTCATGTCCATGTGACATGACATAAGTTCTTTAGCTTATACATTTCCCATACTATTCTTACCCTCCCTCTGTTTATTTTCTACCTACCATCTATGCTACTTGCTCTCTGTACCTTTTCCCCCTCTCTCCTCCTCCCACTCCCCTCTTGCTAACCCTCCAGGTGATCTCCATTTCTGTGGTTCTGTTCCTGTTCTAGGTGTTTGCTTAGTTTTTTTTTTTTGTTTTTGTTTTAGGTGTGGTTGTTAATATCTGTGAGTTTGCCATCATTTTACTGTACATGTTTTTATCTTCTTTTTCTTAGATAAGTCCCTTTAACATTTCATGTAAATAAGGGCTTGGTGATGATGAACTCCTTTAACTTGACCTTATCTGAGAAGCACTTTATTTTCCCTTCCATTCTAAATGACAGCTTTGCTGGATAGAGCAATCTTGGATGTAGGTCCTTGTCTTTCATGGCTTGGAATACTTCTTTCCAGCCCCTTCTTGCCTGTAAGGTCTCTTTTGAGAAATCAGTTGACAGTCTGATGGGAACTCTTTTGTAGGTAACTACCTCCTTATCTCTTGTTGCTTCTAGGATTCTCTCTTTCATTTTAATCTTGAGTAATGTAATTATGATGTGCCTTGGTGTGTTCCTTCTTGAGTGCAACTTCTTTGGGACTCTCTGAGCTTCCTGGACTTCCTGGAAGTCTATTTCCATTGCCAGATTGGGGAGGTTCTCCTTCATTATTTGTTCAAATAAGTTTTCAATTTCTTGCTCTTCCTGTTCCCCTTCTGGTACCCCTATAATTTGGATGTTGGAATGTTTAAAGATGTCCTGGTGGTTCCTAAGCCTCTCCTCATTTTTTTGAATTCTTGTTTCTTCTTTGTTTTCTGTTTGGTTGTTTCTTTCTTCCTTCTGGTCCACTCCATTGATTTGAGTCCCAGTTTCCTTACCATCACTATTGGTTCCCTGTACATTTTCCTTTATTTCACTTAGTGTAGCCTTCATTTTTTCATCTAATTTATGACCAAATTCAACCAATTCTGTGAGCATCCTGATTACCAATGTTTTGAACTGTGTATCAGATAGGTTGGCTATTTCTTCATCACTTAGTTGTATTTTTTCTGGATCTTTGGTCCAGAAAAAATTTTCTGGATTTTTTCTGGAACAGATCTTGGATCTGTTCTTTCATTTGGGCCATTTTTTTCCCCCTCAGCACACCTGTTATGTAGTAAGAGGTAGAGCTTTAGGTGTTCACCAGAGTGGGGTAACCCACATCATTGTGTTGTATGTGGGGGAGGGGTTGGAGTTGGAACAATGGCACTTGCTCTACTCTCTGCTGGATTTCAGTCACTTCCTACACTACCCACAATCAAACTGGGCTCTTCTGGTGCAGATTCCTGGTGGGTGGGCTTGTGTACATTCTAGGACCCTAGGCATCTCTCAACAAACTCTCTGGTGAGGCTGGGAGTTTCTCCCACTACCCACCAGTGTTTTTAATCTGAGGTTTGAAACTTTATTTCTCCATGCGGGGGCCCTTTATTGTGTAGTCTGTCTCGCTCCCCAGCTATTTGTCCCAGTTTATCTGCTCTTGAATGTGGGACAGCCTGCTCCACCAGTCACTACCTTGCCAGGTCCACCAGCTGTAGCCTTGCCTGCCCCAGTCCTCCAGCCACAGCCTTGCTGTCAGTCCTCTCTTTCTGGCTGCCCATCTCCACCCCTCCTACCTGTCTGGATGAGTGTTTCAACTCCTTGGTTGTTGGACTTCCACACAGTTTGCTTTTCTGTCAGTTCTGATTGTTTTTGTTTTTAAATTGTTGTTGTCCTTCTTTTGCTTGTGCGAGGAGGCACAGTGTGTCTATCTACACCTCCATCTTGGCTGGAAGAAGTTGAGTTGTCAGAAATATTTTGTTTTTAAGTTACTCTTGATGAAATTTTAGGTGAAGTTGTGCTTTCAAGCTAGCCCAGAAGCCGAGACTGATACTACTAAGTATCATAAGGTCATGGAAAAGGTCAGTGTTTTTACACACATTGAACACTGCCACTTAAAAAACTGTATGAAGGCACAACAATCAGTTAGAGACTTCCAGTTTAGCTGCCATCATCATGATCATCATCACCATCATCATCATCATGATTTATCTCCTTTAATGATTTATGTTTCAAATATTTACATACATAAGTTGGACAACATCTAAGTATTTTCTTCAAGATTATTGCAGGTAACTTACTTCAGTAAACAGCAAAGTATAAGTCAATCTGAATACCTTTAGAGATGGAGTGGTTTTTATAGATTCCAATTTATTACTAGATCAAGTTGTTTATAGGTGACCTTAAAACCATAGAATTAGCCCCATTTAAACATCAGAATCAGAGTAAATGTAAAAAGAGTATGGAAAAAATAAGTCATGGATTTGGGTGATGTCCCTGTGATTGATGCATTTATATTTTGTTTATTTGAATATATTTTGATATCAAGTTCTGTTCCTTCTCTTTCCATTTAATGAGAGCTTCTGGTAATGACCCAGCAGTGGACAGGCTGCCATCCAAGAATAGCTTATCATGTTACATCCATGACAAGTTTCTTTCAACACTGTGAAGTGTGACTACATCATGAGTATATCTGTTCTGTGACTGAAGTTTGGGAAAAGAAGGGCATTGTGACCATTTTGTTGTAAACACTAATGAAAATGCAAAGGCATTCTTTAAGAGCTTGGTGTTATGGGTATTTTATTCAGTTTCTCTGTAGAAGATGATTTATAGAAGAACAGAAATTTGTTTCTAAAATGAATCAAAGGATATAGTAATAATAAGAGACCACCTAATGGGGTGTTGTTCAATTTCCCCTTGGTAGACAAGCTCAGTTACCCCTGCCAGCACCGTATTTATCCTCTTTACCTGTTAATTTAGAGGATGAGTAGTCCATAGTGGCCGGAAGGTGGTCTTAAATTCCAGTTCAATGGAATCATTGTTGTGTTTCCTGATAGAAGTGTTCCTCTCTTTGTACAATGACCTCCAGGCCTGCAGAACATAAGGTTGTGGGAGGAATAAACAGAAATTTTGATGTTGGGTGACTAGGGGCAATAGTGAATGGTGGTGGTGACACTCCCATTTCTAGTTCTTGTTTCCTGCACTTGTGAATCCTGGCAACTGGAGAAACAGCACCATTACTACATGCTGATTTCAAGCATGTGTAACCTTCTGGAGAATCTTCCCCAGCACTGCAAGCTATTACCACCTGCTGGCATTGTAAGTGAGTCTTCAATAGGCCATCTTGTAAGCCAGCTACAATAGGCATTCTCTCAAGCCAGCTACTTCAGGATGGTGGGGAACATGGCACAATTAGTGAATTCCATGAGCATGTGCCCATTACCTCACTTCCCTTGCAATGAGTTTGGTTTCTTAAATAGAAAGAATCAAGATTGTATGCAGTACCTTGATGATGGATTGGACATTCTGTAAGTGCAGGGATAGTAGTTTTATCAGGAGCATTACATTCTGGGAGAGTAAATCCATATCCAGAGTATAACACTTTACCCCTTCCATTAGGAAAATGGTCCAGTGTCATCAGCCTGCCCTGTGGTAACTGGCTGATCACCCTGAGAATGGTGCCTTAACTGGGACTCAACGTTGGTCTCCATGACTGGCAGATTGGACATTCATCTGTGGCCACTTTGTTCCTGCCTCTGTGGTCATGTTGCTCATGAGCACATTGGGTGATGGCAAGGATGGTTGGGGAAAGACTGTTAACCATAGAATAGGTCACCTTGTCTACTTGTTTACTAATATTCTCCTTTGTTGAGGCCATCCCTGGGTGAACACTCACATGGGACCCAAATATCTTCACAATTTTTGCCCACACTGAGAAGTCTGTCCCCAACCCACATTCTCAATTTGTCTTGTCACTAATTTTCCAGTCATGTTCCTTCCAAACTGCTGAACATTTTGCCAAACCATTGGCCACAATATGTGAGTCAGTATGTAATTACATCTCTACCCATTTCTTCTTCTAAGCAAAGTGAACAACCATGTACAAAGGTGAGAATTCTGTCCACCAGGAGGGTTTCCCGCCAGCACTGTCCTTTGGGGATGTCCCAGGAAGGGGCTGCAGTGCTGCTGCAGGTGTCCACTTGGGACAGCAGCTGCATGTTGTGCAGAACCAGCTGTAAACCAGGCTCATGTCTTCTCTTCCTCTGTCACATGATTGCAGGGAACTCCCCATGAAGCCAATGGTGCAGACTGAAAGAGAAAAGGCAGTGCAGCAGGACTGCGGACTATGGGCTTTTGTGTCACTTCTTCGTGCAGCTTCCTAGTGCACCAGGGCATGCTTGGGCCTGATCTTGTAGACCGCACTTGCATCTGATAATTGCGCATCCCCAACTTTACAGCTCTGTGGGTCACATAACATTCAGTTCATAAGAAGCAGCTCAGGTAACTTGGCATCCCATTGTTAAAAGTTTGCCTTGTATGGACCTGTATCAGGGTAAGAGCTGATTCTCTAGCCGCAGAGGATGGGATGGCTTTGCTTCACCATCCTAAGGATGTGCACTGTGATTCACCTATAGAGGCCTGCCAAAAGCTCCATATAGTATTTCTCTCTGTCACTGACACTGTGCATAAAATACTATAGATTCTATTGTATTAATGTTCTCCAGAATAGGCAAAGATTTAATATTCACACAAAATAAAGGAAGACTTTGTTAATTGTATATGGACATATAGATAGCTTGCTGTTGTGATTTTCAACTTCAGCATCAGCTCATGATAAATACACATAACAGCAACTCAGTAGTACAGATCTAAAAGCACCATAACCCTTTCGAGAAGAAGGATATTCTTACACAGACACATAGCCAAATCCAAGACTAGCAAAACAAATTCTGGGGCTTTTCTCATCAGGTAGAGAAAAGGTTATTCTCTGCAAAACTGACCAAAAGTAAACCTCCAAGTTTTGCTGTAGTATTCATTTGCTATTGCAACACAGAGCAACACAAATTTAACAGAGCGACACAAATTGTGTTTAACAAAGCAACACGAATTTAGTGGCTAAAACCCACAAACACATATTTATGATTTCAGTTTTTTGAATCAGGAGTCTGCACAAGGCTTAGGGCTGTTCACTGCTTCTGGGTCTTGCCACGCTGCTGTCAGAGTTTTCATTGCACTGCCTTCTCATCTTCAGGTTTGACTGGAGAAGAATTCACTTCCAAGCTCATGCCAGCTGTTGACAGAATTCATTAGCAGCTCTGTCCATAGACACTTCATAACATGGCTGCTTACTTCTTCAAGGTCAGAGGGACTCTCTCTCACTCTGAAGAGTGTGAGCCACTCTTGAACTGGAGAGCATTATGCTAAGCGAAATAAGCCAGGCAGTGAGGGACAAATACCATATGATCTCACCTTTAACAGGAACCTAATCAACAAAACAGACAAACAAGCATAATATAACCAAAGACACTGAAATTGAGAACAGGCTGACAGTCACCAGAGGGGAGAGGGGAGGGAATTCCAGGGGAAAAGGGGAAGGGTTTGGAGCAACAACTATGAAAGACACATGGACAAAAACTGGGGGGGGGGGGGGGGGATGGGGGGGGGGGGGGGGGAGGGTTGGGGCAGTGAGCTGGGATGGGACTAAAGACAGAAAACTGTGCAAAAACAACAATTAAAAAAATTTTACCTGATTACATCAGGTCTGTAGGGAACAATATATTTTGATTAACTAAAAATTAGTTGATTTTGGATCTTAATTGTATAAAAAATTCCTTCAGGGTTTGCCACATTTTTGCAAGGTAGAAGAAACTCATAGGTCCTGCCCACACTAAAGGGGAGGAAATTTCATGGGGCATGAACATCAGGAAAGAGTAATCATTGAGACCCCTGTAGGGTCCACACAGCACAGCTACCACAGATGAGGACTAGTGTCTTGTCAGCGCACAAAGTGAAACCAGAACGAGCTTGTCCATGTCAATGTTCATGAAAAGCCCCTCTGTACTAGAGTGACTGCTGTGAGTCTCACCAGGGATTTTAGTTCTGCAGAGCATTGTGGACAGGGCTGACTCTTTGAGAGGGTTGAAACTGTCCCATTTTGTAATCCTTAAAATTTTTTTTACATATATGTGTGTGTGTATATATATACACACACACACACACACACCCCTCCACTCTATGTGTAAGATTTTAATTTTCTTGATATTATCTTTCCACGAAGTCAAATTTGTTTCTGTTTTTGTTGTTTATCATGCCATGTGTGTGGCAAACACACACACATGTGTGTGTTTGTCTTTGCTATATAATCTTTGTATATGCCCAGCTTACAAAAGCATTATACATTTTTTCTAGAAGGTTTATTTTATTATCTTTTATATTTGTCTCTGATCACCTGAAATAAATTTTATTGTATGGTCTATGAAATAAGTGTTAGGTAGGATAGGTAGTAAACTAAGGCAGGGAGGAGGAGGGAGACATGTCTTACCGGTTGACTCAGCAGTTCGGAGCCTGGTCTGATAAGGTTGCCAGGTGCCCTGAACATTAGAGGCAGGGATAGCAGGAGGAGGGGAGTCCTTGGGACTCTGTGCTGGGAAAGAGCCCCTTAATTTCACTAAGACAGAGAGCCTTTACTACTGTGAAGGAAAGCCTCTGTAGCTGTACATTATTCCCAAAGTTTAGAAGCCAGAAAAAGAGGGGTGCCTAGAAAAGGACTAAGGTATATAACCCTTGAACCCCGATAGTAGGCATAGATTAGCTGAGTGCCCATTTGTAGCCTTGTCTCAAGTGTACAGAACATACTAAGAAACTTACAATTTTATTTGCTCTATGCATCAGGCATCTAGACTAGCTGGGTGCCTGTTGCAACTTTGTGCTCATATGTGTTTTATAAATAAACTGCCATCTTATTTCCACTATGAGTGTTGTCTCTTGCTTGAGTTTGTCTGTTGCAGTGGGGAAAGAACTGAGATGCAAGCTGGAGGTGCGCATGCTCTCTGACTCAGATCTCTTCCCATAACATAGAATTGAAGTATATTTTATAATGTTATTCACTTTCCAAGCATCACTTATTGCAGAGAATTTTATTTCCCATTGAATTGTTTTAGTTTCTTGGTTGAAAATGAACTGACCACACATGTGTGGGTCTATTATTAAACATTCTGTTCTATCCGTAAATCTGTCTGTATAAGCACCAACCAAATCACATTGAGTTAATTACTGTAGCTGTACATTTTTGAAATCAGAGATTTATATCACTGAACAAAATTTTTCAATTTTTATGTATTTTAATTTATTGCTTTAAATTTCATTCATCATGCTTTTGGTGTTATTTTTAATGGTAGACCTAACCCAAGTTTACAAAACTTTTATCCTGTGTTTTATTATAAAAGTTTTATTAGTTTATCTCTTCCATTTAGATGTCTGATCAATTTTAAATTAATATATGTATATGGTATAAAATAAGGGGCTAAATTGAACTTTAGGTGTGTGGATATTCAATTTTGCCAGCATCATTTGTGGGGAAAATGAAAGACATTATTTCCCCATTGAATTGCCTCTGTACCATTTTAATGGCCATCTGACCATGATGGTGAGTGTTAATATCTAAACTTCAATCGTGTTTCATTGGTAAACATCAATAAACATCAATAATTTTCAACCAGTGTGGTGCAAGAATATTTAAAAGAGTGACACCTGACAATTTAGTCATTGCCACTACCTCTTTTATTTTAGATTGTCAAATAGAGATAAAATATTAGCTGTCCAATAGGAATGAATCAGAATTTTACCTGCATTTTGTCAGACCAGAAAAAAATGTGTATTTTATTGTGGTGCAGAATTTTAGTAATTAGTTTATGTGTTCCATGAGATAAAACAACATTGAAAATTGCTGATATGTATGTCTATTATTGTTCAAGTAGTGTACTATCTTGGTTAAAGAGCTTTGTGGCAAGTTTTAAAATTAGGAACTATAATTCTTTTTTTTTTATATTTTATTTATTTATTTTTAGAGAGAGGGGAAAGGAGGGAGAAACAGAAAGACAGAAACATCAATGTGTGGTTGCCTCTCATGTGGCCCCCACTGGGGTCCTGGCCTGCAACCCAGGCATGTGCCCTGACTGGGAATTGAACTGGCGACCCTTTGGTTCGCAGCCCGTGCTCAATCCACTGAGCTACACCAGCCAGGGCGGAACTATAATTCTTTAACTTTGTTTTTTTAAAATTCTTTTGACTATTGTGAGTGCTCTGCATTTCCACAAACACTTTAGAATGTTTCGCTTTCTGGAACATAGACTTCTGACATCAATAGCGATGCATTGAATGTACAGATCATCTGTTCACCTAAATACTCCCCTTTAACCTGGATTTTAGTTCACTGGTCCTCCTTCCTTACCCAGCTCTGTGATGCAGTTAGAACACAATTTTGACAATTTATTCCCCATGTCTTGGTTATTACAGGAGGAAATGTGGCCTTTTACTACTGTTATGTCATACTCATAAGGGGAAGTTCTTCCAGGTTAACTTTGAAGAACCAAATATCAGAGGACGAAATGTGAAACAATCCTCTGTGCCTGATGTGTATACCAGACAGGCACAACTGAGAGCCCTCTATGCAGACAGTATACTCCTCCTCACAAAGATTACAGGAAGCTTGTCGTGGTTATCTGATATTTTACTGACAGTTATAGTGACAGAGAGTGGTTGTAAAGGAGAGTCCAAGATCAGAGAAACATAGAGCAGAGCATCTGGGCTTTCCTTCATGGCAGACCAGTTTTAATGATGAACTCTAAAAATTATTTTGTTACAAAAACTGAAACAAAAAAATGCAAGGGTAGTGGTGGATTTTACATTTATTTATTTTAATACATTAAATAGTAAGGATTGAACAAAAAGGGAAAAGGACTCATGGACATTGGCGGCATTGGGCTGATTGCTGGGGGAGAGAGGTATAAGGGGACTAAATGGTAAAACAATATAATAAAATTATATAAAAATATATATTCAGTAGCCAGAAGTGAGTTGAACAGAGAAAATAAAAATGAATTTTAGTATATAGAGAAGTTTAGACTTTCTGATGGAAACCAAATGTACTTTTTTTCATAAATTTCTTTTTTAAAGATGTTATTTATTTATTTGTAGACAGAAGAGAAGGGCAGGAGACAGAGAGAAACATCATTGTGTGATAACGAAGTAGTAACTCTCACACATACCCCCGCCCGGACATGGCCTACAACCCAGTCACATGCCCTAAGTGGGAAATGAAATAATGAAATAAGATGGACTTAAACTTAGAGGACCATATTCAGACTCATTTTCCATTTTGAAACTTATGGGACAATAATTCCTTCCATCCATAAGGTAGGTGTGTGCCCATGTTTGTTAGCTTATGCCTTTACAAACAACAAAATTACACTTAAAAGTTAGTTATCAGCAACCAGAACTTAGTGAGCATTGGCATTGCTGAGATACTCAAGAAAACCTGGATGCTTTAATACAAAAAGCTAGAAATCTTTCTTCATAAATCTGACATTAAAAACAACAACAAAAAAAAACAAACAGAGGGATAAATGGTGAAAGAAGGAGACGTGACTTTTGGTGGTGAACACACAATGCAACAGGCAGATGATGTATATAAAATTGTACACTTGAGGCCTATGATTATATTAACAAATGTCACCCCAATAAATTCAGGAAAGATTAAAAATGCCATAGTGATGATGATTCTAACAATGACCAAGCTCTATTCAACAACTTAGCATTTGCTATATCAATGTATTGGGACATTAAATATCACTAAGAACAAAGTTGATGAATGCAAATTATGGAGAGGTTAAACAAAGAAAATTCCATAGTGGTTAAAGAGAACATGTCTATATTTGCATGATAGCAAATGAGAATTCATCTTTCACAACAACATCAGCTGTGAAATATTCCAGGCTACAGCCAGGGCATAAACTATTTGAATAGGAGTTAATTTGAGCTGTGTGGGGCGTAACAATGGTTTTCATAAAATAACACTGAGCTCTTTCATTACCATATGTTGGTACTTTCATGCTTGACATTGGTCACAGATTAAAAAAAAAACAAGAATTTTATACCCATTCAAGACCAGCTGCAAATAGAAATTAAGGTCAGAATATTAAAGGAATCACAACCAGTGATATCAGCTGTGGCTTCTTTTTTTCTAGACATGATAAGTTTATTACCAAGCATTCTTTCTATCCCAGTGATAGCAGAATTTGTTCTAGGAAATTTTGCCAATGTCTTCATAGCCCTGGTGAACGGCATTGACTGGGTCCAGGGGCACAAGCTCTCCTGCGCTGATGGAATTCTCACTGCCCTGGCGGTCTCCAGGATTGGTTTGCTCTGGACAATATTATTAAATTGGTATGCAACTGTGTATAATCCAGGTTTCTATAGTTCAGAAGTAAGAGCTATTGTTTATATTGCCTGGGTAGTAAGCAACCATTTTAGCCTCTGGTTTGCTGTTAGCCTCAGCATACTTTATTTGCTCAGGATAGCCAATTTCTCCAGCCTTTTTTTTCTTCACCTAAAATGGAAAGCTAAAAGAGTAGTTGTCATGGTGCTGTTGGGCTCTTTGGTCTTCTTGGTTTGTCACCTTGCAGAGATGAGCCTAAAGTTAAAAACGAGGATGAATGTTAATGAAGGAAACATCACTTGGCTGACCAACTTGCGGCACATTGCACACCTCTCAGATAAGAGGGTGTTCACGATTGTGCACATCATACCCTTTACCGTGTCCCTGATCACTTTACTGCTGTTACTCTTTTCCATGTGGAAACATCTCAAGAAGATGCAGCTGAGTGGCAAAGGATCCCAAGATGCCAGCACCAAGGTCCACGTAAGAGCCATGCAAACTGTCATCTCCTTTCTCTTGTTGTTTTTCATTTACTTCCTGGCTTGGATCATCTCAATATGGAATTCTAATACTCTGCATAACAATTCA
Organism: Anoura caudifer; assembly: GCA_004027475.1. NCBI lineage: Eukaryota > Metazoa > Chordata > Mammalia > Chiroptera > Phyllostomidae > Anoura > Anoura caudifer. The sequence continues at coordinate 33,942 of PVKU01000262.1, read as the reverse complement.
CTTACCATGTTTTCTCGGGTGCTTGGACTCCTGTATTGCTCATTCCACTCATTTGTCCTGATTTGGGGGAATAAGAAGCTAAGACAGGCCATTCTGTCATTTCTGTCACAGCTGAAGTGCTGGCTGAAAGAAACTAAGTGATCAACCATGTGTGTTCTGGTAGAAAATGAACTGAAGAAGTGTAACATTTTGTGATTCCTTCTACATTTGTTAGTGTGCATAAACTTGGGTAAGATATTCCTAAACAAGTTTTTACCTCAGCCTATCACAAAAATTCATATGTGTGCGAAATATCTTCCTTGTGAGAAATACAAGGAAGATTACAAAATTACAAAATTATTTTTATGTAAATAATTTTATTTTTCACAATAATGTAAGAAGTTGCAATTAATTAAGAAGCTATGCATATTTCACATACATATTCTGTTTCCATCTTTCAATTAAAAATTTAAGATCTGTGTTTATGTGTTTTTAAAGACCTATAACTCATTGCTTAAAATAATTCTTATTTTCTCTCATAATAAGTACTACACATAGGTCCTTAGAGTATGTTTAGATATTTTTGTTAGAACCTCTAATCTTTAGAGTGGTAAAAATATTCATTCTAAATCACACAATTAGTGTGGATGTTTGGGATCAACATTATTCCATCATAAATTCTTACTTCTTGGTTAATAGCAATCAGCACCATTAAGAAAAGATACACATAACACAATTGTGGAGTGATGCAGGCATTAGAACATATCTTATACATGTGAACAATAAACAGTACTAGAGATTTTTAGATTTCATACAAGCAGGTGAAAGCTTAGAAGAAATTTTTGCAATAAGGATGAAGAAGAAACCAAAGTGATCACAAGGTTTTAATGCTGCTGTGGTTCCACATGCGGATAAAGAAGTCATTTCTTACACTTTTTAAATTCAGAAGACCTTTTTGAAGTGGGAAACTGATGTCAGTTTCTTCATTTTACCCCTAAACCACCGTTAGGCCTCTGAAGTCCCAGTGATCTTCTCCATCTTGTGACCTAAAATTTTTTTTCTTTTTATTTATTAATTTATTTTTAGAAGATTTTATTTATTTATCTTTAGAGGGGAAGGCAAGGAGAGAGGGAGATAAATATCAATGTATGGTTGCCTCTCGTGCATCCCCTGCTGGGAACTGGCCTGCAGCCCAGGTATGTGGCCTGGATGGGAATCGAACCTGCGATCCTTTGGTTCGCAGGCCTGCGCTCAATCCACTGAGCTACACCAGCCAGGGCTAAAGATCCTTTTTAAACTCGATAGGTAGATTCAAATCTTCCCTACTTTAAAATATGCTTGGTTTATAATAGAAAAAATTATGGAATTTAAGTCAGTGACCTTTCTGGAAATATGAAAAATTTTACATGTAATGTCTATGTTATAATTATAAAAATGTCTTCAAGATCTGTTTTTAGTAAAATTGTGTGGAAGTGATAAAATAGAAAGTGTGTTGATATAAATATGGTAGAAATGTATATCATATGAATGAAATGTATAATTTTCTGCAACAACTGCATTTACATGTCTGTATTATTATGAGTATCAAGATTTTAACATTATCTACACCTTAAAATAAATCTTTCCCAATGTGAATTTTTCATTGTGTTAGTCACCCCGTCTGCCCCAGGAGAATGTAAGCTATAATGTGGGATGATGTCTACCTTGTTTCCTGCTGACTCCTCAGGACATAAAAGCCAGCCCATGGGACAGTTCATGAAAATGATATTCTAAAGACTAAGCCAAGGGATGAACAAACTATATTAGTGCTGGAAAACCAATGACAACAAAACTCATCACAAAATCTGCAGGTGGCTTACTTCCTAGTTTTGTTTCTTCACCTTGTAAATACCTCTAAACAAATCTGCACATGCTCAGTGTCAATCTCTGCCTAAACCGCAGAAATGGACTGCAGTCACATATATGCTCCAAAACACAAAGTGACTCATACATAACCTGAATTTAGTATTGCTTTCTAACAGTTCTGATGTGTCTGAGGAGCCTCTGTATGCAGTTACCTGGGAATCAGGCTGATGGCAAGCACACCATCTTGAACACAGGGCTTCCAAGATTGCCTTCGAGTCATCCTCATGCCAAACAGAAGGAGGGGGAAGATGTGCAGAGGAGCACATGGGGGAGATTTTGGGGGATGGGCCTGTAAATGCTGCACATAATGTTCACTCACATGATATCGATCAGTCACATTTCCATACTATCTATAAGGGAGGCTGAAACATACAGTCACTGCATAGCCCAGAAAGAAGGTGAAAACCCTGAATTCAAGACAAAAATGTTGGAGGGCACTTCATAACATTTCTATTGAAAAGGCAACAAGTTTTTGTAACACAAAAGAAATTCCTTTGTTTAGAAGGGTGCTATAGCATGTTCATGTCACTTTGAAAATTAGACATGCCTTTACATCAGTCTTGAAATTTTTCTATCTTCATAAATTGTAAATAATTCAAGTTCCCACTAAATATTCCTGTCTTCATAAAATGATAATCAATGCTGAATTGTAGTTCCTCATGTGATTTCCCAGTCTGATTTGCTTATAACCTCTGAATGAAGTTCTAAAATATTTCTTATTGTTAGTATTGAGTTATTTGTTGTTGGACTGGTTGTGGCTTTGAACTAAAAATAACTTCAATTAAACAAATTACATCAAGAAAAATAAAAAAGGAATCCTACTACATTGTGGGTGGGAGTGCAGACTGGTGCAGCAACTGTGAAAAACACTATGGAATTTCCCCAAACTAAAAGTGGAACTGCTTTTTGACCCAGCAATTGCACTGCTGGGTTATACCCTAAGAATCCTGAAACACTAATTCAAAAGAACCTATGCACACCAACGTTCATAGCAGCACCATTTACAATAGCCAAGGGCTAGAAGCAACCTAGGTGCCCATCAGTAAAAGAGTGGGTCAAAAAACTGTGGCACATTTACATGATTGGAATACTACCCAGCAGAAAGAAAGAAGGAACTCGTACCCTTCACCGCAGCATGGAGAGAAGTGGAGAGCTTATGCTAAGTGAAATAAGCCAGGTGATGTAAGACAAGTACCATATGATCTCACGTATAAGTGGAACCTAATCAACTAAACAAACAAGGGAGCAATATATAACTGAGGACATGGAAATAAAGAACACACTGACAGTAACCAGCGGGGAGAGTGGAGGAGATGATGGAAGGTGAATAGGGGAAAGATGGCAAATAACATGGATAAAGGATGCACGGACTAAGTGAAATGGGAAGGATTGAGGCTGGGAAAGTAGCAAAGGGAAAATAGAGACAACTGTACTTGAACAATAATAAAAAAGATTTCTATTTAAATGTATTGTTCAGGGAGATGAAAGTGTGAAGTGATGGAAAATAGTCTCTCTCATATTTATATGTTTACATACTTGACTTCACACAAACGAAAATTTGCAGCTATGCTAAGATAAGTGGATACCATTTTTGTTTGTTCTGGGAGTTATATAGCCAACCCCACCTCGAGAGACCACCATTACTGGACTAAAGCCTAAGGTACACATGGATGGGTTTGGTAGCACAGCAAGTTTCTTATTGGATACTGGGGCCACCTACTCTGTCCTCACTTCCTTCTTTAGACCCCTCTCCTCACAATCCTACACCATACTATGAGTAGCAGGAAGGTTTACAGCCAGAACTTTTTCCTTACTTTTGAATAGACAGATTCAGAAACACATAAGCAAGGACTAACATGCACTATTCAACTTCAGGGATTTAGAGAGAGCCCTCATTTGTTTAGATAAGCATAAGCAGGGATTTAAGGGACCTGTCACTTGAAGGGGTAGGCTAGTAATTCAACATGTAAATGACCTACCTATCTATCCCCCACAGAGGAACTGGGCCATAAACATCTAATACAAACCCTAAATTTTCTTATAGGGTTAATCTAGGGTGGGTGTGAAAAACATCACAGAAATATAGAAACAAGCTTAAGGCTACAACAGAAACAAGTTAAACCACAGACACAGTCTATGTAAAAGTTTGGAGGAAACGTTCCCATAGTTTTCATCTATAATCCTTGCTGAAAGGACCCCTTCCTATTCCCACACATTCACCAACAGCCATCAAGGTACCTGTCATCTCCTGTTGGATGTATCCCTCTCCAGTCAAACTGTGGAAGGATCTGACTCCCTCAGGATTTCTGAAGCTGCAGGATAATCCCATTACTCCTGTAGGCTGGCAGAGGGCCTCAGATTCCTTTTCACAAAATAAAAACCTGTCACAGATAAGTAACACAACAACTAGTCCTTAACATAATTGTCTCTCTCATATTTCTATCAGCTTGTCGATATGCTGAGCCTCCTCCCTCAGAGAGGAATTTTTGTATCCCTGTTGTTTTTAGCACTTACCAGATGGCTATCAATGCAGTTACCTTCCTGTCAAATTTGTCACCCTCGGGATACAGCAATCACCATCTGCCCTTAGGACCCCAGGCTTCGGACATCTATCAGGGACTAATGGACAGGCATTTCCCTCCAACTTCTCCAACTCCTCTGACTAATAATTAGCCAACAGATGGAATCCAAAGAAGTATTAACATCCCTTTTATGGCAGGAAGCAGCCAGATCAGTCTTCTCCCAAAGTCCCCAAAGATTTGAGTCCTGATTGCTTGAGGGGCAATATTAGGTAGGATCGGTATTAAACTAAGGCCGGGAGGGGGAGGGAGACATGTCTCACCCATTGACTCAGCAGTTCTGAGCCTGGTCCCATAAGATTGCCAGGTGCTCTGAACATCAGAGGCAGGGATAGCAGGAGGAGGGGAGTCCTTGGGACTCTGTGCTGGGAAAGGGAACCTTGGTAGCATTTTCACTAAGAAAAAGATCCTCTAAGAGCTGAAAGGAAAGCCTCTGTAGCTGTACATTATTCCCCAGGTTTGGAGCCAGAGGAAGAGTGGTACCTACAAGGGGACTGAAGTATGTAATCCGTGCACCTCCACAGTAGGCACACTGAGATGAACTTAGTGCCCACGTGTATCCTTGGCTCAAGCGTATAGAACAAACAGACTAAGAAACTTACTACAATGTTACTGCCTGTGTAAACAGGGCATCTAGACTAGCTTGGAGCCTGCTTGCAGATTTGTGCTCATCATACATGTTTTGTAAACAAACTTGCTATCTCATTTCTACTATATTCATTTTCTCCACTTGAATTCATGTCCTTCAGCAGGAACAGAATGGAGGAACAAGCTGCAGGTGGGAGACAGTGGGGTGGTTTCTTGATTCGGGTTGCTCCCTGTAACATAAGAATTGAAGTTCATTTTTTATACTGTTATTCACTTTCCCAGCATCATTTATGAAGAGCTTGTTATTTCCCATTGAATTGTTCCCATTCCTTCATTGAAAATGAACTGACCACACATTTGTGGTCTATTATTAAACATTCTGTTCTATCCATTAATCTATTTGTGTAACCATCAACCATATAACACTGAGTTAATTACTGTAGCTCTACATTTTTGAAATCAGAGATTTATATCACTGAGTAAGAATTTTTAACTTATGTATGTTAATTTATTGTTTTAAATTTTATTCATCATGCTTTTGGTGTTATTTTTAATTGTTGACCTAACCCAAATTCACACATTTCTTTTACTCTAGAAGTTTTATTGGTTTATATCTTCTGTTTAGATGTCTGATGAATTTAAAATTAATATTTGTATATGGCATAAAATAAGGGGCTAAATTGAACTATAGGTGGGTGGATATTCAATTTTGTCAGCATCATTTGTTGGGAAAATGAAAGACATCATTTCCCCATTGAATTGCCTCTGTACCATTTTAATGGCCATCTGACCATGATGGTGAGTGTTAATATCTAAACTTCAATCATGTTTCACTGGTAAACATCGATAATTTTCAACTAGTGTGGTGCAAGAATATTTAAAACAGTGATACCTGACAATTTAGTCATTGCCATTACCTCTTTTATCTTAGATTGTCAAATACAGATAAGACATTAGCTGTCCATTGGAAATGAATCAGGATTTTACCTGTGTTTTGTCAGATCAGAAAAAATGTGTATTTTATCGTGGTACAGAATTTTAGTAATTAGTTTATGTGTTCCATGAGATAAAACAACATTGAAAATTGCTGATATATATGTCTATTATTGTTCAATTGTATACCATCTTGGTTAAAGAGCTTTGTGGTAAGTTTTACAATTAGTAACTATAGTTCTTTAACTTTGTTGTTTTAAAAATAACTTTTGGCTATTTTGAGTGCTCTGTATTTCCATAAACACTTTAGAATTAGTTTCACTCTCTGCAACGTAGCCTTCTGATATTGACAGTGATGCACTGAATGTATAGATCATCTGTTCACCTAAATACTCCCCTTTAACCTGGATTTTAGTTCACTGGTCCTCCTTCCTTACTCAGCTCTGTGATGCAGTTAGGACATAATTTTGACAATTTATTCCCCATGTCTTAGCTGTTGCAGTAGGAAATGTGGCCTTTTTCCACTGCTACACCATACTTACTAGTGGAAGTTCTCCCAGGTTAACTTTGAAGAACCAATTATCATAGGATCAAATGAGAAACAACCCTCTGTGCCTGTTGTCTGTGCCAGACAGGCCCAACTGAAAATCCTCTACCCAGAGAGTGTATACTCCTCCTCACAAAGACCATGGGAAGCTTGTCGTGGTTGTCTGATATTTTACTGATGATTATGGTGACAGAGAGTGGTTGTAAAGGAGAGTCCAAGATCAGATATACGCAGAGCAGAGCATCTGGGCTTTCCTTCATGGCAGTCCAGTTCTAAGCTCAACCTCTAAAAACAATTATATTATAAAAACTGAGTCAATAAAATCCAAGGATAGTGGTTGATTTTAATGTTTATTAATCTTAATATATTAGTCAGAAATGAGTAGAACAGAGAAAATGAACTCAATTTTCATGTACAGAAAAGTCTAGACTCTCCAATGGAAACGTACATTTTTAAAGATAAATTTCTTCTTTTAAAAAGATTGTATTAATTTCTGTTTAAAGAGAGGGGGATGGAAGGAGACAGCGAGAAACATTTCTGTATGAGAGCAAAGCAGCTGCCTGTCACACACCCTGACCTGGGGACATGGTGCACAACCCAGGCATGAGTCCTGATCTGGAATGGGACCAGTGACCACATGGTTCTCAGGCTAGGGCTCAGTCCACTGAACCACAGCTGGAAGGGCTGGAAACCACATGTAAATGGGAAGTTTCCATAGTATATTTATAAGATTTCTGAACATTGTAATTAAATAATTAATATTTAAATATGAAATAGACTCAAAAGAGAAACTTCATCAAAGCCCTAACATGAAGGTGTATTTGATATCTATTAACAATGAAAAAATGAAATAAAAGATGGGCTTAAATAAGAGACCTTATTGACAGTCATTTTCCATTTTGAAACTTATGGGATAATAAATCCTTCCATAAGGGGTGTGTGTGTGTGTGTGTGTGTGTGTGCATGCATGTCTGTGTCCCAATGCTTTACAAAGAATTAAATTATACTTCAGTGTAAGTTATCAGGAACCGGATCATAGTGAGCATTGGCCTTGCTGAGGTCCTCAAGAAAACCTTGATGCTTTAATAGGAAAAGCCAGAATTCTTTCTTCATAAATCTGTCATGAAAAGCAAACACCAAGAATGTGGGATCAATGGTGATGGAGGGAGACTTGACTTTGGGTGGTGTACACACAATGCAATATGTAGATGGTAATAATAGAATTATATTCTTGAAACCTATATAATTATATTAACCAATGTCACCCCAATAAATTCAGGAAAGATTAAAAATGCCATAGTGATGATGATCCTAACAATGACCAAGCTCTATTCAACAACTTAGCATTTACTATATCAATGTATTGGGACATTAAATATCACTAAGAACAAAGTTGATGAGTGCAAATTATGGAGAGGTTAAACAAAGAAAATTCCATAGTGGTTAAAGAGAACATGTCTATGTTTGCATGATAGCAAATGAGAATTCATCTTTCACAACAACATCAGCTGTGAAATATTCCAGGCTACAGCCAGGGCATAAACTATTTGAATAGGAGTTAATTTGAGCTGTGTGGGGCGTAACAATGGTTTTCATAAAATAACACTGAGCTCTTTCATTACCATATGTTGGTACTTTCATGCTTGACATTGGTCACAAATTAAAAAAAAACAAGAATTTTATACCCATTCAAGACCAGCTGCAAATAGAAATTAAGGTCAGAATATTAAAGGAATCACAGCCAGTGATATCAGCTGTGGCTTCTTTTTTTCTAGACATGATAAGTTTATTACCAAGCATTCTTTCTATCCCAGTGATAGCAGAATTTGTTCTAGGAAATTTTGCCAATGTCTTCATAGCCCTGGTGAACGGCATTGACTGGGTCCAGGGGCACAAGCTCTCCTGCGCTGATGGAATTCTCACTGCCCTGGCGGTCTCCAGGATTGGTTTGCTCTGGTTAATATTGTTCAATTGGTACGCAACTGTGTATAATCCAGGTTTCTATAGTTCAGAAGTAAGAGCTATTGTTTATATTGCCTGGGTAGTAAGCAACCATTTTAGCCTCTGGTTTGCTGTTAGCCTCAGCATACTTTATTTGCTCAGGATAGCCAATTTCTCCAGCCTTTTTTTTCTTCACCTAAAATGGAAAGCTAAAAGAGTGGTTGTCATGGTGCTGTTGGGCTCTTTGGTCTTCTTGGTTTGTCACCTTGCAGAGATGAGCCTAAAGTTAAAAACGAGGATGAATGATAATGAAGGAAACATCACTTGGCTGACCAACTTGCGGCACATTGCACACCTCTCAGATATGACTGTATTCACGATTGTGCATGTCATACCCTTTATCGTGTCCCTGATCACTTTACTGCTGTTACTCTTTTCCATGTGGAAACATCTCAAGAAGATGCAGCTGAGTGGCAAAGGATCCCAAGATGCCAGCACCAAGGTCCACGTAAGAGCCATGCAAACTGTCATCTCCTTTCTCTTGTTGTTTTTCATTTACTTCCTGGCTCGGATCACCTCAATGTGGAATTCTAATACTCTGCATAACAATTCACTTAGCATGTTTTGCCGGGTGCTTGGACTCCTGTATTGCTCATTCCACTCATTTGTCCTGATTTGGGGGAATAAGAAGCTAAGACAGGCCATTCTGTCATTTCTGTCACAGCTGAAGTGCTGGCTGAAAGAAACTAAGTGATCAACCATGTGTGTTCTGGTAGAAAATGAACTGAAGAAGTGTAACATTTTGTGATTCCTTCTACATTTGTTAGTGTGCATAAACTTGGGTAAGATATTCCTAAACAAGCTTTTACCTCAGCCTATCACAAAAATTCATATGTGTGCGAAATATCTTCCTTGTGAGAAATACAAGGAAGATTACAAAATTACAAAATTATTTTTATGTAAATAATTTTATTTTTCACAATAATGTAAGAAGTTGCAATTAATTAAGAAGCTATGCATATTTCACATACATATTCTGTTACCATCTTTCAATTAAAAATTTAAGATCTGTGTTTATGTGTTTTTAAAGACCTACAACTCATTGCTTAAAATAATTCTTATTTTCTCTCATAATAAGTACTACACATAGGTCCTTAGAGTATGTTTAGATATTTTTGTTAGAACCTCTAATCTTTAGAGTGGTAAAAATATTCATTCTAAATCACACAATTAGTGTGGATGTTTGGGATCAACATTATTCCATCATAAATTCTTACTTCTTGGTTAATAGCAATCAGCACCATTAAGAAAAGATACACATAACACAATTGTGGAGTGATGCAGGCATTAGAACATATCCTATACATGTGAACAATAAACAGTACTAGAGATTTTTAGATTTCATACAAGCAGGTGAAAGCTTAGAAGAAATTTTTGCAATAAGGATGAAGAAGAAACCAAAGTGATCACAAGGTTTTAATGCTGCTGTGGTTCCACATGCGGATAAAGAAGTCATTTCTTACACTTTTTAAATTCAGAAGACCTTTTTGAAGTGGGAAACTGATGTCAGTTTCTTCATTTTACCCCTAAACCACCGTTAGGCCTCTGAAGTCCCAGTGATCTTCTCCATCTTGTGACCTAAAAATTCTTTTTCTGTTTATTTATTAATTTATTTTTAGAAGATTTTATTTATTTATCTTTAGAGGGGAAGGCAAGGAGAGAGGGAGATAAATATCAATGTATGGTTGCCTCTTGTGCATCCTCTGCTGGGAACTGGTCTGCAGCCCAGGTATGTGGCCTGGATGGGAATCGAACCTGCGATCCTTTGGTTTGCAAGCCTGTGCTCAATCCACTGAGCTACACCAGCCAGGGCTAAAAATCCTTTTTAAACTTGATAGGTAGATTCAAATCTTCCCTACTTTAAAATATGCTTGGTTTATAATAGAAAAAATTATGGAATTTAAGTCAGTGACCTTTCTGGAAATATGAAAAATTTTACATGTAATGTCTATGTTATAATTATAAAAATGTCTTCAAGATCTGTTTTTAGTAAAATTGTGTGGAAGTGATAAAATAGAAAGTGTGTTGATATAAATATGGTAGAAATGTATATCATATGAATGAAATGTATAATTTTCTGCAACAACTGCATTTACATGTCTGTATTATTATGAGTATCAAGATTTTAACATTATTTATACCTTAAAATAAATCTTTCCCAATGTGAATTTTTCATTGTGTTAGTCACCCGTCTGCCCCAGGAGAATATAAGCTATAATGTAGGATGATGTCTACCTTGTTTCCTGCTGACTCCTCAGGACATAAAAGCCAGCCCATGGGACAGTTCATGAAAATGATATTCTAAAGACTAAGCCAAGGGATGAACAAACTATATTAGTGCTGGAAAACCAATGACAACAAAACTCATCACAAAATCTGCAGGTGGCTTACTTCCTAGTTTTGTTTCTTCACCTTGGAAATACCTCTAAACAAATCTGCACATACTCAGTTTCAATCTCTGCCTAAACTGCAGAAATGGACTGCAGTCACATATATGCTCCAAAACACAAAGTGACTCATACATAACCTGAATTTAGTATTGCTTTCTAACAGTCCTGATGTGTCTGAGGAGCCTCTGTATGCAGTTACCTGGGAATCAGGCTGATGGCAAGCACGCCATCTTGAACACGAGGCTTCCAAGATTGCCTTGGAGTCATCGCCATTCCAGTCAGCAGGGAGGGGAGAGAAGCATGGAGAACCGTGTGTGGGGAGATTTTGGGGACAAGCTTGTAAGTGATGCACATAATTTTAGCTCACAAGACATTTATCAGATTCAGTCACATTGCATACTGTCTGTAAGGGAGGCTGAAAAATACTGTCACTGTGTAACCCACAAAAAAGATGAAAACCCTGAATTTAGGACTGAGATGTTGGATGGTGCTTAGTAACATTTCAGTTGAAAAGTCAGTATGTTATTGTAACACAAAAGAAGTTCCTTTGTTTAGAAGAGTGCCAGAGTTTATTCATTCCACTTTGATAACTTGACATTCCCTTACATTAGTCTTGAGTTTGTTTCTTTCTTCATAAATTCTAAATAATTCAAATTCCTACTAAATATTCCTGTCTTCATAAAACTATAATCAACTCAGCGTTGTAGCATTTGTAGCTTCCTCATGTGATTTCCCAACTTGATTTGCTTATAACTTCTGATTTATTTTCTACAACATTTCTTACTAATCATATTTAGTTATTTGTTCATGGATTGGTTGTGGCCTTGAACTAAAAATAATTGCCAAAATTACTTCTATAATCAAATTGTAACAAAAATAATTGAGCTATAGAATAATCTTAATTATGAGTAAAAGTAGTGACTAAATTATATGAAGTTGCTTTCTCTTAATTAATATTAATATCCATAATTTAAGCAATTAATATTCATAATTTAAAATATTTGCATTTAAATGTATGGCTCAAAGAGATGAGAGTACAAAGTTGTGGATAACTATCTCTGTCATATTTGCATGTTTATATACTTGACTTCACTGTTTTGGTCAGTAGCGCAAATGGAAATTTGCCGCTGGTGCCAAGACAAATGGACATTTTTGCTTAATATAGAAATTATATTGTAGCTGATGGTAAGTAATGCAATATGTATTTATATATTGTGTTTCCTAATTGAACTGCTCTGTTTAATGCTGGATTTACAATATAAATTGAAAGTACTATTCTTTGTGAAGATCTCTGGAGCCCCATCCAATGTAGAATTTGGGTTGTACTTTCTGGAATTATGATGACAATATTTATAGAAAGCATCATGAATAGGTGTCCATCTGCAAATGTTTCTCTATAAAGCTTCAGTGAGGCACAACATTAGAAACTTTCTTACACAGATGTCAGTTGGAATGAAGGTTGCCTTTCTGGTAGTGGCAGCAGGAGAACTCATCCTAGGAATGCTGGGAAATGGGTTCATTGGACTGGTGACCTGCATCAAATGGGTCAAGAATGGGAAGACTTCCTTGGGTGATGTCATCCTCACCAGCTTGGCTATGGCCAGAATCATTCAACTCTAGGTAACACTAGTGGATTCATTCATAATGGGGCTAGCTCCACATCTGTGTGGTAATAGTAAACAAAAAAAGTGGTCACTATTATTTGGGTGCTAATAACTACCTGTTTTGCCACCTCCCTAAGCATTTTCTACTACCTTACGGTAGCCAATTTCTCCCACTTCTGTTTCATCTGGCTGAAGTGGAGAGTAGATAGAGTGGTTTTTCTGCTTTTGCTGGGGTCTTTCTTATTGCCTGTTAACCTCTTAATGCAGGATGCTCTTGGGAGTTGTGGGTGCATCGAATACCTGCAGAGTTCATGAGAGAAACATGACTTTACCTTTAGATGTAAAAAAATGTTCTATCTCAAAAAGTCTTCTTAGTTCGACCTATGTTATTCCCTTTCTCCTGCCCCTGAGCCCTTTGCTCCTTTTATTTCTGTCCTTGGTGAGGCACAGCTAGAATTTGCATCTCAGCCTTATGGGCTCCAAGGACTCTAGCACAAAGGTCCTTAAAAGGGCCATGAAAATGGTGACCATCTTCCTCCTCTTCTTCATCATTTACTTTATTTCCGCTCTAACAGCAAGTTAGTGCTTCATTAAGGTACAGAGATATCAGGCCGTGATGCTTCATGGTGATTTCCACTCTCTTTCCCTCAGGCCACTCTTTCACTATAACTTTTGGAAACATCAAGCTAAGATGGATATCTGTGAGATTCATGGCATCTTAAATTGTCTGAGAAAAGCAAAACCACTGACTTTATAGACAGAATTTGAAAGAACTTTCTGTATTCTCTGGGAAAATGCCTCAGTAGAAAACATTGTAGGTTTTCTCTCAATTTCAACCTTTCTCTTCATCAGGTTCTTTCAGGTTTTTTTTTTGTCTGTTTGTTTTAAAGTGAGATTTTTATGTAGATTTTCTTAAATAGCACTAAAATTTCCCTTACAGCATGCCTTCAAATAATTATATTTATTCAAAGTGATATGACATAATATTAGATGATGGGAAATATCTGCTAAAATAACACTTTCTGGTAACAAATATGGTGGAGAAGAAAGTTTATATAACTCTATTTTGAAATAATGATAAATGTATACACAATATGCAATTCAATATGAACACATGTATATAAAGTTACAGTCACAGAAAGTAAAAATGTAACAAATTTTTCTAACTGAAGATAAATTTGAAATTAGAATAAGAAAAGGATTGTAAAATGTCTAGTGTAATAATTTATATAAATGTAAAAGTGTAATTATTAGTCTGAACCTTCCAACTTTAGAAGGGGTCTGAAATAGTGGAAATTTTTGTAGTATATTCCTGGCATTATTAAATTATAAAGCAATTTTGTGAAATTGTCTGACATTCAGTTTTTAAGGTCGTACATATCCTAAGACCCATTAATTGTACTCTTGTTTTTTATACTAGAGCATTTTCGGCACATGCACATGAGGATATATACATATGTATACATGACACACATGCATGTGTGTCATGCATACATGAGATACACGGTACACACCACACACATATGTATATGCAACACATATGCCATAATGTACATGTTCTACTGTTCTGCACGCAAAGTGAACAACCAGATACGATTGGTCAGGATTCTGTTCACTGGAAGGTTTTCCCATCAGCACTGTCCTTTGGTTTGAGGATGTCCCAGAAAGGGGCTGCAGTGCTGCTGCAGCTGTCCTCTGTGGGATGACACCTGCATGTTGTGCAGAACCAGCTGTTAACCAGACCCAAATCTTTTCTTATTTTGTCACATGGCTGCAGAGAACTCCCCATAAGGCCAATGCTGCAGGCTGGAAGACAACACAATGCAGCAAGAGAGGGCCTTATGGGCTTTCAGGTCCCTTCTTCATGCAGCTTACTAGTGCTGCCAGGGACTTCTTGGACCTGATCATGCCTATAAAACTTTCATTTGGTGATTGCACATGCTGAAAATTATAGCTCAGTGGGTCAGATAACATTTAGTTTACAGTGGGCAGCTCAGTTACATGGTAACTTGGTGGACCACGGTTAAGAGTTTGTGGGAGTAAAAGACAGAAAACTGTACAAGAACAACAATTAAAATAAATTAAAAAAGAAAACTATTTTAAAAAAAGAGTTTTGTCTAGTAAGGCCCATGAGCAGGCTAAGTACTGTTTCTCTGGTTGCAGAGGATGGGATGGCTTTTCTTCACCATCCTAAGGACCTGCTCTGTGATTCACCTATAGAGGCCTGCCAAAGTATCCATATGGCATTTCTCTCTGTCATTGACACTGTGCATAAAATACTATAGAATCTATTGTACCAATGTTCTTCAGAGGTAGGCAAAGTTTTAATATTCACACAGTAATAGGTGAAAGCTTTTGTGAATTGTATATAGACATATAGAGAATGTGATGGTTTGATTGTACAACTTTAGCTTCAGTACAGTATAAATATAGGTAACAGCAAGCAATTCAATAGCACAGATCTAAAAGCACAATAACCCTTTCCAGAAGAAGGATATTCTTACACAGACACATAGGCAAATCCAAGACTAGCAAAGCAAATTATGGGGCTTTTCTCAACAGATAGAAAAGAAATATTTCTTTACCAAATAGCTCAAAACTAAACCCCCAATTCTTGGTGCTCATTTCATTTGTAAATGCTGTTTAACAGATTAACAGAAATTTAGTTGCTAAACCCCACAAACACATGCAAATATTATTATCCATTTATTGGATCAGGAGTCTGGGCCAGGTTTTGGGGTGTTCCCTGCTTCAGGGCCTTCCCAAGCAGCCATCAGAGTTTTCTTTTTCTTTTTCTTTCTTTTTACTCCCCCCAAACATTATTTATTTTTTTTCCATTTTTAAATTTTAATTGTTGTTCTTATACAGTTTTCTGTCTTCTACTCCCATCCCAGCCCACTGCCCCAGCCCTCCCCAGCTCCCTCCCATTTCCACCCCCACTAGCTTTTGTCCATGTGTCTTTCATACTTGTTGCTCTAAACCCTTCCCCTTTTCCCTTGAAATTTCTATCCCTCTCCTCTCTTGTTCTCAATGTCAGTGTCTTTGGTTATATTATGCTTGTCGTTTGTTCTGTTGATTAGGTTCCTGTTAAAGGTGAGATCATATGGCATTTGTCTTTCACCTCCTGGCTTATTTCGCTTAGCATAATGCTCTCCAGTTCCATCCATGCTGTCGCAAAGGGTAGGAGCTCCTTCTTTCTTTCTGCTGCATAGAATTCCATTGTGTAAATGTACCATAGTTTCTTGATCCATTCATTTACTGATGGGCACCTAGGTTGCTTCCAACACTTGGCTATTATAAATTGTGCTGCTATGAACATTGGGGTGCATAGGTTCTTTTGGATTGTACCACAGTTTTCTGATCTACTCATTTACTGATGGGCACTTAGGCTGCTTCCAGAACTTGGCTGTTGTAAATAATGCTGCTTGAATATTGAGGTGCATAGATTCCTTTGAATTGGTGTTTTAGGATTCTTAGGATATAGTCCCCACAGTGGGATTGCTGGATTGAAAACCAGTTCCATCTTTAGTTTTTTGAGGGAATTCCACACTGTTTCCTACAGTGGTTGCACCAGTCTGCATCCCCTCCAACAATGTACTAGGGTTCCCTTTTCTCTCAATCCTCACCAGCACTTGTTGTTTTATTGATTTGTTAATGATGGCTATTCTGAATGGTGTCAAGTGGCATCTCCTTGTGGTTTTAATTTGCATCTCTCTAATGGCTAATGATATTGAGCATTTTTTCATGTGTCTATGGGCCCTCTATATGTCCTCCTTGGAGAATTGTCTGTCCAGGTCCTTTGCCCATTTTTTAATTGGATTGTTTGTCTTCCTGGAGTGTAGTTATGTGAGTTCTTTATATATTTTGGAGATCAAACTCTTATGCGAAGTATCATTACCATATATGTTTTCTCATATGGTTGGTTCCTTTTCCATTTTGTTGATATTTTCTTTAGTCATAGTAGGTAAAAAATTGTTGCCTATCCCCAGTTTATAAACATATACATTTTTCTAGAAACTTTATTTTATTTTCGTCTATATTTAGGTTTATGAACACCTTAAGCAAATTTAATTTTTTTGTCATGAAATAAGAATTGAAGTTCACTTTTTATACTATTATTCACCTTTTCAGCATCACTTATTGAAGAGAATTTTATTTCCCATTATAATGTTTTAGTTTCTCTGTTGAAAATGAACTGATCATACATGTGTAGGTCTATTCAACATTCTGTTTTATCTATTGATCTATTTATATAAGTAACCAACAATATCACATAGACTTAATTACTATAGCACTATATTCTTGAAATCAGATATTTATTTCACAGAGCCAAAGTTTTCAATTTTTATTTTTATTTAAAAATTTCATGCATAATGCTTTTGTTACTGTTTCTAATAGTTTGACATAATCCAAGTTTACAAAAAATGTAACTGTTTTATTTTAAAGCATTATTAGTTTAGATCTCTGGTCAATTTTGAGTTAACTTTTGTATATGGTATAAAACAAGGGGATAAATTTAACTTTATGGGTGTGGATATTCAATTTTGCAAGTATCATTTGTTGAAATCATTTCCCCACTGAATTCACATGGAACCTTTTAAAAAATCATATTACTGTACTACAGAGTGTTAATATCTGAACTTCAATTGTGTTTCATTGATGTATATCAGCGACTTTTAACTAGTGTGGATTATTATTATTATTTTTTTGAAGAGGGAATTGTGGAAGAAATGGAGAGAACATCAAGGTGTGGTTGCCTCTTGCATGCCCTATACTGGGAACCTGGCCTACAACCCAGGCATTTGCCCTGACTGGAAATTGAATGAGTGACCCTTTGGTTCACAGACTGGCACTCAATCCACTGAGCCACAACAGTCAGGGCAGCATAGAATTTTTTAAACATGCGATATCCTGACTACTAGTCAGGGCCACTGACCTCTTTCCCATCCTATTGACAATTAAAGAAGTGAACGCAATAAGCCTTCTGGAGTGAATAAATCAAAATTAAAACTATTTTGTCAGACTGGCAATAAATATGTTTTTGGTATGCTGCATGTTTGTAGTAATTAATTATGTGTGCCATGAGATTAAAAAAAGTTTGAAAATCACTGATATAAATGTGTCTATCCTTATTCAAGTAAGACACTATAGTGGTTAATACAGCATTGTAGCAATCTTTGATATTAGGAACTGTAATTCTCCAACTTTGTTCTTTAAAAAAAATCTTTTGGTTATTGTGACAACTTTGCATTTCCATAAGTATTTTAAATATAATTTCACTTTCCATAAAATAGCCTTCTGGGATTTGATATTGATTGCAATTGAACATATTGATCATCTATCTGTTCCTCTAAAGACTCCCCTTTTACCTGGATTTTAGTTTACCTGTCCTCTTTCCTTACACTGCTCTTTGATACAGTTAAACCATAATTTTGGTAATTTATTCACCTTAGCTTGGGGATCAAATGAGTAACAATCCTCCATGCCTGTTGTCAGTACCAGACAGACACAACTGAAAGCACCCTACTCAGATAGTATACTTATATTTCATAAAGACCACTGGAAAGCTCATCATATTTTACTGGTGATAATACTGAGGCAGAGAGTAGTTTTAAAAGAAAGTTCATGATCAGTGATAGACAAAGCAGATAATCTGTATTTTCCTTCCTCTTAGTCCAGCTGTAAGATTGTCCTTTAAAACAATCATAATATAAACACTGAAACGATAACTGATTTTAAAATTTATTGATAATAAAATATTAAGTAGTTAGAAATGAATTAATCTGAGAAAACAAAACTGAATTTTTCATATGCAGAGAAGTCTAGACTCTCCAATGGAAACCACATGTTCTTTTAATTTTCCAAAGAATATTTATAACATTTCTGAACATTTTAATTAGATAAGTATTTTAAATATTAAATAGACTTAAAAGAGCACTGTCTTCAGAGACCTAACATGAGAGGTATATTTGATATCAACTAATAATGAAATAATAAAATAAAAGGTGGATTTAAACCTAGATGACCTCATTGCATCTCATTTTTCATTTTGGAAAGTATGGGACAATAGTTCCTTCCATCACTCAGATGCATGTATGTGGGGGATCTTTGCACTCTGAGCACCACCCCCATCCACCACAGATGAGAATAAGACTACCAAGACATGATCTGCTTGGGGAAGAGAGGTGGCCAATCTCTCAAAGGAGAAGGGCCAAGAGTCCCTTCCTCAATGGCTTTTATTAAGTTTGTTTTACACAGGAATACAGGTAAAGCTCATCAATCATTGTCAGGTGGCAAGGATCAAACAATAGATAACATACAAAGGACTCTGAGGGCTTAATCTGAGTCAGGGTCTGTCAGCAAAAGGGCTATAAAACTTTGCGAGACAAACTCATTTCCTGCTCTGACCCTTATCATTTAGTTGAGAGCATTCTTAGCAAAGTAGGTTTCACGGGATTTTATGTATTCTTTCTTATACCCGATCACCCGGGGAGACCACCCTATCCAGCACAGCACTGCACAGCCCTCTGCCATTATTTCAGGCTTAAGTGGAGTGGAGTCAGCAAAGCAGCCAAGAGGTAAGTAAAACTTTTTGCAGACAGAGTGATGACAACTCAGGCTACGTCAAAGCCGAGAGGCGAGGGTCCATCACCCCCTTTTGCTGTAGCCCCTGCGGTTCTTCCTTGAGGGCCTCCCACATGATTGTGCCTATCTTAGGCGACCCCTCCCTTGAGGGAATCTTTCCCATCATTGGCTAACCAACCAAGCATTGGGGGCCAGTTATGGATAAAGCAGAAGCAATGCTCCTGACAGTGAGATAAGCTTTGTCTCCTTAGTGGCTAACAGTCCGAAGGTCACTCACTCAGCCTTAGCCAGGCAGGGGGGCATTACAGCTCCTGAAACCAGGCAGGGCAATTCCCAACACATGTGTGTGCATGTATGTTTCTATGTGCTTATGTGTTTATAAATAAACAGAATATAGTTCAAGGTTAGTTATCAGCAACCAGCCATTAGTGAGTATTGGCCTCCTTGGAGTACTCAAGAAAACCTTGATGACTTAAATAGGAAAAGCTAGGATTCTTTCCTCATAAATCTGACATTAAAAACAAAAAAAAAGAGAAAGGGATAAATGGTGACAGAAGGAAAGTGACTTTGGTTGGGAACACACAATACAATATACAGATGATGTATGACAAAATTGTACAATTGAAACAGATACCATTTTATTAACCAATGTCAATAAATGCAATAAAAATTTATAAAAATTCCATAGTGATGATGATCCTATTGATGACCAACCTTTATTGAACAAGTTAGCATTCTGTATATTCAATGTATTGGGATGTTCAATTTCACTAAGGACAAAGTTGATGAACAGAAATTATGGAGAGGATAAACAAAAAATTGCAAAACAATGAAAGAGGATATGTCTATATTTGCATGATAGCAAATGAGAATTCGGCTTTCATAATGACATCAGTTAGGAAATATTGCAGCCTAGAGCAAGGGCATAAAACATTTGAATGATAGTTAATTTGAGCTCTGTGGAGCATAAAAATGTTTTTCATAAAGAAAACATTGTGCTCTTATTAGCATGCTATGGTGCTTCCATGCTTGACATTGGTCATAGAATTGAAAAAAAAAAACCCAAATATTTTATACCCATTCAAGATCAGCTGCAAATAGAACTTAAGGTCAGAATATTAAAGGAATCACAACCAGTGATATTAGACCAGGTCTTATTTTGTAGACATGATAAGTTTATTACCGAGCATTCTTTCTATCCTAGTGATAGCAGAATTTGTTCTAGGAAATTTTGCCAATGTCTTCATAGCCCTGGTGAACGGCATTGACTGGGTCAAGGGTCAGAAGATCTCTTGTGCTGATCAAATTCTCACTGCCCTGGCGGTCTCCAGGATTGGTTTGCTCTGGGTAATATTATTAAATTGGTATGCAACTTTGTATAATCCAGCTTTCTATTGTTCAGTAGTAAGTACTTTTGCTTATATTGTCTGGATAGTAAGCAACCATTTTAGCCTCTGGCTTTCTGCTAATCTCAGCATACTTTATTTGCTCAAGATAGCCAATTTCTGCAGCCTTTTCTTTCTTCACTTAAAATGGAAAGCTAAAAGAGTGGTTCTCATGATACTTTTGGGCACTTTAGTCTTCTTGGTTTGTCATCTTGCTGTAATGAGCATAGATAAAAAAATGTAGATGCATTCATGTAAAGGAAACATCACTTTGGTGATCAACATGGAGGACATTGTGCGCCTCTCAAATATGGCTGTATTCACCATTATACATATCATACCATTTACCATGTCCCTGATGACTTTACTGCTGTTACTCTTTTCCTTGTGGAAACATCTCAAGAAAATGCAGCTCAGTGGCAAAGGATCCCAAGATGCCAGCACCAAGGTCCACGTAAGAGCCATGCAAACTGTCATCTCCTTTCTCTTGTTATTTGTCATTTATTTTGTTGCTCAAATCATTTCAATGTGGAATTCTAATATTCCGAAGAACAATTCAGTTGACATATTTTGTCAGGTTCTTGGATTCCTGTATTCTTCAAGCCACTCATTTATCTTGATTTGGGTGAACGGGAAGCTAAGACAGGCTATTCTGTCATTTTTGTGGCAGCTGACGTGCTGGCTGAAAGAAACAGAGTAAGTGGGAACCATGTGTCTTTTGGAAGAAAACAAACTGATGGAATTAAATTTTGTAGTACCCACTACATTCATTAATGGGTATAAGCTTCAATAAGGTATACTTCAAAAAACTTTAACTCATCACAAAAATTCATATGTGTGCATGTTTGTGAAATGTAGAAGAAAGTTTATAAAATTATGACATTTTTTCATGTAAGCAAACTAATTTTACAAAATAGTGTAAGAAATTTCTTCTAATTAGGAAGCCATGCTTAGTTCACATACATATTCTATGTTACCCTCTTGTAATTAAATATTTATGATTAATGTTTATGCATATTTAAAGACTGACAAGTCATCTCAGGAAATCATTCCTAATTTCTATTGTAATTAGCTCCACTCAGTGATACAGGGGTGTGTTTAATCTTTTTGTTTGAACCTCCAATCTTTTGGATGCTAATAATATTCATTCTAAGTCACACATTGAGGATGAATGTTTGGGATTGATACTATTCCATCACGAATTCTTACTTCATGGCTGATAACAATCAGATCTGTTAATAAGAGATGTACGCAATGAAATTAAGGAGCAATGAAGATATTTAAATTATTT
Source organism: Anoura caudifer (assembly GCA_004027475.1). Taxonomy (NCBI): domain Eukaryota; kingdom Metazoa; phylum Chordata; class Mammalia; order Chiroptera; family Phyllostomidae; genus Anoura; species Anoura caudifer. Next base: position 12,155 of record PVKU01000262.1, on the reverse strand, counting down.
TATATGCATGTCCAATTAATAGTACTAGAGATTATTAGATTTAATACAAGCATGTGGAAACTTAGAAAAAAATTCTACAATAGGGATGAAGAAGAAACCAAAATGATTATGAAGTTTTAATGCTGCTATGATTTCATATGCAGTTAGAAAATTTATTTCTTGTAGTTTTTGAATTCATAAGACCTTTTTTGTAGTTGGACTCTGATGTCAATTTAGTGATTTTACTTCTAAACTACCTTTGGGCCTCTGAATTGCTAGTCATCTTCTCCATCTTGCAAACTAAAATTTCCTTTTAAACTTTACAGGAAGATTCAAATCTTCCTACGTAAAAACATACTTGATATATGAATAGTTAATAATTATGGCACCTGTCAATGAACTTTCTGCACATGAAAATCATTACTTACGATGTCTATGTAATAATTACAAATACATCTTCAAGACATGTTTTTACTAAAATCTTGTGCCTAATAAAAAATAGACAGTGTGTTGACATAAATTTGGTAGCAAGATCTTTTATAAGAAATAATGTATTACCTTATTCTACAACTGAATTTATTTGTTTATATCATTCTTAGTATTAAGAAATTTTAACATTATCTGTACTTAAAATTAATCTTTCAATATCTGAATTTTTCATTGTTTTGGTTATCTGTCTGCTGCAGTAGAACATAAGCATTATAAGGTAGGATGATGTCTATCCTGTTTCCTGCTGACTCAGGGCATAAAAACCAGGGCATGAACAATTCTTGAAAATAATAATCTAAAGACTAAATCAATGGATGAATGAACTATATTAGTGCTGGAAAACCAATGACAACAAAACCCATCACAAAATCTGCAGATGGCTTAGATTTCCTAGATTTATTTCTTCACCCTGCAAATGCTTCTAAATAAAATTGCACATGCTCAGTTCCAATCCCTACCTAATACGGGGGAAATGAATTGCTGTCACATATATGTTCCAAAACACAAGGCGACTCATACATAACCTGAATTTAGTATTGCTTTTCTAACAGTCTTGATGCATCCAGGGAGCCTCTGAATGCAGTTACCTGGGAATCAGGCTGATCGCAAGCACGCCATCTTGAACATGGGGTTTCCAAGATTGCCTTGGAGTCATCCCCATTCCAGTCAGCAGGGACGGGAAAGATGCATGGGGAAGGGTGTGTGGGGAGATTTTGGGAGGATGGGCCTATAAATGGTGCATATAATTTTCACTCACAAACTGATAATTGATCAGATTCGGTCACATTTCAACACCATCTATAAGAAAGGTTGAAAAATACAGCCACTCTGTACCCCAGAAAGAAGATGAAAACGCTGAATGTAGAAAATAGTTGATGGAAGGCATTTAGTAACATTTCAATTGAAAAGTCAGTAAGTTATTGTAACCCAAAAGAAGTTGCTCTATTTAGAAGGGTGCCATAACTTATCCATGTCACTTTGATAACTTGACATGCCCTTACATCAGTCTTGAATTTGTTTCTCTTTTTCTTCATAAATTCTAAATAATTCAAGTTCCTGCTAAACATTCCTGTCTTCATAAAACCATAATCAATTCTGCATTGTAGCATTTGTAGCTTCCTCATATATACTCCCAGTATATTTTGCTTACAACTTCTGATTTACCTTCTACAACATTTCTTACTTCATGTGTAGTTATTTGTTCTTGGATTGGTTGTGGCTATGAACTAAAAATAATTGCAAACATTATTTCTATAAATCAAATTGCAACAAAAACATATGATATGTAGAAGGATATGTAGAATTATGAGTAAAAATAGTGACTGAGTTATTTAAAGTTGCTTTTTCTTAGAAATTACTATTCAAAATTTAAAATATTTGCATTTAAATGCATGGCTCAGGGAGATGAAACTGCAAAGTGGTGAAAGATAATCTCTCTCATATTTGTGTGTTTACATACCTGGCTTCGTATTTTAGTCAGTGGCACAAATGAAAATTTGCAGCTCATCTAAGGTAATTGGGCACCATTTGCATTTATATAATAGCTGACAGTAAGTGAATGTTAGGGATTTATTAATTGTTGTGTTTCTTAATGGAATTGTTTATTTTACCACTGGATTTACAATATAAATAGAATGAAGTATTCTTTCAGAGAGATTCCTGGAACTCCACCACAATCCAGAGTTTGGGTTTTACCTTCTGGAATTATGATGACAATATTTACAGAAAGCATCATAAATGGGTGTCCATCTGCAAATGTTTCTCTATAAAGCTTCAGTGAGGCACAACATTAGAAACTTTCTTATACGGATGTCAGTTGGAATGAAGGTCACCTTTCTGGTAGTGGCAGCAGGAGAACTCATCCTAGGAATGCTGGGAAATGGGTTCACTGAACTGGTGAACTGCATCAAATGGGTCAAGAATGGGAAGGTTTCCTCAGCTGATGTCATCCTCACCAGCTTGGCTATGGTCAGAATCATTCAACTGTGGGTAACACTAGTGGATTCATTCATAATGGGGCTAGCTCCACATCTGTATGGTACTGATAAACTAGCAAAAGTAGTCACCATTTTTTGGGCACTAACTAATCACAACTATCTGGTTAGTCACCTGCCCGAGAATGGTTCTTACATGGGGCCCAATGTTGGTCTCTGCTATTGGCAGATTGGGCATTCAGCAGTGGTCACTTTGCCCTTCCAACTCAAAGCATGTAGTTCATGAGCTCATTTGGTAATAACAGGGGTGGCCAGGGAAGGACTGTTATCCACAGAATATGTCACCTTATCTACCTGTTTATTAAATTTTTTTCTGTGTCAGTGACAGACGTCCTTTGGGGAAGAATCACATGGTACACAAACATATTCACAGTTTATGCCCATTCAGAGAAGTCTGTCCACATACCTCTTTCTCAAATTGCATTTTCACTAATTTTCTAGTCATTTTCCACTCAAGTTGCTCACCATCCAGCCAAACTATTGGCCACAGTCCTTAAGTCAGTATGTATTAATAAACCTCTACCAATTTCTCCTTCTAAGCAAAGTGGACAACTGGATACGGTGGTCAGAATTCTGTCTACTAGGAGGGTTTCCTGTCAGCACTGTCCTTTGAGGATGTCCCAGGAAGGGGCTGCAGTGCTGCTGCAGGTGTCCACTTGGGATGGCACCTGCATGTTGTGCAGAACCAGCTGTAAGCCAGGCCCGTGTCTTCTCTTCCTCTGTTAATTGATTGTAGGGAACTACCGAAGAGTTCAGTGGTGCAGGCTGGAAGAAAAAGGCAGTCAGCAGGACTGGGGACAGCAGGCATTTGAGTCATCTTTCATGCTATTTACTAGTATTATCAAGGCCTCCTAGGGCCTGATCATGTCTACACCACTTCCATTTGATGATGGCACATGCCCAACTTTATTCCTCAGTGGGTCAGATAACACCAAGTTCACAATGGGAAGCTCAAGTCACATGGTAACTTGGTGGATCATGGTTAGGGGTTTCATCTTGTAAGGCCTTATGACAAGCTAGGACATATTTCTCTAGCTGCACAGGATGGGAAGGCTTTGCTTCACCATCCTAAGGACCTGCACCATGAATCACTTATCCCCATATGTCATTGAGACTGTGTGTGAGAGACAATAGAATCTATTGTACTAATGCTCTCCAGAGGTAGAGTGTTAATACTGAATAATAGGTGAAGACTTTTGTTAATTGTGTACAAACATACAGAGAACTTGCTTTCATTGTAGAGCTTCAGCTTCAACAGAGGAGAAATATAGGTGACAAAAATTCACTAGATAGACCTAAATGCATTATAATCCTTTCCAGAAGAAGAATATTCTTACACAGACACATAAGCAACCCCAAGACTAGCAAACCAAATTCCTGGTCAGATAGAGAGGAGTTCTTTCACTACCAAATAGACCAAAACTAAATTTGCAATGATCACTGCTGTGATCATTTCCAATCACTGTTTAACAGATTAACACAAATTTAGTGGCTAAACCCCAGGAATGCACAAATATAATATTTCAGTTTATTGGATCAGGAGTATGGGCAAGACTTAGGGCTGTTCACTGCTTCTGCATCTTGCCAAGCTGCTGTCAGAGTTTTCATTGCACTGCCTTCTCATCTTCAGGTTTGACTGGAGAAAAATTTACTTTCAAGCTTACCCAAGCTGTTGACAGAATTCATTAGCAGCTCTGTCCATAGACACTTCATAACATGGCTGCTTTCTCCTTCAAGGTCAGAGGGAATCTCTCTCACTCAGGAGAGTCCCAGCCATTCTTTTGGAAGTTTTACCTGATTTCATCAGGTCAATGGAGGACAACCTTTCTTTGATTAGCTCAAAATCAGTTGATTTTGGATCTTAATTGTATGAAAAATTCCTTCAGGGTTTGCCACATTTTTGCAAGGTAGAAGAAACTCATAGGTCCTGCCCACACTAAAGGGGAGGAAATTTCATGGGGCATGAACATCAGGAAAGAGTAATCATTGAGACCCCTGTAGGGTCCACACAGCACAGCTGCCACAGATGAGGACTAGTGTCCTGGCAGCACACAAAGTGAAACCAGAATGAGCTTGTCCATGTCAATGTTCATGAAAAGTCCCTCTGTACTAGAGTGACTGCTGTGAGTCTCACCAGGGATTTTAGTTCTGCAGAGCATTGTGGACAGGGCTTATCAGAGGATTGAAATGGCCTCACATTGTAATGCTAATTTATGTCTTTTTATAAAGTTTAATTCATTATTTTCTTTTGTTTAGAGTCTTAGTGTGTGTGTTGTGTGTATATCATACCTAAAAATTGTTGCCTATCTCCAGGTCACAAAAACACATATTTTCTAGAAACTTCATTTTATTATCTTTTATATTTAGGTCTATGATCACCTCAAATAAAATTTTGTTTGATATGAAATAAGAATTGAAGTTCATTGTTTTCTACACTGCTATTCACTTTCCTAGGATCCCTTATTGAAGAGAATTTTATTTCCCATTGAATTGTTTTAGTTCCTTGGTTGAAAATGAACTGACCAAACATGTAGGGATCTATTATTAAACATTATATTCTGTTCATTGATGTACTTGTGTAAGTAAAAAACAATATCACATAGACTTGATTACTGTAGTTCTACATTCTTGAAATCAGGTATTTATTTCATGGAGCAAAAGTTTTTAATTTTTGTGTTGTTCAATTTATTCAGTTTTAAATTTTATTTAGTTTTAATCTAATATTTAGCTGAGTATGAAACTGTAATTGTCCCAAAGAGACAATTACAGTTCCAAGACAGCTTCAAGAGAAAGGTGAGTGGATGTTATAAACTAGCAGAATCACAGATGCATCCAGTATCAGTGGACTTCAAGATATGTCGTATAATAGAAAACTTGAGACTCAGCACTTTTCTATGCCAATATTTCAATTGTATTTGCTGTCATGTCTAATAGATTGATACAACTCAAATTTACAAACTTTTCTTCTAGGTTTTATTCTAAAAGTTTTTATTAGTTTAGGTCTTTCATGTAGATCTCTGGTAAAGTTAAACATAATTTTTGTGTATGGTATAAAGTAAAGGACCCAATTCAACTTTATGTATGTGAATATTCAATTTTGCCAGCATTGCTTGCTTAAAAACATATATTTCCACATTGAATTAACATAATACCTCTTAAAAAATCATCTGACCATGAGAGTAAGTGGTAACATCTGAACTTTAATTGTGTCACATTGATATACATCGTGATTTTCAACCACTGTGCTGCAAGAATTTTTAAAACATGCAATACCTAACAATTTAGTCATTGCCGCTGACCTCTCTTACATTGGAGTATCAATAAAAAGGTGACAACACGTAACACAATAGCCATACAATACAAATGAATCAAAATTTTGCCTATTTTTCATCAGCAAGAAAAACTATGTTTTTTTGTTGTGCCACTGAATTTTAGTAATTACTTTTGTGTGCCATGAGATAAAAAACATTGAAATTTGCTGACATATATATCTATTATTATTCAACCAGTACACTCTCTTGACTAATGTAGCTTTGTAGCAAGCTTTAAAATTAGAAACTGGGACTTCTGGCCAAGATGGAGGTGTAGGTGGACATACTGCTCCTCCTCTCACAACAAAGATTAAGGACAACAAAAATACAGAAACTTTTAAAGAAACAAAAAACACAACCAGAACTGATAGAGGATTGAATTGTACAGAAGTCCAACAATGATTCACCCAGACCGGTAAGTGGGGCAGAGTTGGCAGCTGGTAGAGAGGGGAGGGGTTGTGGCGGGAAGAAGCAGTAGCTGGTGGTCCCGGGTGCATAGGCGGTGGTTACCAAGTGCAGGGAGGCAGTGAGCAGACCAAGTGAGGTGCATAAGGTGGCTGACCATGGTCACACATTCGTGTGCAGATAAGCCAGGCAAAAATGGGCAGCGAGATGGACTGTGCAGCGCAGGGCCCAAGCGCTAGGACATAGAGCCTAAAGGGCACCAATTGAGAACACTTGTGGGGATTGGGGTGCCAGGAGAGAGTCCCAGTCTTATGGGAGAGTTTGTTGGAGAGACCCACGGGGTTCTGGAACATACACAAGCCCGCCCACACACAGATCAGTGCCAGAGGGGTCCAATTTGCTTGGGGAAAGCGGTGGAAGGGACAGGAATCCAAGAGAGAGTAGGGCAGGTGCCATTGTTCCCTCCCGTACCCTGCCCCCACATCCAGCATCATGACCCGGGGACTGGGTTGCTCCACCCTGGTGAATGCCTAAGGCTCTGTCCCTCACTCCATAACAGATGCAACCAGACCAAAAAAAGAGAAACAAACAAACAAACAAACAAACCAAACAAAACCAAGGATGACTCAAATGGGAGAACAGATCGGGGCCCCGGAGCTAATTCATCTAAGTGACCAAGAGGTAGCCAACCTATCAGATGCACAACTCAAAGCCCTGGTGATCAGGATGCTCACAGAATTGGTTGATTTTGGTTGCATATTAGATGAACAAATGGAGGCTACAATAAGTGAAATGAAGAAAAATGCACAGGGAACCAATAGTGTTGGGAGGAAAACTGGAACTCAAATCAATGGAGTGGACCAGAAGGAAGAAAGAGACACCCAAACAGCAAAGAATGAAGAAACAAGAACTCAAAAAAATGAAGAGAGGCTTAGGAACCTCCAGGACATCTTTAAATGTTCCAACATCTGAATTATAGGGGTACCAGAAGGGGAAGAGGAAGAGCAACAAGTGGAAAACTTATTTGAACAAATAATAAAGGAGAACTTCCCCAATATGGCAAAGGAAATAGACTTCCAGGAAGTCCAGGAAGCTCAGAGAGTCCCAAAGAAGTTATTCCCAAGGAGGAACACACCAAGGCACATCATAATTCCATTAGCCAAGATTAAAATGAAGGAGAGAATTCTAGAAGCAGCAAGGGATAAGGGCACAGTCACCTACAAAGGAGTTCCCATCAGACTGTCAGCTGATTTCTCAAAAGACACCTTCCAGGCAAGAAGGGGCTGGAAAGAAGTATTCCAAATCATGAAAGTCAAGGACCTACATCCAAGATTGCTCTATCCAGCAAAGCTGTCATTTAGAATGGAAGGGAAGATAAAGTGCTTCTCAGATAAGGTGAAATTAAAGGAGTTCATCATCACCAAACCCTTATTATATGAAATGTTAAAGGGACTTATCTAAGAAAAAGAAGATAAAAAATAGGACAGTAAAAAGACAGCAAACTCACAGATATTAACAACCACACCTAAAACAAAAGCAAACTAAGCAAACAACTCAAACAGTAGCAGAAACACAGAAATGGAGATCGCAAGGAGGGTTAGCAACAGGGGAATGGGAGGAGGAGAGACAGGGAAAAAGTACAGAGAATAAGTAGCATAGACAGTGGGTAGAAAATAGACAGGGGGAGGGCAAGAATAGTGTGGGAAGAGTTGAAGCTAAAGAACTTATGACGTATGGACATGAACTAAAGGGGAGAATGTGGGTGGGAGGGGGTGTGCAGGGTGGAGGGGAGTGATGGGGGGAAATGGGACAATGGTAATAGCATAATCAATAAAATATAATTAAAAATAAAATAAAAGATAAAAAATAAAATTAGGAACTGTAATTCTCCAACCTTGTTCTCTTTAAAAATTTCTTTTGGCTATTGTGACTATTTTGAATTTCCATAAACATTTTAGAAATAGTTTCATTTTCTGACAAATAGCCTTCTGATCTTGATAGTGATGCACTGAATATACAGATCATCTGTTTATCTAAAGACTCCCTTTTAACCTGGAGTTTAGTTCATTGGTCCTCCTTCCTTACGCAGCTTTGTGATGCAGTTAAAACGTAATTTTGTCTATTTATCATGGCTGTTGCAGGGGGAAATCTCTCCTTTTTCTACTGCTATGTTGTGTTCATAAGCGGAAGTTCTCCCAGGTTAACTTTGAAGAACTAAATATCACAGCGTCAAATGAGTAACAACCCTCTGTGCCTGTTGTCTGTGCCAGACAGGCCCAACTGAAAATCCTCTACCCAGAGAGTGTATACTCCTCCTCACAAAGACCATGGGAAGCTTCTCATGGTTGTCTGATATTTTACTGATAATTATGGTGACAGAGAGTGGTTGTAAAGGAGAGTCCAAGATCAGATATACACAGAGCAGAGCTTCTGGGCTTTCCTTCATGGCAGTCCAGTTCTAAGCTCAACCTCTAAAATCAATTGTATTGTAAAAACTGAATCAACAAAATCTAGGGTAGTGGATGATTTTAACGTTTATTAATCTTAATATATTAAGTAATCTGAAATGAATTAAACAGAAAATAAAACTGAATTTTTGTATACTGAGAACTCTGTCCTCCAATGGAAAACACACGCTCTTTTGCATTTTCTAAGTAATATTTATAAGATTCTGAACAATTTAATTCAACAATTAATATTTAAATACTAAATAGACTCAAAAGAAACTTCATCAAAGCCCTGACATGAGAGATTTATTTGATATATATTAATAATAGGTTGAAAGCCCTGAATGAAATAAAATATATTATTTTCACCTCAATGACCTGATTGAAGCTCATTTCTGTTTCTGAAAACTATAGGACAAGAATTCTTCCAGGGGTGACGTGTATGTGGTGTGTGTGTTTGTGTGCTTATGCATTTACAAACAATAAAATTATATGTAAAAGTTAGTTATCAGCAACCAGATCTTAGTGGGCATTGGCCTTTCTGTGGTACTCAATAAAACCTTGATGCTTTAATAGGAAAAGCTTGGATTCTTTCTTCATAAATCTGACATTAAAAACTAAAACCCAAAAGGGTAGATAAATGGTGATCAAAGGAGACTTGACTTTAAGTGGTGGACACATAGTACAATATACAGATGGTAAATTATAGAACTGTACTTCTGAAACTGAAACAATTTTGTTAACCAATGTCACCCAATATGTTCAATAAAAATTAAAAAATTCATAGTGATGATGATCCTACTGACGTCCACAAATTCACTATATAGTCTATGTATTGGGTTATTAAATTTCACTATTGACAAAGTTGGTGAACACAAATTATGGAGAAGTTAAACAAAAAACATTGCAAAACATTGAAAGAGAATATCTCTATTATTTGCATACTAGCAAATGAGAACTCAAATTTCACATCAGTTATGAAATATTCCAGCCAACAGGAAATACATAAAATATATGAGTAGGAGTTAATTTTAGCTGTTTGAGGCATAACAATGTTTTTTATAAAGAAAGCATTGAGCCCTTCTATTAACACACTACACTTTTCTGCTTGATATTGGTCATAGAATTTAATAGAAACAAAAGTTATGTGCACATTCAAAATCAGGGGCAAATAGAACTTAAGATCAGAGTATTAAAAGAATAAAGGCCAGGAGTATTAGACTTGGCCTTTTTATTTCTAGACATGATAAGTTTATTACAGAGCATTCTTTCTACCCTAGTGATAGCAGAATTTGTTCTAGGAAATTTTGCCAATGTCTTCATATCTCTGGTGAATGGCATTCATCAGGTCAAGAAACAAAAGATCTCCTCTGCTGATCAAATTCTCACTGCCCTGGTGGTCTCCAGGATTGCTTTGCTCTGGGTATTAGTATTAGATTGGTATACAACTGTGTTTAATCCAGCTTTGTATATAGTTCAGGAGTAAGAGCTATTATATATATTGCCTGGGTAGTAAGCAACCATTTTAGCCTCTGGTTTGCTACTAGCCTCAGCATACTTTATTTGCTGAAGATAGCCAATTTCTCCAGGCTTTTCTTCCTTCACTTAAAATGGAAAGCTAAAAGAGTGGTTCTCATTGTACTGTTGGGCTCTTTGGTCTTTTCTTGGTTTTTCATCTTCCAGTGGTGAACTTAGATGGAAAAATGGAGATGAATACATATGAAGGAAATCTCACTTGGAAGACCAACTTGCAGGACATTGTATACCTTTCAAATATGACTGTATTTATTCTTGCAAATTTCCTACCCTTTACCGTGTCCCTGACAGCTTTACTGCTGTTACTCTTTTCCCTGTGGAAACATCACAAGAAGATGCAGCTCAGTGGCAAAGGATCCCAAGATGCCAGCACCAAGGTCCACGTAAGAGCCATGCAAACTGTCATCTCCTTTCTCTTGCTCTTGGTCATTTACTTCCTGGTTCAAATCCTCACAGTGTGGAATTCTTACGTTTTGAAGAACAATTCAGTTGACATTTTTTTTTTTTTTTGATGCTCTTGGGTTCCTATATCCTTCAAGTCACTCTTTTATCCTGATTTGGGGTAACAAGAAGCTAAGATGGACCATTCTGTCATTTCTGGGGCAACTGAGGTGCTGGCTGAAAGAAAGTGGGGGATCATGTGTCATTCGGCAGAAAACTGTGAGTCTCGGTAAACATAGTTTATGTGCAAAGACAATACTGATTTGATGACACAGATAAGAAAGATTAACTTTAATATAAGTAGGTAGAAAGCTTAGAATTTTCAAGTAATATAAAAAAGATGAAGAAAAAAACACAAAGAAGAGAAATCATGGCCATAACCTGAGATTACTGATGTTACAAGTTTCTCTCTTATGTAATTCTCATTAGGGAAAATGCATAAATTTGAAAGTGAAGATTTATTTAAGACTTACTTTTCTAAAGAAATTTTTATAACTTGAGAGCTTTTCCTTTAGTTTTCATATAACTAAAGTGGTTTCATATAATAGGAAAAACTTTCTAAATGAATGAGTCACATATTCAACTCAAGAACTAAAAAGAAATGCAAATCACAGTGACCCTCCCAAAAGTGTAAAGAAATCAAAACAAAGCTGCATGGCTTTTTATGGCCTAGCTTCCAAATTCCTGTAGTGTCATTTCTGCTACTTTTCTTACTTGAAGTAGTCACAAACTGTCCTAGATTCAAGAAGAGGGGACATGTACAGTTTTCCCCACTATCTGAAAGAAGACAGTCATTGGAAATCATGTAAATCTATAACAGTGCAGCTGCAATCCATCAATGGCATACTTACGGCAGAGATTTCCTATCAACAGATATGTCAAGCACACTGGAGACCCTGCTTGTGAACGATCATTTCTGTAGTAGAATCCATAGTAGGGATTTTGGGGAATGGATTCATTGTGTGGTAAACAGCATTGACCAGATCAGGAACTGGAAGTTCTCTCAGATTTATTTTATCGTTACCTGTTTGGCCATCTCTAGGATATGATTTCTGTGGGTATACAAGGAACATGTATAAAGGACCCATGGAGAAAGACAAAGGGGGGAAGGATTGAGGGTGGGAGTTGGGGGTGGTGTGGTAGGGGGAAATGATGATGGGAAAATGGAGACAACTGTACTTGAAAGAGAATAAAAAAATAAAAAAAAAAGAAAGTGAGTGGGATTTCATGAAATAATAGTAATGTAACAGGGTGCAGCCAAGAGGGGGGCCCCAAAAAGGGAGTTGGAATGGGGCCCAGAACTCATGGTGTCCAGGAAATATTAGAGGGACATATAAGGTGTCCTCACCCCTTCCCCCTCAGGTGTGAGTTGGGGGAAGGGACAAATGGAGCAGGGCCATTGAGTTGTTTTGCATAGCAATGGTTTTGCAGATAACCTCCAGAATGGTCATTTAACATATCTATAACCTTTAACTGGTTTCATAGATATGTTAAACAGCTGTGGCCATGCTCTGAGCCAGGGGGGATGGAAAGGACTTCCCCAAGGACGTGAC